>OZ018320.1:6481007-7161007 GCA_963969495.1 Ceratothoa steindachneri | reverse complement strand
ATCTTTAATTTCAACGTTTCGGGTTATTACAAAACCCATCTTCAGTAGCTAAAAACAAATTCTAAATGAGTAATCACGTGTCCTCATTTAAATTTGGGTGGTTGTATTTAATGCAGAGTAATTCTTTAATTCGGAGAGATGAAATAGATTTAGCAAATTTTATGACAGAATAATCATTTAAGGACACGTCTGTTTTACAATCAATAGCATGTTTCCTGATGGAAGAAAACTCTTTGTTACTTAATGTTTTACCGGTTCTATGGCTAAATCCCATCTGAGAACAAAAACGCGACTGAAGAGTACGTACCGTGCTTCCTATATACGTCCCCAACTTTCAGCTAGGGCAAATGAATTTATATACAATGCACGAACTAAACGGCGTGGGAATACTGTCCTTCACTTTAAAGAAATTAACAATATTTTTGTTATTAATGAATATAAGTTTAAAATTAATTTGACAATAAAATTTCCTAAAAATGGAAATTAAACGCTTTTGGAGAAGGTCATTACAAGGGCTGATGTTTGGTAACAGGACATACCTGATTTCCTTTGGGACATTAAAAGAAGTGGAGGAGTTAACATCTAGAAATTGCAAAATATTATTAATCTCCTGTTCTTGAGTGAAAGTAATATTAGGGTGTAAATTGTTTATAAAATCAAAAAACCTTTTTGAACAAGAACCAGAAGAAAAAACCGCAAAGGTATCGTCAACGTATATTTTGTAGAATAAGGGACGAAATTGAGAAGGGCAATCACGGAAGAGTCTATCTTCAAAATTACACATGAAAATATTTTCAAAAATCGGACCTAGTGGGCTTCCGATCCCAACACCTTCAATTTGATGATAAATCACGCCATTGAAAGTGAAATAGTTGTCCTTGACAGCTAGATGCAATAACTGCGAAAATTGTGAAAAACTGAAACCATTAAATAGGGCATTTCTATCCGGAAAGGCTTTAGTCAAAATAATCTCTATAGTTGCCTGAAGGGGAATATTTGTAAATAAGGACGTGATGTCAAAGCTAGAAAAGAAAAAAGGACTTGACGATTCAAACTTTGCGATTTTCAAAGCAAAATCAAAGCTGTATTAAATACAACCACCCAAATTTAAATGAGGACACGTCATCCTTTCCTCTGTTTAGAACTTAACCAAGCTGTGATCCGACCATGTAAGGTAATGTTTCAGTGTCTATATTTTAGTTTTTCCTTTTGTTTGTATCCAATTCTCTATTTTTCCATTTAAATTGTTTAATTTTGTAATATTACGTTTACTTTGTTTGTCTTTAATTGATAGTATCTCTTTACAAATATTTTGCTTTTCTTTACCTCACTATTTTGTTTGTTCATTAACGTAACGTTCATTTTATATTTTTAACGTCGTTTTTGTGATTTTCTTGATCTGTGGTTTTTAACTTTGAACCTGTGCTGTTATTGATGTTTTTAGGCTTAGATTACTCATTTGGAATTTGATTTTAGCTCCTGAAGATGGGTTTTGTAATAACCCGAAACGTTAGAATTTAAAATGGGACCCGCTTTCTTCGTTTTGTCCTTCTTACTGAATATATATATATATATATATATATATATATATATATATATATATATATATATATATATATATATAAATAAATCCCTAATCATTATTTACTACATGACTTATCAATAGGAAATTAATATGTCAAGATTCTTTACATAAGAAAATTAGATTTATTAATCGTGCATAATTGATTGCCTAGAAGTGGTAAAACAAGTTTGCAAAAAAAGCGGATAAATACACGAAGTTCCAAGCTTACCTCCATTCCGTGAGATTTAAGTGTTAGAGTATTAACTGGATTTACCAGAAAGATTTTGATGATTAATGTGTGACAGACCAATGGAATCATTATTAACCATGGGACCCTAATGGGAATCTATTATATTAAAATAATCTTAAGGGATGGCAATCCATTGTGACTCGCAGCTCAGAGCCTGATCCACCTAACAATTTTTAATGACCCAACCACCTTTTTATCCTGAATCAATTAATTTAGTAATTTTGATTCAATGTTTTCAAAAATCCCGTTGCCACTGTTTGATAACTATGTAACAATGATTTTGTTTATATGGAGTTTTTCAGAAAGCTTTTGAAACATGAAACGGATTTCTTGAAAGGCTTCTCCTCCAAAATAAAGGGCCTTTATATGAAGTAGGGATAATCAAACCTTGGTAGACTCCACAATAGGTTGTCTGACAACATTTAACTTCCCTCGCTCTAATTCATGTACGGGGAGGGGGCATCGAACTCTTTCCGGTAATAATGATCATCAGCAATTCTATCTTATACGAAAAACAACACGAAAAGTTTGTGTATCAACCTTGGAAGCCAAACAAGTATCTTTGAGTCCCCACAAACATCCAACAAAAATTCAGCATAGCTAATTTTGTCAAGAAAGACTTTAACATTATCGCACTGTCTTTTCCTCTGTCCAGAGTGTGCATGAGGCAAGGATGGATTCCATTGTGCATTGAGACATCCCGTTGAGCTGTATATGAACAGTCGCCATTCCACATGATCATGCTTCAATCCAACAGCAGTAAATAGACGAGTCATATCTTTGCAGAAACACAGATATCCAAAATAAGATCAAAGTAAATTTCAAATTCATGATGTTGTTTTCGGTGCACAGGTGTCCTGTATTCTTCCCCTAGTAAATTCCATTCCTTCAACTAATCATAGGCAAAAGTTTTGAGACTAGTATATATTTTTCATTTGTTTTAAAAATTTACGTGATAGGAATAATTACTAGTAATAAAATTATGGCAGGTTTATTAAAAAATTAGTATTTCTAAAATAATAAGAAAATACTGTATTCCGTCACGGAATTCAAAATCTCGCTATGTTCTTGTTTCTTCAGGGGGTGAGTTTCAGTCCCTGGGCCTTTGCTATTCCATCAAAATGATAAAAGGCTGAGAAATATGGATTAAATGAAAGATGTGTAATTATAATCTATTTCGTAATATTTTTTCTAAAAAAATAAATGTTTGAATCTTTTCAATTCCAGAAATGGTTCTTTCCAAAGAATAACAACATTTACCCATTGTCGCTCTGCACCATACTAGCTTGAAATGCAAAGAGATAGTTACTAAGGGTATTGTATCAAGGAGCACCATCTTTAGAATTATTGATGATTTTAAAAAGACTGATTACACTCCTGTGAAGCAGTCTTTAGAAAGACCAAGAGCTTCAAATGAACGTCAAGATCGCCTCCTAGTCAGGTCCCAGCTCAAGGATAGGGTTGCCTCACGTACCATGCTTTCTCACGATTGGAAAGAATGAGGTGTTAACGCTTCAACGCGCTCAGTGAGGCGGAGAATTTTTGACAAAGCTCTCAAGTCGAGAAGAGCTGCGAAGAAGCCTCATCTAACCAGGAGGAACCTTACAGATAGGCTCTACTTCTTTAGGAAATATAAACAAAGAATGAACCGTTGAAGGTTGGGGCAAAGTGATATTCTTTGATGAAGATCCCTTCTGCTTGTTCGGGGAACGCTTTTACGAGTCCTATGTCGTGCCCACGGTGAAGCATCCTGACACTCTTCATCTCTGGTTTTGCTTCTAATCTAAGAAGCACTAATAATTTTGCCCAAGAACACTGCTATGAACTTAAAATAGTATCAAAACGTGCTTCATTAACATCTTTTCCCAACATTTCATGACCAATTTGGAGATAATAATTATATTTTTCACCATGATGAGCACCTCATCACAAATCAAAAGCAATAACAAAGTCCTTGGCTGAAAATAACATCGAACCTTTGTGACCTTGGCCCAGGAATTTACCATATTTTAACCCAATAGTGAATTTGTGGGCGATATAATCAAACTGGCCATTTATAAACAGAAGACATCCAATTGTGAGCAATTGCGAGTGATTATTGAAAAAAATGGATCAATATCTATCAAAATAACATCACAAATTTTCTCTCCAGCTTACCAAAACGAATTAAAACAGGCCTGAAGAACAAGAGGCATCATTCTAAATCTTAAATGCGCGCATCAATTGCCTGTATTTATTGAAAAAATGGGTGTGAATTTTAATTTTTTGTTATACAAACTACTAAAGTAAAATACGACGTTTGGTTAGTTCTATTAATTTTCAAATATGGAAAAATATACTAGTCTGAAAACTTTTCGCAATGACTGTATGTCCCTGATCAAATCGTCCAGTTCACCTTGATTTCAAAACTGGTGAGGATGTGTACTCATTCTTACCTTGGATGCTTGATCTATTGTTTTGCTCACTCTTCTAAAAAAAAATCCTTTGTATCTTAGCCCTATAAAAATAACTACATTAGGCAACTTCAACCAAAACATGAATGAAATTAATACTCCATTTTACATAAAAGTAAAATATACTTATGCAGAATATTACAAGTTTTCCCACTTACATTTTCTAGTCGATTTGGTACTGGGAAGTTATCACCAGGAGCGACACGTGCTACAGATGATGGTATGTCTGTATACTTACCAGTTTGTCTTCCTTTACATATTCTCTGAAGATCTACGAGGGGGGTCAATAAGTTTTGCAATTCGGATATGAGGAAACGAGATATGAGGAAAAGTGTTTTATTATTTTTCAATATAACTACCCTCGACTTTAATGCACTTGCGCCACTAGTCCCTGAGGCTTCGAATTCCCGACAACCAGAAATCTCCCGACTGCTGTTCAATCCACTCCTGGACGGCGAGCTGGACATCTTCATCGTCCCCAAACAGGTGTCCACGCAGTGCAGCCTTGAGCTGGCGGAATAAAAAAGTAGTCGCTATGGACCAGATCTGGACTGTAGGGGGGGGATGGTTGAGCTCCTCGAATCCGCAATCGCGCAGGGCAGATTGTGCAACTCTGTTCTTGCGGACTTTGACGACGTTGAAGTCGATCATGGTGCGTGAGGTTTCTAGGGACCCAACGGGCAGATACCTTGTTCATGGCCAAATTGTCGTGGATGATGTTGATAACACTTCCATGTGATATACCAAGTTCTCGCTCGATTTCTTCAACCTTCACCCGTCGATTTTCGAGGCTCATCCTATCCACACGGGCAACATTGTCCTCGTTGGTCACGTCTGACGGGCGTCCTGGACGAGGGTCATTTTCAAGGGACTCACGACCATGGCGGAACTCCCTACTCCAGCGAGCAATGGTTGCATAGGAAGGGGTGGTGTCGGTGTGCACTGCAACCATGCGTTCATGGATCTCGTTCGCATTTTTGCCTTCCTTGGTAAAAAATTTGATCACTGCGCGGTGCTCAACCTTCTTCATTGTTGAAAAATTGTGACTGACGATCTGCGATCAGCTACTGCTTCTTAAATAGACAAGGCAGGAGTGCTGGGCTGCAGGTCCTGACCTGTCATAACTTGTCCTAACACCACCACAAACCGCCATCCCCCTTCCTCTGTTTGCCCTACCGATTCGCAAAACTTATTGACCGCCCCTCGTATCATGTAGAAATAGCAGTCGTCATGGTAGTTCTTCGGATCTCTCCAAAATTTGGAAGTATTAGAAGGCAGGACCCCTCTCCACTTCTCAACCATCCTTCTAGATTAGATCCACAAGATCCACATATTATATGAGGGGTCCATGGCTTTTTTGATAACTCATGGGCATTCCAAAGTAGAGTCAATCTTTACGTTATCCAGAATTTGCAACATTTCACGATTTTATGTGATATATGCTTTGTCCTAATATAAATCCCACATACGTGGGATGTATCCCGAAATTTTGGCCTCCTCTACTAGCCATACTCTAGAACGATAAAATTCTATCCTAGAAAACAATCTGAAACAGAAAATAATACATTAATTGCACAGGGAAACAATTTTGAACATAATTTCTGTTGAGTTCGATTTTTTACTTGATTCAGACCAAAATTAGCATTTTTTTTTTTTTTTTTACTGATTTTTTTTTAATAGTGTCTTTGAAAGTCAATATTTTATTAGGATTCTTAAAAATGAATGTTAAAAAAATTTAAGTTTCTATTTTTGAAAAATAAAAAAAATCTATAAAAAATATCTACCATCTTTAACTAATTGGACACTTTTAGCCATTTTTAACAGTTTTCCGTCTCTCCCTTTTGCTAACTTTCAGTGTCAGTCATGATTCTATAAAATGGTAATTCTAAAATTAGTTTGAAGTAATAAAAGTTGTTATAATTTCTTTAGTTATGAGAAAATTAAAGCCTATGGAATGTATGAAAGCATTTCTGATCTAATTTCTTTGATATTTCATGAAACAATGTCCGACTGAATTGCCAACAAAAGGGTTCAAAATTACCACACTACCTCCAACATGCTTTACCCTCGGCCCAATAAATACATTTGCCATTTGCTCAACACTACTTCTACTTGCACTAACTACGTTTAGAAAAAAAAAATCGAACTTGGGCTCCTCGTTTCAAAACTTCCTTTGACACTAATTACTTGGCCAGTGTTGGTGCTTTTCAGTTCAAGCTAATATCTTTCCTCTATTACATTTGTCAACACTGTTTTTTTAGCTGTCACTCGACCTAAGAGACGAGCTTCTCTAAGCCTGATCATCATCGTCGTGCCGGAGACTGTCACTTAGAAAGGGTGTTTCATTGCTGATCGATTTCTAGAGCAATTAAGGCGGCGGTTTCGGAGGGAGAAATGTCACTGATCAATATATATTGTGACCAAGATCCTTCTGGGCTGTCCTACTCGTTGTCTATCCTGTAGTGAGCCCACCTCTTTAAACCTCTTGATAGCTTTTCTTACAGCACAGACCAGTATTTTAAGTTTTTCGCATATTTTGTATGGCATTCCTTGCTGTTCAGAATGTATTTTCAGCATTCGGAAGCCTTAATGATCAGATGACCAGAGATGAATGATGATTTGAGGCTGGTTGAAGCATAGTGTTAAAAAATTGTAATGACGTATATTAATAAATGGAGAGACAGGCGTTAATGAAATTACTTATTTTATTCTACCAGCATTTGTTTTGGATATTAACGATTGAATTATAGATATAAATTTGGCTAAAATTCTGCAGAAATTAAATAACGGATCATGTAAGAAAACAAAAATTTTGAGGAATGTAAAATTTAAGATAAAACTGGCAAATTTAAACTGAATTCTTTAGAAATAATTTATAATAAATCAATTATCACATTTTTTTATAAAACTTTTGTGTTAATTTGAGTTTAATGGAAATATTGATGGGGTGCAAGTAGTATATATATATATATATATATATATATATATATATATATATATATATATTCTTTCTTGCTGTAGTTTATAGTGAATTTCTTGTATTCCGCTTAAGAATTCGCTGATGATGGTCATCGTTAGTGACCGAAACGTCCGGAAAATTAAATGTTCGTAACCAACCATATGTCTTCATATTCCTGATATATATATATATATATATATATATATTGGAGAAGTCTAAATACCACGTACATAAGTGTAAGCAGAAATACTCTGACACAAACTACATGTCCCTCCCGTATTTCCAAATGCACCAGCCTCGAATTCTCTACGCCCCTTTTCGCACCATGGTAAACTGCGAGGTGGCTCGAAAGCGTGAAAGAAATATCCTCGGCCCAAAGATGAAAAAAGGTCTTTCTCGCGACGATACAGATTTTACGAGAATTCGATTCGCTCTCTCGATTTTGCTCGTGGGAGGAATATAAGGAAGACTTCTCCGTGGAATCAGGCAGAAGCCATTGGACCTACGTTGAGTTTGTGTGAAACTCGATCCACAGAAAAAACCGTTCGCCCGCTGCAAGGAAGGAACTTGTCGGGGAATTGGTTGTTGCCGTCACGGTACTTGTAGGTGCCAAACTTCTCGCAGCCCTCCCCCCTTCAGAGTCTGAGTCACCGCTTGGCTCACCTTCGTGATCCGGCAAAGGATCAGTATATCATCGGTCTAGGATTACCCTCTCATTCGGTAACTTCGGACGGCCGGACTAGGTGCGATCACCGTCACCTAGAAGAAGATCTTCACCGCCCCCCCTCCTTCAAAAATACTTACGAACTCAAAGGTATCGTTAATTGAATTATCCCCTCCCCTAACTTCACCAGTTTATTTGTGTACTAGAATTCTCATCCTGAGCCCATACCCTCGAATATTAGAAGTGCTTACTTAATTCAGTGTTTAACTTAATAATAATATTCCCATCGTTCTGTCTGGTGTCATTAAGACGCAAACATCCCAGTGAGTAATCTGCAAGTAATCCCACGACATTTTTGTAGACTTATTTATTCAGTGCAAGATTAATCCTATTTATATTTATATACGCTGTGTTTATTTCAAATGTAGGTACATTAAAGATTATTTTTTTATATGTGTGTTTAACTAATTTGGACGATCTCTTGGCAATTATTAAGCAATCCACTCAGCTTAAAACTCATTATTTCACTGACCCGCCCATGGTTGGCTTATACTGAGTGGAGAACACACTCAGGGGATCATCATCTTAGTTTTGATCAAAAGGGTACGCACCGGAGTTATTCTTATTCACCGGAAGTGGCTAAGGTAGGTGTATTGGATACGCTTCACCTCTGCTTCACCTCGGTGCCGTAATAAAATAGATTACCGCATTTTGACAAATGAGCGGGAAACGGCGTGGGTGGTCGTTTAAATATGAGAGGCGAGGACGGAAAAGTAGTTCATTGTTACCGGAAAATTCGTGACTTTTTTTGTTACTGAAATTGACCATTTGTGTTTCTTGAACTACACATATATAGTAATAAAAACACTAATACTGAACGCATCCATTTGAAACAATAATCAAAATGAAGGTCGTAAAAAAAACTTTTAAAAAAATCAAAGAAGAAAAATAAATACGGAACAGAAAATATGAAAAAGTCGTGTTTCTGTCAGAATTAAGACGTGACACTTCATTAACAACACCGAAATATGGTTTAATCGAGCATTAAACAATGGGAAATTAAGTAAAAAGTAAATAAAACACTAAATATTGTCAGGCATAGGGTAGGTAGGATATATAGAAAAGAAATAAGGGAGAAATAACATCTAAAATATAAGAAAAACCAAGTTTTGATCATTATAAAAACACAAAAAGCCTTGAAACAAATACAGCTTTCTGATTGGTCATTTATGAAACTGAATCCAGATCTGTGATTGGCCAGTGCGATAGCAGAAAAACACTGAAAATTAGCCGAAAAAATAAACTAGAGTCGCATCCGGCCATCATCTACACAATTACCGGATACATTAACAGGAATGTTAGCTACAAGAGTAAGGAGGTCATCCTTAAACTATACAACTCTTATGTCAGGCCACATTTAGAGTACTGTATACAGGCATGGTCACCACATTTTAGACATGATATAAACTTATTAGAGTCAGTACAAAGGAGGGACATAAAAATAATACCATCCCTGAAGCACCTTGAATATGAAGATAGACTGAGGGTATTAAATATGCTCTCATTTGAAAGAAGGTGTGTGAGGGGAGATATGATTGAACTTTTTTAAAATCTTTTCTGGGATGGATAAATTGGATTTCAGCAAGTTATTTGAGTTAGAAGGTAGTAATAGAACTAGAGGTCACCACTTAAAGATTAAAAAACAGAGGTGAAGACTGGATATTAGAAAATATTTTTTCACTAACAGAGTGGTGGATTATTGGAATAGTTTGCCACCTGAGACTGTAGACAGCCCAAACTTGAATGTTTTCAAGCGCAGGTTGGATGATTATATGGGGATGGAGGGTTGACTTCTTACTTTTTGGTATGGGGGTATGTTTCTTGACTCAATCCTGTGGATGCAGTTTCTTTTTATTGTATATTTGGGGGGACTTTGATTTTGTTTAAATTATATATTGTAGATGCATGGTTGGACATTCCTATAGATTGTTAAATTGTATATTGTAGATGCATGATCTGACAAAATCCTAAGGATGCATTTTGTGGGTGGGATTTGATGGACACGGATGACCTTTGATAGGCCCTTGTGTCTTTTGTCATCCGTGAAATTATGTTATGCTATGTTATGTTATGTTATGAAGTGGGACTAGGATTACCCACTCACTAAACCTCGACATATATATATATATATATATATATATATATATATATATATATATATATATATATATATATATATATAGGAAGTGGGACGTGAGGGAAGCAATAATATGAAAATTAACCCACAGGAAAATGAAAAGATGAATCCAAGCACTTTCGAACGATATTTTTAAGTTCATTTTCAAGGAATAGCATGAAAATGGAGAAGACAACCTTATATAGGGTACAAAGATACGAAGGGAACGCCCATCACATAGTACAAACCAATGGAAAGAACATTGGTTTGTACTATGTGATGGGCGTTCCCTTCGTATTTTCATATATATATGAATAACGTTACAGCCACGAGGAAAATGAAACAACGGAGAACGGCCTCGAAAGGCCTCGCAGTTCTCCGTTGTTTCATTTTCCTCGTGGCTGTAACGTTATTCATAAATTCCTCACGTTCCTTATTTTCGTGATTCAGTTATATATATATATATATATATATATATATATATATATATATATATATATATATATATATATATATATATATATAAGCGATGATACGCCTACGTACAACAAAAGGATACAAAAGAAAGAGGGCGTGAAAAATATAAATAAATGATCAGAAAATGGGGATTAAATGCAGGTACCAAAGGGTAAAGATATTTAGATAAGATCTCTACCAAAATATACACGTGTGTCAGTGTGTGGGGAGGCCGAATATCCGCTTCATACGCTCTGCTGACTGCCTATGGATAAAGCACGTTTACTTGCTTAGTAACGGACTTTGAACATCGCCTACATAGAAAAGAGCCGACTCTGGAAGTCATTTGGTGAATTTTGCTTCATCCTTCAAAAAGAGATAATACAATTTTTCACCGAGGACTCATAATTCAATGAGGGCTTAAGCTAAGCACGTGACCTCTCCCGTCCATTGCACTGCGTGGAAACCTGCTCGGATGCCCGCCATTCATTGATTTCGTCTTAACTATGCCGGCCACTTGGACTGGCATAATTAAGGGCTTATGTGAAAACTAGTTTGTGGACTAGCCCACAGCGGAAGCATAAGTCAGAAATATCTCGAAACTGGGGCATAACTGCGAGTCTCGGATGGAGGAGAGATCCTCCTCGCTCAGGGGACCCGGCCAGAATCATAGAGGGAACTAACGCCCGTCTTTATGTAGTTGGATGCAGTTATGGCATAAGTACCCGAGAGGGGGTGGAAAAACTTTAGCGGCCGTTGATTCGACCGCTACTGCATCAAGTCCGCCATAATTCACCCCTCTTGAGGTCCCCATTCGAGATCTATCCCATCCATCCATCACCCATCATTCTGGCAGCAACCGAGCGGGGGACCAACTTGAAAATGGACGGGGGCGTTTTTTCATCAATTATTTGGACTCATTCATCACCTACCTGCACTAACGTCTACCTCCTTTATCACTTCATAACTTCTTTTTTCACTCCAAACACCATGATTACACTTTGGTTTCGGAGAAGAAGACATCAAAAGAGTACTTAGTAGAAGGACGCGGAAGACTATGGAGACCCTCGCTAAGAGGGTCTTCCTAAAGACCATCCCTGCAATGAAGAACCACGAAAAAAGTAATCTCTGTAAATCCCTTAAACACATCCACGCGTTTAAGGTCATCTTTGCTACCACCAAAATGGCCAAGAAACCAATACAAAATGGAATACCAGGCAACAACATCCAACAAGAAAACTTCAGTAGCATCCAGATGTGTTTCTCATGCTACAAATTAGAAGATCACACTACCGGAACCTGTCCGGACAAGAAAAAATTGTGGTGCAGTAAATGAGCCTTAGAAGGACATCGGTTCGACAAGTGCGAGAGCAATAAGAAGAGATGCCTTAGCTGTAAAGGGGAACACAGGACCATGAACCTGAACTACCCAAAGCGCCGAGACATCATCAATAGGAAGGATGAAGAAGAGAAGAAAGCTAAGGAGATGACCTACGCGAACTCTGCCAAGAAGAATGGGAAAGTGAAGACTGCACCTGAACGTGCACATATGAATATCACAGGAGAACTAAGTGCAAAGATACTGATCTGCAATAGCCACGTAAATGTGGCTATGCAGTGAAGCCTGGCTGTTACAACCAGTTACGCAACGCACTCTTAAAAGCCAACAATCTCCCTTCAGTAATCATGGCTGCAGACCCTGAATATTTCAAGGTATTCAAGGAAGCAGTCATAAGAAACAACACGGTCAAATCTAGACTAGAAGAGATCGTCGAAGCTCCCTCATCGGAGGAATCCGAAGAGGACGATGAAGAAGAAGAAAAGGCTAAAATGAGGAGGGATCCTCCTCTTAGGACAATAACGAGGATCCCTTCACCCGTAAAAGAGCTACAAAGAGCAAATCCAAAACCCCGAGTCCCTCCCCCCCCGAAGGAGCAAAACCCTAGGCAGAGTAAAACCGCCCAGCCAGCCCCCAAGAAGAATAAGAAGAAGCATAGGTAAAAACAATTCACCATGTTACGGAACGCACTGAAGATATTGGAAATAAACACCAACGAATGGACGAAGAAAAGACTTCTTTACGGAAACGTATTCAGGTAAATTAATGAGGACATCATCTTAATTTCGGAACACGGGATCGACACACGTAGTGCAGAAATGAAAATCTAGAACTAGGATGTGTTGATCACAAATTATTCGACGGTGCCGCTATTGCAATAGAGAAAGGGATTAAATACAATCAAATAATAAATCTAGAAGAATCCTACCTCGTGATTGAGGTCGAACTCGACATAAGAAAGTTTCTCATTGCTACCCGATATTCACCGCCAAGGAAAGACGTATTACCAATTCACGCTCTCACTTGCATATTTGACAGAAGAACCCCACTATATTAATGGTGGATCTCAATGCCAGATGCCGAGAATCCGATTACAGGACCTTCAACGGTATAGGAAGCAGCCTGGACTTATTGTTGGACAGAAATATTTCCCAGCGAATAGGCCCCGACTTTCTCACATTTGTCAGAGCAGGAAGTGCCACAAAACCAGACATCTGTCTGGTGAATCCTCAGCTTCCGTTCAATTATTACATGGAACCAGTCCAGGTAACATGTAGTAACCATATGGAGATCATACTCACTATCAACAGGAACCCTATACAAGTTCCAGCTGTAGTCAGAAAGAACTACAAAGGAGCAGATGGTCACGGTACGCGCGCCTTCTCGAGGCCTACGATCCGCCCAACTTGGACAAGGCAACTCTCGAGGAGATTGACGATGCAATCGACGACCTCAATAACCATTTCATCAATGAAGATAGGGCTTGTATCCATACATCCTAGTATAGGACAATCTCTACCTACAGATGGACCGAATACATGAAGAATTTATACCGTGAGCTGAAATTACTGTATGAGATAAACATCAGAAATGCATTAGTTCACTCAAAACAACGAAGTATAGAAGTCAAAGAAGAACTGAACCAGTTGATCCTCAAACAACAATGGAGACGATGGGATGATGCGATCGATAGCCACGATCACGAAGCAACTCCCAAAGATTTTTTGAAAAAAAATCAGAAGTCTCAAAGGATCGACTGGGAGGAAGAAGATCGAACTACAAAAAGAAGATGGAAACATCGAAACGGAAGAAGGAAGAATTGAAGAGCTATTCCGAAGTTATTGGGAAAAAATCTTCAGTATAACTGAGGAGGAAAACGAAGACTATGAGAAAGAGTTTGAAA
This sequence comes from Ceratothoa steindachneri, assembly GCA_963969495.1. NCBI lineage: Eukaryota > Metazoa > Arthropoda > Malacostraca > Isopoda > Cymothoidae > Ceratothoa > Ceratothoa steindachneri. The sequence continues at coordinate 7,147,243 of OZ018320.1, read as the reverse complement.
ACGACATCATAGACAAACTTAACGAAAAATACACAGGACACACCTTACCACCAGGTGGATAGACAGCGCGACGGAGATGCTGAGATTACCGAAGAAGAACTACTCGGCGCGCTCCGCTCATTCCTTTAAAAAGCTCCAAGACATCGGGGCTTACAAATCTTAACTTTGAAAAGGCACCAGCCAATGTCATCGAAGGGATTTGCAGAATATATAACGCCTGTCTGAACACGGGATACTTTTCAATTGCTTATAAAACGGCTAAGATGATTTTTTTTCCTAAGCACGGAAAGAACCCAACGTTGAAGGAGAGCTATCGGCCAATTTCACTTCTAGAATTTGGCTGGAAGATCTTCGAGAAGATCCTCAACAAAAGACTGGTTTCTCACCTGGAAGAGAACTCCCTCTTCAACCCACATCAATTCGGGTTTAGGAGGAAGCGAAGTACGGAGATGGCGATTAATGTCATCACGGAAAAGCTAGCCCAAGCAAAACGGGAAAAGAGTTACGTGGACATTGTTTGTCGGGATGTATCAAAGGCGTTTGATAAGGTGTGACAACGGGGAATGCAATACAAGATCGTACGACTGGGTCTAAGTGAAAACTTAGAAAGAACTCTCTGTGACTGTGTCATGGAGAGAGCGGCGTACATCAGTTTAGGGTGCACGGGCGGACCAAAGTTTCCGCTCATTGCGGGCCTAACGCAGGGGCGTGCCTGTCCCCAATTCCCTACTTGATTTACACCGCGGATGTCCCAGCCCCTGTAAGCCTCACTTGCCTCAACATTCAATCCGCTGATGGTTTCACCCAGATATAACTTGTCCATGGAGGAATGCGCCTTGGCAAGCTCGTATGACAGCAGCAGAAATCGAAAATCTTAACACCTACGAGGCCCGGTGGAAGATCCGCACCAACCAGAAAAAGTTCAAAGTAATTCCCATAGGCAGGAGACTACTTTACGACGTCAGGGTGGGGGATAGACGTTACCCCTACACCACGGAATGCAATGTACTCGGAATGAACATTACTTCAACCGGGTACACGATGCAGGTCCAAGGGAGAATCACCAAGGCCACTGCTGCAATCAAAACTCTATACATGTTAAGAAATCTTCGTGAAGGCAATAAGAAAAAGATCTACAATGCACTTGTAAGATCGACGCTGCTATACCCCACTTTTGCTCTCTCATGTATCTCGAAGACACAAAAGAGGAAACTACAAGTGGTGCAAAATAAATGTATCTACCTAATTACAGGTACAAATTTAATAAATCAAAGGGCTAAGATTTGAAATGGACAATTTCGTTAATGACAGGGGCCAGTTTAAAGAGACTGGAGGATATAATGAAGTAAGGAGAGGAATTAATGAAGGAGCATTCAACAATATTTCTTTTACCATAGTCATCTGAGTTGTAAATAGACTTAATTGAATTCCAATTGATAGGATGACCATGTTTAGATAAGTAAACAAAGAAACTACTATTGCACCTCTTCTAATATTGTACTTGTGTTAGGGCAAACAAACATTTAATGATTTTCCAGTTTACCCAAAGTATCGCTTAGGGCAAACTGCACAATAAATCCACCCCCCCTAAATTCTTGCTATCATTATGAACCAACATTTTATACATAGTAGACTCATATGACTGTAATATTTAAACATTTCAAGATACAGGGAAGAAAGGAAAAGGCCTCAGGCTGGCGACCTGCTGCAATAATTGCTGCATTAAAATGAATTGAACAACCCAAGATGAAACGAAACATCGTGAGCTTTTGAGACTAAAAAACGTCTCTCATCAAACAAATTTGAACATAACTAAGGAAAAGGACTAAGAGATATAACCCAATAAAAATTCCCCGAATATATCCACTTCACTAATGATACCATATACCCGACTACGGTTAATCAGGTCGACGTAGATCGTTGAGGCTGCCATTATAAAGATAGAATTGAAATTGCGAAAGAGGACTCAATAATTTTACATACTTTTGAATATTTATTGTCGCAGATAATAAATTATAACCATAACCATAAAAAGCGTTGCTTTTTTTTATCTCGTCGAACACTATATTTATGTTGGGATTTGCATTTGGTCAAAGATTTACCAGATTGTGCTTGGTAATACTTGGAACAATTTAATCATTTGACGCAATATACACCGTCAATAGACGAAGGAGCATTTTTAACTAAAGGTTTAAATATATTTTGATATTTAAATATAGTAAAAATGTCAAATAGCTTTAAAAGATGAAAAAGAGTAACTTTAGCTTGATACACAGGTAATTCGAGAGCATTATTGTTATTCAAAGGATGAATTTCGATCCAATAAAAAGACATTTTCGCTAAAAGCAAATTGCTCCCCTCCTCTAGAAACAGTTGTTCCACTCATTAGATTTTCTTAGACATTTGATATGTTATAGAGCTGACGCCAGTGAGCGTCCATTTAGTATATGGTTTAGTTTTATTGCAATTGGTTTTGGCTGCTTCGTTATTTCACATAGACTAAGGCAATGCAGGGCATAACAGAGCTTCTCACCAGTCTAAATTTTGTAAGAAAGTTGAATATTAAAGAGTTTAGGCTGATGGTATAAAAGGTAGAAAGGTATATGGAATAAATACATCTTTTAACTTTAAAAAGAGGAGAATGAAAAAAAATATAGCAGAATTAGTCAATTTAGAGTAGACAGAATTTGAGGCATGATGGAGCTCGGAATATCAACAAATCTAGGAAATGAATTATTACATTATATTCAAGTTCAAGTGAAAATTTAATTATGAATAGAAGAGAGAGATTTATCCAAATGGGTACGGGTGGGCCATTAACTGGTCAATCTGATAAATATTTGCCCAAACTCAAATCCCAACATAAAAATCGTGTTCAACGAAGTGAAGAAAGTAGTGCCTTTTATGTTCCTATGTCATTGCTTAACTATAAAATCAACTGGAATTTATAATATAAAAAAAATCATGTCACAACCGAGATGGAATTGTCCCTAACAATTTCGAGGCCTTCTCCACCAGTAAATTTCCCAATTTCCTATGAGATTTGGTTATATAACCTAGATTGTATTCTAAACAATTGTAGGGGTGCGAAAATGTATCAGAGAAAAATTCCTTCCAACTCGATAATATAAATAGCCGATAAAATTACCAACTCAGGACGGACTACAGCCTGGCGTGAGGCTAGAGTGTTGGCGTTTAAATCCAATGGTACCGCGTTCGAAACTCAACAGTCCAAAACCTTTTACGAAGAAATCTCAGGAAGAAAACGGAGTCAAGAAAAAAAACGTTCGAAGTACTAACTCAACTACAATCAAGAAGGACCAAAAAATCATCAACTCAAGATAAATGGAACGAAAAAGAAAGATTAACTACCAACCCAGCTAAGAAGTATACGGAATTCAAGAAAAGGAAAATGGATTCGAGGAAGCTGCATCGACATAATCAAAAATGAAAAAGCAAGAAGAAGTAAATAGATTCAATAAAAAGAGAAAATCAAGATGAAGAATAATATGGATAAATAAATAAATTTATAATAAAGAGGCCCTCCCCCATAACTGGTGACCCTCAAAGGCCGAACAATCTTCTGATCTTCGTTACAACTGCTCCTGCTCTCCTACTAGAGATTAAGAAAAGGTGCTGCTGGGAACTTCGGAGACCCGCGGAAGGAGAAGCCATTACTCGTTCGCTCTCCTCAATCCCACTGAATTAGCTCCACTCGCCCCGCAGACTCGGAGGTCGTAGAAGGGAGAGCTACTACTCCTCGATTAAGAAATCCAAGACTAGTCTCTCCCTAATCCTCAAATTCGCTCCGCTGTGTAGGGGTGCGAGCCTCACGCCAGGCTTGTAGTCCGTCCTGAGTTGGTAATTTTATCGGCTATTTATATTATCGAGTTGGAAGAAATTTTTCTCTGATACATTTTCGCATCACTACACAGGTCCCTTTCTAGAAAGGGGGCGAATTTGAGGATTAGGGAGAGAATAGTCTTAAATTTCTTAATCGAGGAGTAGTATCCGAGGAGTTGTAGCTCTTCCTCCTACGACCTCCGAGTCTTCGGGATGAGTGGAGCTAATTCATTGGGATTGAGGAGAGCGAACGAAGTCTTGTCTCTAATAAAATGAGTAATGGCTTCTCCTTCCTCGGGTCTCGGAAGTTCCCAGCAGCACTTTTTCCTAATCTTTAGTAGGAGAGCAGGTTCAGTTGTAACGAAGATCAGAAGATTGTTCGGCCTTTGAGGGTCACCAGTTATGGGGGACATATCCTTCTTATCCCCATTTATTGTTTATTTTATCAATATTATTCTTGCTTTTCTCTTTATCGAATCTATTTACTTTCTTGACTGATATTCCTTTTTCTTTAAGTTGCCCCATCAAACATTTGTCTTCCATTTATCTTGACTTAGGTATTCTTGTTGGCTGGGTTGCTTCTTAATCTTCGTTTTTCTTTCTTGATGCTTTCTCACATTGGTCCAATTATCTTGAGTTGATGATTTCTCGGTCGTTTTTAATTCTAGTTGAGTTGGTCCTTCAAGCATTTTCCTTGACTTCCGTTTTCTTCTTGGGTCTTCTTCATAAAAGTTTTTTTTTGGACTGAGTTTCGAACGCGGTACTGTTGGATTTAAACGCCAACACTCTACCCTTCACGCCAAGGATTAATCCGTTCTGAGTTGGTAATTTTGTCGGCTATTTATATTATCGAGTTGGAAGGAAATTTTTATATGATACATTTTCGCACCCCTACACAATAATCAGAGAAGGGTTTCTCCACTTTTATTTATCTATTGATATTTTACAACATTTCTTATGCACTGTTGAATCTTATAATTCTTTCGTACTTCTCTTTCTCTCTCTTTTGTCTTCGTTTTTACTCTTCGCTCCATTCCTCATGTAAGAATTATCTTCTTCCCAGTTAAGATTGAGCATGGGGAATTTTAAGCATTAACCGATCTAACTAATGTTTATGGATTTATTTCTGAATTTATATTGTTTATTATTATTTTCCATATGCGTAGTTCCTATTCGTTTATACGAATTCTTTAGTACGCTAGAAAAGTCTCCAAGAGTTCTTCAACTCTCTCCAGGAGCTCCACCCATATGACTGGGCAACCATCCATTTCTCTAAAAAGTAAATTTTCAAGAAGTCTTTTGTACGGGTTGGCGTTTAAACTTTAACAGAAAACGAGAAATTGTGTTATCTCTAGCGGCTCTTTTTTTGATATGGAACTATAACGTCCATGACATTGTGGCTAGGTAAGGATAATAATAAAAATTCCTTAATCTGATTGATGATATCAAATTTTCTCGTTTGATGTTAAAGTTTCAAACGCAGATCCGTACAAAAGGCTTCTTAAAATTTCTTTGTAGACAAATGGATGTGCTAGCCCATTTGTATGGGTGTCGATCTTAAAGAGGCTTGCAGATCTCTAGTAGACTTTTCTAGCGTATTAGTGAATTCTTACTATTACCCTTACCTACCCGCATTTGCAAATAGTTATTTCCCATTTCGAAAAAATCCGAGCTCTGGTGGGATGCGAACCGTTCACACCGAGGCAGCAAACAACCGTTTTGATCTCAATTAAACCGCTCTTTAGACCACTCGGCTACGCGGAAGGCCTGTTGCGTGCACGGTTCGACTCCCACTCCAGTTCGGATTTTTTCGAAGTAAGAAATAAATATTTCCTAAGAAAAAGTATTCTATTTTCTCTTTCCTACGGTGAAGTTGGATTATATATATATATATATATATATATATATATATATATATATATATATATATATATATATATATATATATATATATATATATATATATATATATATATATATATATATATGAAAAAAGCTCACAAAGAGCACGTGAGTCAAAGTTATGCATTAACTGGAACAGTGCCAAACCAGTCATAAAAGGAAGTAATCATATTTCGAGAAATATATTAGAATGTATCTCCATTAACTTAGCCCTGGTTTGCTCACGCTAAACTCCATTATCATTACATGTATAAAATCTCAAATAAAGTAGTTTCTCAAGATCTTTTACCCCCTAATTAAGGTTCAGAGGTGAGTAGTCTAATCTCCCCCCTTCCACTATTTAAGGCAATGTCCAGCCTCCTGTTCATTCTTTGAAAAGATCTTTAAGAATAAAGAATAAGGCGCTCGGAATCGTTTTACACTTTTTCTTTGTAGGTGTATCTGCATATATATATATATATATATATATATATATATATATATATATATATATATATATATATATATATATGTATGTATAACTGAATCACGAAAATCAGGAACGTGAGGAATTTATGAATAACGTTACAGCCACGAGGAAAATGAAACAACGGAGAACTGCGAGGCCTTTCGACTAATGGTCCTTTACTAAGCTTAGTAAAGGACCATTAGTCGAAAGGCCTCACAGTTCTCCGTTGTTTCATTTTCCTCGTGGCTGTAACGTTATTCATATATATATATATATATATATATATATATATATATATATATATATATATATATATATATTGTAAAGGGTAGCCCCTCGGATTCCCATGCTTTCCCTTTCTCATCGTGTTTATCGCAGGTCGACCCGCTTAGAGGCTACTATTTTAGGCCTAAACTTCTGCAACCTACCAGTCTAATTTGCGTAGTGGAAGCGTCTCATCCCCCCCTCCTTTGTGCCCCACTTCCCTTTTCCCCCTTCGGACTGAAGGATATAAATAGGGCCATGAGCCCCTTTAAGTTATTCTGTTGCGAGAATTCTGCCTGATTGCTCCGCTGAATCGTTATCCATCACTTACCTTGACGTCATTAATTTTAGGAGACCCGTACTGGATTCCTTCGTGCAGCGAGGATTTTCTGCCATTGATTCCTGCTAGCATTGTCGCTGACCTTCTGTCGGCTGTATCGAATTGTGCTATTCCAGTTACGTTTGCAAGTGTTCTCCTTTGGGAAGCCGTTCAAACTGGGCACGTGAAAGTTCTTCCTTAGTCACCTCGCCATCTCCTCTTTGGGGAATTCTGTCATCTCGAATTCCTTCTCTCGGATCGTTGTGCCTTCGAATCATCGTTACCCGTGGTCCCGACGCCTTTCGCCAGGATATCGCCGTCTGTGGGTTTCTCCTCGCCGAAGACCGCCATCGCATTTACCCATGTCGACTTGGGTCGAATTCCCTCATCGTCGCTGAGCCTCTTTCACCTGGGTTCCCGACGTGGGTTATTGCTTCACTGCTCTGGTATCAGGTATTTCGGGGTATCCTTTCCTTCTTACGTCCCCTTTAAATTAATTAAGTGTTATTCATGCAACTTTTGGGCCTTCGGGTAAGGGACGTAAGACCGGGAGGTTATTCCGGGAACACCTGTCGCTAGAGTAGCGAAGCCTATTTTCATCTTCAACGGCGCGTGTCGTTTCGGCATTAAAAAATTTACCATAGAACCCATTTTTGTATGTGCGAATATCTTTTTGGTTAAAACGACTTGTGGTCGTTCGAGGGTGTCAAGCATTTGTAACTTTTCTTATTGTTTGATGACTCCCGTATAATTTGTTAACAGTTAATTTATTTCATTTTAATTTTGCTGTAAATAATACTGTAAATACTTTTTGTGTCTGTATTTATTTAACCCCTTGCGGATACTTCATAATTTAGCACCGTCCTGATTAATTCTGGTGAATTTCTGGTAGGCCTTTAGATCCCTGGTCTTCTATAAATTTTATGTGTGTATTTACCCTGCACCGTGTGAACCGGGTACCGTGATAGCCTTTACAATATATATATATATATATATATATATATATATATATATATATATATATATATATATATATATATATATATATATATATATATATATGGAACGAGTATAACAAATCTGTATATGTGTTACAAGCAAATATTTTATTGCTTATTTAATTTCTACTTCCACGTCCAACATTTTTCCCCCCCCACTCACTAGACCATTCATTTTCACGCCCTTTCCCTTGACGTTATCTCAACCGGAAATAACGCACTCCACTTTTTCGGGCTCTGGTATCGGGTTGTGGGTCTTTCTTCGACGGGCATCGTGTTAGATATCGCAACCGATCGCTGTGCTGCCCTCTCGAAGGTGGGGTGTGGCCAGATAGATAAGGACCACGGGGGATTGACACGGTTCGCCAATGTCATCAGGGGCAGATACTGCAAATAACATTATAGATTAATGAAGTCTTGTCATAAAGAGTACGCTTTAGAAGTGTCCTTTGTAATGAAAGATGCAGTACCACAAGGTTAACTTCCTTCTTTCTCTTACTCGCTCGCTCTACCATTACAAAGAGGTTCCACTGACTCATACTACATCTCGTTATTTAGACCAACTTACGTGTGACTAAGCTCTTCTCTCACCCCTTTTCTTCTTATTTGGTCCATAGGTGGTCTATGAGGACCTTTGGTCTTGAAGAACCTTATGCACAAATGCACATTGTTAATCTCGTCATTGTTATTATTATTATGGGCCAGTATCACGAAAGGCTCTCATGGGCCACCTCCCAGCCTTTGCCAAGGAGGCAGGTAATATTGCAGCGAGTATTGGCAAAGGAAAATTAAGAAATCCATCACAACTCTTCTTTGTTCAAAAGCCACACGAGGCCACACTCCTCAATGTTTATTTGTTGTAATTTTTTCAATGATTCTCTACACTCGTCCTCACGGAGGAAGTAAATCGCAATTTATTTTAATTAGCTTTTATTTATTCCATAAATAAAGAGGAAATATCAAATTAATTTAAAAATATACGTTATTTAGTTAGGCATTCTTAATATTATTATTTCATTCCGATATCCGTCTTCTCTACTGACCTCCTGTACGAGCATGATGCCTCTTTCGGATAGAGGGCACACATTCAGCAGTACCAACATAAAAGCCATTGCGGGGGCTGCAAAGCCACCCATAGATAAAACGTGAAGCCCCTATAGCCGAGGACACGGACACATCGTCACAATCTAAGGACACCTTGTCCTTTGACCTTGGCGGAGATCCTTATCCTTCAACCTTAACGAAGCTCTCTAGGGTCTCAGGTAACGAATTCTCTCTTGTAGTTTCGTAGGCTGGGTTAGGGCATCGGCGAGCTTCCTCATAAGGATAAGGGAAAATATATATAGCTGGATTCTTCATTCCTAGGTAAATAGTTGGAATAAGCTTCGAAATGGCGAACAGTAATGAGAACTTTTCTTCTTGAATAATAAAGATAACTTTTTTTGACTGTCCTTTCCACGTCTTACGTCTTACCTCTACTCGTAGTTAGGGTAGAGTTGATAGTAATCATTAGGGTATAGTGGTGAAGTCTAATGGGTAAGAGTTAGTGCAGGTTGCTGAGTGACCAGCTATCACTTGTGTTCTTGTCTTCAACTTTTATATCCTATCATTTATTCAAGTGTGTAGGGGCTCTCACACCTGTATTCTTCTTCTAAAATTATCTTTTGTTCTGTTGTTGGTGATTTTTACGCTTTGTTTGCCGTTCTGTAGGGATTCCTATGCTATCTATATATTGGTGCTGGGTTAGCAACATTTAATGGTTTTCCACTCCTAAAGTTTCTTCTATTGATTGCTCTATGCTCTATTGGGATCTCCATCTTTCTTTTTTGTCTTCGTCCAGAAGTATCTCTAGTTTTTCCCATATTCTGAACGCTCTTTTATGTAGAGATACATTAACTGGCTCCATCTCTATTTCATAGTGCAGGTCTATCTGCCTCTTGCGCTCTCTCCTGCTTGTATTTGTAATTAATAGTCGCCGCTGTTCTGTACTCTCTGCAATTTCACGTTGTTAGTTTTACTTAGATTGTTAAGTGGATTTGCAGGATATAGTAATACAGATTTACACAGAAGGTTGTATACTTTGATTTTATTCTTTGTATTTAGGTCTTTTAACTGGTAAAGTTTCGTTAAGTTAGCTTTTGCTAGTTTGATTCTTTCGCTGGTGTGTTTTAGGTACCCGTTTGACGTTATCTTTAGTCCTAGGACCTTGCCTTCCTTTTGGTATCTATACCTTTCTTCGTTAATCGTAACTCGTGTTGTTTTTCTACGTCTTATAGGAATAATGGTGAACTTATTTGCGTTTGTCCTTATCTTCCATTTTATTTCAAAGTTATTTATATTCTCGATTTCTGCAGCAGTGATTCTGGCTGCCGTTGGTGGGTGCTTGTATGGACTATTAACGATTATCGAGATGTCGTCTGCGAATTGAACGTATTTGGTGGTGTCGTGGATTGGATTTGGAAGGTCACCTGTATATATGTTATATAACGTCGGACTGAGACATCCTACTTGGGAAACGCCTTGATTGATTTCAAAATCGGGTCCTCGATATCCTTCTATGTTAATGAATGCTGTGCAGTCTGTGATGTAGTCACACATGCATTTTGTTGGGATAGGTGAAAGTCCTAGTCTCTTGATCTTGTATTTTAGGCCTATTCTCCAGACCTTATCTAAAGCCTTCTGCACGTCTCTTAGAACCAGATCTGTGTATTTTCTCTCATGTTTAGCTTTGGCTATTGTTTCCACTATTACGGCCAGTGCCGTCTCGGTACTTCTACTTTCCCTGAACCCGTGTTGTTGACTAGTAATTAGATCATTGTATTCTAGATGTTGGTTCAATCTCCTGCCGATCAATTTTTCAAGTAGTTTGGCTACTGTTTCTAGAAGAGTTATCGGCCTGAAGTTTTCTGGTTAGTCAGGGGGCTTGTATGGTTTGGGCAAAAATACTATTTTCCCTATTTTTAGGGCGTCAGGAAAATACCCGGTGCTTATTGGCACACTAAAAAGGTCTACTATTTTGGCAAGAAATACATCTGGCGCTTTTACCAGGTTTTCACGGGATATCCCTGTGTCTCCAGGAGCTCTTTGCTTGGTTTTGTTTAGAGTACTTTTAAATTCTTCTAGTGTTACTATATTAGAAGCATAGTGATTGGATGTTACTTCTTCTCTATTTCTGTCCATCTCTTCAACTATTCTAAATTCATGGTCGCAGTCAAAATCTTCGTTTTCTTCAGGTGATATGTTGAAAACGTTATGCCAGTGTTCTCTAAACACGGCCTTAATTTGTTCTGGTTCTAACGCATCTACTCCATTGTCTTTGATGGCTATTTTGGTTATCGGCTTTCTATTTCCTCTCACCATGCTGATCTTTTGCCAAAATTTTGTAAGATTTAGTTCTGAGTCTAGCCTGTCTATTATCTGATCCCATCGTATGCCTCTCTCCCTCATAAATGTTGTATTCATTTCCGTCTTCATGTTGAGGAGACGTTCTCTATCACCTCCTCCTGGAACAACTCGCTCTATCTTTTATCTTTGGTTTAATTATATTTTTTCCCAATTCTGCTAATTGCAGTGTATACCGATGACGTGGCAATGTTCTAAACGTTTTTCTGGGTATATGATTTTTGTTTGTATCTATCAGCTTTTTCATCATGTTGTTCAGTGCTTTATCTATCTCTTTCAGGGTTGCATCATTTAAATTTGGTTGCTGGTAATTTGATAAGTCTTCGGCATAGCCGTCCCAGTTAGCATTTTTAAAGCTCTTTCTGCCTGGGCATTTTATTTGTATAGGGTCTGCAATAAATGTTACTACCACCATTTCGTGATCACTGAGGATGGGTGAGCCTCTTTCTATCAAATAGTCATATTAGAATTTAGGGGAAGCTAGCACTATATCTGGTTTAGTTGCTCTTCTTAAGCTGATGTACGTAGGGAATTCCGGTCCGATCCTCTCACCTATGCCTCTTGCTATTAGCAGATCTACATTTCTTCCGCTGTTGTTGAAATTGGCTGTATACCCTGAGGCTCTTGTTCAGGTCTCCTAAGAATAAAGAATAATACTTGTTCATTTTGTCCAAATATCTCCATGAAGTTATATATAGGCACATACCCTCTCCTTAGGGGTTGGTACCCTGCCATAATTATTATATCTCCTGTTCCAGTCTTTACTTTGATGGCTAAGTAGGCCTCATGTCATTCTTTCAATCTAATAAATTTTACGTCGTTTCGGATGGCTATCGCTACTCCGTCGTAGATTATACCTTCTGTTGTCTTGTAGAGTGTTGTATAATTAAACATTTTAATGAGTTGTATTTCCAGATCGATGTTGATTTCATTTAGTAGGATAATCTCAGGGTCAAGTTTGAAGTATGAATTACAATGCGAGTGCCTTTTGGCATTCCAATCTGACACATTGGGACTTACTATTTTAAGCTTTCTTTTCTTTTCCATTTTGTATCTTATTGTTTCAGTGAAGATCTTCTTTCAGCTTTCTTTAGCTCTCTTTCGCAGGGGGACTTTGTTCGACCGCTTCTTTTCTTTTTAAATTCTTCTTTCTTTATATTAAAGCATATCTCTTTCGGGATTGTTATTTCTCCGCTCATTAGGCCTTTGTGGACTTCGTTATCTGAATACGGGCCTTCGAATTCGTACTTAAAAAGTCTTTTTTTAATCCCGATGATGATTTCCTTATTGTTTCATATGGGGATGGATCTATCTTCAGGAGAGTATACTCTCAGATTAATACGCTTTTTTACCTTATATTCTTGCTGGGATTGGTGGTGGGGTTCTTCATTTCCTGCATCTTTTATTGCCTTTTTTCCTGTTGAGTTTCGGAGCTGCTTGCCTTGGCTGTAGGTAATTCCACCTCCATTCCCTCTTCCTCTTCCTCTTCCTGTGCTTGCTTGTTCCTAAGTCTAGGATCTCTTTGTAACCCTGGGCCAATGCTAGTCAATTGGATGGAGGGCTCCTTTTCACCTACCTGTGTTTGGGTTTCCGGCGTTGGTGTTGTGTATTTGATGTTCAATATGTCAGCCGATGGTGGGTTCTCCGGGAACCACATAGGTTCCAACCCGTTATTACTTAGTATTTTGTTAAGTTCCTTGGAATAGGTTCCATGGTTTGCAACGTTCATTGCGTGCCAGTACTACTTGTTCCACTGTTGCTTTAGCTACTTTGGCATATGTTTGGTTTTTCTTCTCCTCCTCAAGCCTTATCTTCTTTCTCCTCTTCTTCTCGATAATCTCTCTCTTAATGGGACACACCATCGCCATCGTGCGATGGTTCCCGCCACAATTCGCGCACTTCTTTTCTTGGCTCTTACAATCTTTCCAAGTGTGTAAAGTTGAGCTGCATTCTGAGCATTTTGTTTCTTCTTGGGGAGGGGGGGGGCAGTCCATAGACGTATGTTGATCTAAAACAAAGCAGCCAGAAACAAGGGAGAACATTTATGAACTCGTCGCTTTTGATTTGCTCCTGGGTTATCTTTAGGTTAAATGCTAACAGGCCGTTCTCCCTCGCCCTACGTGACATGGTTGTTTCTCTGAACAAAACAAAAAAACATGGGTGTACTCTTCATTGTTAGTTCTGTTTCTAGATTTCACAACTTCCTTGACTTTAGCTTATTCTTGTCTTTTCGAACTCTTCTTTTATTTCCGTTGTCGTATGCTTCCTTATCCATGGATCTATCTTTCAACAGTATATGTCCTTTTGGGCCTCCACTTGTGGAAGAACTTTAGCTTCTAATCCGATTTTCTGGAAGCTTGATGTGGCTTTCTCACTGAGTAAGTTATCCATATCATTTTCCGTTTGACAAACGGCCACATAGCTGGTTGAGTAGTCTAGGAGTCGGATGAGTACTATTCCTAGTTCTCCATATATCACGTTGAATACAAGAGTGCATTCCGGTTTATGTGGTCCTTTTATGGGACCCTTTTAGTTAATTCCATTCTTCTAATCGAGCTTCTCCCTTTTCTTCATTTAGCGTTCTAAGGTGAAAAGCAGGGAATAGGCGAGAAAAGAGAAAGTTAGAAAGTGAGGCTGAAATCCAGTTATTCGTCTGGCTTATTCCGCCAACATGTCAGTGAACCCTACTAACCTTCCTGACGCCTAACCCTAACAGTGTTTGCTCCACTCAAAAGGATCCGCCGCTCACACGGGTACTAACCCGTCCCGGGCTAAGCTTCGGCCTGCACCGAGTAAGCCGCCAGGTTCAGATATGGATCCTGTTCTCAAGAGTATCTATGAAGGCTCAGCTTCCATAACCGACACGCTCTAGGGAGAAGTGGGAGAGAGAAGCAAGATAATATGTCGATGGTCAATTCTTATTAGAGCGAAGTCTTGTGAATCAGTCTCAAAATCTTCTTTTCCAGAAAGGAACGATGAACTGAGCTTCAATCAGTTATGAGGTTTGAATCGCTGTCCGAAAAGCTTCTTAAGAAAATTTACCAACTTCTGCTATCCAAAATGCGTCCTTTCCAGAAAAATACACCTATATAAATAATCATTTAATCTACTCATAAAACTACAAAAATTCAACCAATTAGGATTGAGGTACATTTAATTGTCATACTTGTTTTTAATTAATTAAATAATTTATGAAATGGACGAATTGTGTGGTAGGTTTCCAAAAGTGTGAAAATGTTTACTAGGTTGCCCTGGTGTTAGGGCATCACTAGCATGCTTTTATCTTGTTTATTTAAAAAAAAAATATTCCTCCGTCAATAATGTTGCTGACCGTCGATGACAGTCAGGTTCTATCATTTATATATATATATATATATATATATATATTTATTTGATTTGTTTAATATGATCATCCGTCGTGGCTTTCAAGCCTTTCAATTGGTTTTTATTCTGCTATTATCTCTTGTTTTATTGTATTTAGTTATTCATTTGTTATTTTCAGTTTAAATCTTAGTTTGGGTACTTCGGCTCTTTTTGTTTATGTTAATCTATCTTCCTCTTCTTATTATAATTTGGTTAATTTTGTTGATTTATTCTTCTCACTTCTCTTTGTTTGTTCAATTAATTTGGGCACTTCGCCTCTTTTCATTAAAGTTAATTTCCTTTGTATATCGCTATGTATATATAGACAGTATATTCTCTCTCGCACAGGTTCTTCCGCTGGAGAATAAATATGTTCTTTCTACTGCGCGTCATCTGTTTTCTAGTATGTATAAATTGTTGTGTATAGTTGAGAGTATTTCGTGATCGACTTTGTCCTAAGTCTTTCTTCCTAGCCTTTAGATCTCCATATTGATCGGTTTTAGTCCGATTCTTTCATGTAGAACCGATTGCCGTATATGGTCAAGCCTTTTCGTGCCAGTTATCAGCCGGGTACACCAGGACGGATCGTACCAGGGCCATGTATAGTTTTTTCTTATTTGGCACGTTGAGGCTTCGGAAACGGTTCAGTTTCTTCAGCTCTCTTTTGGCTAGGGAGACTCTGTTTTTTACGTGGGCCTTGTATTCTGTTTTATAGAGTCGTAAGCCCAGGACCTTTCCCTTGTTAGAGTACTGGTAAAGTTCGTTGTCGACAAGGACGTCGTCTACTTTCCGGCGGTTCATTGGAATTATAGTAAACTTCTGGCGGTTGGTATTTATCTTCCACTTTTTTTCATATCGATTTATGTTGTCAATCTTGGCAGCTGTCGCCCTTGCATGACTTCCAACGTTCCTGAATGGACTTAGGACGATTTGAGTGATGTCATGTGCGTATTGCAGATACATTGAATCGTACCTCACTGGAGCAGGGAGGTCAATTGTGTACACGAGGTACAGCAAAGGACTCAGACAGCTGCCTTGTGGAACTCCCGCCTCGAGTTTTAATTCGAGGCCCTTGCAGCTCTCGATCGCGATTTGGGCTCTTCTCTTCGTGAAATAGTTACAGAGGACCCTTTCCAGGATTGGGTTTAGCTGGAGGCTGAGGATCTTGAATTGTAGCCTTCTCAGCCTTACCTTATCGAAGGCCTTCTTTAAATCCCGCAGCTTTACGTCTACGTACCTTCTCTTACCTTAGGAGGGTGAGGGCGGTTTCCGATCCTCATTCCCTGCGGAACCCGTGCTGCTGAAGATTGTGAGCTCCTAGCTTGGCTAGTTTTTCTTGAAGCCTGCCAGCCCGGAGCTTCTCGTAGACTTTCTCAATGAATTCCAGCAGGGCGATTGGCCTGTAATTGACTAGTTGATAAGGAGGTTTACCTCCCTTAGGTATGAGGATTATTTTAGCTATCATAAAACCCTCAAGAAAGTAACCCGTATTCAAGGAAGCATTGTAAATGTTTGTAATTCCCTAAATGATCTGCTGTGGGGCATTTACCAAGTTCTTTCTGGTGATGCCCTTCCAGCCTGTTGCCTTTTGTTCAAAGGTTATTGCAGTGGCCATGACCTCCTCAGGTGTTATGGTACGGCCATGGTCCACCATTTCTCTGCCTTCGTCTACTTGATGTTGTGGGTTCGTGTGGTGCATAACCTGATTCAGTTCTTCAATCAGTTGGCCTTCGAATTTCTGGTCGAACTCTTCGTTGTCTTCTGGGGTGATCCTGAAGACGTTTTTCCAGAAATTCCTGAATCTGTCTTCGAGAACCGCCGGGTCCTCTATATAGTCTCCGTTCTCTTTTATTCGAGCCTTAGTTGTTGCGGTTAGTCCCTTTAGGTTCTTGACTTGACGCCAAAATTTAGCCGGGTTGAGCTCGCTATCGACTTTAGCTATCAGGCTGATCCATATTTCCCCCTGTTTGAGGTTGATAGCCTCTTTTAGCTCGGTGCTTAGGCGCCGAAGGAGCGTGCTTCTTTCCCAAGTAGGACCTTCCCGTCTTATCTCTTCGTACACTTCCATGTAAACACGAGCGATCTCTCTCATCTCCTCTGTCCATCTGGACTGAGGAGGTGTTTTATACCCGGTCTTGGGTATGCACTCGCGGTCCGCTTCAAGTACGGACGTAGTTATCCTCTCCAGCTCCCCGTCTATCTCCTCCAAGGTCGCGTCGCTTAAGTCAGCTGGTGCATATTGACTGAGTCGTCTCTTGTAACGATCCTAGTTGGCCAAGGCGTAGTTTTTTTGGAGAGGGTCTGGAAGCTGGATCAGAGCGAGAGACACTGTGGTGAGGATCGCTTTGTGATCGCTAGGTACTGTTGGCCCTGGCTCACTATGGTAGTTGAATAGGAAGCCTTCATTTGTTAAGATTATGTGAGGTTTGGTTGCTGATATGGAAGTGATATAGGTCGGAAAATCTGGCCCTATTCTCTGGATGTTTTTTCTTCCCATACTCAGTTCCAAGTTTCGGCCTCTTTCGTTGGTACTAGCATAGCCCGCCGCACGGCATCTGGCATTGAGGTCGCCCCCTAAAAATGCCATTCTGTGGTGCCCAAACAGTGTGTAGAAGTTATTTAACGGGAGATAGGCTCGACGAGGGGGTTGATAGGCTGCAGCTATCACGAGGTCTCCTACCAATGTGTGGAGCTCAACCGCTACAAAGGATTCATCAAGTTCTAGTAGATGGTTGAACGAGATGTTCCCCTGGACAGCTATTGCAACACCATCAAACCTTTCCTGAGAATGATTTTTCATGACCACTCTGTAGCCCGGTATTTTAATTTGACCAGATATAGTGTTAATACCGTGTTCAGTTATAAGAATGATGTCGGAGTCAAGCACTCGGAATATGTTTCCATATGCCGTAGCTTTCCCCTCCCATCCGTTTACGTTGAGTGGTGTCAGAATCCTCATTCTATTACTTACTCTTTCCATGTTGTTTCTTTAGTGTTTTGAGGTGATGATCTTCTTCCTCCCGTTTTTCTTTTTTTCTGAACTCGGCATTTGGAATCTGCTCGCAGGTATTGTGATGTAAGGTCACATTCTGGCTGAGCAGAGCTTCTTCCACCGTTTCGGGGTCGACTTTATAGTTGTATTCCCATTTGAATACTTTAGTTTTAATCCCATGGAGAATTTCCCTTAGCTCCATTTCTTCGGGAAAGGGAAATTGGTCGCAAGCATAAATTTTAAGATTGATGCTATCCGCGCGCAATCTTTTGTTTTTTTCGTTTCTTTCCCTTGGCCTTCTTAGTTTATGGGACTTCGGTGCCCGATGAGTCTGAGGATTCCGAGGAATCATTGGTGTCAGTCCCAGCATTTTCTCCCTCTACGGTGTTTCTTTGTCTCTGTTTAGGGGCAGGAGTTTTCACATCGACAGCTTGTTTTTTTCTCTTTCTTGGTTACATTTTTGGGTGTGGCTTGACCGTCTGCTTGTTGGTTTGGGACCATCTGCAATTGCAGTACATCCCCAGAGTGGGGGTTGTCCGGGAAACACATTTGGTCTATCCCTTTTTTAGCTAGCATTTGGTTCAGCTCTTTTGCGAACGTGCCAGGGCGCCTGAGATTCATGACGTGCGAGTGAAGAATGCACGTCATAATCTTCGTCGAATTTTCCTTTTTTAGCTTGAGATATGTCTTCTTAGTGTCCACTTCTGAGAGAACCACCTTTGCTGCTGCTTGGGCGTAAGATGTATTCACCCTACGTCTTTCCTCTTTCTTCTTCGCTTCGTGCTTTCTTTTAATTATCTCTTTTTTTACAGGACATGTCATGGCCATTGTTCTGTGCCCTTGGCCACAGTTAACGCACTTCTCGAACTTATTAGTGCATGACCTCCAATTGTGCACTTTATCGCTGCCTTTGGAGCTGTTTTATGTGGCTCTTTACAGTCTTCAGTCGCGTGTTCTTCGATTTTGTAACATCTAAAACAAAACTAGACTGGAATGAATTCTCTCTTCTCTATATGTTCCCCACTAATTTTGGCATTGAACATTAATAGGCCTTGTTCCTTTGCCTTTTGAACCATAGTGGTTTCGGTGAAGACTACCGTGAAGACATGAGTGTATTCACTATTGTCCCTTCAGTTTTTTAATTTAATCACTTCGGCTACCTTGACCTAGGTTTGCCGAAGCTGGATCTCTTCCTTAATGTCTTCTTTCGAGTGCTGCCCGATCCACGGATCGAGTCACCGGCATACCACGCTCCTGTGTGCCAGGATCTGTGGTGGTACGGCTGACTACAGCCTAATTCTCCTAAGGACCTCTACTGCTTTTTCCTTGGTGATAGCCTCGATGTCGTTTTCTTTTTCGCAGATTGCGACATACCCCGAGGCTACCTCCAATAGTCTCGCCATGGCAATGCCCAGTTTGACATGCACAACCTCGAATACTTTTTCTCTGCTGGGCTTAGGCTGTCCGTCGACTGCCCGCAGAGTTATTCTGGTTGTATTGTCTTGGGCCATCTCTTCGAGAGAATGGCCCCTCTGGACTGTATTTTTCTTATTTTCTTGGTATTGGTGACTTGATTCAAGTAATAGTTCGTGCTTCCTTTCTTCTTACGATGATGTTCTTGTTCTTTATTTGTTTGTGGTGACTCCCTCTACTTCGTAACTCAGCTTCCCTGAACGTGAACTGCCAAATGCGGGATGAATTATGATGGGGTGGACCCGGGGAGGCCCCTCAGACGGGTGAAATGTGGTAGACTTAATGATGAGTGGTGATCGAATCAACTACCACCATCCGAGGGTGCCGCTCCGTCTGGGGTTTGGTTATCGATGCTGCTTCCAACTTACACAGGGACGGTTGCATGTCTCGCTGTGGAAACTACCCTAAGAGATTAAAGCGAACTCTTTCCCAAAGCTTTCAGCATCACTTGGTAACCGGGTGGTCTCTTCCGTAGAGTTCCAGAGTGGGCTAATCCTCAAACCTGCTTTCCTTTACGTCCCCAATTATGTCTATCAAAGTGGACTGACATAGTTGGAGCGAGACTAGATGAATGGCAGTTTAGTTCCTTTCAGCTTCGTAACTGCGTCGAGGAAGGGGGGGAGGGGGGGTAGGTCGACATAAAGTCGCCAAGGAGCAGGTTCAAAGAGTCTTCTGGAGAGTCCCCGTGGGAAAAGTGAAGAGGATGTTGACGTTTTTGAGACAGCCTTATCCTTCCTGTTCCTCCTTTATCGGGTAAGAGATGTAGTATTAGCGTAGTTTTCTCAATGAATTCTTTAGCCGTCATACTTATGTTCATTTTTGGAATAACAGCCTTAGCGTTAAGGAATTGACCAATAAGCTTTTAGACATAATCACTGTAATAATTGTCCAATCAGCGCCATGATAGATTTAAAAGGTTAATAATGCTCAAACCGTTTGTACATAAAAACGGCTGAAATCCATTTTCCGAATTTTTAGCTGGTTACCTTAGCAAGTTTGCTGTACCGCTGTGACAAAGTTTGGTATCGAAATTGTGCAAAGTTAATTTTTGCGAAGGTGAATTGTGATACTCGCTTCGAGTAGTGTAGAGAAAAGCTAGAAAAAACGAAAAAGCAGGATACGCTTTGAAAACTGGACGCCTGGCATACGATTTAGGAAGGTGAGGGGCGAATCTTTACTCCTTCGTGGAGACAGGGACCCAAGCCTCATCTGGCCCACACGCAAGCCTGAAGGAAGTTAAACATCAAGGTAAAGTAATATATAGGTATTTGGACATTCACCCCTATTTCTCTCTCACCCTCTCATTTTCTGTAAAACGCCTTTAAGTGTACACACATAATTATACATATACATCCCCTATCGTACTATAGGATGCAGGAGAGATGAGGAAAACTCTCCGTATCACTCTTCGGGTCCTCTCGGAGGGCCCGAAACCAGATCGTGAAGTGGTTTTTGAGAAAGTTTATGGAACCCTACGTATCGCATTGGTTAGACTGATAGACTTAAATAATGGTTACTCAGCCATTTGCGCGAAAAAGGCCGACTGTGAAGCCTTCACCTCGAGCAAAGCTGTTAAATGCCTTAAGACCATCAAACTAAAACCGACGACACCGCCACAAATTATAACTCCCTGCAGTTTGATCTGCAGGCGCCTCAACCCCTGGGTCGGGAGCCACTCGACAGAGGATATCAAAGAGGAAATCGAAATGAACCACGAATAAGCAAAGGTAGCTGAGGTATTAAAATTCAAACAATACACGCAGGTATTTAAGGTTGTATTTAAAGACACGGCTATGGCTCAAAAGGCTAAGGAAAACGGTTTACTGCTCTTTAACGTAAGAGTCTGCCCAGAAGAGATGGAACGTCAGGAGTTTGTCGACCTTCAAATGTGCTTCCGGTGCTACAAGTAAGGCAAACACACCACTTTCAACTGCCCTGAGAAAAAAGAACTAACGCTTTGCTCTATCTGTGCCGGTCGCGACCATTTTTGGCGTGACTGTAAGAACAATACCCCAAAATGCTTAAATTGCGAAGGCCCCCACCGGACCATGTCTATAGCATGTCCAGTCAAAAAAGAGGAGATGCATAAACAAACCAAACTTAAACGCGAAACAGAGGAGATGAAAGCCAATTCGACTTACGCTAAAGTTGCAAAAGCCGCCATTGCCGAAACGAACAACCAGAAAACCTACCTACACATTGAAAACGAACATTCTACGAAAATAATGTGCTGCATTTATTAGGCACACATTGCTAACATAACACGCCCTGGTATCTTTGCCACAGAAGTCAACGGCATGCTCGTAAAGAATGGGCTGCAGGAGATGTGGTTCCCCGACAACCCTCCTTCAGAGGAGGTTATGCGTATAACCGTAGCTCCTCAGTGCCAAGACACGTGCAAAAAAGTGCCAACACCACAGAACACAGCCATCTCATGAGACCTCCCGACTAAACAAACCTAAAGAATCACAGACAGTAAAACATTAAAACAGGCGCCACTTTCACCAAAAAAAAGACACCACAGTAAAAACATACACACAGATGCACACACCAACCAAGGAAGCAGTGCGACCCAAGGAGACCAGGTATCCACGGTCGAGAAAAATCTCTAAAAATCGTGGCCCAAGGTCTATCTCCTCATCACGGGGAAGGAAACACCAGTTAAAATACGACGCGAGAGGCTTCAAACTGAAATTATATGACCCCGAATCGGCTCCCTTCCCAACCGAAATTGATTCCCGCGAAGTATCGGAGAGTCTTAGGACCGGACGATACAAGTGGGAATGCGCAGATGAGGTCCCGGAGCGGCAAGTAGAGGAGGCCCTCGCACAAAATAAGATCAAACTGACCACGGACTGCTTCCACACGATCACGGACACTGAATTCAGAAAGAAAAGAAACGGCAGTACATCTCATGGGGCTAAAGTAGATCGCGAATAAGCATCTTCTTTAATCCCACACACTAAAGAACAAATATTACACAAAATGACAGACAGACTTACAATTATTTATATGAATGTCGATGGGTGGGACGGAAAAGGTTCCATCTATGGCACTATTATGCGACAAAGTGACCCTGACATAATACTTATCTCTGAACACGGACTGACCGCGCAAGAACAATTACAATTATTTCAATACGACGTCATTAGTAAGAATAATAGCTAGGAACGGTATGACGGCTGCGCAATAGCCGTCAAAAAAGGACTAAAATACAGAAAACTAGGTGACTTAGATGAATCATACCTTGCCATTGAAGTAGGTACTGCCCTAGGGAGGTTGGTCGGGGCTACGAGGTACCAACCCCCAAGACGCGGCAATGTGCCCATGCACAACCTCCTGCAGATTTTTAGCCATAAGAAAAACGTAATTTTTGCTGGAGATCTGAAAGCAAGGTGTGCAGCGGCAGAATATACCTCCTACAACAATAAAGGCAGAAAAATCGAAGTACTACTTGACAGACAATACCTGACAAGGATCGGATCAGAATTCCCGGCATACATTAGCGGAAGAGCAGCAACGAAACCTGATATAGTTCTATTTAGCATCAGGTTCCCTTATAACTACTACATTGAACTGGGCCCCATCATTCCGAGTGACCACCAGGCTATCAAAATTACAGTATGAGTAAACCCCATTCAAATTGCAATCCCAAAACGCAAAAGCTATAAGCAGGCGAACTGGGAAAGCTACAGAAATTACCTTCTAAATTATATTCCAGACCCTTTATTTGATGCCAATTTAGAAGAAATAGACAAGGAGCTGGATAAAATCACTGACTACCTAATTAAATCCGACGAAAATAGTATTCCCCGTATTAAATATAAATGCCTTCCAGCTCCCCATTGGACCCCTCCCATGAAAGCCCTGGCCCAAGAATATAGGGACCTGTCCAATGTAGTAGCGCTGATAGGCCCCAACCACAATGCCCAAAGAAGACTAAGACAAATTAAAGACGAACTCCAGACACTAATTACGGAACAACAGATACTTATATGGGACAGACTGATAGAAAGACTCGACATAGAAAGAGACTCACACGCATTCTGAAAGACATCTAAACATTTAAAATGAAAACCTCCACAAAATAGAATTACGCTCATTCGAGACGGTAAAGAAATTGACGAGACTGAATAGATTGAGGAAATGTTTAGGATTTTCGGATCTTCAATCTTCAAAATTACCCCAGAAGAAAATGACAATTATGACATCGAATTCGAAACTGACATAATCCAACAGCTAAACTCACAAATACACAAAACCTCTCCTCATCACTGTGTGTCGCAGGAAAGAGTGATGGACGGCTATGGCAGTAAAATAACTGCCTCAGAGCTCTCCGTTACTCTAAAATCCTTTCGTCAAAGAGCACCAGGTGCCACAGGGCTGACCTGGGAGAATTTCATTAAGGCCTCGCCTAACGTTTGGAGTGACTTACTTAACATCATGAACGCCGCTCTGAACACGGGCTATTTCTCTGATCAGTGAAAAGTGGCTAAAATGATTTTCATCCCCAAATCGGGAAAGCCCCCGGACTGCCCTGCCAGCTTTCGACCGATATCTCTCCTAGAATTTGCTGGCAAAGTCTTCGAGAAGATATTGGCTAATAGAGTCAACTCTTTTCTCGACGAAACCAACTTGCATAATGAGCAGCAACACGGCTTCAGAAGGAAAAGAGGGACTGACACGGCTATAGCCGTTGTCACCGAAAAGCTCGCTAAGATCAAGGCAGACAAAAGACATGCTGAGCTGGTGCTCCAAGATGTCATAAAGCTTTTAATAAGGTTTGGAAGAGAGAACTACAATTTAAGATCCTACAAGTAGGCCTTAACCCCATTCTCGAGAGGATTTTATGTAACTTTATAATGGAGAGGAGAGCGTACATTCAAATCAGAGAACACAAAGGCCCCGAATTCGAGCTCGAAGCAGGGGTCCCACAAGGGGGCTGTCTCAGTCCTCTTTTATACAACATTTATACACGCGACTTACCACAACCTCTCTCCGAGGGTACGATATACGTTCAGTTCACTGATGACATATTGAAAATTTGTACCGCCGCTTATGTTCACAGGGAATTTATAGCGAGAAATACGGATAGGGAGATATCTAACATCAACTCTTTCGATAAGAAATGAAGATATCAACCGATGCCTCAAAATTCAAAATAATTCCCATATTTCGCAAGACCTTCAATAATATACGTGTAGAAGGGAAGCGGAACCCCTACTGCCTGGAAGGGATGGTTCTGGGGCTCAAAATCACCACAGGGGGCTACAAGAGTCATATCGAGCGAACAGTCGCGAATACCAAGAGAGCTTGGAGGGAATTTTATAAGTTCCGTGAACTAAATCCCTCAAATAAACTCAAGATATTCAATGCGTGCATTCGCTCGAGACTCCTGTACCCCCCGGTGCCGTTGAACGCGAGCGCCAAAACCCACATTGCGAAACTTCAAGTCATCCAGAACAAAGCGGTGCTACTTATTACAAACACCTGAAGAAGAGAACACAAAAGACAGAGGGAGCTCCACGACTCGGTTGGATTATCTCCGATCAACGTGGCGCTCCATGAGAGAGCTAAGAGGATATGGCAAGCCATTGGCGCTCGCTTAACCCCTGAATTCCCTTGTACACACTTAGACATCGAAGTCGACCGACAAGTAAGACCATTCAAGAGCAGTAAATTACAGTCTGACGGTGACGTGACTCCAAAATACACGTGATAAAACCGACAAAATACAGAAAACAACCCGTGTAATGCGCAAGTTTCTTTAGTCAAATAAATTCCAAAGTAAACATAATTTTGCAAAAATTTAAATTGAAATTGAAATTCAATTAAAATGAAAATAAACTTTTTCGAAAATCCACAGCGGGAATAAAAACCCCGACTAAAACAAAGGCTTGAATGCCAAATTATCATTATCATTAAGATCAGTAAGAACTAAATAACTCAAAATTAAATTAACCTGATTAATTTAATTAAATAAATTATAAATTTTATAGTTTATTAAATAAAACCCCCCAAAACAAACAAAATTCATACAAAAACCAAAACAAACGGAGCTACCCTTTCACCAGGTACCTATTTATTCTGTCTCCCACACATCCTCTATTCTTTAAATTCACCCTTTTAACCACTTTCCTCTCTTACTATCTTTCTCTCTAACTCTCCCAAATCTCACCACTTTTTATGTCCAAAGTCCAAAGTTTCCGAATTTTTCGCACACACAAGTTATAATTCGAGGCGGATGGGAAAGCAAGTTTGTGGACTAGCCCACTGCGGAACCTTCCGTCATAGGCACCCCGGACAAGAGGCGATACTGCAATCGCTGGGAAAGAGTTCTCTCTATCCCTGATAGACCGGCAATGATCATAGAGGGACATAAAACCGTCTCTATGTGAGCTGGAAGCAGCCTCGATACCCAAACCCCAGAAGACGCGGCACCCCGGGTGGTGGTAGTTGATTCAATCACCGCCCATCACCAAGTCCGCCATGAGTTATCCTTCTGGAGGGTATCCCCTGGTCCATCATATCATTCATCCATCATCTTCACCCAGGCAGATATACCGACTGCGCTAAGGATTGTTGGGGTGGGGGGATCATTCTCATTTTTCATTTCAAAACTTTAACATACTTTTATCCTAGGCAAATCAATAGGTACAGAGAGGAAAAAAGAAAAAGAGGGTGTCCTTAACGAGCCAAAATGGATGACCGTGAAGGAGCGAAGAGGGTTCCCCTTCGCATCCTTCCTGGCCGGGAGAAACCAACTCGCGAATTGGCACTAAGGATTATCTACGCTGATATTGGGGTCATACTCCTTAGAATAAAAGACCAACACAACGGTTATGTGGCGCTATGTGACATAGAAAAGGACCTAGATCTCCTCTTGACCGAAAAGGCAGCCTAAAAGTTGGAAAGATCGGACTCGCACCTCAGACCCCTCCGGACGTACAAACGAAAAGATCTGTGGTCTGCAGACGACTCGACCCCTGGGTCGGTGGGCACACTCCAAATCAAATCAAAGAAAAACTAGAAAAACTTCAAGATTGGGCAAAGATCGAGGAAATAATCAAATTTAAAAACCAAAATGGAAAGAGCATAATCACTTCTTCAAAGTGGTATTTAGATCGACAGAAATGTCTAAAAAAGCCTCGGAACAGGACTGCTTGCCTTCTACACTAAAATCTCATCCGATTAAATCCAGAGGGAGATATTTGTCTCCGTGCAACTATGCCTCACATGCTACGCCCTCGAAAAACACCCGACCAAAGACTGCGATTACAAAGGAAATGAATGCTCCGAATACGCAAGCAAGAACACAGGTGGGACCAATGCAGGAGCACGGTAGACAAATGCTTAAACTGTGGAAATGCCTACAGTAAACTGGCTATGTCTTGCCCAATAAAGAAGCAGCTCATTCGGGAGGAAAAAATGGAAATAAGCGTAGAAAAAGAAAGCAGGAAAACTACCTCCTACGCTGCAGCAACTGCAAGTGGAAATCCTGCGACACCATCAACACAGACCATAACGGTGAATATAGAGAGAAACATGAGGCCAGATTTAATTCTCTGCATAATGCACGCCCACTTCGTAAACATGGCGAAGCCAGGCTCATAGACAAACGAATTGAAGACCATGCTGGAAAAGAACGGACTTAAAAAAATGTGCTTCCCGGAGAACCCTCCTTCGAGACGAAGCTGGAATGGATACCGATTCTGAAGAGGAATCCACCGACGAAGAAACCTCGAAGCGACCCCAGAAAGCTAAAAAAAAACGTAAAAACCAAAACTGAATACCTAAAATTTGAACATAAAAATTTACGGTTCTCACGCCAACCCGTTATCTAAACAACTCAAACGAAAAGAAATCGTGGACGGACTAGTTAAGGGAAAATACAGGTGGAAATATAAGGCAGACGCCGATTAGACAGAGGTTAACAATGCTTTAAAGCAAAGCATGATGCATTTCATCCCTGAATCGTGTCAAAACATCTCAAAGGAAGAATTCAAGAAAAACAAAATGGACGCACTCGTTCCACAGGCCGCCCGATAAAAAACGAAGACGGGAAGAGACCACAATAAATAAATAAAAAATGAATACGTACCAACGAAAAAATTCAAATATTTACACTAAATGTAAACGGCTGGAAAGGTAAGAATATCATACTCAAACATAATAAGAAAAGAAGACGCAGACATAATTCTAACCGAACATGGATTAAACACAGAGATCGATACTATAAGAATTCCAAATTATAAATTTATTACCACGAACTACACACAAACAAGGTACGATGGTGTAGCAATTGGCGTCAAAACCGGAATTCATTTTACAGAGGTAAATGGCTTAGAAGAGATCTGGTCATAGCTGGGGCATATCAGCCCCCATGACGCTCGTATTTGCCAATTCCAAATTTCCTCAAACTCTTTCGTCCCAGGCCTCAACTATATTAACAGGAGAACTAAACGCAAGATGCAGAGAGGCAGGCTACGCAAGCCAACCAAACGGAGCAGGAAAAACCTTTCAATTATTGATACAAAGGAACCTGTTAAGCAGAGAAGGGCCAGACTTCCCAAGCCTCGACAACTCCTGACATCGTACTGATGAACCCAAACTTCAACCTAAATCACCACATAGAACCAGGCTCTGCAAACCCATCCGACCAGTTAAGTATGATAAAGACCATTTCAAATTCACTCATCCAAAGTAAAATTCCACAAAGAAGAGCCATCAGCAGAACAAACTGGAATGGTTACAAAGAACACTCAAGTACACTAGAAACTGGATCCCTAAACAACCAAGGAACAGAAGAAATAGAAAACCAATTAAAACTAATGACCGAAAATATCATTGAAGCAGACAGAATTCATACCCCAATAATAGAATACAGAACCCTACCTGCTCCCAGATGGAACAACGAAATAAAGGAAATGATGGAAGAATTTCAAAACTTAATTAAAGAAATCACAGAAACGGGCACTAATATGGAGAGATACAGAAGGCTAATTGCAATCAGAAGGCAGATAGATACTCTTATTAAAGAAAAATCAAACCAAGTTTGGAATAACATAATAAGTAAAATGGATGTCGAAGCAGATCCGAGGAAATTCTGGAGAGACTATAGAAAATTACGAGGATCTTAACCAAAAGAAAATCTAAAACAAAAAATACAGGACAGGAAAGTGCAAAATAACGAAGAACTCTTGGAGCACTTCCAAAATCACTGAAAGAAATATTCTCATTAACACCAAAGGAGTATCAAGAATACGATATGGAGCACGAAGAGGAAGTCCTACAAACCCTAGAGGCGCAACAAGAGCGCACTGTACCATTCAGATACGTCGACAAAGAGAGAAACTACCCATTGGGGGAGGGAATGCCCTTCTCAATGGATGAATACAAAACAGTCATAAAATCTTTCAAACAAAAAGCACCAGGTCAAAGCGGCATAACCAAGGCACACCTAATAAATGCCCCAGAAAATGTGCATGAATCGATAGTGAATATCTTCAATGCCTGCCTTAATATTGGGTACTTTCCCCAAACCTTTATAAAGGCAAAGATGATCTTCCTACCGAAGCCGGGCAAACCAAAACACCAAGTCGGAAGCTACCGCCCAATCTCGCTCTTGGAATTTCTGGGTAAATTCCTAAAGAAACTCCTAAACGACAAGTTAATTAAACACCTTACGGATAATAACCTGTACAACCCACAACAACACGGGTTCAGGAGAAAGCGAGGAACGGATACTACGCTGGCGATTATAACCGAGAAAATTGCCATGGAATCAGCGCGAGGCAACAGAGTAACATAGTACTCCGCGACGTTGATAAAGCCTTCGACAAGGTGTGGTTGCCCGGCCTAAAAGCCAAAATCTACAGCCTTAACCTGCAAATAAATGTTTGCAAAACATTATGCAACTACCTGGATGAAAGGAAAGCCGTACTTCAAATATACTGCCAAACAGGCCACCATATTGACCTGAAAACGGGAGTCCCCCAAGGAGGATGCCTCTCTCCGACGCTGTATACTGTTTACACCAGAGACCTTCCACAACCAACTCATGAATGTGGGATGTACATCCAAATGGCGGATGACATCACACAAATAATCACCAGCGACAGGAAGAACCCCCGAGACGTAGCTCAAAGAACAGCGAGGGAAATAAAAAACCCTTAATGACTACGAAAGACGAAGTAAAATAAAAACAAACAAAGATAAATTCAAATTAATACCCGTAAATAAATGGAAAACAGCTGCAGTAAGAGTCGATGGAGAGGCATATCCATATTCTACGGGAGGACGCGTCCTCGGCCTAAAATTAACAACAAAAGGGTACAACGGCCACATAACACAGAAAATTAACGAAACGAAAATTTCCATGTCGGCGCTGTACAGATTCCAAAACCTAAGCAATAAAAACAAAAAAAAATTATGCATGGCCCTAGTTCGTCCCAAGCTCCTTTACCCAATAATACTGATGAATACATTAAATAATTCACAATTAAAAAACGTCCAACGAATTCAGAATCGAGCCACAAGGTTCATCACTAACACAAAAAGCCAGGACGGCATAACATCTGAGGAACTTCATCGAAGATCTGCACTAGAACCTATAAATTTAAACCTACAGAAACGTCCAACGGAACTGTGGGATAATATAAAAAACCTAATTTCCTCAAATGAAATTAACCGAATAGTAGTACCGGAAAACGAAATCCGGCAAATATACAACAAATATCGTTTTAACGGAATCCTGAAGAAAACCTTAAACAACGTCAACCCGATATATTGCTAAAATACAAGATTACCAAAGAAGACTACCGACCATACAATCAATAAGAGAAATCGAATAAGACAACCGATTATACAAACAAAATCAATATGAGAAACCGAATTACCGATATTAACAAAGAAGATTATCACTTAAAATTTAATAAACATATATATATATATATATATATATATATATATAATAATAATAATAAAAAAAAGATGTGAAAGAAGCACAAAAAAAACAACAAAAACTAATAAATACAAAAAATAAAGATGCTCAATTGAGCAAAAAGAAAACAAAGGCTCGAATGCTAAATTTTTATACCTAATTTACTTAAAATCACATCAAGAAGCAAAAAACAAAACCAACAAAAAGGAAAGCGTTAGCCAGGCAACCTGGTACAAACCATTATCATCCTCACCTCATCACCTTCATATATATAAGGTATATTTAGAGACAGAAATACAATAAGTTTTCACAAATATCCAAAATTTAAAACATTCAAAATTCCAATATATACTCATATATGTAAAAAATAAATGGTAATTACATTAATTACATTAGAATAGGTCGTTCACATTAATATTAACATTGTTAAATTTTAATAAAACTATATACCATTTTTGGTCGCATTCAATCACCGCACTATCTACATAATTCCAATTTGAGTTATTCGTTGTTATTTATTTTAGTCATGTTTGGTTATTTACAATAAACATATTTTAACCATTTTAGAGTCATTATTTATTCACTTTTTGTTAATCTTATTTTATTCTCTCACTTTAGATTATTTATCAATAATATATTTTAGTCACTTGTTTTAATCACTTTATTATCCATATTTATTCGCTTTTCTACTTTATTTATTCACTTTTCGTTATTATAGTTACTTCATTATTGCTATTTATTCTTCTTTATTTATTCGCTTTTCGTTATTATAGTGCCCTTATTATCGCTATTTATTCTTCTTTATTTATTCACTTTTCGTTATTATAGTTACTTTATTATCGCTATTTATTCTACTTTATTTATTCACTTTTCATTATTATAGTTACTTTACTATCGCTATTTATTCCACTTTATTTATTCACTTTTTTATTATAGTCACTTTATCACTATTTATACACTTTCCGTTATTATTTATTTTTCGCACATATCACTTTATTATCATTATTTATACATTATTCTACACTTTTCGTACTATAGTTTATCACTCAATTTCCGATGTTTTTGGCCACTTTTTAACTTTTTGTAGATGGACATATTGACGGTGTGAATGCACGAGTCGAGATGAACAATGCGCGCTCCATCAGTAGTCCTCCTATTTCCTTCGGCGACCAAGGTCCTTCTTAGGTCCACTTGCAGTCGCCACGGTAGATGCTTTTGAGCAGTTTTTCTGTTTCCCTTTGGAGGTCTGCACACAGCTGCGCCGAAGACTGAGATTCACGTCCTGGGCGTCGAAGAAGAAACCCTGCAGTACAATATCCCTTTTCTCCGTGAGGGGTACTTCAGGTTAGCCTAGGATTTCGTCTTCATCTTCTTCTGAGCATTTTTCCACTTCTTTACTGTCTTCTTTTTTCTTTGTTGTTTTTTCTTCAGGCTCTTTTTTGAATTTCTGCTCTTTTCCGTTTCTTCTTCCTCCGTGGTTGCTTCTTCCTCAGTATTTTTGTTGGTTTGGGGGTCTTTTTGTTTTAGGTCATCGACAAACTGAATATTTTATATTGCTTGCGACGCGGGGTTAGGTGGGAACCACAGCTTTTTTTCAATCCCGTTCTTTTGTAGGAGACGGTTTAATGCATCCGAAAAGGTGCCGGGGTTAGCTAGGTTCGCCAGGTGAGCAACAAGGACCATCGTCATTATTTCTTTGCTTTCCCTTGGCATCACCAGCTTCGGGTCTGCGGTTCCATTATCGGTCGTTGTAGCCATCGCCGCTGCTTGGAAGTATGTTTTTTTCTTTGCCTCGTTTTGGACATCTCATGGCCAAGTCCCTGTGGTCCCCTCCGCAGTGCAAGCATCTTGTTTTTTCCAAAGTGCACTCTTTCCATCCGTGACCAATTTTTGAGCACACGGAGCAAGTGACGTCGGGTGCCGTACATTCCTTCGTGGTGTGTTTCTCCACGACAAGACAACGGAAGCAGCTTTCCAGATTATGAATTCTTCAGCCTCGACCTGCTCAGGAACTATTCGAAGGTAGAATCCAAGAAGTTCCTCCTTCATAGCCTTCTTAGCCATCTCGACTTTCTCGAAGATTACTTTTACTATATTCTTACCGAATTTTTCGATCCTGGAAATCTTCGCAACTATTGTCAGTGAAGAATGGGTCGAGCCTCCTTAGTATTATTGTTTTTTTTACGAGGATTTCTGGGGGTACGGAAGCTTCAAGCCCAATTTTCCGAAGATGCTCTCTGGCTTCTTCTGACACTATTTTTTCGATGTCGTCATCTGTCCAACATAGCGAGGCGTATCCGTGGGGAGTCTCAATAAGCCTGATCGTTCATCCTACACTCATTATCATCCCATCATTCTCTCCACATTCTAACTTTAAACTATCTTAAATCTTGAATCTTTCCGAATTTTTAAGCACTCAATCAGAGCTTGGATCCAGCACACGATACTGAATGTGTATTCTCGGCAAAGGAGGTAAAGTTTTGGGGAAGCGACATCGATAGCATGAACGTTTCCCTCCGTGGACTTACAAGGAGAATAAAAGAAGCTCCCAAGTAGCATGGGCCCAACAGTGTCGCTCTCTGTGACCCACACGATTTGTGCTCCAAAAGGGCTCATCACATTTTCCTTTACTTAACTACTTGGCACGGGATGCAACGGTTTCGGAAGGCTCCTTCCCCGACCGAGTACACTTGGATTTTCGTTCCTATATTTACAAGATATAATACTGAGGAGTTTAACTTTCCATTTGCAAAAGAGAGAATACTAAGCGGGAAGTCCATCTTCCTATTTACAAAATAGGTTAATAATCAAGCGGGAAGTCTATCTCCCCATTTACGACAAAAATTAATACAAAGCGGGAAGTTTGTCTTCCCATTTATAAGGTTCAATGTGTGACCTGTTTAAGTTTTTCAAACGAATGTTTACTTGGTTCACCCCCCACAACTCCTTGTCCTTCAACCTGCGTGTCACGACTCACATGTGGGTTGCAAATAGCGTTACGACCAACATGTGGATCGGTATTAGCGCCACGACTCACATATGAGTCGCAACTAGCACTATGATCCACATAAGATACGCAAATAGCATCACGGCTCATATTTGAGTCGCAAATAGCGTCACGACCCACAAAAGGTCGCAAATAGCGTTACGGTCCACATATGAATCGCAAATAGCGACACGAACTACATGCTTGTCTTAAATATCATCACGACCCTTATGATGGTCCTTGATATTAAGTGCTAAGACCTACTGGGTACGGACGGTATTCGTTCACATGATGACCACCTCAGGAAAAAATAAAAGCGTTTTTATTATTTTCAGAGATATATTTGTGAAATTTGTGCCAGTTTGTCTTCGTGGCATGTTCTGTCGATCTCACTCGATGAATCCGCCTGTGGACTCGATAACAACCTCCAAATGACCTCGGAACCGGCCACAGGCCTTCGTTTTATGCCCCTGAAAGCACTGTTAATCCTGGCTTTCTGCTCGACCTTCCTGTTGCCACTGGATTTGTTGGTCTCTCTTGATCGAAGAAATTCTCCGACAGCGTAGCCTGGGTCTTCCGGCTGGTCTGACAGGGTGCAGTGTCCTGCTGCTACGCATAAGGCCTCGCTTAGAACGCGAATGTTCAGCCTGAGGCCGTGAGGGAAGCAGTGAGGTGGCATGACGTCACTTCCACTGCTGACGACACCGAAGACCATGATTGTTGCTGGCAAGTTCAGCGCCCCATCCGGCCCCAGCTCAGCCTCTTCTCCCTCTTTCTGACACCGTCTTCTTACCCTGCTTCCTCACTTTCCATACAACCTCTCTCACAGCTTTCTATGGTCAGCCTCTAATTTCGCAGGGTAGACGCCGACCAGCTTCTTCTCAGCCAACTATCCCGGATCGGAGCGAGGGGGCAACGCCCCTTGACTCTTTGAGCTCAGGTTTGGGGTAGTAGGTTTTTAACAACCTGCCTCACTCACACTCTCACTTTCCTCACATCCCCTTTCTTCCTCCTTTCGCTGTCTATCGCTTTTACGCCGTATCTAAGGTTGAGCCGCAATGCCGATAGACTGCCAGGCCACAAGGCCTTGAGGAGTGACCTCAAATAATGGCAGCTGGCTTTCGCAGGGGACCCTCCAAAAATCCTCGACCAGAGAGGAGGTTTACTCCTCTCCTACGCCTATGGATGTAGAGGACTCCCCCTCTCCCACTTCTCAGTCAATTTTTTAAGCCGCAGTCCCCTCTTTCCTTTCAAAGGGGACTGCCAAGAAAGCAGGCAAGCGGCCTATAATTGACCGCTCCCGGTTGGAGTGACTCGATAGGGCCAAGACCCTAAGGGTAGTAAGAGATGGCAGGGACCGTCGACCTGTGCCCCCTAATGTCCTGAGAGCATGCGTGAGTAGTTTACAGGGGTCACTCTATCTGCCCCACTCTCTTCTTCCACGGATGCCGATTCGCCTGAATTAGAAGGTGAAAAAGGAACCTCGAATGGGATCAGTAAAGTCTCGGGGAGATGGCCACATGGAGGCCCTCCCCCGAGATGAACATGGTCCCTGAGTTGATGCAGCCCCAGACGGTAGGATCTTCCATTGGGTCAAAGCCGGGCTCAGTGCCAAGCACAGAACTGGTATCCGCCCCTATGCAAGCTCCTCCTAAGATGGCTCGGGTCCCCGAAGCCTCACAAGGAGAGGAAGGATCTCCTCTCCCAGATAGTGCTCCTGTAACAGGCAAGACATTCCCCATTTTAGAAAAGCATCTTACCGAGGCCAGCACATCTGGCCTAGGGGCTTCTACCGGCGGAGGAGAGAAGCGGGTTCATTCCAAGCCCTCCTCTTCTAAGAGAAAAAAGAACCAGAAAAAGACGAAAAAGACTCGTGTATCCTTTCCCTTCAAGGAAACTCCGGCCCTGATGCTCCCCCGGCTGGGGAGTTTGTGACAAAGGCCAAAAGTACGCAGAATAGAGCCTCGATTACTTCGGTGCCCCTCAATCAGAGGTTACCTGGCGTTTTTACCCGTTGGCTTCAAACGCTTCATTGTTATTCGCTCCACTGATGGCAGCATGTTGGTTCAGGGCAACATGATCAATTAGAGGAGAGCTCTAGCTAGTGTGATTAGTAGAGAGCCGGAGGTGACCCCTCTCTCGGATGGGAAGCCTTCTGGCAAATGCGTCGAATCCCTTCGAACATTTCATGGCACGCCCGTGAGTGTGACGCCGCACTCCACCATGAACTTCGTGAAAGGAGTGGCTTATGCGAGGCAACTTGTGGTCTACTCCTTAAGAAAGAAATCTTGGCCGTTGAGGCCCAGGATTATCTCTGATTTCGTGAGGCTAAGGACATGGACCTGGCGCACCCGGTGCTGCCTGGGACATTTTAGCCTCAATGTTAAGAAAGACACCCTCTGCTCATGGCCCATCCAGACTTACGGTCACGGTTGCTTCTGCGCCCATTTGGAACTCTCCTACGGGTTCTACTCATCCCGGGTGCTCTCCTGGAAGGGTTGGCGGCATAGAGGGTTCACACCCAGCCCTGAATAAAACCAGGTGCCCCCTCCTTTCCCCAGCGTGTCCGTTTTCTTTAAGGCAAAACGGCCGCGCGCCTCCACCGAGTCGTTAGACTCACAGGAGGCCACACCCCTAAAGATGGTCGTGAGGTCATGTTCCGGGGTTTATAAAGCTGCGTTTCTAAAGGAGGACAGCACTAAAGGAGTTTCGGTTGGGTGATTCGAAGGCGGTGGATCTTTCAAAGGAGGCACCACTACCTCCGGAGCCTAAGGTTTCGAGTCAGAGGGAGAAAAAGAAACGCAAGGCTAGCCAAACCTCCCCCAATAAGTCCTCGGAGGCAAAAGCGCATTAAACGCATTATCCGGCCAATGCGCCCGGAGTTCTGCGTCCGGAAAGCGTACTGACATTCCCAAGAGGATCTTCACTTCAAAGAAGGCCCCCGAATATCATCTGAGCTAGGACTGGAGAAATATTCCTTAAAAGGAATTGCCGCGGACTCTGGGCCCACTAGGAGGAGCAGTGGAGGTTCGTCTCCTCCCCATCCCCGTTAGCTATCTTTTTGCATGAAACTATGATGGGCGCGTGCCCTTTGCCCACCCTCCTGAGGTATAAAGGTTTAGCGGCGAGTAGGAGGATGCGCCATTTACACCTAGCATGAAGTTTCCGTTCTTATCTTTGCTCTTCACACCTCCTTTCAGGTAGTAGCTGTGCCGCTCACCTGGATAGGGAGTGTACTCTTATTTCTGCCTACATTCAACCATTATCTGACTTTGATGCGGGGACTTCCGCGCGTCGTGTCAAGATTGCCAAGGCCCTTTCTAAATGGTAGACACTCCCTTTGGAAAGATTATGCGATCAATCCCAGG
This sequence comes from Ceratothoa steindachneri, assembly GCA_963969495.1. Taxonomy (NCBI): domain Eukaryota; kingdom Metazoa; phylum Arthropoda; class Malacostraca; order Isopoda; family Cymothoidae; genus Ceratothoa; species Ceratothoa steindachneri. The sequence continues at coordinate 7,110,943 of OZ018320.1, read as the reverse complement.
GGTCAGGTCCTTTCCGCCCTGATCGACGAGCTGGAGATAGTTGTCCTAAATGTGGATGAGTTTACGCATCACTGCCCGAGAACGGCTTCATTTTCCTGTCTTGATATATTTCTGTGCTCTCCGGATTCACAGCCTGATTTAGGGTGGGTGTAGTCAAAGACTTCTATGGTAGTAATCACTTTCCCATTCAAATATCATTTTATGGGCCGCTGCTGCTTGAGAACCCGCTTTCTCCGCACCTCTAGCCGGGATGCTGCTTCACCAGCTTCCAATACGTGTCGTGATGTCGTGGAAGGCTGCCGACTGGACTTTTCCTCAAAAGGAAGAGAACCCTTTGACGACAGGTTTACTTTGAGTGAGTTGCGTTCCGCTCTCTTTTCATGCGCAGATAACGCGCCTGGTCCGGGCGATGTCCCGTACGCTATGTATCGAAACATGGGTGAGTAAGGCATGGCTTTTCGGTTAGATTTGTTCAACAGGATCGGGGTAGACGGTATCCTGCAAGACTCCTTGCGAATCACTACTGTGCTCACATTTCGCAAACCGGGGAGAGATCACTCTACCCCAGCCGGTTTCCACTTTTTTTCTGGACAGCGGAGGCCATCTGGCTTCTGCATAGTGCGGCTTCCGCAAGTTTCAGTACGCGTCGGATCCTCTGCTACGACTGTAAAATGGCGTTTGCGAGGCCTTCCTTTGTAAACAGCACTACGCCACACAGTATTTTTCGATCTGGATAAGGTCCGTGATACCGCATGGCTATACGGTATCATGGAGACTGTCCACACAAAGGGGGAAGGGGGATGCCTTCAAATGTTAATATTTAAATTTTTGAGAGATCGTCAATTCCGCGTACGGGTGGGGGGGGGAGCCCTCTCCGGCCCAATGGAGCAGTAAGAGCGTGGTGTCCCGCAGAGGAGTGTCCTCAGTGTCACACACTTTGCCCTGAACATTAATGGCATCACCTCGGTGCTGCCGGAAGATGTTCTCACTACGCTCTACGTGGACGACTTTTCGATCTCTTTTGGCGCGGGCCAGATGCCATCTCTAGAGCATCGACTCCAATAAGCATTTAACCGCATCTCTCGCTATGCCTAAGCAAACAGGTTTCGGTTTTCCTTGGCCAAGATAAAGGTGGTGCACTCCTGCAGCCATCCACGACTCAACTCTGACCCAGTCTTCTATCTAAATGTGGTTCACCTGGAAGTAGTGGACTCGCAACGTTACCTTTGTCTTGTATTTGCCCGCAACCTTAGGTTCTCTTGTACCTGCGCCATAGATATTCTTTGATCCGTAATTTTCAGCGCCTGGGGCGCTGATAGGGCCACTGGCTTACTTTTTTATCGATCCTATGTTCGTTCGAAGCTCAAACACGGATGCGAGTTTTATGCATCCACAGCCTAGATTTTATTGCGCAAGGTGAACTCGATTCATCACATCGGGCTTCGACTGGTGCGTTCCGCACGTCCCTCACTGAGAGCCGACGTGTCGATGCTGGGGAGATGGCACTCGCTCTGCGCCGTGCACAGTACATTATTCGCTTGTACGCGCGATCCCTGCTCCTCCCTCAGTCCCCAAACGCTCTTACTGCATCCGTGTCTGATCTCGACGGTGGCTATGCTGCCGAGAGACGCTAGTCATACCCTATCACCTTTGGGTTTAGAGCTAGAAAACTCCTTTGAGAGCTCTGTATAGCTCTCGGGCGGGTGGTACCCCTGGTTTGGCCCAGCACGCTAACCTGGAGACTACCACCAAGAGATGCTCGGTTTCCACGCCGTATCCCCCCTGTTTGAAGTCAGCGTGGATTTGCCAGGCGCTGCGTCTGTCTTTACGGCCGAGCTGGTTGCAATACACCACACGGTATGGGAGATAACGTGACGTGCCGGTTTGGAAACCGGATTGTGATTTATACAGACTCACAAAGCACCATGAGTGTTCTTGGGGTATTATAATCTCTGCATCCCCTGGTTCGTGATATCTGTAACGCCACGGTTTTAGCGAGCCGGTAAGATGTCGAGATTTTCTTCTCCTGGGTTCCTGGACATGTAGGAATTGAGGGAAATGAGCGGGCCGACGAGGGCGCCAAAAAGTCCACCAGGACTGGGCAACCAGACCAGCATTTCGCTCTTCCTCGCACTGATTACATGGCAGAAATACGGGCACTGCCATTTGATGGAGCGTTGGTCTGCGCCTTATTGCGACGATGCGTTGTCCCCCAGACTGTTCGGCACGTTCTTGCTGAATGTCCCAGTCTGGGTGATCTTCACGTACGTTACCTGTCCCGGTATCTGGATGAGCTGGGTCGCTACCGCTTGGCCCTTGTACACGGGACTGGTTCGTTTACACGGACTTGCGGACTATACGACGTGGAAGAGGCTGGCCTCCTACACTTTATTTGACCTTTTCGTAGGTCGCATGTTCCTGTGCCGGGGAGAGGCGGGCCTATCCCTGACATCGGAGCGCGATTCCTTCTTGCCTTTTTGTTTTTTCTGTTATTTTTGTAACCTTTGTCATTTATATAGTTTTTATTTGTTATTTACATATTGTTATATTTTTTTTAATATAGCCTAGTAGTAGACTGTGATGAGTACGGCAACCTATGCCCAAGTAGGCAGTCGCCAGATAGGCTCCCCTCTCCCCAAAATTCTGTCAATTTAATCTGAACTACTTTCTAACGTTCCTTATGTGCGACAGCGGACCACCTCTTATTCTAGAAGTTGATCCTCTGGTCTTGAAGAACCACAGCATGTCTGACTTCAACGGGTGTTTAAACTTTCTGCTCAGCTTCTGGGTGTGCTTAAATAGGTTTTCCTGCTTCGCCTTGGGCAGAAATTGTCCCTTCTTTATGAAAAGTCGCAAATGTCCTTATGGACCACCAGCTTGATGATCTTTTCCTCCCCACTTTTCTCCCTTGCAATGGCTCGCATTGATTTTCTGAGATCATTGTTGATGACCCCCTGAATTTCATTGGCGAATTCAGGCGCTCTGATTGCATCAGATCGTCGACCGTGAGTTTTGCTCTCTGCTCTCGCCTCGTCTTCGAACCCTGAATCCTCTAGCTCTTTTCTGACCTGCTCTACAATCTTTCTGTTGACGTTGAGGGAGTCTGGAATCTCCTTGTTTGTCCTTCCAGCGCGGATTTCAAGAAGGATTACATGCCTCTTCCACAAATTGGGGAGTGCAAAATATTCCATACTCAATTATTTTGCAGGAACATAAAGCATAATTGGTTATTTTTTTTAAGAAGAAAAAAAACTGACAACGAAGGTAAAACAACACGCAAATTTAGCAGTTGAAAATCGCATCCCCACTCTGTAAGGGGCCTTGGAGCCTCGGCGTATAGCAAGAACTGTCTACTCCTATCGCTGTGTGAGAGATCCTACTCTCTTTCTTTTCTCTCGAATTTAAAGAGCAATAGCAACGATACCGTATCATGCAGAAGGTTTGTGAAGGTGTGTAAAGGTGGTGAAGGCAGAGGAAGTGAAATTGTGTGATAGATATTTGTAGCTAAACTTGAAGCTATCCATGAGCTACACTTGAAGCTACTCTTGAGGCTACCCTTGTAGCTGCCATTGAGGCTACCTTTGAAGCTACCCTTGAGGCTACACTTGAAGCTACCCTTGAGTCTACACTTGAAGCTACTCTTGAGGCTACCCTTGTAGCTGCCATTGAGGCTACATTTGAAGCTACCTTTGAGGCTCACTTGAAGCTACTCTTGAGGCTAACCTTGTACCTGCCATTGAGGCTACCTTTGAAGCTACCCTTGAGGCTACACTTCAAGCTACTCTTGAGGCTATCCTTGTAGCTGCCATTGAGGCTACCTTTGAAGCTACCCTTGATGCTACACTTGAAGCTACTCTTTAGGCTACCCTTGTAGCTGCCATTGAGGCTACACTTGAAGCTACTCTTGAGGCTACCCTTGTAGCTGCCATTGAGGCTACCTTTGAAGCTACCCTTAAGCTACACTTGAAGCTACCATTGAGGTTGCTCTTGAGGCTACCATTTAGGCTACTCTTGAGGTTACACTTGAAGCTAGCATTGAGGTTACCCTTGAGGTTACTCTAGAAGCTACGCTTGAGGCTAAGGTTACCACAAAAAGAGAAACATTTTGTTCTGATTTTTTTTATTATCGAATTCCAGGGAAACATTTTTGTATTGAATACTTCTTAAATTTTATTATTCACTTTTCATTAAACAAGATTTGATAATTAAATGATTGAGACTTCATAAAGCAACTTTGAGTTCTTTCAATCATTTAAAAGAAACTATCAAATAGTATAATCCAATGTGGTCATGTTTTGACATACAAGAATCTTTAAGAGAGAAGCTTTTGGGTGCAGAGGAGGAGCTGCGTATTGTTGGCTAGTTTCCAATTGAGTCCCTCATGTCACACTTGGTCGCAAACCTTCTCCACATCCTTGCTGATTGAGAGTTGTTTTTTTAAGTACCTGTCGTGGTTTTTGTATGGTTCGTGAACGATAGTTACAACCGCTGGAATGGACCAGCCTCGCCTGAAGCCATATTAGCAGGGGGAGAACCACTCTCCTCCAGGAAATTCAGAAGACTGGTGTTGACCATTCGTTCGAGTATTTTGCCTAGGTGCTCTAGGTGAGCAATAGGCCTGTAGCTGTTTGCTTGTTTATGGTTATTGTGTTGTCCTAGTAGTAGTAATAGTAGTAGTAGTATCGTGTGTGAGGGTTTTGAAGCTGTTTGGAAAGTGGCCAGAAGCGAGTAAGGCGTTGTAGACTGCCAAGGGTGTAGGGAGTAGGTTTGCCCGTAAGTGTTGGAATAATGTGTTTTGGAGGCTTTAGGGCTGAGGCGTGTTTTGGAATTGTTTTTTATGTTGTGTTTTGTTTCCTCGATGGTAATAGGAGGGGGTCAATATGGTTGAGTTATCTAGTACTTCCATCCGGATTAGGGGTTGGTGAGCAAGCTCTTAAGCGTGGAACCGACACCATTCCTAAACATCCTGAAAGTGCTCCTGCTGGTGTTGTTTCTGTATGTTGTGCGTGTGTACATTGTCCTAGTGTGACTTGAATGCGTCAAGGGCGTCGTTATTGTCAGTGAGGCTTCGGTTATTGTATGTGGTGTTATAGGTTTTAGTGGGTCTGTGCCCATCATCCTCTTCACGCGCCGTCACAAGAAACAAGGGTCAGTACAGCGGGCATCATTCGCTATGCGGGTCACCACGAGCCACTGACGGTTCCGATCTAGGTGCTCGCATTGTAAGATGGGCCTATTTATTTAACATTATGTGTAGGATAAGTACTGTATATGTATGGCTATTCTACTACTCAAGATTGTCCGTTTTTCGTGAATAGATGGCATTTATCGGACAAAATTTGCTATACAATCCTGTAGATGGAATAGACAAGAATAATGAAATACAAAGGAATACGAATTGATAGAAAAATAGGAGATATATAGGTTTTTTTCATCATTTTTTTTTTGTTTTCTGTGCCTATTATATCACCGGAATACCACGCCTATCTGTTTAAGGCCTTTCTTAGTGGGTATGGGCATTTTTAATTAAAGGAGGACGGGTCTCTACAGTTGACACCAGCCACAATGTGGAGACGAATCGAGACTTTAGTCGGAGACCCAAAATGCCCAATGATGCTTAGGTTAGCTTAACTCAGTATTTTTTTTATAGTCAGTTAGGCCTTAACTTATATTAATTCATATTTATGCCTCCTCGTTTTCTCATTGTTCTCTTTTTTTCTGCATAACGTTATATCACCCGACGAAGCATGAAAAATTATCCCGCCCCCCCGTCCCTAATTATACATCCTCCAAATATCATCCGCAAAGATTTTCAAATATATTTTTAACCTTTTAAACAGGTTGGATCATATGTTTAAATACACTTAGCTATAGTGTCCTATTTAGAAGTTTTAGTATGACTTTATTATATAAATGGTTACAAAATGGCCCAACCGATGTATGTATATCGCATTCGTGGGTAGTCGTGTGTGCGAACGATACTAATTGAACGAAGGTTATTTTGAGCGAAACATTATGAATCAAAAGCAGATTGAGCGAAATTCCGGAATTTTATGAAACGAATCAGCTCAGCAATGAAACTATGAAATAACAGCATAGCTGGGCGCGACTTTAATTTTTTTAGCTGCGACTTTGCTGCCGGATCTGGTGCGACTGCGAATTTGTGACTCGATTCCCCCCCACCCCCAGTGCGACTTGCGACTGCGACTTTTTTCCCCCGCTGCGACTCCGCTAAATTACAAAATAAACTTTAGCGCGATAACAGAAACATGCTTTTATAAGGCAGAAAAACACACATAAAAGAGCCGCGGCAATTTCTTTCAAAAAAGTTGTCTTTGCTCCTGTTCAAAGTCGTGGACTTTGCTTATTCCGACTTTTTCAAAACGTTTGCGACTTCGAAATTCATAGTGCGGCAAAGTCGCCAAAATCGCAACGCCCATCTCTGAATAACAGTACCTAAATTTAACATGGAGATTTATTTTTAATTAAAACAAAATAACGCAGGTTAGATTAGGTTATATCCATTATATACTAGCTTGTTTTGGCCACTTTTCGACAAAATTATTTCAATGATGGATTGTAATAAAATATAAATTAAATGTTACTACATCTATTTTGGTTAGGATATATCCATTATATTCTACTTTAGTTTAGTCACGTTTCGACAAAATAATTTCCAGGATAGGTTTTACTGAAATATTAAGGAAATGCCGCGACAAACTGAGTTAGGAGAGATTTCGTTCGCAAAAAGATTTCGTTTTGATCGAAATCATCTGAAACTTCGCTCATTTATAATTTATTTTTTAATGTATCGCTTAAAACGACCTTCGCTCATTTGGTATCACTCAAACTGACTTCGACCTACCTGTATGTAAGAAAGATCCATCAAATGCAGGGTGTAATGAGAAATTTGTCGCCCTTGGCATCTCTGAATATCGCGCATGACTATTTTCGGGCGTACTATCATAATAGGCTCATTTGGGCATCGTCTTGTGAAGGAACCAAAACCAAATATTTGGCAAAGGTAAGCTGGGCTTCGTATTTACGCAGGGAGCTCCAATGCGAAGTTCTCCGAGTGCTTAAAACGGTGCACAGGATCAGGAAAGATTTGGATTAGTCAGACTGTGACTAAGAGGGTCCGGCTGCTCTGAAACCATGAGAACCACCTTCCCGAAGGGCCTCAGACTCAATTCGGAGAGTTATGTACATAAAGTCCCTGGAGGAGTTGGTGTTGCCCTGGATCCGAGAAGGGCCCCTTGAAAGGCCGTACATGTGGCAGCAGGACTCCGCACCGTGCTTTACAAGCAGGAGGACTCAGCCTTCGCTGTCAGACAATTTCTTTGACCACATCACTCAGAACATCTGGCCTCCCATCTCCCTACACTGCAACCCCCAGAATATTATGGGTGGGGCGTGGTTGAGCGAGACGGGCGGGGGGGATGAGAGAGAGATAAAGAGGAAGAAAGAAAGGGGGAGAGAGAGACCGACAGACCGCGTACACCACTAAGGGGTAGCTTAGGTTTAAAGTCACATCAGTTTTTACCCATTTAAACATGGGGACCGTTAAGAGCGCCGGTTCCGACGCCACCTGGTGGCCTTGGTCGAGGCCGACGGCGATTTCATTGAATAAAATGAATAGTACAGCAATCCTTCAAGTCTTTACCATGTAACTTTAGTAAATATATCTGCATAAATGAACTCTGTCTCCGTTATTTTCTTTTATGTTATAGTTAGTCTAAAAATTACCCATCGTACCCTGGATATACATCTATCAGAATTATTATGATTCTCTATATACATACATACAAAATAAGAAGTATACATCCATTAATTCTCGCAAACGTATAGTTGAAATTAAACTTTGTAATAATAATAGGGACTTTTGTCTGGCACTCCTTAATGCCAATAGACAAGAGTTTCTTTTAGCCACATTTGAAGGGGATGAGGTGAGTGTATCGCATGAGTTGGATCATCCCACATGTTAGAGGCAAGTACAGAGAAAGCTCGATCACCCGTACAACACAGACAATTAAGAGGGAACAGCGGCATTTAAGGTATTAGATGTAAAAATAGGAGCTAGTGCAGTTCTTGAAGGAGAGTTGCACGAAAGAAACCTCCCTGGAGTAAAAAGAAGAGGGGTTGCAAGGATTTAAACGAGTTGGAAAGTATGAAGAGTGGAAGTAGTCAAGGTAGAAGGTGACAACGGCGTGAATGCCAATCTCAAAGCTGTTATAACCCGAGTGAAAAGTGGATGTGACTGAGATTGCGGATACATTTGAGAGAGGGGATTTGCATTCATTAGCAACATAGGCTCTCAGAGATAGGTTGCCATGAAAGGTGAAGCCCGATTTTTATACTGTATCAAAAAAGAGAACATGGGAGGCGCTAAAACTAAGACGGGCAGCAATATTTTTGTGCCGTCTAGCCTACAAAATCGATTTCGGTGTGCTGGCGGCGTTCTTCGTCATACAATTGTTAACCCACATTCTTGCCAAATCTCAGAATGGATAAAAGCAAGGCAGATGGTGAAGACAAGGTGTTTTATTGTACTTCATGACACCTGCAACACGTATGGAGAAATATATCCATGTGAATGAACATCCCATGGGCAGAATCAAACGCAGGTACAAATCCATTGCAACACTGAAAACTCTGCCAGGCATTGGAAGATGCTCATGTTATCACTGTGATATCTAAAACCTTGCAAAAAGATTAAATTTGACCCATGATTCAATGAGTTGCAAATACGTGAATGTATGACCGTGGCTGGAATTCATGTTTCAGAGATGAGAGTGGAAAGATTCCTATACAAAAATTACTTCAACAGGAGAAGGCGTCTGGTAGAAAGCTGGGGAATCGCTCCTTTCAAGAAAGGTCATACCCACTATAAAGAAGAGTGGAGGAAGTATAATGTTATGGTGTTTGTTTGGGTCACTTGATTCATGGACACATGTTAAAAGTGATGAACAATGGAGAAAGATGTTTATTTGGGTAATTTGGAAGAAACCTTTCATCATTAACTTGATAACTGAAATTGGGTTGGCAGCTTTACCTTCAATCGGACGGAACATGTCCGGGAAAAGATCTGAAATCTAGCCCTATTTATTTCATTCAATACTATATTATTATTATCATTATTTAGAACGCTTAATGCCTTCTTTCACCCTTTATTGAGTCTATCCGGGCGCAGAAAAGAAAATGGGAGATTTAAAAGAAATGCAAAAGACGACACGAGAGAGAGAGAGAGAGAGAGAGAGAGAGAGAGGGAGAGAGAGAGAGATATGGGCCGACAGACGGACAGACGGATGGGCAGGCAAACGGGCAGATAGACAGAGAGGCAGACAGACATAGAGAAAAACGAGCAGACAGACGGAAACAGAGACGGGCAGGCAGACGGACAGAGAGACTGGCAGACAGAAGGATAGACAGATGGGCAGGCAAATGGACAGTCAAACAGACAGGCAGACGGCAGACGACAGACAGGAAGATAAACGGCAGACATACATAGTCATCAGCGTCAAGATATCCAAAAAACATCAATCCACGATCATGGTATAATATGAAGCCAATAGATTGCGTTATCAGCTATCAACCAGTAGGCTCGACATATAGTCCTAATAAAAGACCCTAAACATGCAAGTACCAATAAAAACATATATGCGTACACATAAGCCTGGAAAATACGCTCTTTACATACGCCCCTTCCCCATATACATGTCCAGGCTTCCTTTGAATGATGTCAAACTAGAGCTTTTTACAACATCCACTGGCAATGAATTCCACGAATCCACTACTTTACCACTGAAATAATATTTCCTCAACCCCAGCTGCATCTAGATGTTTTTTTATATTTTCAAACAATGACCCCCTTGTCCTATCATCAGTCTCCAGCTCAAAAAATCTTTCCTATTTATCAATTCCCTTGAACATTTTAAAGAGCTAAGTCATATCACTCCTTAAGCCCATCCTTTCAAATGAAAACATGTTAATTTCACCCAACCTATCTACATATGAAATCAAAGTGTCTCAAGGACGGTATCATTTTATTGTTGTAAATCGTCCAAACCAATTGAAAACTTTATGTTGCTTCAAAGAAATGAGGCTAACCTTAATTAAGGTTTTCTTTTATTGTAAGGGTTTAATGAATATTTTCCTAAATACTAAACCATTCATTATGTTCTTGCATTCAAACAAGTCTCATAGATGCATTTACATAAACCAATTATACTCTCAGGCAAAACTTGTTCCCTAATTAAAATCTTAAATCGAGGAGTTATCCTTGAACGAGAAAGATCCTGTAAACGCTCCGAGATAAACCAGTTTTCTCATCAGCCAGGTAATCAACAAGCCAGGCAATTTGTCAATCAAACAACCAGTCAGCTGTAACTGTAAATTTAGAAACTGTCGATATATATATATATATATATAGTACTAGAGAAAGAGAAATTTGACGCTAAATAGCAATGAGACAAGAAATAGGAGTTTTTAAAGATAAGAGAAAGGGACATTGGAAGAACACAAAGATCACAGAGAGCAAAGGACGGCACAATGAAGGCAATCCATACTAAGAAAGAAACAACGCCAAGCGAAAAAGTTTGAAATTCCTGGCAGGGACTCGAACCTGGGTCTGCTGAATGCCAGTGAGATGCTCTACCGTTAAGCTACCAGGCACAGTGACTGGTAGCGGCAATCAGCAGACCTAGGTTTGAGTTCTGGCCAGGAATCTCGAACCTTTTTTCCCTTGGCGTTATTTCTGTCTTCTTTTTTAAATTAAGTAGGAATCCCCTACCGGAAATAGTCAGATGAGTTATATGAGGCTGACTCACAACTATAGACAGAAATGGCCCGACATCTCATCCTTGAATGAGGTTTGGCTACCTAAAATTGGATCAAATGACCTCTATTTATTAGAAAAGGTAGAAAGCTATAGATAAAACCTCAGAGTTCAAAGTCCAGGCCAACACCATGAGCGACTCGGACCCCATTCAGTTTACAAATTGCATTGCCCTGCTGAACAGTAATACTTAGTCTCCGCTTGAGCCATCCAGCGGCCCTAGGGTCACCAGTTGTTTCCCCCAAAAGAGAACCTATTTTTTTAATAACTCGTGCACTTGAAGGACCAAAGACCCCACTAGTTTCAATGAGTATTGGTTCAAACAGAAACCTCTAGTCAGAGCAAAATACTTTATTCCTTTTGAATTTTCTGCAACTGTTGCAGCTGAAGCTACAGAGACAGCTGACCTGTTAATAATATGCTAAGAATAAGTATTGACACGTGTTAAATCCCAACATAGACTCTTTCCATTCCTAAAAGGAAACATTGTTATCCCATCTGGACGCTTACCATCTCCTCGGCCAAGTCCAACTGTCTCCAAAACAGCTGGCAATCCCGCTATTTTCAGGTTTCGGCATACTATTTCATTGAGAGCAGAGTGTCTATGTATCTTTTCAGTAACCTGCTGACAGGATAAGAGATGCAAACCTAGAGGAACAACATCTGATCCACATTTACACCTATGTGGCTCACAAATTGAAGCACCAACCCTTAAAGCTATGGCAACTCTAAGGTTTCCAGGATCCAACCGAGTTCCCAAAGATGGGACCGGGATGGCTGACAACCCACAGCCACTATCAGGATGCCCTGAGGCTAGCAGACGGGCTCATGCAACCTGATCTGCCCTCTCTTTGAGGCCATTTAGTTTGGAGAGAGCAAGAAGTAGATCCAAACACTTCTGCTTCAAGTGGTTGAGCCAAACAGGTAACCGGTGAAAGAACAACTCGCATTAAAAGGTTAACTGAAATCAAGGAGGATATGTACCCAGGAAGAGCAATGTCTTGCGTCAATCGTATTCTTAAGCCACCCAGCCCCAATTGGAGAGTTGCCTGAGTCCATAAATCCCTTGAAAAGTCAATGTTGATTAGTTTGGAGACAGCATCTTTCACAGAGTTATCCAAAACTCCAAGGATGCTATCTTCCTCTAGGCGGGAAAGGATCTCAAGAGGTACTGCAGCTTAGGTAAAGAAAATGATTTTTTTGAGTAGGACAAAGCTTGGTGTGGATCAATTAATTGGAGGCGGGATATCATTCGTTTTAGGGCTTCATGTTTTGGGTCTATAGCCTGTCTGATTGCTTTCTCAGTGATGGGAGAACCCAATACAGACAAATCTCCCAAAGCTACAATCTTAACATGGGGTAGAGCTATTTTAAACTTTTGAAGAATGGCATGAGTATCATCATCATTTATGATAGTCAACTCACATTTGAAGTTATTAATCTCTAGCCCTATTTTGTTAAATTCAGGAATGATACTCTGAAGGTCATCAAAAACTTTTGGGGGGTATCAGCAATTAAATTATCGTCCAAGTACCAGATATTGAGTTCTGATTTTAGGCTTTTAATGATCTTATCTACACTGAATGAAAACAGTTCAGGTCCCAGTGGGTCTCCCTGTTGTAAGCCAATAGCAGAATTCAAAATCCCACCGCCATACAAGAGTGAGGTTGGCCGCGAGTATGCTTGATTTAACATTTTGCTTAAAGAAGGCATCTTCTCATAGGCAGCCCCAAGGAAGACATCCCTATGAATGTAATTAAAAGCATTCTTCAAGTGGACCCGCCCTGGGGCATCACTAGTTAAATATTCCCACGATGAATGGGCAGCGGCCTCACAACCTCTCTTAGTAGCAAATCCCAGCTGGACTGGTCTGAGGTGGACAACCAAAGCCTGAGACACATGTCGCACACCTAACTTGGCTGCAAGGTGACGGAAGGTACACTCTATTTTAATTCTCCCCCCCCCCTCCTCCTTAGCCAGTGCACAAAGTGATGCTCCATAAAAAATCATGCGTCAGGCTATCACCTCCCCCCCTCCTGCAATACCAAATTAGACAAGAGTGGTACTCGCGCCTCGGCAGTTTCACGGTTCAACAAATATTTAAGATGCCCCGGAGGTAACTCATCAAGTCCTCCAGATGAGCCCGGAGGAAAAATTGGAGGTTTTTTACCTCATCACAAGTCGCTATGGGAGCAGCACCGTTTACAGGTCCCCTTTCTCTTATCTTTAATTACTCCTGTTTCTTGTCTCATTGCTCATTAGCGTCAAATTTCTCTTTATCTTGTACTATATTGTTATATAGTCTGCAATACAAGGTTTCTGCCTCTTTCTTTCTGTCTTCAACAGCAGAAAAATCACTCCGAAGAGAGGACCGCATTTCTTCGTGAAGAATTTGCAACAAAAGAATACCTTCTTTCAAGCCTCCAAGCAGAAACAGAGAAAAGCCTACAACTCCGGGAAGAAACTATTTCTTCTAAAGATACACTTGCCGCACTAAAGGATTCTTATAATATAAATTAAGATTTATTAAGAAAGAGTTACAATGAGTATTTTTACAAACACATGAGTAAAAATAATTAGGTTAATAGTAGTGAAGAACACCAAACACAAAAGGAGAGTAGAGCAGGGAAAGTTACATCGAAAAGTAAGAAGAACGGAGCTCTAAGATCGGTGGAGGACACTCATAATTTTTACAATTTACAGAATTAATTTATATACATACATGTTTGGAGTTCATAATAATTTGTTGTATTATTATTTTATTTTATTTTGTTTTTTTGCTACATTCTTTAAGTTAACAGATTGATTATATTCTTTTTCTATTCTATAGATCACATTTTGAATTTCCAGATTATAGCTATATTTTACACATTATCATCCTGACTTTGTTTTATTCGTAATTACTTTCTTCCTTTTTGTAACAATATTATATTATTCTATCAAATTAATTTTATTTATCCTGGTTTGTTCGGTATTTAATATTTCACTTATTCTATTTTTATCATGGTTATTCGCTTTAATTCCACATTTTTCATTATTTGTGTTGATTAGTTACTTTTGGTTATGTGCTGAATCACTTTATTTATCTTCAATTTACTTATCACTTGTTAATTTATTTATTCACTAGTTATTTGTTCAGTCACTTATTAATTTGGTTAGCACTTAGTCAAATTATTAATTTGTTTACTTGATAATTTTAAATGCACCAATTTTTTTACACCATATCTATTAACTTTAACATTTTCTTTCACTTCTGTTAGTTTTGGAGGTAGTTTAATTGCCTCACTGACATTTTTCTTTGCCCGGCTCTAACTTATTTAAAAGAGTTCTTACTCACCACGCAAAAGCACAAATCCGGGATGTAGAGCGTGTTGTCCGCCAGCGTTCCTTCGATTTCTAATACTGATTATAGTCCATCGAAGATCCACTTAAACTTCCCATCACGGATTCCTTGGGGCAGTTTCGTCTGGTCTCCTACTAGGAGTTTGTGCGTGGGTGTCCCGAGGATCTGGAAATTCAGGACCCTGCCGTCGTAGAAGCACCCTTCCTCCAGGATGAACTTCTCCTTCGTGAGGGGCACCACCTGTAACTTCGGGCGTTCTTCTTCCTCTTCTTCGGTTGTTTACTCCTCTTCCCGTGTTTCCTCTCATTCTTCAATTTTCTTTTGTCTATTCTTTTTGTTTGCATTTTTGTATTCCGTTATTTCTTGTATCTCGAACCCTTCCTCAGTAGTAATGGTTTCTTCTTCTGTTTCGATAGTTTTCTTTTTCTTTTTTCCTTCGCTTTTCGGGATTCTTCCTTGGGGATATATTCGATTGTTGTTCGTCTTATTTTGGTGCTTCCTCTTCTTTTTCTGTTATTTCTTTAGCAATATTTTCCTCTGGGTCATCGGCGAAATGTAATTTCAATATTTCTTTAGATGCGGAGTTCGGCGGAAACCACACTTCTTTCTCACGCCGTTTATCTGCAGAAGACGGTTTAACTCCTCCAGAAACGTTCCGGGGTGAGCCAGGTTTGCTAGATGTACAAACATGATCATAGTCATAATTTCTGTTCTTTCCTTTGGCATTTGTAGAGTCGTTGCTTTGGTTTAAAATTTTCTCGGCGTCGTCGCTGCCTCTAGGTATGTCTTTGACTTTGCCTCCTTTTCTTTTTTTTTAGTTTTTCCCGTGTATCCTGTATTGCTTACTTCATGACGGGAAATCTCATGGCCATAGCTTTGTGCTCTCCTTTGCAGTTTATGCATTGCGATTTTTCTGCTCTGCATTCCTTCCACTCGTGCCCTAGTGTGGAGCAGTTGGAGCAGGCGATACTTGTAAGGGAGCAGTCACTCGTATTATGCTTTTTGACTGCGTAACACTTGAAGCAGCAGTTGGTCGGGATAAATTCTTCTCCCTTGATTTGATTGGGTGAAACTTTAAGGTAGAACCCTCTCAGTCCTTCGCTCATAGCTTTTCGTGCCATTTCAATGTTGGCGAACACTACTTTTACTATGATCTGGGCATTGCCGAATTTTTCTACTCTTGATATCTTTGCTCATGTTGTTTTCTTGTGGGCACGACCCTATGGGTCCTCTTTGGGTAAGGAGCTCCCCAACTTGCGGGATTCGCTTCTTCTTTCGAGTTAACGAAACTTCGCCTTGCAATCGGTTAAAAAAAAGACTAGAGTAGACTATGAGGGTGACTGCGACTTTACTTCCAAAAGGATTCTTATGTCATGTGTTGTAAGAGTAGATGCAGGTAGGAGATAGAGTAAGGGTGTGTGGACAGATAGCGGGAAGTAGACAAGTGGTGAAAAGAGAAAGAAGGGTGAAAGGGTGCAAAGAGATGGTAGAGCCTGGTGATCAGGCCTATCGCTTTTAAGTATTTTTCGTTTTGTAGTTCCTTCGTTGTCTTTGAGTTAGTTTATATATATATATATATATATATATATATATATATATATATATATATATATATATATATAATATGGCGTTCAAGCCATTTGTCTTCAAAATCAATTAATGTCTTTAGATATGATATGCGCATTTGCTGTTGTGGTAATAATTGCATTATTAATTACTTTATTGTTTTGCTTAGAGTCTGTTTTTTCGTATATTTTGTAATGTGTGTAATTTGTGTTCTTTGTGTTTTCGTGGATGTCTTCTTCGGTAAATTTCGGTCTTCATCGGTAGATTTGAGTCTTCATCGGTGAGGTTTCATAGTTAGGTTTTTTATTGGTTTAGGGCAAAAACATTTATATTATCATGCGTAGAACGGCACTTCTGCTCCGCCAGCTAAAACCCCGGCGAAGCTTGGAAATCCGGCGCGACGTATTCCTCTTCTAATCTGGTCAATCATTTGGACGATTTCATCGTCCAATTCACGATTAACCATTTTCAGGATATTCCTTGTCTGTTCTTCTATAACAATGTGAATGTGACTTAACCCCGCGTCTCGGTGCAGCTCTTCTTAGTGTCTTGTTTCTCTTCTGCGTGTACCTGTAATTAGGTAGATACATTTATTCTGCACCATTTGTAGTTTCATCTTTTGTGCCTTCGAGACACACGATAGGTCGGAAGCGGGGTATATCAGCGTCGATCTTACAAGTGCATTGTAGATATTTTTCTTATTGCTTTGACGAAGATTTCTGAACCTATATAGAGTCTTGACTACAGCAGTGGCCTTGGTGATTCTCCCTTGGACCTGTTTCCTGTACCCGGTTGAAGTAATCTTCGTTCCGAGTACATTGCACTCAGTGGTGTAGGGATATCGTCTATCCCCCACTCTAACGTCATAAAGTAGTCTCCTGACTATGGGAACTACTTTGAACTTTTCCTGGTTGGTGCGGATCTTCCACTTGGCCTCGTAGGTGTTAAGACTTTCAATCCCTTCTGCTGATATACGAGCTTGCCAAGGCGCATTCTTCCATGGACAAGTGATTATCTGGGTGAAATCATCTGTGAATTGAATGTTGAGGCAAGTGAGGCTTACAGGGGCTGGGACATCCGCGGTGTAAATCAAGTAGGGCATGGGGGACAGGCACGCCCCTGCGGGAGGCCCGCAATGAGCGGAAACTTTGGACCACCCATGAACCCTAAACTGATGTACGCCGATCTCTCCATGACATAGTCACAGAGAGTTCTTTCTAAGTTTTCACTTAGACCCAGTCGTACGATCTTGTACTGAATTCCCTGTTGTCGCACCTTACCAAACGCCTTTGATATATCCCGACAAACAATGTCCACGTAACTTCTTTCCCGTTTTGTTTGGGCTAGCTTTTCCGTGATGACATTAATCGCCATCTCCGTACTTCGCTTCCTTCTAAACCCGAATTGATGTGGTTTAAAGAGGGAGTTCTCCTCCAGATGAGACACCAGTCTTTTGTTAAGTATCTTCTCAAAGATCTTCCCGCCAAATTATAGAAGTGAAATGTGCCAATAGCTCTCTTTCAACGTTGGGTTCTTTCCGTGCTTAGGCAAGAAAATCATCTTAGCCGTTTTCTAAGCATCTGGAAAGTATTCCGTGTTCAGACAGGCGTTCAATATCCTACTTATCCCTTCGATGACATTAGATGGTGCCTTTTCAAAGTTTAACTTTGTAAGCCCCGATTGTTCTGGGGCTTTTTGACGGAATAAGCCGAGCGCGCCGAGTAGTTCTTCTTCGGTAATCTCGGCGCCTCCGTGGCGCTGTCTATCCACCTAGTGGTGAGGGTGCGTCTTGTGTATTTGTTCGTTAAGCTCGTCTATGATGTTGCTTTCAAACTCTAGGTCATAGTCTTCGTTTTCCTCTTCAGTTATACTGAAGATCTTTTCCCAATAACTTCGGAATATCTCTTCAATTCTTCCTTCTTTTGTAGCTCGATCTTCTGCTTCTTCTTCCTAGGCGATCCTTTGAGACTTCGGATCAACTGGTTCAGGCCTTCTTTAACTTCTTTACTTCGCTGCATTGAGTGAACTGACGCATTCACGATATTGATTTCATACAATAACTTCAGCTTACTGTATAATTCATTCATATATTCGGTCCATCCGTAGGTAGAGATGGTCCTATACTCTGATTTAGGAATACAAGCCCTATCTGCGTTCATGAGATGGTTATTGAGGTCATCGATTGCCTCGTCAATCTCCTCGAGAATTTCCTCGTCCAAGTTGGGCGGATCGGAGGCCTCGAGAATGCGCGCGTACCGTGTCCAGTCTGCTCTTTTTTAGTTCTTTCTGACTACAGCTGGAACTTGTATAGGGTTCTTGTTGATAGTGAGTAGGATCCCTATATGGTCACTACTTGGTACCTGTACTGGTTCCATGTAGTAATTAAACGGTAACTAACGATTCGCCAGACAGATGTCTGGTTTTGTGGCACTTCCTGCTCTGACATAGGTGGTAAAGTCAGGGCCTATTCGCTGGGCAATATTTATGTCGTTCAGCAACAGATACAAGCTTCTTCCTTTACCGTTAAAGGTCCTGTAACCGGATTCTCGGCATCTGGCGTTCAGATTCCCCATTAATATAGTGGGGTTCTTCTGCCAAATAGGCCAGTGAGAGTGTGAATTGGTAACAAATCTCTCCTTGGCTGTTGATATCCGATAGCAATGACCAACTTTCCTAAGTCGAGTTCGACCTCAATCGCGAGGTAGGATTCTTCTAGATTTCTTATTTGCTTGTATTTAATCCCTTTCTTTATTGCAATAGCGGCTCTGTCCATCCGCTCCTGCGAATAATTTGTGATCAACCAATCGTAGTTCCAGATTTTCATTTCTGCACTACGCGTGTCGATCCCGTGTTCCGAAATTAAGATGATGTCCGCATTAATTTCCCTGAATACATTTCCGTAAAGAATTTCTTTCATTGCCCAGCTGTTGGTAGTAATTTCCAGTATCTTCAGTGCGTTTCGTAACATAGTGAATTGTTTTAACCTATGTTTTTTCTTATTCTTCTTTTTCTTGGGGTCTGGCTGGGCGGGTTTACTTGGCCCAGGGTTTTCCTTTTTCGGAGTGGAACTCGGGGTTTTTGACCTGCTCTTCGTAGCAGGTGGACGGATGTAGTGTCCCTCTTCATTGTCAGAATAGCAGGATCCCTCCTCACTTTCAGCCTTTTCTTCTTCGTCGTCATCTTCAATAATCTCCTCCAGTCCAGATTTGACGCTATTATTCTTTATGACTAAGTCCTTAAATGCCTTGGAGCATTTGGGGTCTTCAGGCATAATTACTGAAGGGAGATTATTCGCCTTCAGGAGAGCGTTCAATACCTGCTTATAGCAGCTAGGTTTTACTGCATTTGCCACATTTGCGTGGGTAATGCAGATTAATATTTTTGCATTCAAATCTTCGGTGATGTTCATTTGTGCAAGTGCAGATGCAGGCTTTATTTCCGCATTTTTCTCTGCGGCGTTCGCGTATATAGTTTCTTTGGCTTTCCTCTCTTCTTCTTCCTTTCTTTTATAATTTCGCGGCGCTTGGGGCAGTTCAGGGCCATGGTTCTGTGTTCCCCTTTGCAATTTAGGCATCTCTTCTTGGTGCTTAGTGCTCTCGCATTTGTCAAATTGGTGCCCCGGCGCCTTCACTGCACCACAGTTTGTTTTCGTCTTGGCATGTCGCTGTCGTGTGCTCTTCGAGTTTGTAGCATACAAAGCACATTTGTATGCTATTAAATTTTTCCTGCTGAATATTTTCGTCTGGTATTCTCATATTGAATACCAGTATTCCATTCCTAGTCGATTTCTGTGGTAGCAAATTTATTTTAAAAACGTGGGTATTTTCGCGAAATTTGATTATCTTGCGAACTTGGGCCCAGGAATTGCTCTTGGTGATCTCTTCCTTGAGCTCCTCGGGTGTATGCTCAACCACCCAGCTCTCTACTTTGCAGCATATCACGCTTCTGTTTACTGATACTTGTGGAGGAGTTTTTGCTTCCAGGCCAGTGTTCTATACGACCCTCGCTCCCTCTTCCGATAGGAGCTGGTCCACGTCCTTGGTCTCGGCACATAGAGCGATCAAATCAGATGAAACCAATATGTTTCACTAGTGCCACTTTTAGCTCGAGGAAGAGGGTTTCGCATAGGTGACTTTTGTCGGGGGTTTTCCTTCCCGGGATGGTCCTTAGGGGTAACAAGGAGTAACAAGGAAAGAAAGTACCCTAGGAGACCTTACGGTCCATTCAAAGAGGGTACCTTTGGACTAGCAATCGAGCAGGCACATGGCTGCTCAATTGTTTTGCGTCCCTAAACGGCCACTTTTCAAGACCTTGTCTAGTCTTGACTTGAACTGGTCAACAGATTCACTGTCGACAACTTCCATTGGAAGTGCGTTCCACTTACCGCAGATACTGTAAGTGAAAGAATTTCCACACAGATTTTGGTTGTAACTCTTCAGTTCAAGTTTAAAGCCGTGATTGCACGTTCTGTTTTCACTCAGTGTGAAAATATCCCGGTAGTCAACATTGTTAAACCCTCGAAGTATTTTGAAAACTTCGATGAGCTGACCACGCAGTCTACGGGTTTCCAGCGAAAACAGATTTAATTCCCTTAGTCTATCCTCATAACTTTTATGTCGGATCGAGGGAATCAGTTTGGTTGCCCTAGCTTGTACGCGTTCCAACCTTGCGATGTCCTTTCGAAACGAAGGACTCCAAAATTGTACGGCATACTCCAGGTGCGGCCGAACGAGGGAGTTGTACAGACAAAGTACTATCTCCTTGTTGCGGTATCCAAACTGGCGCTTTATGTAGCCTAACATCCTTTGGGCTTTCTTCTCTGCCTCGATGCACTGTTTCGAGAACTTGCGGTCGCTAGTGATAGTAACACCCAAGTCCTTCTCAGTGTCGGCGGATTCAATAGCAGTGCCCTTAAGGATATAATGAGATTGGGGGTTTCTGTGGCCGATATGCATCACTTTGCATTTGTTCACGTTAAAAGGCATTTGCCACGTGTCCGACCACTCCCCAATCTTCCCAAGATCTTCCTGCAGGCGGGCAGTATTTCCATCCTTTGCAACGTTCATACCAAGCTTGGTATCGTCGGCAAATTTGGAAATCTTGGCAACTATGTCACCGTCCATGTCGTTGACGTAGATGATGAATAGTAGTGGTGCCAGGGGAAACCCTCTTAGTGAGGGTCTTCATAGTCTTGATTCTCCTTGTGATGTCTTCTTTTTTTCTTAAACCAAAGTGTAATTATGGTGTTTTGGAGTGAAAAAGTTATGAAGTGGTACAGGAGAATGGATAGTGCAGGTAGGTTCGGGTACGAGTCCAAAGAAATGGTGAAAAAACGCCCCCCGTCCATTTTCCTGTTGTTCCCCCGCTCGTTTGGTGCCAGAATGATGGATGATGGAGGGATGGGATGGGTCTCGAGTGGGAACCTTAAGATGGGTGAATTGTGGTGGACTTGATGCAGTAGCGGCCGAATCAATGACCGCTAAAGTTCTGCTACACCCTCTCGGGTACTTATGCCATAACTGCATCCAACTACATAGAGATGGGTATACTTCCCTCTATGATTCTAGGCCGGGTCCCCCGGGCGATGAGGATCTCTCCTCTATCCGGGACTCGCAGTTATGCGCCAGTTTCAAGATAATTTCTGACTTCCGCTTCCGCTGTGGGCTAGTCCTCAAACCAGTTTTCACATAAGCCCTTAATTATTTCAGTCCAAGTGGCCGGCATAGTTAAGACGAAATCAATGAATAGCAGACATCCGACAGGTTCACACGCAGGGTGATGGAAGGAAGCAATGAGGTGCTTAAGCTCTCATTGAATTAGGAATCTTCGATGAAAATTAAGTATTTCTCTTTTCGAAGGGTGAAGCGTAATTCGCCGTAAGACTTCCAGAATAGGTGCTTTTCTATGCAGGTGGTGCTCAAAGTCCGTTACTAAGCAAGTCAAGATCAATTTTTTTTTTCTTTTTTAATCTAGACATTATTCTAGCTTTAGAATTTTTGTCACTTCTCATTGGTCCTAAAAATATTCTTATGTTAGATAATAATGCATATATATATATAGCCCACGAGAGAGACACACACCACAAAATGGACTGAATTGGGATTCTTTTTAACAACGGAGAGCTGTGACCACGCTTAAGGAAAAGTTCCCTTTTTATTAAAGTTAACGTTAACTTCAAGAAAGAAGGAATATATGCGCCCTCTGGACTGATTGGAGATTCCTTATATTTCTAGTTGGCAAAGGAATAATTTATCCTTAATTCATCCTTATTCTACGCTTTGACTACCACTTACTTCACCGACTAAAAGCAACCTTACACGACCACTGATGTGCCCAGAGTTACTTAAAGTAGGGTATAGTGAACCCCGGAAGGAAGCCACAATAGGAGGCGCGAAGTAGGGAGATCTTTAAGACCACGAGCCCGAAATTCTGTGGAGGCGCTTCTTAGCTTAGGTCTATTTAGGTAGGCTGGTCGTGAAGTGCTAAAATAGGTAGGTAAATAAGGAACCATAGGCTGCAAGGTGATAGGGAACGTTTTCACTGTCTTTTTTACAGATTTAGAAAGGAAGGAAGTAAACAAACATAGGCTTCGGAGGAAGGAACGAGAAAAGAGCGCCTAGGCGCTCGACTAGCAAAAGGATGGGGGATCATCCCCCTCTAGGGAAAGAAGGCAGCCTGGAATGCCTACGAGTACCTCTACGCAAAATTGACCAGGAGATCAAACCGGACAAAGGAAAACTCTGCGAGACATTATCGACATCCCAAATGGCTACGTGGTAATCGCAAGTAATAAAAAAGAAGTAGATAAATTAGTGTCCCAGGAAGGAACAGAGACACTAAAGAGAATGGGACTAACACCCAAAATAGAAAAAAATCATGAACGAAATAATTAAATTTGGCCACCACACACATGACTTTAAAATTGTGTGTGCAACAACGGATATAGCAGCAAAGATATTTCAACGAGGACTGCTCAAGTTTAACATGAGAATTCTACCAGACAACATGGAGCGTGAGAAGCATATTAATATACAAATGTGCTTCCGCTGCTATAATATGGAAGACCACTTGACGCGTGACTGCACTGAGAAAGATACAGTATGTTCTGAGGGCAGACCTAACAACCACGAATGGAGACAGTGCAAGGAAAGTACTAAGAAATGCGTGAACTGTCATGGGCCATACTAGGACTATAGCAATGGCATGCCCCCAAAGAAAGGAGATAATATAACAAAAGGAAAGAGAAGCGAGAAACAAAGAAGAAACTAGAAAAAATGCAACATACGCAGGAGTGGCTAAAGCAACTGTGAAGCAAATGCAGGAAGCACATACACATCTAACTGTGCCACAAGGGGCATCAACAGCAGTACTCACATTCATACATAAGCCCATGTGATGAATATTGGGAAACCAGGCACCTTCCCTAAGACACTGAATACTATGCTAGAGAAAAATTGAATGAAGAAGATGTAGTTCCCTGACAATCCCCCCTCCTCTGAAATCCTTAAAATCAACGTCGCCTCATCGTCAGCACCAACGAGCAATGAGAAACACACTACTGAAGAGAACACAATTACAAACATGTCAGTGCAAAGTAATGAAGGAGACAAAATAGTACGCATGGAAGCACATAAACAAAAAGAAGACGAGAAAGGAGTACAAAAACTCTTATTGGAGGATAAAATACGAATATACCTTGGCGACTGCGTTACTCTCTGCCATTCTACATTTCAAAATATGAAGAATGGTGGTAGGTTAACAGGCAACGAAGCAGAACCCAACAAGAGATCGACCCGCCAGAAGTCCAAAGATCTCTAGACGACCAAACCTAATAAATAATGGAACCAGAAAGGAGAAGAAAGCTCAGCATTCTGCGATTCAACACTCAAGGATGGATCGGTAAAACATCGCATTAGGAAATAACTTCAGAGAGATCGATCCAGACATAATATTAATATCAGAACACGGAGTGAATCCAGAAGAAAAAACAATGAAATTGTTCGATTACACCGCCATAAATGCGAACCCTTCAGGTGAGCGTCATGACGGGGTGGCCATAGCAATAAGAATAGGGCTGAAGTTCAAAGAAGTTAGTAATTTGGATGAGGCATACTTGGCCGTAAAAGTTAAAACGGAATTAACGCCGATAACAATAATAATAATAATGTCTTTTGTAATGCGCTCTTCAAGGCCTGAGGCCTTCCCAGTGCGCACGTTGTACTGAGATGAGAATGGAAATTCAATGGAAATTCAAGAGGGGGGAGAAGGCAATACTGAAAAGATGCGTTTTCAGGAGACGCTTAAATGTGGTAAGAGAGGGAAAAGACCTGATTTCAGCAGGAAGAGCATTCCACAACTTAGGGGCGCAGATTGAGAAGGAACAGTCCCCCATTGAGCAGAGGGATGAACGAGGAATATTAAAGGAGGTGCATGTGATGACCAAAGAGCTCGAGGGACATGGTGTGGCGAGAGGGAAAAAGAGAGGTAAGACGGGGGCTTGTTGTTTAGGGCCTTAAATGTGAAGAAAAGTATCTTGAAGTGAGTACGGGATCTGACAGGGAGCCAGTGCAGTTCATGCAGCAAGGGTTTCGAGGGAGAGAAGCGAGGGCGACGGAGGAGAAGCCGGGCGGCATAGTTCTGTACAAGTTGAAGGGGCGGAGAGAGGAGGATGGCAGATTCACAAGCAGAGAGTTACAGTAGTCAAGGCGTGAGGTGATGAAGGCATGAACAGCAGTCTCAAGACTTTGGCGTTTAAAGTGAGAGCGAATGCGAGAGAAGTTACGAACGAAATATAGAGAGGATTTGCTGACATTGCGGATATGAGGCTTAAAGGAGAGATGCTCATCAAAAACAACACCCAGATTCTCTAACGCAGTCAGAGAAAATGATAGTATTACCGCCCAGAGTAAGCGAGGGAAAGAGAGATTTAGATTTTTTGACAAGAGCAAGGGTGCCGAAGAGGAGGACCTCAGTTTTGGAGTGATTAAGCCTGAGGAAGTTGGTAGAGAGCCAGTCAGAAATGGAGGAGTAGGCAGCCAGGAGGTCAGTGATAGAGTAGGCAAGAGACGTGGGGGATGAGGAAACGAAAATTTGAGTGTCATCAGCATATAGGTGGAAGGATAGACCGAGATTACGAAGAAGGGAACTAAGAGGGAGGAGGTAGATACGAAATATTAGAAGACCAAGGACAAAGCCTTGTGGCACTCCAAAGCGAATGGGGTAGACCCGGATGAAACGTCGTCAATCACAACGGATTGGGTACGAGACGAGAGGTAAGAGCGGAACCAGTCAAGCACGGTGCCTGATATGCCGAGGAAAGAGTGGAGATGATCAAGTAAGACGGCATGGTCAATAGTATCGAAGGTAGAGGAAAGGTCGAGTAGAACGAGGATGGAGGCACAACCACTGTCTTCGGCTCTTCGTAAGCAACGGACACATTGAGAATGGCGGTTTCTGTGGAGTGACCTGACTTGAAACCAGATTGATAGGTTTCATCAATGTTACAGGCCACGATGTGACTGTTGATGCGTGAAGCAACCACTCTTTCTAGAACCTTAGAGATGAAAGGAAGTTGCAAAATCGGGCGATAATTGGAAGGGTCAGTGGGGGTTCAGTTGAGGCTTTTTAAGAATCGGACGCATGTGGGCACGTTTGAAGGAAGACCAGTTGCAAGTGAAGTGTTGAACAGGTGAGGAAGCGTTGATAGGATAGCAGGCAGAATTTTACATAACAGTTTCGGCGGAAAAATGTCCTTTGGGGAGCTCTATTTCTTAGAACGCAGTCACAGCGAGAAAAACGATAAGTGGCTGAGACGGGAAGTCAGGGAGAATGGCAGGAGCCGGGACAGAAGGCTAAGGAAAAGAGGTACGGAGGTTAGTGACCTTATCTGCGAAGAAATTCGAGAGAGTATCAGGGCTAATGGGTGGGGAGACCTGGGCTGGGGAAGTAAGACGGGAGGGCAGGCGGAAGACGGTACGGGGATCATTCCTATTATCAGTAAGCAGATTACGTGAGTAGGCTTCACGAGCAAATTTTAATTTCGCCACGTAGGAAGCTGTTGCAAGTCGAAACGCCAGCGAGAGAGAGATCATGTCTTGCCCACGGGTGCCCATGCGCACGCATCGACTGCCTAGTACAGAGGAGTTCCATAGAGTACCAAGGGGCACGGTGACAACGGAAGTTCAAAGGGGTGACAAGGGGAGAGTGGGCATTCAGACAAGTGAGAAGGGGTTGCTCCAAAGAAGAGAGAATCTGGTCAGGAGAGGCAAAAGCATTAATGGGAGGAATTTTGGAGGCCACATCATTAAATAGGGAGGGAATATCAATGGAGGCAAGTCGACAGAAAGGCTTAGGATTATGAGACAGCTAGGGAGGTATATGGAATGGGATAGAGAAGTTGAAGTTGATTAGGAAGTAATCAGATATAGTATTAGACAAATTTGTAGTCGTCAGGTTGGAAATAAGACAAGCACCAAGAAAAAATTACCTTACACTGCACAACCTATTTAAAGTCTTTGGTACAGGGTTCTCAACAATCTTTATGGGAGACCTCAATGCTAGGTGCAGTGTAAATGGATAGAGCTCCAGAAACAACAGAGGAGCCAACTTAGAAATGATTTTGGAAAGAAAAATTTTCAAGATAATAGGGCCATACTTTCCAACATATGTCACAGGCAATGCAGCTACAAAACTAGACGTCGTGCTAAGTAGTTTCAATATGCCATACAACATTTCCATGCAACTAATTACCTTTCCATGTAGCGACCATGTTGGAACACATTTGCTCATGAATCAATACCCGATACAGGTACCGGTACCGGCGAGGATGGACTACAAGAGAGCAAACTGGGCAGGTTACACACAAAATCTTAGTAACTTCGTCCCAAAGGATCTCACTTACGCCAGCCTGGAAGATATTGATGAGGAGAACTCAAGATTAACAAGAACGATCATTGAGGCGGACGAAAGATATATACCAAAGACAAGATACCGTACTCTTTCACATCATCGATGGACTGAGGAAATGAAGAGAGAGAACAGGCCACTAAGAGGAATACTAGACCAAATAATTCTCAATGTACCAAATAAAGAGCGATACGAAGAACTCAGAAGACGGAGAGAAGAACTGAGACATCTCATAGAGGAACAGCAAAACCACATAGACGAAGAAAGAATACCAAAAGAAAACTGGAGACTAATAAATAGACTTAAAGGCAGACAACCAAGAGAAAAAAATAAAAATTAAGAATGAACGGGGAGAAAACATCCAAGAAGAGAGAACCACAGAAGAAATTTTTCGTAATCACTGGAAATTAGTGTTCTCCATAACACCAGAGGAGGACGAAGACTTCAATCCAGAGATAGACGAAATGGTCCACACATTCTTGCGAGAAAACATAAACAAGATCACTCCAGCACCAAGTGTAGAGCGAAAAAGGAGGAAGTTCTGGGTACAGGGGCCTACATAACAACGGAAGAGATCAAAGGCATAATACAATCATTCAAACAGAAAGCGTCAGGTCCCTCAGGAATAACCAGAATTAATCTTACCAAGGCACCTAACATAATCATCAGAGCATTAAAGAATATTTTTAACGCGTGCTTAAACACCGGTTACTTCCCTGATAGCTATAAACTAGCGGAAATGATATTCTTCCCAAAGCTAGGAAAACCACCTAAACCACCACAGCAGTTACAGGCCAATATCGCTATCGAATTTCATGGACAAAGTCTTCGAGAAAATCCTTAACAGAAGACTAAAAGAATATCTTGAAGAAAATGACCTTTATAATGATTATCAGTTCGGATTCAGAAAAGGCAGAGACACCACAGTGGCTCTTGACATGATAACAGAGAAAATAGCAAAGGCCAAATCAGAGAACAACTACATCGATCTCGTCCTGAGATATGTAGAAAAAGCATTCGACAAAGTCTGGGTCAGAGGAATGCAATATAAAATCTTAAAGCTCCAGATGAATAGCAATCTAGAGAGAATTCTCTGCTATTAGGTCACAGAGCGAAGAGCATATTTAAAGATCAATGGTTATTCAGGACCAGAATTCGAACTGGAAGCTGGACTCCCACAGGGCGGCTGTCTCAGCTCCACGCTGTACTCAATATACACAGCAAAACTGCCACCACCAATAATGCCTGGTTGCTTAAACATACAGTTCGCGGACGAAATAAGCCAACTCATCGTCACTCCATACATGAACGTACGGTTTCAGGCAAGGACAACAGCTTTAAAAATCAGCAACATCAACAACTACGAAAGAGATTGGAAGATAAGGATGAACAGAAGGAAATTTACAATAATCCTAATCTCCAGGAACAAAACAGTTGAAATTGTAGTTGGAGATCAGAACTACAGATATCATAGTGAGGGCAAAGTGCTAGGACTGAAAAAAACAAAAAGAGGCTACAAACAACATATAACTGAGAGGGAGAACAAGGCGATTCCGATGCTCAACCTACTGTATAATCTAAACGGGTTAGGCATAAAAAATAAAAGAAAAATCTATCTTGCACTAGAAAGAGAGGTACTACTATACCCGCCAATCCCTATCAACGGTGTAACAAGGACCAAAAAATTGGAACTCCAGAGAATACAAAATAAAGTTCTCTACCTAATCACCGACACACGTAGGAGAGAGAGAGATGAGAAGACTACAGGATCTACACCAAGAAGCAGGATTAGAAGCGCTCAATATCAACATCAGGAACAGAGCGGAGAAAATATGGAGGAAGATAGACGATCTACCTCCGATCTTTGCAGAGCACATGAACACCAGAGCTGGAATCCCCTTTAACACTCGATTTCCCAGCGGTAGAGAGCAGATGGGAATCGAGGAGGTTCCAATGTTTACTTAAGTAGAAATTCAAAAAGAAAGAAGAAACAAACATAACGGTAAAGACACCAAGACACCAGATTGATACCCTAATAAGACAACTGAATTTAAACAACCTAAAGAGGAAGAAGCAACCGACTAAGGATCAAAAGTGTAAATAGAAATAACGCAAACAAAATCCACTAAAAGTATAAGTAAACTATATTAAAAAATTCAACAAAAAATGTCAGTAAAGTGAAGGTTAAAAGTAAAACAGAAATAAAACTAACATAGTAAACTGAAGGTGTAATAAGTGAACTATAGTATTAAAAATGATAGTGAAGTGGAAGTTAATAGTAAAACAAGTAAACAAAGTGAAACTAACGTGAGAAAGTGATAACAACAAAAGAAAGTGAAACAAAGTAAGGAAAGTAAAAACAAGCAACATAACAATACATAAACAAAGCTCAGAGCTAAGATAACTCAAAACGGCATGAATGCTACAATAAACACCTGAGTAAAAGATGAAAAGAATAAGGCAACAAAGATTAGGCGGTCCTCCCGCTTCTGTATGAGGAACATAGGTGCTAAAGTGTGAGAAAGGAAGTAAGCATGATGAATGATGAGTAAATAAATGACGGTGGTTAGGAATCCATGTTAATCAGCAGGTCCCCCTTGTCCCTCGAGCAAGGGTATTCCACCCTTTCCACCTTTGACTATCGAGGTTGCTCAATCTGCCTCCTCACCAATCTGTCCTCTTTTAACTCAAAACTTTCCGTCTCCCACAGCTATAAATACTCTTCTAAAGCTTGTTCCGGACTTCCCATTAAGCACTTCACTATCGATTCACTTGAACTGAGAGTCAGAAGTATGCGGAGTTTCTCCTGGAGTAAGTCGGCCGCGGGCCTCATCCTCTTCTGTGCCCTCCCCCCCGATTGTATGAGGAGTAACCGCGAGCCGTACCTTTTCTCCCCCTAAAAAAAAACAAAACAAAAAACACCACAAGACTGTTCGGAATTCTTGGCAGAACTACCTCGGAATATTCATCTCGCTACTTGGAAAAGGAGGCAAAGTTTTTGGTATAATTTTTGCCTACCCCTCTGAAAATCTGGTTTCTAATTTTAGAACCAGATTTCAAAAAAGATAGTATTATACTGGTGTCACACTCATCTTCATCATCATTCACTACTAATCATCTTTCCTTTTACAGTACCCCACTTAGGAAGGTGATTGCTTAAGTCCTCGGCCCACCCTCCTACGTAAACTGCCATCAGATGTGAAAGGGGATTGCCATTCATGTTTCGTCCCAATTATGCCAGGCAGTTGCATGGCCATAATTGGGGGCATTGGAGGAAGCTGGTTTGAGGAATAGCCCACAGCTGATAATGTCAGAAACTCTTCCGGATAAGGGACGGACTGTTACCTCCGCTGCTCATCCCAGTGGGGGCCCCTTCCAGGACCATAGAGTGACATAGAACCGTCTCTTATAGTATGTTGGGATGCGGTCACGATTTAAAAACCCTCAGGGGGCGGCGTTGTCAATAAGTCCGCCAAACAATCACACCCCTGAAAGGATCCCACCCGGATTCATCTCATCCATCGTTATCATTCATCTAAAAGGCAATTCCCATTTCCATCCAGGCGGCTGGTGAGCGAGGGGAGGGGGTCTCTCTTCATCTCCAAAGAAAAATAAAAATTATAAAAATGTAAAATATACACACACACACGTAAAATTGAGGCCGTGTAACCAACCAAGGAAAAACAGAGCTTGGTAAAGAAGATTTGCACCCCCAGTAAGAGGGGCTGCAAATGCACCAAAATGGCGTCCCACCCAGCCACAAGAGTCCCACTGAAGACAATAGGTGGACAACCTAAGCCGGACCGTGGCAAAGTGTTCGAGACGGTCTTCGGTAAGCTGAGCTTGGCTATCCCCAGACTAATCGACACCCCAGCCGGCTACGTCGTAATCTGAGAGAAAAATGGAGATGTGGAGACGCTGACGAAGGAAGAGGGACAACGGGCGATAAAGGAGATAAACCTCCATCCCAGCACTCCCCCTCAGATCCAGGCACATCGTAGCGTGGTGTGCAGACAGCTCGAACCCTGGATCGGTCAACACAATAAGGAAGAGATCAAGGAGGAAATTATCAGAAACCAGTCGTGGGCCAACGTGGTGGAAGTAGTGAAGTTCCGTAATAAACGGGATAACACTGAACACCAACATGTATTCAAAATGATATTTAGCGAAACACAGATGGCCCAAAAGGCCAAAGAAAGAGCATTATTACTCTTCAACGCTAAAATCAGTGAAGACCAGATAGAGAGAGTAGAGTTCACCTCCATCCAGGTATGCTTCCGGTGCTTCAAGATGAAACACCATGCAACAAAGGATTGTAAGGAGCAAACCATCGCGTGCTCTAGAGGCAGTGGAAAAGGCCACGGGTGGCGAGAGTGCACGGCGGCAACGGAGAGGTGCCCAAACTGCGGTCTAAACCATGGGGTGATGGCCATGTCCTGTCCCCAAAAGAAAGAACTCATAAGGAAAAAGAAAGCTGTGGAAACGAGGAGGAATACTACCTCCTACACCCACGCAACAAGAGCAGCCCCAACAAAAATGACGGAAAAGCAACAGCCGAAGACTTATCTCAAACTAGAGAATGAGAATTCGACAAAGATTCTTACGTGTACATTATTTGCGAACGTAAATAATCTTACTAACCCAGGATCGTTCGCGAAGACACTAAATCTCATGCTGAAAAAGAACGGCATGTCTAAGATGTGGTTTCCGGACGACCCACAATCGGAAGACGTGTTGAAGCTACAATTACTGTCAAAGGGTGCACCAGAGGCACAGGCGACTCCATTTTCCCCGGAGGAGAGACAATCAGAGTCTGAAAAAGAAGCGAAGGCCACGATTGGGAAAATAAATACAACTAGGACAGACCAAGGATAGAAGGCACAAAGGCGCCGGGAGAAGAAGCAGAGTAAAGCGGCGAGAAGAATAAAGGAAGCAGAGGGCAACCTAAGAGCCAATCGTCCTCGGAATCTGATGCTGAAGAGGCCGAAAACAGGGGAACCAAGAGCCCCGTAAGCTCAAGAATTAGGTTGAAGACCTTGAAACGTACTTACAAGTACGATGGAGAGGAGATCGACCTCAAAATAATAACGAATGAGCAGACCCCATACCCCGAGAAGCTCTCCTCCAAGGAGATATATCAGGTTATCCAGCAAAAAATAATCAAATGGACCTACTGAGCATCAGAACGAGAATCAGACATTGAGCAAGCGATGTATGAATGCACTGTAAAATTGCAAAAAGTTTCCTGCATCACCTAAGTGATGCAGAATACAAGAAGATAAGAAACGGCAAAAAACACAACACTTCAGA
This sequence comes from Ceratothoa steindachneri, assembly GCA_963969495.1. Taxonomy (NCBI): domain Eukaryota; kingdom Metazoa; phylum Arthropoda; class Malacostraca; order Isopoda; family Cymothoidae; genus Ceratothoa; species Ceratothoa steindachneri. The sequence goes on along the minus strand of OZ018320.1, from coordinate 7,078,985 downwards.
CACACCAAAAGAACAAAAACATAGGAATAATAAAACATGGAGAACATAAACAACGCTCTAAAAATACTCACATTGAATGTAAATGGATGGAAGGAAAAGTCCATTCCCTACGTTAACATCTTTCGTAAAGTGGACCCGGACATCATTCTCAGCGCCATCGCTATCAGGAAAAACATAAAGTTCAAAACTCTAGCGGACTTAGACGAATCATTCGTAGCTGTCGAGATCCCAACACTGGTTGGAGACCTAACTGTGGCGGCAGCCTACCAGCCGCCCATGCAACAATACCTACCGATTAACAACTTCTCCACCCTCTTCGGGCACAAAAGGCTGGCGTTGCTAGGCGAGGACCTAAACGCCAGTTGCCGTGCATCTGACTACAGGCGCGTCGACCAAAGAGGACAAAACTTGGAGCTACTATTTGAAAGAAATAGGCTCCGGAGAGTTGGACTAGACTTCCCAACTTATCTAACACGATGCTCGGCGACGAAACCGGACATTGTGTTAGCAAGTCTAGAATTCCCGTTTAACATCGCCAACGCCCCAGCCCAGTGGTCCCGAGCGATCATATCCCAATTATCACCACAATTTCGCTTGCGCCAATGCTCAAGCCCGTCACACTTAGGAAAAGTTACACGAAAGTTAACTGGGAGCAGTACAGAGAAATTATCAGCACCTACAAGCCAGCTGACCTGAATGACGCAAATCTTGAGGAAATTGATGAGGAGATTGACAAGACCAGTATTCTCCTCATTCAAGCTGACGAAAGATGCGCCTCCAGAATCTCGTACAAAATGCTCCCACAACCTAGATGGACGGACGAAATGAGGGAAATCGCCAGGGAACACAAGGACATCTACGAGGAAGTCGGTAGGACAGGCCCAAACCGGGAAAGGGCAGCCCGAATGAGACAACTAAGCGAGGAACTAAAGAACATAATCCTCGAGAAACAGAAGGAAATCTGGGACGATATCATAGGCAAACTAGATAGGGAGGGAAATCCTGTAAGTTTTTGGAATAGCATCCGAAAACTTAGGAGATTGCCTCCCAGGCCTGGGATAAAAATAAAGGAAGGCGACATCATCATAGAGGATCCGGATTCTCTCGAAAGAAGATTCAGGAAGCATTGGAAAGAGGTCTTTGCAATATCACCTGAGGAGAACTAAGATTTCGACCAGGACTTCGAAAACCAACTGCTCGGGGACCTCGGAGCGATGATACATAGGACACACCCACACCCGCAAGTATCTAGAGAAAGAGAGATGGTTAATCACGGCGCCCTATCACCATTGAAGAGACCATTAGCACCATAAGGTCCTTCAAACAAAGAGCTCCCAGTTGGTCTGGGCTCACTAAGAACAACCTAGTGAACGCCCGACGGCAAATTATTCAGGGCATGGTGAACATCATGAACGCATCCCTGAATACAGGCTACTTCCCTGACGGGTATAAGGTGGCTAAAATCATCTTTATCCCGAAAGGGAATAAGCCCCCAGACAAAGTGGCTAACTATCTCTCAATCTCTCTCCTAGAAATATCCGGCAAGATCTTCGAGAAGATTATATCCGACAGGCTACAAAATCAACTCGACGAGTTGGGAGCGCATAACCCACAACAACATGGGTTCCAACCAAAAAGGGGCACGTAAACGGCCCTGGTGCTCCAAACAGAAAAGATCGCACAATGCTGAGCGAAGGGTCACTATGTAGACATCGTGATGAGGGGCGTGCAGAAGGCCTTTGACAAGGTTTGGCTGAAAGTACTACAATACAGGATCCTAGGTCTCCAGCTAGATTCAGTCCTGGAAAGGATACTTTGTGACTTCATCATGGACAGAAGGGCGCGTATCATGACCGAAGAGCACAAAGGACCAGAATTTGAGCTTAAAGCGGGCGTTCCCCAGGGGAGCTGCTTGAGTCCTTTGCTTTACCTGGTCTTCACCATCGACCTCCCTACTCCAATACATAGAGACACGATGTATCGGCAGTACGCAGATAAAGCCACGCAGATCGTCTCCAGTAGGGTTAGGAAAGCAAGGGATCAGGCTAACAACACCATTGCAGAGATCTCGAACATCAACCAATTCGAGAGAAGGTGGAAAATCCGGACAAACAGGGATAAATTTAAGATCCTCCCGCTGTGCTGCAAGTTGACGTGGCCCATTGTAATAGCTGGGAAGAGATATGGCTACTCCACCGAAGGCACCATCCTGGGACTAAAAGTCTCCGACCACGGATACTCGAGTCACTACAAGGAGAGGCAAAATATGGCAAAGAGAGAAATATCTAAGCTATATAGGTTCATAAATCTTATCTCGGCGAATATAAGGAAAATATACCTAATGTTTATCCCAAACGGCCGCAAGACCGCTATGAGGATGCTTTAGCGAGTGTAGAGCTTTGCATCCCTCTGCATAAATAAAACCAGACGAAAAGAGTATCTTCGGCAGAGGGACCTGCACCGCAGACAGCGTCTGGAGCCTATTAATGTCGCAACTCAGAAACTGGCCAATGATATCATCCCAGAACTAAGAAGAACTGGTGGCAGAATAAACATCCCTGCCAGATTGCGCGGGAAGGTCGCTCGAAACCGGCTTTTTCCAAGCACTAGACTCTGTTACGAGGAAAACACAATACCAATCTACACATAAACATAAACAACACAGAGTACGACACAAAAACTGCGAGACAGAAATTAAACGCCCAAATAATGAAGAACAAGCAAACAAAACATGAGGTAATACACTAAATTTGATCACAAATAAAGGCTCGAAAGCTCAACATTTCACGAAAACTAAGTAAACAAAGCGAGGAGACAAATGCACAGAAGAACATAAAGAATAACGCACACAGAGGCAAACACAAGTCAATATTAATAAAGCAAAAAGGAAAAATAAGTAGTTAGAGTATAAAAATACCTGCGATGCCCCTCAAACAAGGGCAAACCTACCTTTCTTTTACCATCTATCTTCTACCACTATCTAAATCTTCTACTATTGAGTAACCAGACAGAGCACAAAAAATATACACACCCATTAAACATTTCACATACTCCATACACACTTAACCCCTCATTTCATTATACAACAGCCACTACACCGAAGGCCCACGTCAACAAAACATTACTCTCCTTCTAGCTCGTATCCTCCGCTGCGTGCAGGAGGACAGGAATCACCAGTGGCGCGAGATAGTCCGAATCGCGGAAGACGCCTGTAGCACTGACCCTTCCTTCTTCTGGCGGCGCATACGGAGTATGCTCGGCTCGGAACCACAGAAACCAATTACCCTCATCAGTAACAATCAAACACTCACTGTGCTTAACGAAATCCTCGATGCCTTCAGGCCCCATTGGGACAGAGTCCATACAGACAACCATCCAAAGCCATACGCACAAGAGCACTTCCAAGAAGTACGGGAGTGGTGTAGATTACACGCCTAGGAGCTGGTACCCGCCACTCTTGTGCAATTGGAGGCGCTCGACAACACAACCATACTCACCACTCCGATTACCGTCGAGGAAACCAAACGTTACATTAAATCAACACCGCAACGCGCCCCCGGCACATCCGGCCTTCTAGCCACCCTACTACACCACCTCTCCGAAACAATCTACCCCACACTGATACACCTATTCAATGTCTCACTAAGCCTCCGGTCACTTCACACATGCATTTACAACCTCGCATAACATCCTACTCAACAAAAAGAACAAAGACCCCTCACACCCAAACAACTACATAACTATTGCTTTACTAGAGCACTTAGACAAAGTACTCGAGTGCATGGTAAACAATCGCCTGCGTAGGTTCCTCGAAGATACGGAGTGATTCTGCTCTTGCCAATATGTCCTCACGAGATAAGGTAGAGAGAGGGGGGGGGGCGATGTCAACTTCGTATTGCAGCTTTGCCTCCTGTTACGTTTAAAAGACGGAGAGAGGTGTTCTGCTCTCTAGCTCAAGGAGTGCTCTTCTGGATGCTCTTGAAGCCTATTTGTATCCTAGTCTTTAACGCCGGGTGCCCAACTAGTTTTGGGGTATACGAGGTGATTTCTACTGTACCTAACAAATGGAACCTCGCTGGGGATTAGTTCTTCTCCTCTCACTCTTACGGAGCTTGCGCTGAGAGAGTCACTCGAGGGTGAGCGGGTTTTCTTTTCTCCAGTCAGACTTCTTCTAAGTCTGTAAAGGATTCTACGGTATGACACCAGTACAAAACGTGACGTTTATAAGTTAGTTCGAAATTGTGCGAAGGACCGATTTTCTCGAACTGGTCCTCTATCGTCTCTCACCGAATAATCTCTTCTCTTTCCGTATGGGGCTTATTTATAGCCGGGCGACCACCCCATCTAAGGGGAAAGGGGCGAGGCTGCAGAAGGGAGAGCGAGGGGTGAGATACGGGTGGCACCGCGGTGCCCAATTCGGATTCTTTATTAGAGGCACCGCCAACCGTCAATATCCTTGGTGTTCTTTTTGACTGGCACCACTTTTTTGTGGCGATTTGACCACGGGCCTCCGGATCTCGTAGGTAATTGGATACTTTGAGTGCTGCGTAATGGCCTTTGGTGATCACCTTGGCACAGCGGCTCGCTTCCGACTACCTAAGCGGCGAGGAGATAAAAAAGGGTATGCCGTTTGACTGTTATTCCACCGGGTAACCTTCCCACGACTCTCCTCATGTGGCTCGATTCTCTTGCTTTCCCCGCAGGGGGGGGGGGAGGACTTTACCGTATATGTCCGCCTGGCCCTCCGGGAGGCTTTATGTTGTAATTCCTCTACATTTACCTCTCTCCTAAATAAATTAATGGGGGAGGGGGGATTCTTGTCTGACACTTACAATAATATACAAAGGTAACTTACTGAACACTATATTATACAATAAACTTCGAGTTTACTAGGGAATGTCTCGATAACGTTTGCACCTGACCTTACATTAATGCCTGCATTGCTGTCCCAGCTTAGTAAATTCTTATTTACAATTAGGGGGTTACTCGCCCCTTCTTAATTACAATTCTAAAGATTTACAATTAACTTTACACCTATTATAATACATTAGTCGGCATGCTCCTTAATCTTCGACAGGATTCCGACTTAACGAGTCGGCCATTCTATTGTAGGACCCTTTTATATAGTGAATGGAGTACTGGTACTCCACCATCTCAGGAGCCTTCTATTCTTACTTAAGTATGACAACAGTTTATAGTCACATTCCAAATTAAATTCGTGCCCTATTAGATAATATTGGAATTTACCTATGGACCATATTATGGCCAAAGCTTCGATTTCGATCGTGGCGCAGGTTCTTTTTCTACTCGAAAGCTTCCTACTGACATAAGCTTTGGGTTAGGCTGTTTGGTCATCTTCGTATTAAAGCAATACTCCACCTAATCCATTTTGACTAGCATCAGTGCGAATTCCGAAGATCTTGTTGGGATTTGGTAACGAAGAATGGTTGCAGTTATGAGTTTTCCTTTAAGAACCTCCAACTGAGTTATTGCATGGGGGTTCCACGTGACAGGGTCTGACGCTGTCTTTTTTAATAAATCATTCAGTGGGGCCGCGAAGGAAGCGAAGTGCGGTACGAAACGCCGGTAAAAAGAGGCAGCTCCCATGAAAGATCCGAGTTGTTTCTTTGTTTTCAGCCGGGGCATTTTGACTATGGCGTCCACATTTTCTTGCTGGGTAGTCAAGTGTCTTTGCCCTATTTTGAATCCCAGGTAGTCAATAAATTCGTAGGCGAAATAACATTTGGTAGGCCCGGCGGTTAGTCCTTGCTCCTTCAATTTCTCCAGCAATGAGCGTAAGTCGTGTAAGTGGGACTCCCAGGTACGGGTAGCTACGTACACGTTGTCGAAGTAAAACGACACGCCACTTAGGCCCGCAATAATTCTCCTCATCATTCTATTGTAATTGCTACCGGCTGTAAGTAGTCCGAAGGGTAACTTGGTAAACTGTAAAAGCCCTCTCTCGGTCGCAAAAGCCGTCAGCTTTTTAGACTCGTTAGCGAGAGGTATTTGATAGTACGCCTTACATAAATCCAGATGGAGATTTTGATCTATTAGCGAGATGGGCTCGGCGTCGAAAACCGTCACTGAATTCGATTTTCGGAAGTCCACGCACATCCAAAATGATTGATCAGGTTTCTTAACCATTACTATGGGGAAGCAATAATCGGACTCTGATGGCTCTAAAATTCCCAATTTTAATAAATTCCGGACTTCCTTATTGAAGGCTTCCCGTAGGTGTATCGGCAAAGGATATGGTTTGCTTCGCACCACTGAATTAGTTTTTAGTTTTATTTCATGGATGAAATCCTTGGTACATCCGGGAGTTTCTGAAATGACTTCTGGGAATTCCTTGAGCAAGTTCAACATTTCCGCTTTCTGTTGAATCTCTAAGTGGGGATTTATCTTTAAATCCACCCGAATGTCTTCTGGGGTGAGTGAGAGCGAGGGCAGTTCGTATTCCTCGTCTTGTTCCGCACATATTGTGTTTGACTTGTAGGAGTGTATACGGGTAGGCAGCATACATCGGTTCTTTTTCGTCTAGTAGGGTAATATTATTTTATACACGCGCGGCGCTGATATTTTTCAGCATGTTTATGTGATAGATTCTTCACCCTGTTGGGGTATCTATCAAGTATTCGACTGGTCCCCGTGCCTCGATTACTTAAAACGGTCCCTTCCACTGGGCCCATAACTTATTATTTTCGGTCGGGAGTAATAATACGACTTCATCCCCTGCCATTAATTTTCGTGCCTTCACTTTCATATCGAAGTAGTCCCGGTATTTGGCTTAATTTTTCTCGGCGTTGTCTCGAGCAAAGCCAGAGCAGTATTCTAGGCGCTCGAGCATTTCCATTACGTAGGCGTAAGACGATTTAATTTCTTGGTCAAGATTCGCGTTGGTAAATAATTCTTTAAGAATACTCATAGGACCTCGCACATTTCTCCCGTATAATAGCTCAAAGGGCGAGAATCCCAGCGTCCGATGACGAATTTCTCGGCATGCGAACAAGGCTACAGGCAGGTATCTGTGCTACTGAGTAGGGTTGTTTTGACACAACTTCTTCAATATATTTTTGAGAGTCCCGTTTAATTTCTCGCAGATTCCGTTAGTGGATGGATGAAATGGACTCGTGAAAATTGGCCTGACTAGCGGTAGTTTATTAAAGTACTCCATCAATTCTGATGTGAACTGGCGCCCTCTATCCGATAAAATTTCTTTAGGCAGGCCTACGCGGGCAAATATTGAAATTAATGCTCCCGCGCAGGAAATAGTGTTAATTTTCCGTAGTGCCACTACATCTGGAAAACGGGTGGCACAATCTACTAGAGTGAGGATGTAGGAGTGTCCTCCGCTTGAAGGTGGGTGAATTGGTTCAACCAAATCGATAGCCACTCGAAGAATGGTTCGGTTATAATGGGCACTTTTTGTAATGGCGCGGGAGGTACCCTTCCTCTGAAGAGATCCTTCTGACACACGTCGCATGATCGTCAATAGGCCACAATTTCCTTAGCAGCCTGGGGACAATAAAAGTGTCTGAATATATGCTGCGACGTTTTATTGTGCCCAAAGTGTCCTGCTAATATTCCATCATGAGCGGTATTCAAGATTCTTTTCGTGTATTATTGGGGTACACACAGTGCTTTGTTGCTCTCCTTATTCTCCTCGCTGATAGTACGGTATAGAAGCGAGTCTTCTACAATATATTTAATTGGCTTCCTTACTTTCACCTGGAGAGTTTCACCTTTAATCGCCTTTTCCCAAAGGGGTTTAAGAGTGGGGCATACCTTCTGTGCAATAGCGAAGGAAGTCAATTTTAACCCATTGTCTTGGAGGGTAATCCTTGGGGTCGACTCAGCAGGTTGCTCCTTCCTCTTGGCTTCTTGTGCCCGGGCGACTACTTGTTGGCCCACTTCTTGCTGGGGAATTTGGGGATTGTGTCCGATTAGCACTGCGCAGAACTTAATCGGGGCTACTACCACGTCTGTATAACCGGTGAAATATCTGCATTGTATATGACATCTCACGATGGGAAATCGATTGTCGCGTTCTAAAAAGTCGTGGACGATGGCGAATTTATCATTGTTCGGGTTTACTGGGGGCAATAACTTGTAAGATACCACTATGCACGTAAATCCGGTGTCTTTGACTAAAATGGATACTCGGCACTCATTAAAAGTGCCATCTTCGAATTGTAAGCCGCCTGGCGAACTTTTGTTAAAAAGAAAGTTTACCTGTTGTTGAGGGTCTTCGGATGTTGGCTCAGGGATGGAGGAAGCATCAGATTGTCCGGCTGGGACCGCGGCAGTCAGATTTTGCACCTGTTGTCTCCAGGTCTTCCTCAGCGGGAGTTCTGTGGGCACTGGAAACTCAGGGATCTACTATCCCGCAGGTATAACAAGTGATGGGCTTCCTTGGATAAGTGCCGGTATTAGAGAATGATCCTTGGGGAACCCTAACCTCTTTTTTTAATTTTTCTGCAAATGCCTTGGTGACGGCCCATTTTTCTTTTGAGAGGGAGCTTTCTCTTTCTTGTACCCCTTCGGATATAAACCATGATTTACCGCGTGGAGGTTAGCCTCGTCCAGACACTCGCTCAAGGTAGAAGCTTTTCTGTCCTTAACAAACGCAGGGACCTCCTGGGGTAGTGTGCTTAGTAACTGATTTCTAAAAATAAGGTCGACGACCGAGGCGACTTAGTTCTCTACCCCTGCTGACTCCATCCAAAACTGTAGGCTTCGACGAAGCTCAAAGCCAAAATGTTTGTATGTTTGTCCAGGTCTTATACGGGCCTGCCTGAACTTCATCCTATATTCTTCCGGGTTGAAGTTTGTTGCTGAGAGAAGTTCGGCTTTGTGAGTGGAATAGTCCATAGTCGCTTTTGAGGGTAGAGATATAAATATCTCTATCATCCGGCGATTGATTAGAGATATCAGTATGGCGACCCCATCTTCTTTTAGGTCCCAATTATTGACTTCGAATATATTCTCAAAATGGGACAGATATGTGCATAATTCTTCTTCGTCCCTGTACTCCGGGAGTTTCATGCTGGCCGCTGGTGACACTCCGGTTTTGGATGCCACTGACTGCACTTCTAACTGGTCCTTGTTAAGAGCTCTTCCATGGGCTCTTATCTTCTCTCTTTCATCAGCTTCCATTTTCGTCTTTTCTGCTTCCATTTTCATCTTTTCTCTTCTTTCTTCTCTTTCGTTTCTCTCTTTCTCCTGAATAAACGAACTCAGATCGGTTCCTTCCAGTCCGATGCTTTGACCTTGCTTCCGATAAAGGTCAAACGATGCCATCGCGCTTATGTCAGTCATCTACTTTGTTGTAAATCGAGCTTGACCTACTCCACCACCGAAACTTACCACTTGGCCTAACAATTAGCTTTAGATTGTTTCCACCCCTAACTTTACCAATATTCCTCTCGTCAATTATTCTATTATTCCTGGTATTCCTTTTACGTGTTGGCTCTCCCTTAATTAGACGCTGCTGGGTTCTTTTAATAAAAAACCTACATACCTGACCACTTTTGTCGTGGTATGGTTGCTGTTGCTTTAGAGCGTTAGTCTGATCCTATTAATTATGAAAGACAACAATACTTCAATATTGGCTGAGTGGACTTTTTAATTACCTTATTGTTGAGAGAGTGTCACAGCGTTTAACCCGTTTTAAGGAGAGAGCCCGTTAAACACGTAAAGGATCCACTGAAACAACAGAATGACCCAAAAATAAATGTAAATTTTAAATTTAGCAATTAACTACCAAAAAAGTAAAAATATTTATAATCACTTAATAAGTTTAACGAAAATAACCATACTTGAAACCAGGCCTATTACAGAATCTATTCACGTTCAAATCTATATAGGATCCTAGTAAACAACCCAATTGCCGATTAGTTATTTTATAGTGACCCTTTTAGATTAGCATTAAACTCCAATTTAAGCTTCACTCGTCGAACGGTAAAGATGACGGGGTTCACTAACATAATTTCACGGATGACAAAAGCCACAAGGGCCTATCAAAGGTAGTTAATTTGAGTACCGTAATAAACTCATTCTGAAGTAATACAAATATAAATGGTCTTTCTGACTCACATGAAAGAAAGGATCAGGGGTTACCGTAGGTCACTAGATGGCTTTTTCCCTCGCTTCAAACCAGGCACAGTGAGGCAGCGAGCACCGCTTTGATCACAATTAAAAGTATGCCGTTAGTACACTATGCTACTAACGGCATACTTTTAACTGTAATCAAAGCGGTGCTCGATGCTTCAGTATGCCGGTTCGAATCACTTTCCTGCACGGATTTCTTTCGAAAAAAAGGTAATGAAAATATTACTGCAAGGAAAAATTATTCCGTTTTCTCTTTCAATGTAGTTTAATGGATCCATTTTCATCATTCTCTCGCGCTACTTTGAGAGATATAAACATATATATATATATATATATATATATATATATATATATATATATATATAGAGAGAGAGAGAGAGAGAGAGAGAGAGAGAGAGAGAGAGAGAGAGAGACATACGTCAAGAATTATGAAGATTAAAAGTGGGACCAGGTGGAGCAGCAAAGCTGTTTAAGGTAGCTAAGCAGATGAGGAAACAGAGTTACAAGGAGTTACAAGGAAAGAAAGTACCCCAGGAGACCTTATGGTCCATTCAAAGAGGGTACCTTTGGACTAGCAATCAAGCGAGCAAATGGCTGTTCAATTGTTTTGAGTCCCTGAACGGCCACTTTTCAAGACTTTGTCTAGTCTTGACTTGAACTGGTCAACAGATTCACTGTTGACAACTTCCACTGGAAGTGCGTTCCACTTACCGCAAATACTGTAGGTGAAAAAATGTCCACACAGATTGCGGTTGTAACGCTTCAGTTCAAGTTTGAAGCCATGATTGCGCGTTCTGTTCTCACTCAGTGTGAAAATATCCCGGTAGTCAACATTGTCGAACCCTCGAAGTATTTTGAAAACTTCGATGAGCTGGCCACGCAGTCTACGGGTTTCCAGCGAGAACAGATCTAATTCCCCTAGTCTATCCTCATAACTTTTATGTCGGATAGAGGGAATCAGTTTGGTTGCCCTAGCTTGTACGCGTTTCAACCTTGCGATGTACTTTCGAAACGAAGGACTCCAAAATTGTACGGCATACTCCAGGTGCAGCCGAACAAGGAAGTTGTACAGACAAAGTACTATCCTTTTGTTACGGTATTTAAACTGGTGCTTTATGTAGCCTAACATCCTTTGGGATTTCTTCTCTGCCTCTATGCACTGTTTCGATAACTTGAGGTCGCTAGTGATAGTAACACCCAAGTCCTTCTTAGTGTCACTCTATTCAAGGGCAGTTCCCTTAAGGAAGTACTGAGATTTGGGGTTTCGGTGGCCGATATGCATTACTTTGCATTTGTTTACGTTAAAAGGCATTTGCCACTTGTCCGACCACTCCCCAATCCTCTGAAGGTCCTCTTAGAGGCTGGCAGTGTTCCCCTCCTTTGCCACATTGATACCAAGCTTGGTGTCGTCGGCAAATTTGGAGATTTTGGCAACCATGTCTCCGTCTATGTCGTTGACATAGATAATAAACAGTAGTGGTCCCAGGACGGAACCTTGAGGGACACCGCTAGATACGGGCGTCCATTCAGAGGCCCGACCATTCACCACTACGCGTTGCCGTCTGTCACTTAGCCAGCTCTCTATCCAACCTGCTACCTTGCCGCCTATGCCCTGCGCACGCACTTTCCAGGGAAGGCGGAGGTGTGGTACCTTGTCAAAGGCCTTTTGGAAGTCAAGGTACACAACATCCACCGCCTTGTCTCGATCATGCTCACTGAACACGAAGTGGAAGAATTCCACAAGGTTCGTCAGGCATGACCGTTGCCTTTGGAAGCCGTGCTGGGAACTCTTCAGTAGCAGGTTCGACTCTAAATAAGCCGTTATCTTGTCCACTATCATGCTTTCCATGAGTTTACCGACTATCTAAGTCAAACTGATATGTCGGTAGTTTGACGGATAGCTGCGGTCTCCTTTCTTGAAGATCGGAGACACCTCCGACTCACGCCAGTCTCTAGGAACGCATCCAGTCTGGATTGACATGTTAAAGATAGCCTACAGATATCGTGATACTTCATCGCACACTTCCTTCAACACCTTGGATAAAAACCCGTTTGGTCCGGGGGACTTATTCATCTTTAGGTCAGCGATCTTTTTCTTTATTTCTCCTTAGGTGAAGTCCATTAGCTCCAGCTTTTCCCCCGAGTAGGAATCCGTGGGCTGGGGGATGGGACCACACTCTTTAGTAAACACTGAAGAGAAGTAGTGATTGAGCAGGTTAGCATTTTCTGCATCTGAGTGAGGTAATGCACCCTCCTCGTATACTAAGGGCCAAACCCTACGATGGATTGGTTTACGGCTATTTACATAGCCGAAGAACTGCTTTGGATTCTCCTTGCAGTGTCTCGCTACTCGGAGTTCCTCAGACCGCTTAGCCGCCCTTATGCTGGACTTCACTCTCCTGGCTAGCCTCCGGTACTCGTCAAAGGCACCCGGATCTTCGATCGCCGGTACGCATTTCTCTTCTCCCTAAGCAGTTGCCTGATTTCTCGATTAAACCACTTTGGTTGAACAGAAGACTGACAAAGGCATTTCGGAGGGAGGCAACTTGATTGAAGACTCATGAACTCATTTTTGATTTTTTTCCACGAATCCTCAACATCTTTGCATCCCGCTAGCCTCACATCAGTCAGTCCAGCACGAAGGCTTGCAAAGTCTGCTCTTCTCAAGTCAAATTTCCTTGATTGACTGGCAACAGACCTTACCTTGGGGATCTTGACGGTAAATCTAATTAGCTGGCGATCACTGCCACCGAGCTCTTCGCCTACAGAGAGATCCTCAACGATATCATCATCAGAGGTGAAGACCAAGTCGAGGATATTGTCTCCTCTCGTCAGGTTTCTGACCCATTGAGTGAGGAACTCGTTGTTGGCGAACTCCACGAGTAGCGCGCTCTCACCACAGGATGCTCTGGTTTCCCAGTGAACTTGTCTGTTGAAGTCGCCCATAACGATGCACACTCTGCCTTGAACAAGCTTACCCAGCAGCTGGTACAGTTCCCTGTCCTTCTCAACGGGTTGGGAAGGGGGTCTGTAAAGTACCAAGGTCTTGTATCTGACAGGACCTATCTCTAGGTCAACGCCTAGGAGCTCATGATCGGATATAATGTTGGAGTTCGTAGATTTGATTTTATCCTTGACATACAACATTACACCGCCACCCTCTCTGTCTGGCCTATCTTTGTGGAAGAGTTGGTAGCCAGGAACCGTGAATTCGCCTTCAAAGTCTCTGTTTGAGGTTTTTAACCACGATTCTGTTATGGCTACCATTTCGGGTTCTTCCGTCGCTACGAGGCCACGAAGCTCAGGAAACTTGTTCCTGATTGACCTCGCATTGAACAGAATAACTTTCAGGGAGTCCCCTAATGTAGGACCCCCTATACTCTTCCGTTTCCCGGCTTCTTGGTTGTCGCGGTGGCACCATTTTTGACAACCTCCGAGAAGGTTGTTTGGGGAGTGACTTGGGCGTATTGGCGTACGTCCGCCTTCCCAAAGGGCCGGATTCTCTTTCGGGTGCGCTCCACAACATCCTGGATGAGGTTGGCTAGGAAAGCCTTGCCCTTAAAGGAGAGTTGCACCCCATCCCTTTGGTAGAGGGCTTTTCTACCATAGAATACGGCATACGGGTCAACAAAAAAGACACCCTCCGCCGTACAGAGGTCTGCAAGGCGCCGGTTTAGCGATATGTTCCTCACGTGGGCAGTCCGGCTTGGACCCTACCTCGAAGGCATCCCCACCACGATGCGTCTGCGGGTTTTCAATCCACAGTCGTCGACAGCGCCTATAACCGTCTTTATAATCTTGCCTGTAGGGCCTACCCTACCTCCTGGGAGGTAGAGGTCGTTGCCACTTACCATAAGGGCAACGACTGAAGTCTCAGAAATCTGAGACTTCTTGGCCTCAGCTCTTACCTGCCTATTCCCACAGCCTGGGAGGCAGTTCACTTCAACGCTTGTGCGAATGCGGGCCACTAGCAGGGGCTGCAGGCCCCGTGCCTGGGAATCACCCACAATGCCGATCCTAGCACATTTGCCTGCTGAACTCAGAGTCTTTATTTTCTGAGGCAAGCTCTCCGATTCCTCTCTCTTCCCCGTCATGGTCTTTTCAGGCTTTTTTTTCTTCTTCTTCTTCTTCTCTATCATCTTTTTCCCCTTGTCATCCTTTTCATTAACTTCTTCTACCTTTCCTACTTCTATTTCTCTCTCTTCCTCTTTCTCCTATCCCTTTTTCGTCTTTTTTCTCTTTTTCTTTTTTCCTTTTGGCGCTTTTGCCACATTTGGGCCCGGCCTCTCTGCAGAGGTGGTGTTTGCCACAGGACGCGAGAGTTCGTTTAACTTCTCTTCGAGCTTGCGGATCCGGTGGGAGTGCTTCTCCTTGAGCCTCTCGATTTTCTTTTCGAGGTCAGTAGTTCTTTTCCTGTAGTAGGTCACTACTTCCTCCACTTCCTTCTTTAAGATGCAAGTGGTACATACACTGCCTAGGTGGCATTTCGCATAGCAGCCCTCCGGGAAGTCAACGCACCACTTGTCCTTCTTACATGTGGCACACGTGAATGTTAGCGCTGCTAGACCTTTCTTGCCTGCCATTTTGAACACTCTATATTTCTTGAGCTTGTGACCAATCAATATATAAAAAGGGGGTTTGGTGAATTCTTCCCGCGTGAGTCACTCCCGCCTATTGATTGGAGTCGTATTGAAGTCTTCCAGAAGGCATGCTCCATGTGCTGCTGTTTGTCCGACCGAGTCGTCAAGCCTCGGCGTGCCGTGGCTCCCAACCAAGCAGCACAGACGGTCCCCGAAGGGGCCATCGATTTGTCACCAGGTGAACAACAACGAAGCACGCTCCTTACTAAACTCCTACTAGTTCCCTTCACAAAGGCCAGGATCTCGGAGCAGCGTTCAATGGATATCCCGCCCCACCAAGAGACTCGACCCAAGGCTTTTTACTGGCCTGGCAACCAACCTGGGAACAAAGGGCCGTCACCTCGGACCGATGCTACCAGAGGCACCCTTCAACGGGCACTGGGAACGGTCAATAATTACGCGCCAGGGAAGGGGTTAACGGGGCACTACCCTCATCCCATTCATCGTACCCCAACGCCTAGGACACCTCTAGTCCTAGTCTCTCGCAACCAGTGAGCGTCGATTGGCGTTGTTTATAGAGGTTCCAAAGCCTCTCTTCTGACGCGTGAGGTAGCTGCCAGGTCCTTATATGTAGATAGAGGGAAAAAATGGAAAGAGTGACATGATAGGAGTAGGCTTTTTTTTTTTTGTATAAGTTGGAGAGATAGGATGAAAGTAAAAAAGGAGAATGATAGAGTAGAAAAAGGAAGGAATGATGCACTTAGTCTGGAATCTCGTTTTCGACCAAATCGACAAGGGAAGCCCTACCAGGGGTACCCAGAAGAGGTACCCTCACTGACATAGCTCGAAAAGTCAAAGGTACACACAAGCTCTCTTCCCGTGACAAGGGGGCGTCACCTCTCCCTCTACTTTCTTTATGGAGAGAGACAGAGAGAGAGAGAGAGAGAGAGGCAGGATATAGCTGGAGCAAAGTTCATAAAGGATGAGCAGGACAACATACAGGTGGAAGAACAGCAAATAATGGAGAGATGGAGAAAGTATTTATTTATTATTGAATGAGACAAATGAGTTTAATGTGGAAGAGGGCAATATGCTGGAGGGTCCAAAAGAGGACATTTTAAAGGAAGAGGTTGCAGCCGCCTTGAAAGCAATGAACAGGAACAAAGCGCCTGGTCTGCCAGGAATAAGTTATATGTTGGAGAGACTGGGAGGAGATGGACTTGTTGAACTGACAAAAGTTTTTCGAGGGATAGTGAAGAAGGAGAGAAGCCCTGAAGATTGGAAGAGTAGTTTGACTGTTTCAATATATATAGAAAAGGGAGATGCACTCGGGGGCAAATAATACAGAGGAATCAGGCTTCTTGAACATGGCCTGAAAATATTTGAGAGGGTGCTGCAGTGAAGATTGAAGAGTTTAGTAAAATTTGATGGCAAACAGTTTGGTTTTGTTGTGGGAAGGTCTACTAATGATGCAATATTTATTATGAAACAAATCCCCAAGAAATGTATACAAAAGAAAAGGAAACTGTACCACATTTTCGTGGATTTGGAAAAGGTTTTTGATCGAGTACCTTGGTACTCTATCAGGAGACCGAGAGTGCCAGAGAGGCTCATCATGTATGTTATGTCCATATATGAGAAATCACGGTCTCGGGTGAGGACGATGGTAGGCATTTCAGGGGAATTTTACCTCACAGTTGATGTTCATCAGTTACCTGTTCATCGCTGTTCTGGAGGAGGTGACCAAGGAGTGCAGAGGACGAGGACTGTGGGAACTGCTGGATGCCGACGACCTTGTGCTCACTTCAAGCTTAAAGGAGGAAGTGATTGTCATGTCGAGAGGTGGAAGATAGATAGGGAAAGAAGAGGACTAAAGATCAGTAAGACTAAAAGAATGGTGACAAGAGGACACCGAGGAAGAAGAGTGGAGTATGGGAGGAGGCCATGTGGAACGTGTGGCTGAAGAATGGAAAGCAATTATATTCCCTGCACTCAGTATGGGAAGTGGTTTCATAAGAGGTGCTCTGGACTTCATAGACTCATGGCAGTGAGAAATTTTGTATGCCCTGTGTGGCGCACAAGACCAAATAAGGATGGGGTCGCAAATGAATGGAATGCTGCTTAGAAATGCTACCTCGGTAAAACTACCTCGGAGATATGCTACTGTAAAGGCTATCGCGGAACCCGGTTAACACGGCTCAAACAAAGTACACACATAAAATTTCTAGAAGACCAGGGATCCAAAGGCCTACCAGAAATTTACCACAATTAATCAGGACGGTGAAAATTATGAGGTATCCGTAATGGGTTGAATAAATACACACACAAAACGTATTAACAGTATTATTTACAATAAAATTAAAATGAAATAAATTAACTGTTAACAAATTATACGGGGGTCATCAAACAATAAGAAAAGTCACAAATGCTTAACACCATCGAACGACCACAAGTCGTTTTAAACAAAAAGATATTCGCGCATAGAAAAATGAGTTCTATGGATAAATTGTATAAAGGCGAAACGACACGCGTCGTGGAAAATGAAAATAGGCTTCGCTACTCTAGTGACAGGTGTTCCCGGAATAACTTCCCTGTCTCCCGTCCCTTACCCGAAGGCCCAAAGTTACACAAATAACACTTAATTAATTTAAAAGGGACGTAAAAAGAAAGAGATACTCCAAAATACTTTCCTTTAAAGGAAAGGCCTTTCTGTCGAACATGATCCAGGATGTCGTAGAGAGGACCGAAAGGAGTATCCGGCCCAGAGTGAGGGCGGACGTACGCCAGTTCGCCCGTGTCACTCCAGGAACGACCTTCTCAGAGGTCGCAAAAAGGGGTGCCTCGCCAACAAACAAGCCGGGAAACGGAAAAGCATAGGGAGTCCTACAGTCGGAGACTCCCTGAAAGTTCTTCTGTTTAATGCGAGGTCAATCAGGAACAAGTTTCCTAAGCTCCGTGGCCTCGTAGCGACGGAAGAACCCGAAATGGTAGCCATAACAGAATCGTGGATAAAAACCTCAAACAGAGACTTTGAAGGCGAATTCACGGTTCCTGGCTACCAACTCTTCCACAAAGATAGGCCAGACAGAGAGGGTGGCGGTGTAATGTTGTATGTCAAGGATACAATCAAATCTACGAACTCCAACATTATATCCGATCATGAGCTCCTAGGCGTTGACCTAGAGATAGGTCCTGTCAGATACAGGACCCTGGTGCTGTACAGACCCCCTTCCCAACCCGTTGAGAAGGACAGGGAACTGTACCAGCTGCTGGGTAAGCTTTTTCAAGGCAGAGTGTGCATCGTTATGGGCGACTTCAACAGACAAGTTGACTGGGAAACCAGAGCAGCCTGTGGCGAGAGCGCACTACTCCTGGAGTTCGCCAACAACGAGTTACTCACTCAATGGGTCAGAGAACCAAAGAGAGGAGACAATATCCTCGACTTGGTCTTCACCTCTGAGGATGATATCGTTGAGGATGTCCCTGTAGGCGAAGAGCTCGGTGGCAGTGATCACCAGCTAGTTAGATTTAGCGTCAAGATCCCGAAGATAAGGTCTGTTGCCAGTCAATCAAGGAAACTTGACTTGAGAAGAGCAGACTTTGCAAGCCTTCGTGCTGGGCTGACTGATGTAAGGCTAGTGGTATGCGAAGAGGTTGAGGATCGTGGAACAATTTCAAAAAATAAATTCATAAGTCTTCAATCAAGTTGCATCCCTCTAAAATGCCTTCGTTGGTCTTCTGTTCAACCAAAGTGGTTTAATCAAGAAATCGGCCAACTGCTTACGAAGAAGAGAAATGCGTACCGGTGATCGAAGATCTCGGGTGCCTTTGACGAGTACCGGAGGCTAGCCTAGGAGAGTGAAGTCCAGCATAAGGGCGGCTAAGCGTACTGAGGAACTCCGAGTGGTGAGACTCTGCAAGGAGAATCCCAAGGAGTTCTTCGGCTATGTAAATAGCCGTAAACCAATCCATCGTAGGATTGGGCCCTTAGTGGACGAGAAGGGTGCATTAACTCAGTCAGATGCAGAAAATGCTAACCTTCTCAATGACTACTTCTCCTCAGTGTTTACTAAAGAGTGTGGTCCTATCCCCCAGCCCACGTAATCCTACTAGGAGGAAAGCTGGAGGCAATGGACTTCACCGAAAAAGAAATAAAGAAAAAGATCGCTGACCTAAAGACGAATAAGTTCCCTGGACAGGATGGGTTTCTACCCAATGTGTTGTAGGAAGTGTGCGATGAAGTATCACGACATCTGTGCGCTATTTTGAACATGTCAATCCGGACCGGATGCGTTCCTAGAGACTGGCGTGAGGCGGAGGTGACTCCGATGTTCAAGAAAGGGAACCCCAGCCATCCGTCAAACTACCGACCTATCAGTCTGAATTCGATAGTCGGTAAACTCATGGAAAGCATGATGGTGGACAAAATAACGTCGTATTTAGAGTCAAACCTTCTACTGAAGAGTTCCCAGCACGGCTTCCGAAGGCAACGGTCATGCCTGACGAACCTTGTGGAATTCTTCCACTTCGTGTTCAGTGAGCATGATCGAGACTAGGCGGTGGATGTTGTGTACCTTGACTTCCAAAAGGCCTTTGACAAGGTACCACACCTCCGCCTTCCCTGGAAAGTGCGTGCGCAGGGCATAGGTGGCAAGGTAGCAGGTTGGTTAGAGAGCTGGCTAAGTGACAGACGGCAACGCGTAGCGGTGAATGGTCGGGCCTCTGAATGGGCGCCCGTATCTAGCGGTGTCCCTCAAGGTTCCGTCCTGGGACCACTACTGTTTATTATCTATCTCACGACATGGACGGAGACATGGTTGCCAAAATCTCCAAATTTGCCGACGACACCAAGCTTGGTTTTAATGTGGCAAAGGAGGGGAACACTGCCAGCCTCCAAGAGGACCTTCAAAGAATTGGGGAGTGGTCGGACACGTGGCAAATGCCTTTTGACGTAGGGAAATGCAAAGTAATGCATATCGGCCACAGAAACCCCCAATCTCATTATATCCTTAAGGGCACTGCTATTGAATCCCCCGACACTGAGATGGACTTGGGTGTTACTATCACTAGCGACCTCAAGTTCTCGAAACAGTGCATCGAGGCAGAGAAGAAACCCCAAAGGACGTTAGGCTACATAAAGCGCCAGTTTGGATACCGTAACAAGGAGATAGTACTTTGTCTGTACAACTCACTCGTTCGGCCGCACCTGGAGTATGCCGTACAATTTTGGAGTCCTTCGTTTCGAAAGGACATCGCAAGGTTGGAACGCGTACAAGCTAGGGCAACCAAACTGATTCCCTCTATCCGACATAAAATTTATGAGGATAGACTAAGGGAATTAAATCTGTTCTCGCTGGAAACCCGTAGATTGCGTGGTCAGCTCATCGAAGTTTTCAAAATACTTCGAGGGTTTGACAATGTTGACTACCGGGATATTTTCACACTGAATGGGAACAGAACGCGCAATCACGGCTTCAAACTTGAACTGAAGCGTTAAAACCACAATTTGTGCGGAAATTTTTTCACTTACAGTATCTGCGGTAAGTGGAACGCACTTTCAGTTGAAGTTGTCAACAGTGAATCTGTTGACCAGTTCAAGTCAAGACTAGACAAAGTCTTGAGAAGTGGCCGTTTAGGGACGCAAAACAATTGAGCAGCCATTTGCTCGCTTGATTGCTAGTCCAAAGGTACCCTCTTTGAATGGACCGTAAGGTCTCCTAGGGTACTCTCTTTCCTTGTAACTCCTTGTATTCAGAGCAGTGAAGCAATAACCCACGTCGGGAACCCAGGCAAAAAAGGCTCGGCGACGATGAGGGAATGTGACATAAGTCGAAAGGGGTGAATGCGATGGTGGTTTTCGGCGAGGAGAAACCCACATACGGCGATATCGTGGCGAAAGGGGTTGGGACCACTTGTAACGATGATTCGAAGGTCTAACGATCCGAGAGAAGGAATTCGAGATGACAGAATTTCCCAAGAGAAGATGGCGAGGTGACTAGGGGAGAACTTTCACGTGCCCAGTGTGAACGGCTTCTCAAGGAGAACACTTGCAAACGTAACTGGAATCAATGGCGGAAAATCCTCGCTGCACAAAGGAATCCAGTACGGGTCTCGAAAAAATTAATGACGTCAAGGTATGTGACGGACAACGTTTCAGCGGAGCAATCAGGCAGAATCCTCACAACAGAATGACTTTAAAGGGCTCACAGCCCCATTTATATCCTTCAGTCCGAAGAAGGAAAAGGGAAGTGGGGCACAAAGGAGGGGGGGGGGATGAGACGCTTCACCTACGCAAATTAGACTGGTAGGTTGCAGAAGCTTAGGCAAAAAATGGTAGCCTCGAAATGGGTCGACCTGCGATAAACACCATAAACTATGATAGGAAAGGGAAAGCATAGGAATCCGAGGGCCTACCCTTTACAGCTACCTTGGAGATATACTAGACCAGAGTCGGCAAACCTTTTGATCTTGCTTGCCAATTCCATTAAGAAAATAAAAAAATATAGTTTTGAATGCCAAGCAACTATAATGCCCAATGTACATAATCTAACATGGTCAACAGACCTAAGTCGATATGCCCAAAAGATACGATAAATATTGCTTTAAAAGAAATATATTAAATTTTATCATTATAAAATATATAATTTTATCATATATAATTTTTAATGTGATCATGTCCTTGCTTAAGGGAGAGGGAAAATATTTTCACGTGCCAAGTTTGGCACTCATGCCATGGTTTGCTAACGCCTATACTAGACAGTGAAGCTGGGTTGTAAAGATCTGTTCGCGCAAGAATAGCCATAGCCTGTAATAAGTGGAGAGAGGTGTTAGGATTACTGGTAAACTGAGGCATTTTCTCGACCCTCGAAGAAGAGAAGCTTGGTACTCGTATATGTAGCATGTGTACGAGCAGCTCTATTGTATGGTGCGGAGAATTTACCCTTAACAGAAAGACTGATGGGTGTGTTGAGATGATGTGATCGAAATATGCTGATATATATGACTGGTGTGAAGTGGCAGGATCACATCAGGAGCTCTGAGGTAGCGGATGGATGTGGACTGGTGGAGCTGAAGTCTGAGCTGCGACTGAGGAGACTCAGATGGTTTGGTCACGTGGAGAGATCAAAGGAGGATGGCTACCTGGGGGAAGCTATGCATATGCAAGTGCAAGGCAAACGGCAACCAGGAAGACCCAAGAAAACTTGGAGGGACCGTGTTGTGGAAGATATGGGGGCATGGGACCGAAGGCGGTGGAGAAGAGTCAGACGAACATTCAACCATGCAGAAGCGGGCCACGAGGATGAAAAACTAAGACAATATATATATATATATATATATATATATATATATATATATATATATATATATATATATATATATATATATATATATATATATATATATATATATGGCCCAACCGAGTGAAAACAACCCTTTTCATGCGATTCGGTTCGACCTTGTGGTGGCTGCCATACGCTGTAGAGGCCCGTAGCTGTAGGTGTCTGTAGAATAGAGGCCTAAATACTCTACTATAAAATCTGATTTGCTATGAAATTCGATCGCTATTGTCCAAAGACTGAAACGTATTACATAGGTACCTAAATTTGGTCTTATCAACAACAAACTAGCTGGAAAATCACCTTTTTTTTCATATTATATATCGCATTGTGATATGAAAATCTATTTCCTGAATTATTTCAGTGAGTCGACAATGTTTTTTACACAAGGTAAAAGACACCTCATAGTGGTAAAAAAAAACCGTCACACTTTTCTATGAAAAACTGTCATGTGCACTAAAGATTTACTGTAAGTAACCATCTTAGTACGATTTGATATATTCAATTCTTGGTTCTTAATTCATAGCAAATTATTTAATTTCCTTTATCAGAATTGGTGTTTTAGAGGACACAAATCCTTGGATTGAGAAAGAAATGCAACTAAATCAAACTCTTAGGGTCTCTTCACACGATACCACCACAGTCACGCCACCAACAAAGCTTATTCTCATAACGGCCCCGTAAAATTAAAAGATGCCAAAATATAAACTGCGCAAAGTGTCACAGAGTAGATTTCCAGGACGCCTGCCTCCATCCTGGTTTCGACTACAGGTGACGTAGAGCGACGCCGTTCTGTCCAAGGCTCTCGCCAGTCGAATGTCGAATGACCTCAACAAAATCAGAGTATAATTCGAGTAATTCCATGAAGGTTATCGTCGTCTTTATCTAAAGTAGAAGTTGTTTTGCATTTTAAATTAGTTGCCAGTTAAATGTTGTGTTTTTTTAATTGTAGTGTATTTTTCTGTTTCTTAATGCGAAACGCATTTAATTTATGAAATTATAGACGAAATCCAATGTGTACATCTCTGGCTTACAGTAATAGATATGTTCGTAAGAAAATGGATAAATTAATGAAAGGGAAAATGTAGTATGTGTCAAACAAAGAAGGCAATCAAACTTCAAATGTTTGTAAATATTAGAGAATTTGATTTATCTTTCAACATTTGATATGAAATGACAAAATAGAGATGCTCAGTGAATAAAGAGTTCAAATCAAAACTTTAATCCATATAATTACAAATAATAGTGAATTTATCATAAAATTAGGTTAAACACTGAAGTACCCCAAATCATGGGATAGGTAGCGGGTAGGACTCCCTCTAACCAAGCGAATTGGCTGAACTCGATATGGCATCTATTTCCACAAGTGGACTAAATACCTCTGGAGTGATGTTAATCCATGTCGTATCGATAGCTGTTCACATGACCCTGATATTTGTAGGTTCCGAATCTTAGGGGTAGATAGGTCTGACCACCACATCCTATAAATGATGAATTGGGTGAATGAACATAGTGGCCACACCTTTCGTAGAAACTCTACGGAATATTCCTTGAACCATATCTAAACAACTTGGACCCGATGGCAAGACGTATTATCTTGCTGGAATATCCTATTGTTGGGGTACACGAAGTCCATGAATGGATACATTGTTCACCAATAGTGAAAAATATCGGTAAGCATTTAGTGGCATGTTTAGGCGGACCAGCGGACCCGACGCATGCCACGTGAATGCGCCCATAGTAGTATAGAACCATCACTAGACTGCTCTTTCCCTTGTTGATATCTGGGTTCCATAACCTCATGGGGTCGGTGCCAGACTCAAACCCTACCATCAGCCATAAACAACTGAAACCGTAACTCATCACATGTTTACAGTCCTCTAGGGTCCAAATAACGGTGTCAAAGGCCCAAGTGCGGCGCTGTGTCTGGTTTCGTGATGTTAGAATGGACAATAGTGGTCTCCAGATCCCATATCCTAAGGAAGGTAAAGAATGCTTCGCTGACCTGATGAATAACCGTCCGGTATCATCTGAATTTAATATGGATGCTATTTGACCAACGGATGTTTTTCGGTTACCATGGACAATTATAGCCAAAAGCTGCTGGCGACGAACAATAATCACCTAGGGTCGGCGACTGCGCTGTGCGCGGTGGAAGAATTACCTTCCATGAGGTGTTCTATGTACACATATGACACCGTGGATTAAGGGATGTTGAATGTCGTGAAGTTTTAAAAATTGACTGTCGCATCCGCCTGGCACCTATTGCCATGCGCTGGCTGAATCCGATAATTCACACTCACCCACGAGATATCAGATCACAAATGATACAGGTCATGGAATTTCATTGGAGCTACGAAAGAGTAGCGCTGTACACCAACACCTTTAGAGATAGGGATAGAGATAAAGAGCTAGAAAGATAGATAGATAGATAGATTGAATGACATCGAGAGAGCTTGAGAGTGGTTGTGAGATGAAGACAGAGACAGACAGGTAGGCAGAGAGGGCTAGATACAGAGAGGGGTCCAGACATACAGACAGGAAAAAATAGAGAATAAGACAAACAATCAAAAACAAATAGAGAGAGACAGAGAGAGGTAAAGAGAGCGAGAGGCAGACATAGACAAACAAAGGCAAAGGGAGAGAGAGAGACAGAGACATAGAGAGGGATATACAAAGAGAATGAGACAGAGACAAAGCTACTCACACGGCCACAGACAGAGATGAATGGATTGCACTATGTATGACCAAAGAATATCAGCGATTGAGATTTGCAAAACAATTAAATAAACAAATTGTCCCAAGAGACAACAAAGTGAAAGAAATCAAGATGTACCTGGCGCATAAGACAAACCATCTTTTTTACATGGAAACAAAATGGCAAAAAAGGAAATCCTTCGTCTGAAATAGTTACCTTGAGCTCCTTTCCCGATCGTTTAATTTAATGAGATTAGGTGAAGTGAACGTCCTTCCTTTCTCTTGACCTTTAATAAAGCTTCTTTTTTTAATCAGAGCACCCTTGAGCTGGTCCCCATTTGACAAGAGACATTCGTCTTGTTTATCGAGAACGCCAACAAGGTCGATGGTTCGTGAAGACAAGGAGTTTTTATCTTCATAGTTTCGTAAATGGGGCCAAAATTGGATTAATTTGGGTAGGGGACATTGTAGAGGGACAATAATAAAAGAAAAATAATTTCGAAAGTAGATGATAGTTTAAATTGCGAATAGAACGATTAGCTGGAATTAGGTGTGATCGTCCATCGGGCAATTCTGAAAGGTAATGTTTCATTTTATTCGCTGAGTCCGGGAAGTATTCAGGAAATTAGTCGGATTGTTTGTTTTTACACTGATCGGGAAAGCAAGTTATATTATTTTAGTGGTGCTCTTGTTTGGCCTAATCTTTATACTATATGTACAATCATGCCGGTTATTTATGAGTGAGCCGTCCCCACCTCCACACCCAATATTTATGATTATAAAAGATTTATGTATGATTTTCGTCATCCGTTTTCCGTATCTGGCTTCGTCATCCGTTTTCCCTATCAGTCTTCATCATTAGTTTTCCGTATCAGTCTTCGTTATTAGTTTTCCGTATCAGTCCTCGTCATTAGTTTTCCGTATCAGTCTTCGTTATTAGTTTTCCGTATCCGTCTTCGTCATCCGTTTTTCGTATCGGTCTTCGTCATCTTAAGTCGTCTTCTGCCTCTTTAAAAAGGTACAAATGGTATAGTAATCCTTACCACTTGATTCTCTTTCACGCTAATCTTCCTCCTATTCACACCTTTTAAATTTTTCGTCTTCTCCTCCTTTACCTCCTCCTCCTCTTCCTCCTCTTCGTAGTTTACACATCGAGTGGCCGCGCACCTCGATCGCAGCAACACCACACACCCTCTTGACTCATTCTGTCATCTCTGACCTCTTTGGCGGTCTCCGTTGAGCAGTCTCGAGTATCAATTGCTTTAATAGCTGTCGGATTGCCTGCCCTTCGGGCCCCAACGCTCACAGAAGAATCTTCAGAGTACTCTTCCACAGATTTCTCATTCATTCCATTCCCTTTCCCTGTGTGGCCGCCAGCGACAGTGATAGAAAGAAGGCGAGGTCCCAAATAAGAGGTGAACCCGTCCATGGCGCGATAGAGGACCAATCACGGCATCTTGGTTGGTCCTCTGGTACGGGATGCTATTCAAGGGTAGGTTTCTCGAGTTAACTTTAATTCAATCAAAAGCGAAAACCAGCCAGGGTATTTCTTCAAGAAAGTTTCGCACGATAGATCTTTAAAGAACGAGGTGAAGACAGAGAAAGTGAACATGTGTGGAAGATATATAGACGTAGATCATTCTGCAGGTGTTGGAGCTGGGAGGGCAAATGATCTCCCAGATGACAGCGGGGGCAAATATCTCATGTTAAAGATGTCACACTGGGTCCTGGAGGGCGTGATATTCCTCCAGTGTAAGAGATTTTACTTCTGCTAAATCATCCCCCTCCTAAGAGCGTCAAATAAACATCTTAACGACATATAAATTTCATATATTTATGGGACATTTGGCATCAATTGAGATCTATTGACATATTTGGTATCTATTTACATCGATTAAAATCAAATGACATCTAATGACATCATTTGAGATTTATTAACGACTGACGTCTATTTCAGATTGCGCTGCCAAAATTAGGTCGTAAAAGAAGTTAAAAATGAGCGTTTGGAGAGAGGAAAATTTATGAATGTATTTATTTCAGTCCCAAAGAACATATAGTTTACGCCTTAAGGCTACGAACATATCATATTCGCCTTATTTCAGTAGCTAGGAACATATCGTGGTTGTCCTAGTTCAGTAGCGAGGAACATATATTATCGCCGCCTCATTTCAGTAACAATGAACATATTATAGCCACCTTATTTTAGTAGCGAAGAATATATATCCTCCCTGCCTTATTTCGGTAATAATGAACATATTCTGGTTGTCTTATTTCAGTAGCAAAGAACATATCGTGGCCCTTTTGGATGAAAGACTTGTTTTGATAAACTTCAAATGACCTTACAGATTTGTATAAAGCATCTAAAAAAAAAGAAGAATCGGTTGAAGACATAATACAAAGAAGAAGAGATTATAGCGTTCCCTCGGCTGATTGGAGAGAACTCCTTTTACCTAGAACGAATTTATACCTTAAACTGGTATTACTTTTCATCTTTCTCACGTCTTCCGTCTTAACTTTAATCATCCACGGTACATTTCACCCACTAGCACAACATAACCCCATCACCGGCAGAATTTAGATTACAGTTAGAAAGTAAAGTATAGTTAACCCCTACTTGAGACCCTGTTAGAGGGTCAGTAAAAGGGGGATTGGTTATCGACCACAAACCTAAAACCAATCGTGGACTGTTGTTAGGCATAAGAATATTTTGGTAGGGAGATCGAGGAATGTGAGAATTCTAATAGGTAGGAAAGATAGAAATAGGTATATATAGTTAAAGCTTCCCAATAGAGGAAAAAGAAAATAAGTGTAAATGGTCTTACAATTGTTAAAAAAATAAAAAAAAATAGTTGAGAAACCTTTGAAGGAAGGTAGAATTATAATATATCCAGGAGATATTGTACTCGTAATTATCTCAAATGATACCTAAGAATAAGCATGCAGGGGAAAATTTATCCCAACTAAACACAATGTTGAAACTGTGAAAACAACAAAATCCACAATAAAGAAAATTAAAATTATGATTCAATTAAGCAAATCTTACTGGAGTCAAGTGCGGTAAAATGGCAAGCGAAAGATATAAAATCATAAATATTCTGCAAATGAATAAAAACAGATGGATCGGTAAAAGAAGAGCAATTGATAATAACATCAGAAAGATCGATCCAGATATTGTACTCATCTCAGCGGACATGGAATAAGTAATGAAGAGAAAGTATTAAAAATATACAACTCTACCATCATAACTAACAACCCAACATGAGAAATAAATGACGGGGCGGCTATAGCAATGAAAAGAGGCCTCAAATACACCGAATTTCCAATTGTAGATAAATCATACATAGCCGTTAAAATAGAACTAGAAATAACCATTAATAATAATGTAGCGGCTGGCTCTAGACTTCCTACTGCCACACTGCCTGCCGCTCTAGTAGGGCCATCTGGGTGTTTGAAGCGAGGATCATGAGGGGTTAAGCTAATTATGATTCTATTTACACGACACAAAAAATGACAAAAACAACCCCCAAACAATTGCGATATAGTATACAATCAAAACTAGGTATATGTATATAGGGTATTACACTTGAGAAATATTGACCAGCGCAGAAAATGTAATTACACGGAAAGAAATATAGGTCAAACTTCAAAAAAATCTACGCCATATTTTTATTGTTATAAAAGTACTAATGGCCCTTTTAGGCATTCCAGTCGTTATATCGAGAAGCTTCATTTCTTAATTTTCTGCACAGATTGAATGAAACTTTGGTGATAACTAGTTTATTGTGTTTAAAAACATCATATCAAAGCATGAGTGTATTTGGACTTTTCTTCTTTATTCTAGAGCACGTGTTCGAGATGGCCTCCATTTAGCTATGTGCATTTCTTGAGGCGCAGCACAAAGTTGTCCATGACGTCCTTACTAACCGACCGACTAATGGCTCTGATCTCCTTCCTGGTGGCTTCCTTGATTTCCATGATGGTTATGCGTCTCCATGCGTACACTGTTTTTAAGGTAGCTCCAGAGAAAGAAATCTGGGGGGCTAAGGTATGGGCTGTGAGGTTTCCACTCAAAATCAGTCTTGAGACTGATCACACGACCACCAAAGTTGTTTTTTAGCTAACCACGAGACAGGTTTGAGGTTTGAGAGCTCGCTCCATCTTGCTGGAACCAGATCTTCCACATAGGCGACAAGAACAGGGTCTGCAGCTCCCTCTTAAATGTTTAGAGGACCTCAACATACCGTTCTTTGGTTACTATCACTATCGCGCCATATTTCTCGAAGAACAATGATCCGATGTTGCCTCTGGCTGAGATTTCAGTCCATACCGTGCACCTAGGGGCTTGATGGCTACCTCATTTGGTCTGGAGGTCCCCCAGAAGACATTTGTCTTCGAGTTTACCTTTCCTTCAAGATGGAAGTGAACTTCATCTGAGGTCCAAAAGAGGTTAAGGAAAGTTGGGGTTTCCTGAATCTTCTCCAGTATCTTGACTGCCATAGCCTTTTTCTGCCCCTAGTCCTTGGCTGTAAGGGCCCGCCTTGTCTGTATTCTATATAGGTAGGCCTTTAAATCCATTACTAGCACTCTCCTGCCAGTCTCACGGGATATACCGAGGGACTGACTTCGCTTGTGCACAGAGCGTTTTGGACTCTGCTGAACTGACTCTCTCACGCTCTCGACCAGCTTCCTGGGGCATGCTGAATGGCTTGGACGGTTCTCACTGGCTGCATTGAGGTTCTCCACTGTCCCATAGTTCTCGAACTGGTCCACCCAGTCATGAATTCTGCTCTTGGAGGAGGATTCTTCACATTCGAACTGATGCACGAAAGTGTCCTGCACTTTCTTGAACGAGCCTTTCTTGTAGTAATGTTTGACGCAGTATATTCTTTGCTGGAGCTACCATTGAGATCTAGTTGTGTTTATAGGCGTTGCTTCTGTCCTGTTTTGCAAAGTAAGGGTAATTAGTGAATGAATGAAGGATATATCACAAAAAGTGCGTGCAGGCCCGTTTGGGGAGGTCACCCGTAAATGGTTTCGGTGCAGAGATTAAAATTGACATTGAAATATTTCATGCTTGTCTTTTTTTAATGTGAAAATAAACCATTAATTTCACACATTGGCAACATTTAATTCACCTAATTTAAACCGAGAATAACGACTGAATGCCTAAAAACACCATTAGTACTGTTTTTACTATAAAAAATGGCCTAGGTTTTCTGAAATTTCTCCGAAATATATATGTATGTACACAAACAAAGCCCCAAATATATATAAATATACTTAAAAAAATACTAAATATATACACACGGCCTTACACAGAGAAATCCAAATCGTACGCAATAAATAATTAGTGCACCCCCAAAACTAAAGATGCAATGCGCATAAATCGGGGGAAAGGGAGAGGGAAGGAGAGACTGGCCCGCTTTCTTCTATGAATTACTGGGGTGTTCCGTGGTCAGGGAACTAGGACCTGTGGGTTCCCACCATTGATAGAGATTGGGAGGCTCTCTCAAAGACCCACGCTTCAGGACGGTCCTTTCCAAATAGTGAGTGAGGGTCAAGGCTGTCTGCCGCTGCCTCTCAAAGCCAGTTGCCGCTTGACTGTCTTGCCGGTACCAATGAGCTGAAAAGAAGCCATCTTCAGTTGCAGATTCACTGCCACACTCAAACATCCCTGCCACTAACACTCTCTTAAAGAATAAGTAAGTAAACTCAGCAATAAAGTAACAAATGAGGCTCATACCAACCAGGGTTTTCAGGAAGTTAAAAATAATTAAAAAAAGGTAAGGAGAGTGGAAAACCCCCCAACAATCACTCTGACGAACAGGTTCGCTGCTATAGGTGAGACAAGCTCCTTAAGGGTAAAGTCGCATAACGGAGATAAGCAGGTTAGGAAATCCAGCAGCAATGAAGGTAACACCTATGTCTTGTCTGACTCACTTTTAAGGGGTCAGGGTGTAGCATTTGCCATGGAAAGGAAGAACAGAATGGTCAAGGTAATACCAGGTGGTACTTTAGACATAATTACTGAAGACCTTAAGAAAGAAAAAGTCCCCAGGAGTTCATGCTTACTAGTTAACGTGGGTAGTAACGATGTATATAACGGTGGTAAAGCCACAAGTAGGGAAATACTAGCTAAGTATAACAAGCTAATAAAAGAAATGAGATCCAAGACAAATAAATGCATAGTTAATGGAATACTGCCACGTATGAGAGCCAACAATCACTACAGTAACATCAGAGCTCTAGGAATCAATGAATCTCTAAAAGAAATGTGTGAGAAAGAACATGTGTTATATAACGACACATGGAGTAGCTTCCATAATAAGCCTTGGCTAACAAACAGAGATGGTATTCATTTGTCACAAGCAGGAGTACAGTTAATGAGTAAATTACTAAACAACGCTGTATATAATATACATAAGAGATGCCAGAATCAAACAAATAACCCTCCCACACCTGCCACAGAACGGGTTTCCCCTGCCTCACCTGACCGAAGGCACAGGGTAGGGACCCCCTCAACCCTAGCTAACCCAACCCAGATGTCCAATACGCCCTCCCAAGCCACACCTCCAAACCCATTTAATTTCCATGTAACTCCTCGCCCTACCGACAACCCATTTAATTTCCATGTCACTCCTCGCCCTGTTGCAAATCCCTTTAATCCCCGTGGCTACGCTCAAGCAGCTGCCTCCCCTCCCCGATACCCCCCGGCCCTGACCCCCACCCCCACCCACAGACAGGAAAACTAATGAATAGTCTCACCTGCTCACCTTCAAAAGAAATCAGTACAATCAAAATAATAACTTTTAATGCACGTAGCCTTAGAAAACATATTACAGAACTTAAATGTCTAATAGCAACGGAAGAGGTTGACATCATAGCCTTAACTGAGACCCATCTACAAATAGGCATAAAAGACTTACTATGTGAATACATGCTAGAAGGCTATAGATTATTTTACAAAAACAGGGCCAATGGAAGGCTTGGAGGAGGAGTGGGACTATATATAAGATCAGAATTAAAAGTAACTGAGGTAGAACTTACAAATAATGAAGTGGAGCTGATCTGTGTTAAACTACATTTACGAGATTTTAAAATAAACATAGGCACTGTTTACCGTCGCCCAAATACTACCGTTAATGAGGACCTGGAAATATATAGAATCTTACAAGAAACATTACACGAGGAACAAACGCTATTACTGGGAGATTTTAATTTACCTAATATCTGCTGGGACTTGAATATAGGGACTATCTAACAAGAAAAATTAATGACAAATTTCATCGATACTAATTATTTACACCAATGCGTAAGGAAGCCAACCAGAGGAAATAATATACTAGACCTAGTTATTGCATCCCAGGAAAATTTAATATCAACTCTGGCCGTAGCGGAACATATAGGTACATGTGACCATAAACTAATCCGCTTTGATATAAATGCCAGGTATTCAACTACCAATAACTATTCAAAAGTACCAGACTACAGTAAAGCTAACTTAGAGGGCCTCAGAGAAGCCCTGGGAAATATTCACGAGCAGCTGATAGAAATAGAAGATGTAAATCAACTTTGGAATAAATTTAAAGAACTATTTTTTATAGCCCAAGAAAACCATCTTCCTCTTAAGACAAGGAATAGTAACGCGAATAGAGGCAATCCGCCGTGGTTTAATAATGACATCAAACGAGCAATTAGAGATAGAAACCGTCTCCACACATTATTAAAACACAATAGAAGCTATCAAGTTAACCAACAATATAACACTAGCAGAAGAAAGGTTAAAACACTCATAAGATCAACGAAACGTCAATACGAAATCGAGATAGCGAAAGCAAGCACCACTAATCCCAAACACTTCTATACTTATATCAATAGAAATAGGCAAATGAGAAGCGGGATTGGCCCCTTGAAAAACCAGTTGGGTGAAATTATTTCAGATGATATGGGTATGGCTAATATCTTAAACGAGTTTTTTAGTTCAGTCTTCACCTTATGATATACTAATAACGATAACAACGAATCTATACAGGTCAGACACCCATCACTAAGGAGCCTGGAAGTAAATCCGCAACTAGTAATTGATAAATTAAAGAACATGAACTCGTACAAGACTCCTGGCCCTGATAAATTTTACCCGAGAATCTTAAAACATGTCCATAATGAGTTAGCAGAGTCACTTGCTCTCATTTTTAACAAATCTCTCGAGCATGGGGTCGTCCCTGATGATTGGAGGGAAGCTAACGTCACACCTATCTTTAAGAAGGGATGTAAAAACCAGGCCAGTAATTACAGACCCATTAGCTTAACCTCAATAGTTGGAAAGTTGCTCGAAACGATCATTAGAGACAAGCTAGTAGAGTTCCTCGAAAACAATAACCTTATACGTGATAGCCAGCATGGTTTTAGGTCTAAGAGATCGTGCTTAACAAACCTAATCGACTTTTACCATAACCGTTTCAACCTATATAACGATACTAAATCATTAGATATAATTTACCTAGATTTCAAAAAGGCATTTGACAAAATTCCCCATCAGAAACTCATGAACAAAGTGCGTACGCTAGGAATTAACGGTAATATATACGGATGGATTAGTAGCTGGTTAAAAAACAAGAAGCAGAGAGTGATAATAAATGGCGTGGAATCGGACTGGGTATCTGTTACCAGCGGTGTTCCCCAGGGATCAGTCCTGGGGCCTATTTTATTTACTATATACATCAATGACATAGACGTTGGAATAAATAATATCATATCTAAATTTGCAGATGACACGAAAATAGGTAACTCAGTATTATGCAAAGATGACAGGGCTAGCCTGCAAGCTGATATAAATAAAATTACCGAATGGTCTGAGAAATGGCAAATGCCATTTAATATCGACAAATGCCAAATCCTTCAGTGCGGAACAAAAAACAAAAAATACACCTATACAATGCAAGGCGGCTTAATAAACACAACCCCGCAGGTTAAAGATTTAGGAGTAATAATTACAGAAAACTTAAAAACATCAAACCAATGCGCAGCTGCTGCAAACAAAGCTAACACAGCACTAGGATTTATAAAAAGAAACTTTACTTATGAAAGCGAGGAGATAATTATGCCACTATATAAAAGTATTGTTAGGCCCCATCTCGAATACGCTGTACAGTTCTGGGCCCCTTACTTAATAAAAGACATAGATAAATTAGAAGCTGTACAACACAGAGCGACAAAACTTATCCCGTCAGTACGTAACAAACCTTACCACGAGAGGCTAAAAAAACTCAATCTATTTTCCGTCAGAAAACGAAGACTAAGGGGGCAGCTTATAGAGTGCTTCAAAATACTTAAAGGATTTAACAACGTTAATGCCAATAACTTGTTCACACTGAAAGGGGAGTGTCCCACCCATGGACATGATTTAAAACTTCAGGGTAAAAGAGCCACTATGGATGTAATAAAGAACTTCTTCACTTACTCGATTATTAATGATTGGAATAATTTGCCAAACGCAGTAGTGGACAGCAGAACTATAGATTCATTTAAAATGAGATTAAACAAACACTTAGCAAATATTGGAATTGTTTAGCATAAGCTACAAAATAAAATAATATTACAAAAATATAACTCTTTCAGGTTTATGTAAGTGGTTTGTATATTCATTTCATTTAATTACTATTCAATGCAAATTTCCTTCAGGTACTGTCTTCTTACACCTGCAAGGTACTTTTCCCAAATTATTTCATGTACGGCTTTTGCCGGAGGGAGTGGAGGGTGGGGAGAGCCTAAAACTTTTCTATCCTTTACTTCTACTATTCTATGTGTAAGTGGCAGTAGATTTAAGGCCAGATCACCTTAGTCTGGGCCGTAAGGCTCGCGTGATCTGTGCCCCGTAAGGGGCGCGGCGATTTGCCATCCTGGCCGCCGTGCTGACGGGATCCAGCGCTCCGTCCAGCCCCAGCTTAGCCTCTCTTCCTTCCTTCAAAACACTTGTTTCCTCTCTTTTCACACAACCTCTCCCACAACTTTCTCTGGTCAGCCTCTAATTTCACAGGGTAGATGCTGACCTTCCTTTCAGCCAACCGTCCCGCATCGGGGCTGAGGGGGTGGGGGACAATGTTCCCTGACCCCTGAGGCTCCGGTCTGGGGTGGCTGGTTTTTAACAACCTGCTTTATCCCCACCCATACCTTCCTCACATCCCTTTTCCTCTCCTCTTCACAATCTATATATTTTACGCCGTGTTCAAGGCGGAGCCGCCATGCCGATGGACTGCCAGGCCACCAGGCGGGAGGGCTGGTCCCAAATGGCGGCGCCTGGCTCTGCCGGGCTTGTAAGCACCTCTCGCATGCGGGCTACTGCGAGAGGTGTGCGCTATTGCATCCCGTATTAAAAAGAGGGTCACCATGCCCATGTATGAAAAAAAACAAAAACCCCAACCCCCAACTTCCCCAAAAACATCTACGGAGCCGCCCTCTGGCAGCTCCACCGAGAAAATGGAGGTCCTCCCCCTTGTGCTTGCGCAGGGGACCCTCCATACTTCTTTAACCGGAGAAGAGGCTTACTCCTCTCCTACGCCTACGGGTGTAGGGGACTCCCCCTCACCCCCTTCTCTGGAGGTGCTTTTGGGCACCTCCCTATCTCCAGCGGCAGTCCCTCCTTAGCTTTCTAAGGGGACTGCCAAGAAAGCCAGCAGGCAGCCCATTGCCGACCACCCCTCGTGCAAGCGGCTTGGTAGGGCAAACCCCCTTAGGGGGGAGAGGGAAGCCAGGCCCCTTCGGTCGCTTCCCTCAAAAGACCTGCTGGCAAGAATTTTAAACCTTGCTGTGGTCAAGGCCTGTGCCTCCCCACACAAGACTGGCGACACTGCCAAGGGGACCTGCGATGTACTGGGAGGGGATGGCCAACTGGAGGCCCCTCCTGTGATAGACATGGTCCTTGAGGAGACCCAGCCTCAGACGGTAGGGCCTTCCATGGGGGGAAATCCGGGCTCGGCGCCAAGCACCGAACCCGAATCCGCCCCTATGCAAGGTCCCCCTCAAATGGCCGAGGGCTCCGAGGCAGTAAAAAAGAGGGGAGGGATCTCCTCCGACAGGTGCCCCTACGACTACCAGGACCTTCTCCATTTCGGAGAAGGACCTGGCTGAGGCAGGCCCATCTGGCATGGGGGCTTCTGCCGGCGGAGGTGAGAAGCACGTTCATTCCCCGCCCTCTTCTCCAAAAAAGAAAAAGACTAAAAAGACTAAAAAGACGAAGAAGACTCGGGGTTCCTCTCCATCCGCGGGGGCTGCGGGGACGGATGGGTCTGCTACCACTTTGGTAGGCGACCAAGCCAAGATCGGCACATCCGGCCCCTCTACCCCCTCGTGTGCGGAGCCCCTGACTAAGACTAAGACCAAGAGTGCACAGGGCGGAGCCTCGATGACATCGGGGCCCCTCATTCAGAGGTTACCTGGCGTTTTCGAGCCCATTGGCTTCAAACGCTTCCTCGTTATTCGCTCCACTGATGGCACCATGTTGTCCAAGGGCAACATGATCCATCAGAGGAGAGGATAAGCTAGTGCAATTGGTAGAGAGCCGAAGGTAACCCGTTTCTCGGACGGGAGCCTTCTGGCGAATGCGGCGAATCCTGCCGAGGCGGCCAAGATAAGTGCTCTTCGGACACTTCATGGCACCCCGGTGAGTGTGACGCCGCACTCTACCATGAACTTTGTGAAAGGAGTAGTTTATGCGAGGGAACTCGTTGACTACTCCATTGTTGAGGACATCACCCTAGAGCTGGCCGACCATGGGGCGGTCAAGGTCGAACGTGTGATGAGAAAACAGGGAGGGGCCTCGAGACCCACCCCTACACTCTTCGTCACGTTCGACTGTGACAAGCTCCCTGAGTCGGTGCGTGCCGGTTGGTACCGCTACCGCGTGAAGGCATTCGTGCCACTGCCACGACGGTGCTATTACTGTCACCGCTTCGGCCATATGAATCGATCATGTAGACGTGCAAAATCGGGGTCACCCGAAGTCTGTGTAAATTGCTCCGAGGTTGCACACGATAAGTCCAAATCGTGTGTGGCCAAGTGTGTCAATTGAGGAGAGCCGCACCCTGCTTCTTCGAAGCAATGTGGTGCATATCTCGTTGAAAAAGAAATCCTGGCCGTTCAGGCCCAGGATCGACTCTCATTCCGCGAGGCTAAGGACTTGGTCCTGGCGCGCCCGGCTCTGCATGGGACGTCATATGCCTCAATAGTTAGGAAAGCACCCTCTGCTCCTGGCCCAACCAGGCCAACGAGCACGGTTGTTTCCGCGCCTATTCGGAGCCCTTCTGCGGGCTCTACTACACCCGGGCGCTCCCCTGGTAAAGCTGGCGGCAAAAAGGGTTCACACCAGCCCCGGCTAAAACCAGGGCTCCCCCCTCTTCCCCCAGCGTGACCGTTTCCCGTAAGGCGAAACGGCCACGCGCCTCCACGGGGTAATTAGACTCACAGAAGGCAACACCCCGGAAGATGGTCGCTAGGCCATCTTCCGGGGTTCCTAAAGCTGTTCCTCGAAAGGAGGACAGCAACAAAGGAGCTTTGGCCCCTTCGCCAACGCCATGAGGTGGAGTGAGTGGCTTGGAGACGGTGGTTCCTCGAAAAGAGGGCCCCCCGCCTCTCAAGCCGCAACGCCCGCCTAAGGTTTCGAGGCGGAAGGAGGAAAAGACTCGCATGGCGAGCCCAACCTCCCCCAATAAGTCCTCGAAGGCGACAGCGCCTTCAGCGCTTTGTCCGGCCAACAGCACCCAGGGTTCTGCCCCCGGGAAGCGTACGGCCATTCCCGTGAGGGTCTTCAATTCGAGGAGGGCCCCCGCGTCTCCTCTGAGCTAGGCCTGGAGGGCATATTCCTTCAATGGAATTGCCGTGGACTCCGGGCCAACTGGGAGGAGCTGCGGAGGCTCGTCTCGTCCCGTTCCCCGTTAGCTATTTTTTTGCAGGAGACCATGCTAGGCGCGTGCCCGCTGCCTGCCCTCCCGGGTATAAGGGTCTTGCAAACCCACCACCGCGGGATGGCCGGGCTGGGGGATGCGCGGTTTACACCCGGCATGATGTCTCCGTTCTTCCTTTCTCTTTAGATACCTCCCTTCAGGCAGTGGCTGTGCAGCTGCACCTGGATAGGAGGTATACTATCATTTCTGCGTACATTCCACCGTTAGCTGACTTCGACGCGGGGGACTTCCGCCGCGTCGTGGCACGGTTGCCGAGGCTCTATCTCTTGCTTGGAGATCTGAACGGCAGGCATCCTCTCTGGGGAGATTACTCCATAAAACCCAGGGGACAAGTCCTTGCCGATCTGATCAAAGAGCTTGAGATGGGTGTCCTAAACGTGGGTGAGTTTACGAATCACTGTCTGAGAACCGCTTCATTTTCTTGCCTTGACCTATCTTTGTGCTCTTCGGATGCACAGCCTGATTTTGATTGGGGGGTGGTCGATGACCTCCATGGTAGTGATCACTTTCCCATTCAAATATCATTTTCAGGGCAACTGCCGCCTGAGAGACCACCTCGGTGGTGCTTGGCGCACGCGCGGTGGCCTGCATTTCAGGAAATGACTGAATTCTCTATCTAAGTAGAGGAGTTTAGGTCGGTAGATGAGGCCGTTGAGTTCTTCTCCGGCAACCTCATCGCCGTGGGCCTGACTACTATTCCTAGGACGTCTGGCCGTTTTGCACGCCGACCACTCCCATGGTGGTCGGCCGAGTGTGAGATGGCCCTTAAACAGAAGCGTTATGCCTACATGCGCTATAAGCGCCACCCGAACGATTTCACTGTCGCTGAATTTCGTCGGGCTAGGGCTAGGTTCCGGTATATTTCGAAGCACGCCCGCCGCTCTTCTTGGCGGGCATACGTGTCTTCACTTAACGGGAAGACCCCTTTAGCTGAGGTGTGGAAGCGAGTCAAAAGGATTCGGGGCAAGTTCTCGCAGGACCCCCCTCCCGTTCTCCAGGAGAATGGGACCGCAATCTCGGACCCCGCGTCCGTGGCGGAATCCTTAGCGACCGCTTTTTCCGCATTCTCTAGCCGTGATGCTGCTCCGCCAGCATTCAATGCACGTCGTGATGTCGCCGAAGGCCGCCGGCTGGACTTTACCTCCAGAGGCAGAGAACCCTTAAACGACAAGTTTACTGTGAGTGAGTTGTGTTCTGCTCTCGCTTTGTGCGCGGACACTGCCCATGGTCCGGACGATGTCCCGTACGCCATGCTTCGACACCTGGGTGAGCGAGGCATGGCCTTTCTGTTAGATTTGTTCAACAGGATCTGGGTAAAAGGTCTTCTCCCAGACTCCTGGCGAATCGCTACTGTGCTCGCCTTTCGCAGGCCGGGAAGAGATCACTCTACTCCGACCGGTTTCCGCCCAATCTCTCTAACCTCTTGCGTGTGCAAGTTGATGGAGAAATTGGTAAATGTTAGATTAGCCTATTTCCTGGACAGCGGAGGCCATCTGTCTTCTGCACAGTGTGGCTTCCGTAAGTTCCACTCCACGTCGAATGCTCTGCTCCGACTGGAAAATGCCGTCTGCGAGGCTTTCCTTCGTAGACAGCACTACGCCACGGTGTTTTTTGATCTGGAGAAGGCCTATGATACCGCATGGCGATACGGTATCATGGAGACTCTCCACACGATGGGGGCGAGGGGATGCCTTCCAATGTTTATATCTGAATTTTTGCGAGATCGTCGATTCCGCGTACGGGTGGGGGGAGCCCTCTCCGGCCCAAAGGAGCAGGAAGAGGGTGTCCCCCTGGAAGTGTCCTCAGTGTCACACTCTTTGCCCTGAGCATCAACGGCATCACCTCGGTGCTGCCGGAAAATGTTCTCGCTACGCTCTACGTGGACGACCTTTCGATCTCTTTTGGCGCGGCCCAGATGCCAACTCTGGAGCGTCGACTCCAACAGGCATTGAACCGCGTCTCTCGCTATGCCGAAGCGCACAGGTTTCGGTTTTCTTTGGCCAATACTAAGGTGGTGCACTCCTACCGCCATCCACGGCTTCACCCCGACCCAGATTTGTTTCTTAATGGGGTGCGCCTGGATGTGGTTGAGTCGCACCGTTTCCTTGGTCTTGTATTCGACCGACGCCTCACCTGGGAGGCTCATATTCGCAGCCTTAGGGTCTCTTGTACCCGCGCCATGGATATTCTCCGTTCCGGGACGTTCAGCGCTTGGGGCGCTGATAGGGGTACTGCCTTACTTTTTTATCGATCCTTTGTTCGCTCGAAGCTCGACTACGGATGCGAGTTTTATGCATCCGCAGCCGAGCGTTTATTGCGGAAGGTGAATTCGATCCACCACACCGGCCTTCGCCTTGCGACCGGTGCCCTCCGCACTTTCCCCATTGAGAGCCTGTTGGTCGATGCTGGGGAGATGCCACTCGCTCTGCGCCGCGTGCAGTGCATCACTCGCCTGTACGCGCGAGCCCGGCGCCTCCCTCAGTCGCCAACAGCTCTCACTGCATCCGCAGCTGATCTCGATGGTGCCTATGCCGCCGAGAGACGCCAGTCATACCCTAAGCCCTTTGGGTTTAGGGCCAGGAAACTCCTTCGAGAGGTAGATATAGCTCTCGGGCCGGTGGCGCCCCTGGTTCTGCCCAGGACGCCACCCTGGAGGGTACGACATTTGGCTATTTGTCGCTACGCCTCTGCTCCCAAAGCTTGTACTGCGCCGGGAGTATTGCGTTCGACCTTTTTGGAGCACACATCGTGTCACGCTGGTACCGTGCCAGTGTATACGGATGGCTCCAAGTCCCAAGAGGGGGTCGGCTTCCACGCCGTATCCCCTCTGTTTGAAGTCAGCGGGGCTCTACCAGGCGCTGCGTCTGTCTTCACGGCCGAGCTGGTGGCAATATACCACTCGGTACGGGAGATTACGCGAAGTGCCCGGTTCGGAGACCGGATCTTGATCTATAGCGACTCACAAAGTGCCCCGAGTGCTCTCGGGGCATTGGAATCTCCGCATCCCCTGGTTCGCGATATCCGTGACGCCACGGTTTTGGCGAGCCAGGCAGATGTCGAGATTATCTTCTGCTGGGTTCCTGGACATGTAGGAATTGCGGGGAATGAGCGCGCCGATGAGGGCGCCAAAGAGTCCGCGAGGACTCTGCGACCGGACCAGCGTTTCGCTCTTCCTCACACTGACTACATGGCAGGAATACGGGCAGCTCTTCGGACTGCTTGGCAAAGAAGATGGGAGACGGTCGAAAAGAACTTAAAGTTGCGTGCCATTGCGCCGCGACTTTTCCCATGGACCTATCCCCCAATGCCGCGGTGGCTTCAGGTTGCTTTCTGTCGTCTCCGAATCGGCCATACTCGTGTGACGCATCGCTATTTGATGGAGCGCTCGCCTGCGCCCTATTGTAACGACTGCGTCGTCCCCCAGACTGTTCGGCACATTCTTGTCGAATGTCCCAGTCTGGGTGATCTTCGCGCACGATACCTGTCCCAGTAGCGGGATGAGCGGGGTCGCTACCGCCTGTCCCATGTGCTCGGTTCAGATTCGTGCACATTGACTTGTGGACTTGTTGACTTCTTGAGGGAGGCCGGCCTTCTTCCTATTATTTAAGCAAGGTTTGTTTTTTTGTTTTTTTTTGCATTTGTTTTTTTTTTGTTTGTTCTTTTCCTTTAGTTGCACGCTCCTGCGCCGGGGGGACCTCTTCCCGACGCACCAGCTTGCTTCCTTTCCCCCTTTTGGGGTGTTGTATTTTTTTTCTCTTTAATTTTATTTTAAAGTAGCCTAGAACTAGGCCAGTTTTAATACGGCGACTAATGCCCAAGTAGGCAGTCGCCAGATGAGCTCTTAAAAAAAAAATACATAAATAAATCGTGTGATCTCTGTATCTATGTACCTCTATGTAACTCACCTGGTTCTGTCCAGCTCCTTCTTCTTGTCTTCGTGCTTATTGCACAAAATAATTCTCAATCCGTAATCCCAAATCTCGTTTTCACTTCAATTAAAGTTAATCAATCACTTTCACAAATTTTGCCAATAGAGGGAGACAGAGATGAATGGTAGGCACGATAGAATTCTATCGAGTCCCCCACCCGGATCGCCCTCTCTCTTTATCTTCATGACAGAATTATTTCACTTGCCAGGTATATATATATCATGGTTTCCTTATTTTAGTATCCAGATGCATATCATGGTCGCCTTATTTCAGTAGCAAGGCAATCTTCTAACAGTAGGCAAGTATATTTAAAAGTAGCCTTATTTTCCTCGATAAGTGCATACTTAGTCGCTTTTTTTAATAGTCAAGTACATATCATGGCAGTC
The DNA here is from genome assembly GCA_963969495.1 of Ceratothoa steindachneri. Lineage (NCBI taxonomy): Eukaryota > Metazoa > Arthropoda > Malacostraca > Isopoda > Cymothoidae > Ceratothoa > Ceratothoa steindachneri. The sequence goes on along the minus strand of OZ018320.1, from coordinate 7,036,984 downwards.
TTAATTCAGTGGTCAAGTATATATTATGACTGACTTATTTCAGTAGTCGCTAGATATCATGCCCCCTTTTCCTTTCAGTGCTCCAGTAAATACTCGTATCATAGCCGCCTTGCTTCTGTAGCCAAGGACAGATTATCATGGTCACCTCATAACAGTAGCTAAATACATATCATGGTTGTCTTATTTCATTATCTAGGTACATATCACGGTCCCATATTTTAGAATTCATGTAGAGATAATGGCCACCATATTTCAGTCACTAAGAAATTAATCTGTCCTCCTTATATCAGTAGCTAAGTACATATTATGGATATTTTATTTCCTTTCCAATAACATATCATGGCCAACTTATTTTACTAGCAATATACATATCAAGGTCGCCTTATTTTAGTAGCCAACTACATATCATCGTCTTATTTCAGTCGGCAAGTACATATTATTGCCACCTTAATTCACTAGACAAATAAATATCACTGCAACCTTATTTCAGTAGCTAATTGCATATCATGTTCCCCTTATATCAGTAGCCAAGTACATATTACGCCACACTTATTCCAGTATTTAAGTACATATCATGCCCCCTTATTACACAGCCCTGCGTTTGAAAAAACTTTTTGCTATCAAGGTTTTTTCAACTGATTCTTATGGATTTCAATCCTCTAAATCCAAATCCGTTATTTTCTTTTTTTCAATGATGTCAATTTTTTTTCCAAGAACTATTTTTTAAATATTAATATATCTTATATTTATAATGTATTTTTCAAAGCTAAAATTGGAATATAACTGTGAAATAGAACAAATTTAGTCAGAAAATTGTTATAATTTGTGATAATTTACAATGAAAAATAAAAAATAAAAAAGGAAGCAATCTTTCGATAAAAAGATGATTTTAGCGATTTTCTCTGATGTTTTTCTACTGGTGAATCCCTTTTTAAACACTAACAATAGTGTGCTAACATATTAATGACCCAACTTTCCTGGTATCTTTCCTCTATCCACTTAATGTCCTGATGGAACCTTTCTCCTTGTTCTAAACTGTAATTTCCACAACTTTATGGGAAGTAGACAAGATGCGATATTAAAAAGTGGAGTTTTACAGACATTCTCACTCCTAAGATTTGAAAATTTTGTATTAAACCTTCTATAATAGTTTCATACTCCCTGGACCTCTGTGATTTACGAGAAAATTAAGAGAAAGTTCCCTGTAAGATTGCTATGCATTTTACCTGCTTCATTCAGAACTTGTGTGAAAACAGTCTTTTATTAGCATCCTTATTTGATGACGATCAAAAGCAGTTAATTTTGCATCACTAAATTTTGGAAGTTTTTTTACTCCAAAAGAAATGCTTAGCTTTCTTTCTTTATTGTCTTTGCAAAAGTTCTCATTAATCCCAATTTTATGTGAAGGGGCGGAAGTAAACTTCTATTTGGATTGAACCAGGATTAAATGTGTGTCGAGATGGCCATACTTGTGGCTCTACTATCACATAAAAGAGAAAGCAGGGTTATTTTGTGTAGCCACTTTGCAGTCCTAGTATTAAAGATACAACCTGAAATTGAAAACTATTCTGAAATCGGAAGAAATGTAACAAATTTCATGTAAATTTTAAATTTTTATATATAAGGGCTGCCATTTTTTTGTCTTTTAAATGCAACTCATTTAAAAATTAGATTAATTAAAATAAGGTGTGTTTTTAGATAAAGTAACTATAATGTTCTACTGAACTTTTTTAATGGTATTTATATGTAATTCTTACCTTTAGAACTCCACAAATCTTCCGTTCATGAAGGTTGAACTTCAGAGCATCCAGTAAAATCTTCATGGTTTCATAATTATCAATTAATTGAACAGAGTGCGCAACTGGAACAGATGCTACTTTATTTCCTATATGTAAAAGCACAACCTTTAAACTTCGTGTTGATGAGCCTATAAAAAGTCTCAATTCATCTGGTCTATTGGGAAGCCTAATTCTTCAATTAATCCATTCAATTTTTGCAATTCAACATAGTATTTTCGTGAACGGAAAAGACCTCCGAAACTCTTCATCTCTCCTACGGTACCAGTAAGAGGTTGTTTCTGTAACTAGTAAATTATTTTCACCAAGTCTTAAACCAAGTAACTGGGCTGACTCTTTTGATAGACCCAAGTCTCTGGCAAGTCGTTCATTTGGACTTGATTCAAAGGATTAGGTTGGTTTAATTTTAAACTTGAAGGGATAAATGATGAAAAGGTGTCCATTTCTCCATATTCCTCATCGCTCTCTTTAAATATATCCAGATTAACTGGTGATGCTAGTATGGGTACCTCTCGGCCGTGAGGAACTGGTCGTCTGGCAGAAAAAAGATCACGATAAACAACATGTTGCTTGTTTTCCTGTTCACTTCTCAACTAAAATGACAAAAGTTAAAATGACAAAGTAAAACATACTCATACTATCCATATATTACAATGATAAATGAAAATATTATTATAATTAAACATACAATAATAAATAGAAAAACATTTAAATATTTGTAATTCAGAAATAAATTGATAGTTAGGAAAGTATTTAAAATAAAATCATTTTAGAATAGACAAGTGTAGATTTTTACTAAGCTAATCATTGAAACTATATACACTGAAATAGATGAAAACCACCATTGTTATGGAAAAATAGATTTTTTTTATTAGTCTTTGACATTCAACATATATTTTTAACACTTTTACCATTTATTTAAAATACATATTTTTATTACGTCTAGGGGTAGGAATTGATCAAAAACATATTTCATAAAAATTACACAGTATAACACTTTGCCCATTAATCACCAATCACAAGGCTAGGAAAAAAACCCTCAATTGATAGCAACCATATCAATGGCAATTAGGAATCTAATTATGAAAGCCAATGCTAATGAGTTGAATACTGCTTTGTTTTGCACAGAGAGAGACGCTCTTTATATACAAACATATTCGTGACGTCACACTACATCCGGAAAGTTCTAGAATTACAAAATAGGATTCAATTTATTATGATTGTTGCATCCTATAGAAACAAGATCAATGATAGCCAAAGTTTGTAATTATATGATCAGGGGCTATGACATTTCCCAATTTTAATAAATATATTTCAGAAAATAGAACAGAAACAAGTAAAAGTTCTAGTCTTTTTAGAGGGAAAAGGCCATAGCCCCATCAAAATCTGACCTGCTTAAAAAAATACAATGTCAGATTTAAATTGAAATAAATAAAAATTAGTTGAAAAACCTTAAGAGTTAAAATGTCGCAGACCCCTGTTATATTAAACAGGTACATATTATGGCGGCCTTATTTCAGTAGCTAGGAACATATCATGGTCACCTTATTTCATTAGAGAAGAGCAAGTCATGGCCGTTTTATTTTACGATTGGGTAAATATCATGGCCGCCTTATTTGACTCGCCAATTACATGCCATCGCCATTTTATATCCCTAGCCAAATCCATATCATGGCCGATTTATTTTCCTAGGTAAAATACATATCGTAGCCACTTTATTTCAGTAGCCAAGTACATATCATGGTCGCCTTATTTCAGTAGCCAAGTACATATCATGGTCACCTTATTTCAGTAGCCAAGTACATATCATGGTCGCCTTATTTCAGTAGCCAGGTACATAATATGGCCTCCCTCTTTTTAGTAGCCAAGATCATATCATGGCTGACATATTTCACTAGCCCAATAATATCATGGCCGCCTAATTCACTAGCCGAATACATATCTTTGTCGCTTTATTTCAGTAGCCAATTAGATATCATGGTCGCATTCTGTCAGTAGTCAATACATAATATGCCCTCTTTATTTCAGCAGTTAATTACATATAATGGTCACCTTATTTTATTAGTCAAGTACATGTCATGTCTGCTCTGGCATTTTAGTATCTTCCCCTCCAGTCGCCCAGATCCTGAGTCATTTTGTTTGTTGTGGTTGGAAGAATATTAAAGTGATGTAAGTGATATTCTTCGGTACATTTTATTTTTCGTTGCTACATTTTACTTATATACACACTTTATATGACAGGTAAAACAGAATGCCAGTGTGTCTATGACTCTTAAGGTTCCAGAACAATAAGCAGAAATATAATATAAATAAACAGAATGTCAGTGGAATGGAAACAATACTGAATTTGTGAAATGTAAAACTACGATACACACCAACATTGACGACAAAAATTGGTTATGCTAAGGATGTCGCAGAACCTAATCACATTGTTAATTTTTCATCCTTTTCCGTTCAAATTAGAGATCAATCAAAGAAAAATCAATCCTACTCAACATGTTTCGCGTACGGCTATTGTAAATGAATTGATAAACGTGAATGAATGTACTCTTGTACGACTCCCCGCTGCTTCTTCTATAAGGAGGAATATCTCATCCTATGTAAAGTGGGAATGTAAGAAACCCTCAATCTCACAAATTCAGCAAGGATGCCAGGATGCCAGGGGAATATTTTAGACTTGATTGCGGTACATCATTTCTTCAATATGGCAGTGTAGCTGACGATAAGCAAAAATAATAATATTCCCATCAAATAAAAATAAAACAAAAGATTTGGAAAAAATAAATAAAAAAATAGAACATTGAGGTGTAGTCCCAATTTTTACGATAATTTAAATATAAAGGAAAAAAAATTGATGAGGGGTCAGTCATTCTCATGTGGTTATGAGACGACCACCTCATCAGGATAAAATCCGGTAGTTGTACCACCATACCTGGATGGCTTCCACGTGAGATTAAGTTGCAATAGAACTCTCGACCCTAGCTGTTGTATGGACCCCTATCATAGGGGGGTGTTATAAAATTCCCACAGCATGCAACAGCCTCACTCTACTCTAACCTGGTACCCTAGGACAGCCTCAGAGAAAGCGCGGCACCAATTAATTGTACTAACAATGGCGGCACTTACAGAACACGCTGTAATATCAAAAGCTTTCTCCCTTAATCTCCCAAGCGGTCGGAAGGAGCAGAGATCTGATCTGGTCCTGGGGAGCTATAAACAACAACAACTTTGACGTTCATGATAAAGACCACATTCCGCGACTCTGGGAACCTCCCGAAAATCGTAGCCCTCTTATAAATACTCCTTTTCTATAGTTAAAGTGCGATTACAAAATTATGAGCGCGAACCTGTAGATTTCGAGAAGACTGTAAATGATTTTCTAATGAGGATATTTTGTCTATTTCGTTTGGCAAGGACACCAATAGGCTTGTATTATAAACCGGTTTCAAGTGGCAGTATCGTGAAGAGGATTACTTCAGTTTAAAATTATGATGCTTCGCTGTTATTGCCTTCAATACTACTTAATGGCATTAGAGATGGATTAATAAAACAAAAAAGGAGTTTAATTGCAGAAAAATAATTCCCAAACTGAAAGAAATTGACGAGGTTTGTCCAATGGATCTGCAAAGCTTAAAAGCAATTACAATCGAGAAAACAAATGACTTTCTCCCTACTTTTGCAACGTCCTAAAATATACTAAAGACATAGCATTTATTTTATACCTTTTTAATGTTTTTTAATCCTTATATAGTATGAAATAAATATATTTTAATTAAATATTCGAGATCAGGTAAAGATAAGCCATTTTCAAATTGACTCAGCAAAGATAAACTATTTAGAGACTGACAAACGAGATTTTAATATGTAAATTAAGAAAAAGAAAATTACCCAAAGAGGAGTTTAGGTTAAGTTAGATTATGTTATGTTAGGGGGGGTTAAGTTAGGTTAGATTAGGTTAGATTCTTTTTTCCTAGTTTACAGCTAAATCTATACTCAGAGTTTAGAAATAACTTATATTTGTCGGGTCATCTTAGAGATGGTTTATCTTTCTCATCTAACTTTCAAACGTAATGGTAAGGATACCTAGTATTATAAGGTAAGTAAAACACAGTCATGAAATGCAAACTACTTACCGCCTTTAACCACTAGTAAATATATGATATCTCTAAGTTAACCTAGTAAAGAAGACCAATTTCCTTCCTTTTAAAATGGCTTATCTTTACTTGATCCAATATTTTCTGTATACAAATAAAACTGAATATTCTTACCATTTCTAAAGTCCTTGTCAATCATTTTTTATTTTACAGAAAGAAAATTCAACCTTAAATAACCATATATGTAATGAATTATATTTGAATCATTAATAAAAATTAAATTGCGATCCCTCTGTTACTTTTAATAGACAATAGCGACAAATATCTTCTAGCGAAATTTCGTGTAGTGAAATCTCTGGGTGCAAATTTTACGGTATCAAACGGTACTAACACCGAGTATGACACCTACCATGCATCCTTTCAGTCCTTAAATGATGTTTTGAGGGCCACGGAAGAAAAGTGGCAGGCACAGGATTTCAACATAAGAATACCCTCCCAATGGATGTCTCTCGTCATCACATACGTCTGCAACTCAAAATCCAGAAAATCACCACTTAAAAACCTGTTATTCTTGAACTTAGCTAGAGAAGAAAGTTGTTTAGCAACATATTACTGTAATTACATAAAACACAAATTAACAAATTAACAAAATATTTCAACATTTTAATATTTTATTAAGTAATATATGTATTAAACACTAAGAAATCAGTTAATAAATACAAATCTAAGAAATATATAGCAGGTAAATAATGCCACTTGAAATTCGCATTTTCCGGAGTCCTTCCACCGGCCAACTCTTTCATCCTAGCTGGAGGGAGCGGGGAACACAAGGTTCTAACTATGGGAGGTCACGGAAAGGGCTAACGAGAGTTTTACAATGCCTTATGACGCCCATTACCCCTTACCTATCTCATATTTCATCATATTTGATTCTAAAGACCATGTACAAAGTTGTGGTGGCCACGCCAAGGGACGCTTTTCTCACCGAACTCATGAGGTGGCCTTGAATGACCCCTGAAGGATCCAGCCGTCACGTGCTGCTTCTTCACCGGGATGGGCCCCTGGGGAAACTGCTTATGTATATTTCATTTTTAATATTTTTGAACTTCATGGCCGATAATGAAGTTTTTCAAAACAAATTCCCTCTAAAATGTCTTCTGACCCAGCTTCACTAAGGACATTGAATCTGTCTAACTTGACTTCCTGGGTCGGAAAACCAGAGTAGGGATCAACATACGAACTACACTATTCATCAGCATTTATACTACTCTTTCTTAATCTTCATCTACCTCTGTTCTCTAGCCGATTTCCGAAACCCATAAAACCTTAACCCTTAATCCTTTCTCACTTCATGCTCCGTCGCCTTGCTCTCCCTCATTTCTATCCCCCGCTTCCTAAATTTCACTAACTCTCCTGCAAAAAAAACACGTGACTCTGATCACCCTCCTGCCTTTAAAGCGTGACCGTCTTTCCTAGGCTCACCACGGTAAAACTTAGATAGAGTTTTAGAATCCATCTTCCGTCGGAAGGGTCCTAGGTTTTAGATTCCCCTTCGGTTGGATGTCCGGAAACTTGTGCAAGCTTCGTGACCCAATTGCCCCACTGCTGCCAAGGCACCATTTTGGCCAATGACCTTAGTGATATCCGGGTGGAGGCTCTCCTATTTTCCCTAGGGAATCACCATAGTACACCGTTTCAAACAAGTTGCAAACTGGCTTACTACTGATCTTCAACTCTTTCATACCACCATCCGATATTTAATTGAGAATAGCGCACCCAAACTCATTTGGTTTGCTATCTGAGTCTTTACTTGATCACTCCCGAGCAAACCCACGCTGTTTAAAATAATCTGAATAACACCCAACATGTTGTGCGACTACCCGACATACAGGTATGAATTGAAGATATAGCCCCTTGCGGACTCTACCTTTCTCAGCGCTCGAGAAGTGCGGGAGCAGATATGTGCTCGCTATGTTTCCTCGAGCTCTTATGCAAACATTATCTCCCGATTTTTCCGGATATGCACAACCTATCCAGGAGTCCTATCAACTCGACCTCTGGTCCCATCCGTCGCTCTTGACCTCTCCAAATCATTTGAGACGACCTCCCATTCTATCACTACCGAAAACCGTGTGGCTTCATTAACCCAGTCGCAGCAGCCTCCGGTCCGGTATATTTGAACCTAGCCGCAACCCTCGTAGGAGGTTTGATCGCAAACTGAATCTCTGCGCGTCTCCTTCAGACATGTGGGTCATTCAAAAAGCCTCTCAAGTTACTTCTTCTGCTAATCGACTTACTCAATATAGATCTCACCCCCTCTCCCACTGAGTGCGCTTTCGTCTAGAGTACCTCCATGTGCCTATAGAAATTGCGACCGTGACGGAGCGGATGTGACATGAACCAACCGATCTTGCTCAACATTCCTCGTAAATATTATACTATCTTTCTTAGGGGAGCCTCCCTTCTCTGCCCTTCTATCGAAACTCTCTCTTGTTTTGATACCTTCCTCTTTTCTGATGATTTTCTATTGGATTTCACTTAGGACGTTTCCTAACAGGATTTGAAAGCGCTCACTCCCCAGTGGCATGCTTCTTTCAGCCTGGCACTACTATCGTGTGACAAAACTAACATTTATGCAGGACAGACTTAATCAGGTATTCAGCAGGAATGCCATGCCCCCAAATATGCATGATTTTCCCCAAGAATAATGAGGCTTTCGCCTTCCAAAAACTCGGATACTCACCTCTGCCTAATCTTCGTTTTCCCAGTATTCAACCACACTCCATCCTCATGTAAGTTAAAGCTTTTCATACTGCTGTGTGCAACTGGTCGATATTATTACTCTACTCGTCTTCCTCAACATAAAGTCCAAATGAACCAAATCAGAGGCAGGCTACTTTGATGCCCCAAAGAGACCAGCCGTTCCTTTTGGAAGGCCTATGTCTCTAAGAAGATGCTTCTACCTCTTATTCTCCTAAAGACGTTTGACGACTGGTTTTCAGAGTACACAAATATACTCACCATTTCTTGTCCACATATACTGTAGTCAGGGATGGTGAGTCTATTCGGTTTGTAGGAAATAGGGTTGCTGAGAAGCTAGACCTCCATTTTGTCTCAATCTCAAAGTTGTTGTAGGATACCCCACTTTTCCCCACCTTACCCTCCTATAAAAGATTGAGATTATAAACGCATCTTATCTGTTCACTTATGTATCGCTGCTTCACTTTCTCCTTGATCTTTATAAACAGATATGCCTTGAGATCAGTTTTCTATAGGACTGAATAAGGTAGTCGTGGGGTTGTTCTCAAGTCGGATTCTTGGTCCTAGGACACTTGATCTTACCGCCTTAGAGCAATGACCTGTTGTTCATAAAACATCTGGCGTGCGTTATTCTGTCCATTAACTAATGTTTTCGAGCGCTTTATGCGATTTAGTCATAACGATCAAGAAGCCTGATGTATTATCGGTCCCTATTGTTAAGATGGCTTGTATTTTCTGACATGCAAAAAGAATAGGGAAAAACCTTTCCCTCTCTTATTTATTTCCCTAGTTTAAATCCTGTGATCTTAGTTGTTTCCTGCTCGCGTTTAATCCTTGTTCTGTATAGTTTCTTCCTCTCTGCCATGCCTCTTCTTTTTTTGTTTTTGTTCTACTAGTTTCCCTCGTAAATAGTAATGTATCGCATTTAGTCACAATTGTTCACCAATTGATAAAAAAATGAATGAAAATGACATAAATGCTTTGGTCTCTGGTTAAATTTTTATCCTGAGGAAACGCAAATTCATCTCTTCCTTCCCCGAGCCTCGTTTTCCCGAAGCTCTTATGACGTCATCATAGAATGATTCTCCGACAACTTTCTGTAACTCAACCATGGGCAAAAAATAATAATGGCAGCATTCCAGCAAATGTAGCTCGCTGCCAAAACTACTGCTTCGTTTATTAACCTACTTACGAACCCACGCACGCCCCGCTCTAAAAATAGTTCAAATACTGTCACAACTCTAAGTGTCACCGCTGAAACTCAGCAACCTCTCAAAGATCATATTGCTCTCTAAAAATCCTCGTTCTGTTTTTATCTTGTTTTCTTTCAAACGCCTCAGTGTGATTGATTAACTCGGTGTAACTATGTACCAATATTGAATTCGAGAGAGACAACAGCTTCTGATCGAGAGAAATCAGCTTCAAACCAAAGCTTCAAGGATTCCAGCGCACAGACAGACTCCTTTTTTCCTGCAGCTGAGTTCGTTATCTCATACTCAAGACTGCGTTAATACAAGCGTTGAACTTGCTGCCTATTCTTATAGTTCCATTCAAATAACGCAAGTGTACTTATTTAGAACCTGATTACTGAATTCGTCTGAAATACCATTGTTTATTTATCAGGCAGCCTCTACTTATACAAATGTGTTGGAATTATCCTAACTCGGTGCGTCTGATGAATTCCGCTGCCATGGTATTGAGCACAAAATCCTTGCCATTCTCTTTATGAAGGCTCAAACCTCATGCTTTTTGATTTCACTTTACTCCAATTTGATCGATATAAGGCCAAACAAACGAAGACGCTTTCTTTATTTGAGCAACAAAAAATCATAACATACTGCCTCAGTTTTGTTCTTCTTCACTCTGTTGTTTGGTCTCCCTCTTCTTTCCTCCTTGAGCGACGTGCGGCTTACTCCTTCCTTTAGCTACCCAAACTCTGACAGAAGTCAATAGCTCCAGTGAGCAATGCATGTTATTGAAATCGACTTTACACCAAGAGGCAATCAAGGGTAAAGTGGGCATTTGGCAATACTGCATTCGTGCTAAATACCAATTCGGCAACTGTTGGGTGCACGAAATCAGGTCAGTTCGCATTAGAGCATTCATTCCAAGGCACTGCGTGGAGCCATCCAGAGCAACCCTGTTAATGTCGTTTCCCGCTACATTCTCGGGTCGCTCTCTCGGCACACCGCAACCGACTATCTATTGTAATGAAGATTTCTATTGTTTTGGTAGTCCAGTTAATTGGCCAGCTGGGTACCACCGCGACAGGCACCTGGAAATTTTCATAACTCCTAGCCTCAACTCACGCAAGGGATTTCGTCAACTGTTGAGATTGAGGAGGTCCAGTGCGTGCCCTGCCTGTCCGGAACGTCGCGAGTAGTCTCCTCTTTAGATGATTCGGACAACATACTTTCCCAACATCTTCACTTCCTCCACCTTCATCCTTTTATACAAACTCTTATAAAAATACTTTGGCTGAGATGCTCCCATTGGTTTACACTTCTCAATAATAATAATAGTAATATTATTATTATTATTAATTCATGCCAGTTCAGAAAATTATCTCCGGATCGACCCCACAATCTGTATAGTCAGGATGGTACTTACAACAGTACTTCTCTTCAGTAAATACAGTCGCTAATAGCGATCTCCCCAAACTTAATCGTCTAAGTCACTTTCGGAATTTCTAGCCGAGGTTTTCTTTTTCCTGCTTGATGGGATTTGGACAAAATAGAGTCTTTAAGTAACGAGAAACGTAGACAAGCAAAGTGCGGTGGAAATCCACATTGAATCGCCCAACGCTACTGGTTGAAGTTGATGGGGGACTGAGCTTAAGTATAGCTGCTTGCTCCTGGAAGCTTTGCAGTTTATTCTTACAGTCCCAGCACTTTAGGGAGAGTGATATTGGTACACACACTTGGTTTTTCTATTTCCTTGTCAGGATTATCCGTATGTCTCCGTTTGTCTCCCCACCAACTATTTATTGCCAGGTCTAGTCGTCTGTCTGTATTTATCTGTCAGGAAAACATTCTCGACAGGATTAGACACCAGTCTTTATCTGTCTGTCTACCAAGCATTAATGAGAGGTTTGGCCATCTGTCTCTATCTTTCTGTCCACGAATCATTCATCGCCAGTTTTGGCCTACTGTTTCTAACTGTTTGTCCACCAACCATTCCTCGAGGTTTTGGCCATCTGTCTCTAACTGTCTGTCCACAAACCATTCATATACATAATTGGCTGTTTGTCTCTATTTGTCTGTTCAACAACCATTCATCGCCAAGTTTGTCCGAGTCTTTTTCCGTCTGTCCACCAACCCTTCTTCGACATGCTGGACCGTCTATCTTTGCCCGTATGTCCACCAATCATTCCTCAACAGGTATTGCCGTCAGTGTATCTGTCTGTCTATCAACCATTTACGGCTAGATTTGGCGGTTTCTTTTTGTCCGTCTGTCCGCCAACAATTCTTCGGCAGGTTTGCAGTCTTTCTTTATCGATCTGCCCGACAACCATTCTTCGCTAGGTTTGGCCGTCTGTCCACCAACCATTCTTCGATAGGCTTATCCATCTGTCTCTAACTGTTTACCCACCAACCATTCTCGATAGGTTTATCTGTCTCTCAACCAACTATTCGATGACAAGATAGACCGTCGGCCTCTATCTGTCTTTCCACCAACCATTCAACGACAGTATTAGCCGTCCCTCTTTATCTGTTTGTCCCAACACCATGTATCGCTGGCTGTCTCTCTACCAGCAATTCCTCGACAGCTTGGCCATCTATCTCTAACCGTTTGTCCATCCACTATTCCTCAACAGGTTTGGCCGTCTGTCTTTGCCTATCTGTCCACTAGCCATTGTTCTTTCTCTTCACCAACCATTCCTTTTCATAGTCAAAGGTGAGCCTTTGGAAAAGTGTCCTTTTTTAAGTTCCCTCAAAGTTTTTAGGAGTTCTTTGTATAGCGTTTTTAGGGGAAGTTTTGTGCTCTACCTCATCCCACCAAAAGAGATTCTATTTGTGCTCTTCCCCATTTAACTGCAACTGAACTCTATTTGCCTTCTGCCCAATTCACCACAAGAGGTTTTCATTCGCACTATCTCAGAAGATATAGAATTTAAGGCGACAAAATCCACTTTTTTAACAAATTCTTGCCTTCTTCTGCCAGTCTCCGTCCATCTTTTTCAACTTGATTGCATTGGTTCCAGTTGGTTAGCGTCACTTTTAATTTACTACGTCATGCGTCAGGAAATAAATCAAATAATTTAACTAATACTAATAAATATTATTAATAATATTATTTCAAAATGTATAAAATTAAACATTTAACCACAGAAGATATGTATTAGAGTGGAGTTAATTGCTGTAGAACGAGTTTCGTACTTGACTTTAAACCCGGGTTTTAATGCAGGCATTGTGCTCGAGTCGTTTGTCAGACGAGTTCAAAAGGAGTTGAGATTCAAGTTAATTACCACATTTACGATCCACATATGCGGTTATTCTGTCTGTAGCCCTGGTTACCATTTTCTCCGCTGTTGAAGAGTGAAAGGAGTGAATCAGGCATTCTGACCTTAGCTTAAGTGTACAGAAATCCGTCGGAGACAGCACTGTTGCGCTCATTTTCATCCAAACTTTTGATTCCTTTTAATGGTTTTATTACTTCTCTTTTTTTTTACTGGTTCTTGTAACAAAATGGCCGTTGAAGTGGGTCTCTAAATTGACTCCCCATGATTTGTTTTAATTTAAAGAGAAAACAAACGAGGGTATATCCTGCAGAAAGCTCGTAAAAAGAAATCTGTAAAGAGAGTTGTGAAGATAAAAAGCAAAACTGTGTGGAAGATATCTAACCACAGAGGGCAACCACCTGCTGGCGTTGGGGTTGGGAGTGCACGCCACCTTCAAAATGTTAGCTGCAGCATGGTTGGCTATGCTACACTTGACACCCACTTTCAGGGGTAAAAACATAGAATAAAAGTAAAGATGGGGAATTAGAATGGGAGGGGGTTATATTAAAAATCTACCCTGACTCAAGAGGTATGGTGTGAATTCCACTTTTTTCCTGCCTCAACCTAGATGAGTGGACGAATAGGGGCCGGCAACTAGCCTGCAAAATTAACCGCCAATCAGGTATTCGTGGGGAAAGTTGCGAAGAAGAGTGAAAGGGAGACGTCTAGCTGGAATAAAATCAAAGTATTTTGAGAATACTGGGGACACTCGGGCCAGGAAGGGAGTACCAACCATCCAGATTTTAGATGATACTTTGGTTTTACCCTTATTACATTCGTAGGAAAATAAGGTTGAAGAGCGACCACGTGCCTTTCTTTATCACGTGGTCTCGAGATAACCGTATGGAGCTTTGAAAGCGCGGCTGATCTACGGCTAGGAGGCGGTCCACGCCGTTTTATTGCACCCCAGCTGTATTTGCTTAGGAACACATTTTCGTCGTCTCACATGGCCTTCTAGCCAGCCTTCCTGCTCTTCGGCATAGATCGAAGTTCTTCGAACATTCTACGCCAACTTTATCTTGGTTCTCCCGAAGGAGTTGCTGCCTTTTCCCCCAAGATCGCACGAATTGTGGAAGCCACCTCGCAGACCGCCTATATAATTCCTCGACTCAGTTTAGCGTGTAGCACTTCAAGACTTTCCGCCTAATACCGTGCACGAGCTAAGGAAACCCTCGTCCGTCATGATCGGAGACAACGGCGATTTGAATTCGAGGACGAAGGCTAAATCGACATCCGTGAACTTTGCCATAGTCCATCGGCGAGAATCTGACAAGGATTTCCATCTCCGAAGGCCAAACTATGTGTCCTCCCTCATCCGCTTCGTGAGGTAACCCAAATTTTCCATTGCACTCATTGTATCCTGACTGGCCCTTCCTTTCAACGAACACGTAAGCAGTGCAACCGTTGACGCCTACAGATTATTCTATAATCCGACCTACCCGAATCGTCCCATCCTTTGTGTGCGAACCCAGGTTTAAAATCCCCTTTTAATCACCTACCTGAACCAACGACTAATCCTATAATTCTCCCTCTTGTGTCTCGTGACGACATTTAATTTCGCCTGAGGCGATCATTCCCTTTGAACTGTATATCTGTGTATATTCAAATTATATTTCTTTTGTTGTTAGTAAAGGTATATTTTCGTTATTGTCTTTCTTTTCCAACCTTAGGTGTTCACCAGCTACCTGTTAATCTTTGGCCAACTTGCACTCTTAATTATTTGTTTTAAAAGGACCCCACAAATTTAAAAACTTCAACCCCAAAACTCAAAAAGGGCATATATATATATATATATATATATATATATATATATATATATATATATATATATATATATATATAAATATATATATATATGTATAGAGAGAGAGAGAGAGAGAAAGAGTAACAACAAGGAAAGAAGGTACCCTAGGAGACCTTACGGTCCATTCAAAGAGGGTACATTTGGACTAGCAATCGAGTGGGCACATAGCTGCTCAATTGTTTTGCGTCTCTAAACGGCCACTTTTCAAGACCTTGTCTAGTCTTGAGTTGGACTGGGCAACAGATTCACTGTTGACAACTTCCACTGGTAGTGCGTTCCACATACCGCAGATACTTTAAGTGAAAAAATTTCTACACAGATTGCGGTCGTAACGCTTCAGTTCAAGTTTGAAGCCGTGATTGCGCGTTCTGTTCTCACTCAGTGTGAAAATATCCCGGTAGTCAACATTGTCGAACCCTCGAAGTATTTTGAAAACTTCGATCAGCTGATCACGCAGTCTACGGGTTTCCAGCGAGAACAGATCTAATTCCCTTTGTCTATGCTCATAACTTTTATGTCGGATAGTGGGAATCAGCTTGGTTGCCCTGGCTTGTACGCGTTCCAATCTTGCGATGTCCTTTCGCAATGAAGGACTCCAAAATTGTACGGCATACTCCAGGTGCGGTCGGACAAGTGAGTTGTACAGGCACAGTACAATCTCCTGGTTCCGATAACCAAACTGGCGCTTAATATAGCCTAGCATCCTTTGGGCCTTTTTCTCCGCCTCAATGCACTGTTTCGAGAACTTGAGGTCACTAGTGATTGTTACACCCAGGTCCTTCTCAGTATCGGTGGATTCCATAGCAGTGCCCTTAAGGATATACTGAGATTGGGGGTTTCTGTGGCCGATATGCATCACTTTGCATTTCCCCAAGTTAAAAGGCATTTGCCACGTGTTCGACCACTCCCCAATCTTCCCAAGATCTTCCTGCAGGTGGGCAGTATTTCCATCCTTTGCAACGTTCATACCAAGCTTGGTATCGTCGGCAAATTTGGAAATCTTGGCAACCATGTCACCGTCCATGTCGTCGACGTAGATGATGAATAGTAGTGGTCCCAGGACAGAACCTTTAGGCACCCCGCTAGTAACGGGCACCCACTCAGAAGACTGTCCATTTACCACCACCCGTTGCCGTCTGCCACTTAGCCAGTTCTCGATCCAGCCGGCTACTTTTCCGTCTATGCCCAGCGCTCGCACTTTCCGGAGAAGGCGGCGGTGTGGTACCTTATCAAAGAGAGAGAGAGATAGAGAGAGAGAGAGAGAGAGAGAGAGAGAGAGAGAGATTCTGGCCATTCCATGACCACATTATTTATCCCCTTGAGAGGACTACTCAGAGTGAGTCAATTTTGAATGGGCCCAAATTCAATGGCCGTGTGCTATTTTGGTTAATTCGACCCCTCATCCTAAGTTCAAATTGAGCAAATTCGTCTCCACCAATATTAGGAATCGTCGAAGGACTTAGGATTTGGGCGATGTTTAACGCGAATGTCTACCCCACTTCCACCCTCTCTTGTGCCTCGAGGACACAAAAGAGGAGACCACAGGTTTCCTCTTCCGGGTACACGCAGGCGAGAAAGAAGACGCCAAAAAGAGATGCACAGGGAGGCGGGGTTAAGGCCCATTAACGTAGTCATCAAAGCACGGACTAGGAATATGCAGGAACTGGTTAATAAAGAAATGAATGAGGAAATCATTCAAATGATTAACCAGAAGCCATGCGAGATTTCCAAGCTCCGTTAACCTCCTGGCTAACGGTGACGAAGTCCCGTTTTACACATGAGAAAAGTGTTTAACGCCGCAAAAGAAAACTCATACCAAATAACGAAACTCACGAACTAAGAAAGATTTAACCAAATACGACTAAAAACATATTTATTTTGACTCAAGATAACCGATTATGACAAGAAGAAAGAAGAGAGAAAACCACAAAAGACACAAAAATCAACATAAACCCCAAAATAAATTATATACAAAAATTCTAAGTATTAAAAGTATTAATTGAATAAATGATAAAACAACAGCAAATGCTCACGACGTATACAAATAAACATTATTTCTTTTAAAAATAAATGGCTTGCACGCTGTCCAAATATACCTAAAACAAGAACAACAAAAGAAGCACAAAAACAAAAATATAATGAAAGAGATAAGCCTGATCACCAGGCGCCTTGCATCCCTTTGAAAATCTCCTACACTACCTTCTCTTTTAACCACTTTTATTTCGGTCTGTCAATCCACACATGTTTTGTCCCTCTCTACACACACATACACACCTACATTAATTGGTAATTGGCAGCGCAAATGTCAAATCGAATTTAACTGTGGCCAGTGTCAGCAAGAGGCATACAAATGCTAAATTTATCCCTCAAATTGTCTTCATTTGCTAAAAGAAGGAGATAGAGGGCAGATTCGTCTGACTGAGAACAGACCCAGTATGGGTAGATAGATTATGAAGAAGATTAAATTTAGATTCCTTGGAAACAATCCGATCAAGGTTTCACACAAGTTAAGAAAAAAATCGAATTTCATTTGGATTCTACCATTACAAACGATAAGGGTAGTGGTAGCCTGGTTTACAATTTGATAATAGCACTTAAATTTTCATGACTGTTGTTAGTTTCTTCATACCAAATAAACAAGTGTGTTTGGCCTGTTTTGTTTAGATAAATGGCGCTGGAATTAACTGTATATATCTGTTTTGGTTATTCTTTAAGGGCGTGGGTATCGATTAGCTAAACCTCCACATTCTCTTCACTGTTCAGGTATAAAAGACATGACAATGTTTCGAGCCATATGCCATTCCCATTTCCACTTTAAAAATATTATTCTAGTATTTCCTTCCGATGGTTCCTTGAGTGACTCACACTTTCTGATTTTTTTTGTGTGATCTTTGTATATGTTTCACACCCACATAAGTGGCAAAAATAGGTCCAATAATATGTTTTAAACATCGAAATACGTCTCTAATGAAGCTGGAGCAAAGTTTTTCTTATGTTCATTTTCATCCCTAATGCTGTGACCATGAATATCTTCACGGAAAGGTTAAAACACACAATAGAAACAACCCTAAGTAAATATCCCCCCTCCCAAACACTACCAAAGTACAAGATTGCTAAACATTTGAACAGTATTACCACGCCATTTATTCTGGCAGAATTATTTATAAAAAGCTACCGAAGAATATATGGATATACCTAGCAGCTGTTTCCTAAAGTACAAAGTGCGATGAGTAATTTGTCACCGTTGGCAACTCTTAATTCCATGCATGCGTGTTATCCGGCGTTGGTTCTCATTTCTTTCTAGCATAGTAAACTCAGTTGTGCATCGTCTGTGAAGTAAGCTATACCCTGGTTGAATTCAATCCTACAAAAATTTGGAAAAAAAACGATCTGTGTTGCTTGATATTTGAGGCCCGTAGCTCCAATGCGAAGATCCCCGAATGCTTGTGTGGCGATCTGAGCACGGTGCAGAGGATCAGGGAAGAGTTGAAAGAGTCAGGCTAGGGTTACGTGGGTACGAAGTTCATTCAGTCTATCTACCTAAGGGATGGAACTTAGCTGGGTACAACATAAGGTAGGTTAAGCTTACCAGCATATTTGAGTGGTCTGATAAAGCTACCTCCGCATAAATGAAGGGATTGGTCCCATGATAAGCCACACGTTTATGTTGATAATCCTATTATTTTAATATTCAAAGTATGGCATGGTTTTATCTTAAATGGTTTTCTTAAATGAAACCAATGCCGATGACGCTTATTTAAGATGCTATGGAGAGAAAGTTCTTTGTAAGCGACGAACTTTCATTAAGATAAGACTGACCTCATTCTGAGGCCAGCAAGATGAGGCTACATGTTAAACTTTGGAAGGAATGTAATAAAATACAAGAATGCTTCTTCTCACTAAATCACTTTATCAAAGGGTGAGATGCACGAATAAAATCCTAAATAGTTTTCAGGCCAGTCTCACCATTGGATCTTATAAGTACAGGTAATTTAAAACTGCTGCCATTGACGCAGATAAGATTTGTCCGATTCATTCTGTATCGGGTCTTTCAATGTGCTCAAAAGAAATGGGGTGACAGATTGCCAGCGTAACCGCATTTACAGGTAGGAATTATAATTGGAATAAGTCTGCCTTCGGTAAACTTCATATTCGAAACCGTGAGAAGTTCCTTGTAGTAATCTACCAATAAAAGGGAGAGTAACTTTATTTTGTACTCCATACACAAATATTTTCTCGCCACTATAATATACACAGTGTATAGAATAGTGGTGAAATGCAACGAGGGAATTTCCCGGAGAAAGCTCGTAGAGAAAGATCTGTAAATATAAGGTGAAGAGAGAGGAAGGGAAAATGTGAGGAAGATATATAGCCGCTGATCCTCTACAGACATTGGGGTAGGGATGGGGATGGGGGGCTAAACTGGCCCATGCTACTTCTGACACTCCATGGCAGGGTAAAAGCTTCGGGACGGTGGGTGCAATTTTAATCATATTAATAATTGACTATGTAGCAAAATTTGACTTTTGTCTTGTCCTTGGTGTAAAAGTGTTATTTCCTAATTGTTTGTGGCTCTATTAAATAAAAAAAGAGTCAATTTTAATCCCAAAACTTTGCTTTTGTGGCTAGGACATTGAATTTTTAAATTAGCCCATTTAAGGTAAATAACATTATTTTGATGCAAATAGTAAAAATATATAAAAGGTTTCAAGGGTTATGTTTTTTTTCAGTTATGTTATAAACATGATATATTGTATTTAAAAAGTTATAGAAAGAGTAATACAGAATATAATAGCTATTTTTTCCCTTATATCTTGTTTTTTTGCGACCTGGACAGCAATGGCAGTTTTTTTACAGTCCACATAGATTCAGCGCTAATTTGGTGAAAATTAAACTGTAGGTGTTTCTAGAACTTTCAAGAATTTTTATATGTATGAAGAATTTCTAGAAAGTTCTGGCAATGTAGATGACTGTATAAATACAAAGAATGTCTACTCAAGAGATCAGTTTAACTCTAGCCGTCACAGCGCAGACATCGTCACTCGTCATTGATAGAAGCATTCTTTACACATGGCATCAACAGGTTGTAAGCATCCGACAGACGCATTTTGCTAAGTCCGCGACGAATTTATTAAGACATGAGTGAGGCCTACAAAGCATATTTCGGCATGCCAGTCGGAGATCTAGACAAACCTTGGGTACCTCATTTAACCTGCGAGCTCTGCAAAAGAACTCTGTAAGGTAATATATATATATATATATATATATATATATATATATATATATATATATATATATATATATATATATATATATATATATATATATATATATATATATATGTTTAATGTTGTCCATCGTTGCCGATGACGACGTCACTCCATATATGGATGATATTGAGGATTTTTGGTTGATGATTATCGTCTTTGGTGAGATCGTTGATGGCTGCGGAGTCTGCGAAGGTTGGCACAGCCTCTTCCACAGATATCGCAGATATGGTGTCCTTGTATTTGTTGGTGTCGTTTTGCACGGCGGGCTATGGCAGCATTGTGAATGTGTGGATAAATGAGCAATGCATGGAGTGATAACTTACACGATGACATTTAAGGTGGAAAGTAGGTGTGCATTCTTCAGTCCAGTGGCATGGAAATAATCCAGGACGACTGGAGCAAGTTTAAGTTGCAGTGCTCTGCCCCAAAAAGGTCTCTCCTTGGACTATCGCCTAATGCACGAGCACTGTGCAGACTTGATCTCCAGGTTTACTCCTGAAGCCTTGGCCCTTCCAAGGGCTCCAAGAAGGCAGTAGGGTTGGCAGGGTTATACCGCCTTTCACTCGGTCGTTGGACGTACCTTCAGCTTACTTCGATACTGGATTTTTTTTTTGTACAGGATGGTACAGAGGAGAAAAGAGGCTATGGATTTCGCAATCCCACGAATTTGGAGGGAACCAACTGACCACTCAAGCAATTGTTTCTTCTGCATGGTGAACCCTTCCAAACGTCGAGCAGTCAAAAATGCGCCTGTTATCATGTATCCAGACATTCAGTGATCTATTGCGCCAGTACCACACTGTTCTGAGCTCCCCGTACTCACTCCTCCAAAAAGAGAGCAGCAGTTTTTAGAAAGGAAAATAAGTTCAGAAGAGGATGACGTCATTGATCCAGATTACACAGGTGCAAATGAGGAAAGAAACCCATACTGCCCCAACCAAAAAGATCTTAACGACCTTGTCAGAGATCTTAGCCTCACATAGTCCAATGCCGAGCTTTTAACTTCGAGACTCAAACAGTTGGATTTGTTAGATAAAGGTGTGCAAATATCAGGTCAGAGAAAGCGTCAACAGTGTTTTTTAAGCTTTTTTACACGTCAAGATGTGCTTTGCTTTAGTCAAAATGTAACAGGTCTGTTTGAGGCAATCGGAATCGCCTGTAACCACAACGAGTGACGCCTCTTCATTGACAGATCGTCCAAGAGCCTCAAAGCAGTGCTGATTCATAACGGGAACATGTATCCATCTCTTCCCCTTGGTCACTCTGTCTAGCTCAAAGATAAATATAGCAGTGTCGAGATCTTGTTAGATGCATTGGAATATGAAGAGTACGGTTGGAAGGTTATCGGAGACTTCAAAATGGTGGCCTTCTTGATAAGTCTCCAAGGCGGTTTTACCAAGTTTCCTTGTTATCTTTGCCTTTGGGACAGCAGGGACACCGTAGAACACTACCATCAGCGTGATTGGCTACAACGGACCGAGTTTAGTGTGGGGAGAAACAATATCAAATGAGAGCCTTTGTTGGACCCCGAAAAGTACTGTTTCCTCCTCTGCACTTAAAATTGGGCCTTATGAAACAATTCGTCAGAGCTCTAGATAAGGAAACTGCAGCTTTCAAGTATCTCCAAGATTTCGTTCCTAAGCTATCTGGGGCAAGGGTGCAAGCCGGGCTCTTCGTCGGTCCACAAATAAAAAAGATCATGGAGTGCAAGGAATTTCCCGAGAATCTCACTAGGGCGGAAAAAGCAGCGTGGGACAGCTTTATCGCAGTGGTTCTGGGCTTCCTAGGTAATCACAAAGCCGAAAACTATGTAGAGCTTATTAAGAACTTGGTGAGAAACTATGGCAAGATGGGGTGCAGGATGTCCCTGAAAGTCCATATTCTTGACACTCATCTTGATAAATTCAAGGAGAACGTGGGAGCGTACTCCAAGGAGCATGGTGAGCGCTTTCATCAGGATCTACTGGACTTCGAACGCCGCTATCAAGGATCGTATAATGAAAATCTGATGGGAGACTATATTTGGGGGCTGATTTGTGAAAGTAATTTACAATATAAGCCTAAATCATGGAAAACTACTCATTTGTAATATTTTAATTGTCTCACTTATGTAATTCTAGAATAAATAAATGCTATTTTTGTATCATGTTTTGTTTCTACTTTATGCAAATGAAAGTTCATTTTTGCCACTTCCTTCTGACGGAATAGTTAAATTTCCTATAAATATCATTATCTTGGACACAAAAGCAAAGTTTGAAATAAATAATAATGTTTTTTCATGTATTCTAGACACAAGCAAATAGTAAATAACAGTTGCTACCCAAAAACAAAAATCGTGTTACACAGTGCCAAGCTTAGGCAGGTACAGTCATAGCCAAAAGTTTTGAGACTACATTTTTTCATATAAGAAAATTAGTAGAATTAAGCAAATGTTGCAGTTTTTATTAGTATGTTTTAGAATGTTGTTCAGGACTGCTTCAATTCGTTTTTGCATGCTGAAAACCGAATTTGTGAAGATAGCTTTACTGATATTGCTCTATTTTTGTTCAAAAATCACCTACAACTGCTCACAATTATATGACTTCTGTTTATCAACCGCCACTTTGAATATCGCCTACAAATTATCTATTGAGTTTAAATCTGGCGAATTTCCTGCCCAAGATCCCAAATGTTCGATGAAACTTTCAGACAAGAATTTTATTATTGCTTTTGCCTTGTGACAAGGTGCGCGATCATGCTGAAAAATACAGTTATTATCTCCAGATTGGTCCTAAACTGTTGGGAAAAGGTGATGATGTATCACCTTCTAGTACCATTTTGAGTTCATGGCAGTCTTCTTGGGCAAAAGGGTTAGTGCTCTAGTTCCCTTAGATGAAAAGCAGCCCCAGAAATAAGTAGTGTACAGATGCCTTTCCATGGCGACGACACAGGACCCGTAAAAGTTCTCCCTTTTTCTCTACCTAACGACGTTTCTTCTAGAAGCCCCAAACAAGCGGAAGGGAGCTTAATCAGCAAATATCACTTTGCTCTAGTATACACCATTCCAATCTAAATATTTCCTACAGAAGGGGAGCTTATCCGTAAGGTTTTTCTTGTTGAGATGAGTCTTCTTTGCAGCTTTTTCTGACCTGAAACCTCCTTTGTCGAAAAGTATTCGCCTCACTGTGCGGTGGTGAAGCGTTCACACCTTCCTCTTTCTAATCGTAAGCAAGCTTGGCACTGGAGGCAGCCCGATCCTTGAGCTGGGACCTCACAGGAGGAGGAGATCTTTTCAACCTTAAAAAAAGCATGAATGGCACCCTTTATTTTCTTCTGTTGACGATGTTTAAAGAGTTGTTTTAACTTTGTTTAATTCTCAGAGTCCTTAGTTATATAGAAATGGCTTTAATGGATGGCATGATCGCTTGCAAAAGTGGTTTGACCTTAATGGAACTTATGTTGAGAAATAAAACTTGTAATTTATTTTTTATTCCACTTTCTACGAACATTATGAAGACTCCTTGCATATGGCGTTAGCTCTTTCAACCCTCGTGGCAATCAGATTACTCAAATGAAATATAACTCAAAAAGAAGAGAGGTAAACTTACAACAAAGAGAATAAACATAGAAAATTGAAGCACAAAGCAAAATAATTACCTTAAAAATTACATAGGTAAATAAGTCTAAGGAACATAATTATAAGTTAAATGAATCTTCCATTATAAAGCTACAAAAAAAATATATCGGAAGCTTCTTTACAGTCCGATTTTTGTTAGGGAAAATCGAGAGTTGAAGCTACTAGAAGACTTTTAAATAAGAGGTAAAAATAAGGTAAGTCTAGTGCAAAAAAAAGAAATGAACAAATTGCTAGGACAGATGAAACAATATCTACTAGTTGGAAGACGCCAAATGTCAAAACTAAAGATAGACCAAGAGAACAAAATACCAGAGTAAACAGCCTTAATATTGTGAAAGAACTCTATCAGGAAATATATGATTACAATTGGCAACAGATACTTTCTTGATAATTAAAGAAGAAATCCCGCCAGTAAAAAACAACGAAATGACTTAAGGGCATTTAAATATGGTATTGCAACGTGATAAATTAGAATAAATATTGACCTAATAAAACATGGAGAGTACGAATTACTAACCTACTTGGTATTTTGTTTACAATATGATTAAAAGGTAGAAGGGTTGAAAGTGAGATAGAGAATTCAGTAGATTTGGATGGGGTGTAAGAAGAAGCTAGATTTGGTTGCCAATAATGACATCAGAAGTGATCACTATTTCTGAGATTTGAGGAGTTTGAGACTTACTTCAAAATATAATAAATTTAAGGAATAAAGAAGAGCTTTTTCTACCGGTCTGTCTCTATCCTATTTTCTAATTTGAAGAACTATTTTTTAATCAGGGTATTTAATAGAAGCCTTGTAACAATTACATTTATTTTTTTAACAATAAATTAATCTATTGAGAAAGTGGCTAGAAAACTGGGTTAAGGTCCTCCCGACTAAAGGAGAGATGCAAAAAAGAAATTATGTGATGCCTAAAATTCTAATATTGCCACTTGCAAAAAAGAATAATAAAAAATGAGTGCCTGAAAAAAATATTTAAAAAAACTCACTGAGTGACAGTTATGTTTCTTTGCTTATTTTTATTACATTGTCTCAGGGCTTAAAAAATAGGAGAGAGTCTAGGTAGTGAGGTCATTAGGAAGGCGTGTGTGTGTATGTGCCTTTGCAGTTAGTATATTGTTGTAATGAAAACGGGAAGTAAATACTTGCGACTCTTAGCGATTCTGCAAAGGCGTGGTCAACCTTCAAGGATCGCTGATATTCGTAATTATGCATTATGCTCAACACCTGTAAGTAGAATCTAATGACCGTTCACGAGCTTCATGTAAGTGTAAATCGTTTTAAATGAGGGGAAATCGACGGTAGGTAACACCATTTTCAGATCAGGCGAAGTTTAGCTCTTGATTCCCATCTAGTTTAAACCTTTTTATTTCTATATCTTTCTTACGCCCAACGTAGATGCTATCTCTCTCTCTCTCTCTCTCTCTCTCTCTCTCTCTCTCTCTCTCTCTCTCTCTCTCTCTCTCTTTCTCTCTCTCTCTCTCTCTTTCTCTCTCTCTCGAAATATCCCATTTCAGTTGTGTGGAGTGTAGCCTAATCAGTAGGGGTGGGGGGTGCAGAAGCGCAAAAATTACCTTGAGCTATAAGGATCTCATTCTTCACTTTTCCAAAATGGGTATATTTTGTAACGGTTTCTAAAGTTTTATAGATTTCTTCAGTTTATTTTTACGTTTTTTCTGGATGTATGCTCGCGCTCTAAATTTTGCACTCAGATAGTAAGTTAAATATGGGGTGCGTGTACGAACTGAGCCACCCCCAAGAGACTTTTCTCTTGGCTAATGTGGCTATTAAATAAGGGGTTGGCATCAATTTGATATTCATACTTTAGAGGAAAATGGGCTGGGATAATTCAGGCAAATCGTGATCATGATGCTGCGAACTTCCTTGTGTGGGGAACCAAATTTATCATCATCGTAATGTCTCTTGACACTACATCAAATTGTGGGAGATGTTTGGGTTTGTCTAATGGTCCAATCAACAGGACAGTTAACTAAAAATCAATATTTAAACTTTGCACATCTGCTCGTCGTCCTATTTATAGGGCACCTGATTTTTTTTTCATATTATTCCACTTTTGGGGCGGAAATTCTCATATTAGATTTTAATTAAACTTTAAAATGCGTCCATTTTTTTTAAATGGTAAGAAATGAGACATTAGTTAGCTAATAACACTTATTGAACAAGATCTCTTAGGTCTTGGGTCCTCTGTTGACAAATACTTCCACATACTCCGCAAGGGGGCGCCGGGTGTAGACTGTTAACTCTGGCACCTGGAGCAGCGGGACGACCTCCCAACCCAAGTACCCCGGCTAGTCTGAAACAAAATTGCAACTACCTGAGCTTTTTCTCCTTTTAGACATCTCCATTTTAATTTTCTTCTCTTCGACAATTTTTACTCGCCGATTCTCACCGATTTTTCGTGACCATCAGCTAATTTTGCAGGCTAGTCGCCAAGTAGATTTCGTCCACTTATTCATGGGTATATTCATGAATTGCCATACCCCCCTATCTTTCTTATCACTTCTCCCTGCAAAGCCACCGAGTCATGTATAGCGTTTAAATTATGCTGTAGCTGATATCTGTTTGATTACATGCACTCCGGTCCCCAACTACCGCAGATGGAATCCTTTCTGTTCCCAATGCTTGAAAGATGCTCTTCGGATATATATATATATATATATATATATATATATATATATATATATATCTCACACTTTTGGCCTTTATTTATTTTACCACTTTATTTACAGATATCTCCCTATACACTTTCTGCAAATCCCTCGATGGTTTTCCTTGCTAATTTTGAGGTGGGAAATGGTTCCTCTTAGTTGCTCCTTCCCCATACTCGTTCCTTCTTTTTAAACCTATTTCCTCATAGTCGTTCTTTCCTCATTGCCGTTCCGTTCTCATTGTGGTTCTTTCATCATAGTTATTCCTTCCTCCTAATCATTATGTCCTTATAGTCGTTCACTTATCACAGTTATTCTTTCCTCATAGTCCTTCCTTCGTCATTTTCGTTCCTTCATCATTGTTGTTCCTTCCTCATTCTCGTTTCTTCTCATAGTCGTTCACTTATTATAGTTATTTATTGCTCATAATTCTTCATTCCTCGTAGTCGTTCCTGTCTCTTAGTCGTTCCTTCTAAAAGCGTCCTCGATTTCGTCAGTAAGTTCTCTCAGATATTGGCTGACGTCCAGCAAGTGATGGCGGGCAAGTGGCGCTACTTGAAGACAACGATCTTCGTATCGACGCAAAGCAACGCAACCTACTGTTCTGGAGTCCTTAAAATTTGATCTCTGTGTACGGGGTTGCGAAAGCAGCCGTATGAATGGTGGTGAAAGCTGGCACATCGGTATCGTCACTGCCAAACTTATACTACTTAATGACATATGTATGACTCGCAAAATCATTTTGCATCATGCTTTTGCCTATTCATTAATAATTATCGGTCACAGGTTATAATACGTCAGCGCCTGGTGAATATTTCTTTTCCTCACGGTTTGGCACCAATTAATTACCCCATAGATCGTTCAATATTAACTTCCACAAAAACGTTTTCCCGGGCTCTTGCCTTTATTTGGTATACTCAATTATGCCTTTCCTCTCCACATATAACAAGGCTGCAAAAGTACACGTTTGACTCCAGAAGCCTTTGGAGTCAAACATATCTTTCAAAAATAGCAATACGTTTGTGAAAATCCCATATTTCATATATATTCAGGATCCTCAGCGATTGTCTAAGATCGGTCGAAGTCCAGTGCTTAGTAAATATCCCTCGCTTTATCATGTTCACCATATTTACATTTTCGCTCATTATTACGATCGCACCTGGCAAAGAGTGGAAACATAAGTTTATCGCTGTAAATGAAAAAGAGAATAAGCATCTGAAGATTGTTGATAAATACCCGGACATGAACAAGAATAAAAAACTGGTTATTGAACAAGGACGGATAATATTAAGTGCGGTAAACGGGTTCCAATTAAAACGTTTGGAGTTTTCAAAGGATAAAAAACTGCACAAAACGTATTAACAGAGACGCACAGTATCTGTTGGTAGTTGGTAAAGATTAAATGCATTTGTTCTGGTCGTAAACAGTCAAAACAAACCACCATTCACTTTGTGTTTCTTGAAATTTGTATATCCACATAACAATATGTTTGTAGCCAGTCCTACCTATCGCTTTATTACGCTTCATTGTTTGCGAGCTTGGGTTTATCACCTTCACAGTACCTATGTATACATTTACACCAGGCAGGCGACATCCTTGTCACACCCCCATGAGATGGGGAGACAATTTTTATCTCTGTCTCACGATTAAGGTAAAAAAAAAAAACAGCCAATTTTGTATTTGGCACGATATGTAGAGGACCTTTTCATCTGTTACGGGCCAGCTCTATCTCACCCCCACCCCTCTATCACTCCACCACCACCAAGCTCTTACTATTAAAGCGCAGGCTTTGGCATTATTTCGACTAATAACTGTGATACGCTTGACCTTTAGTGAGAGGCAAGAAAGGAACAAACGAAGAGAGACATATTTTGGAGAGGGAGGAAAAGTTTAGTGGAAGGTTGTGAAAGTTGGTTGTTGAACTGGTTTATCTAATGAATTTAGAGAGTGCCTCATTTTAAATCTTGTCTTGGCTGGCGTTAAGTGTAGTTTGTAAACATCTAAACCTAATGACACCATTGTAGACTGTCTCCGCAAAAGAGCTAAATTAAATTCTGTCATACTTCGGAACATCTCAAATAATAAACTCGGGTATTTATCCCTTATCCACTATATTTCGCCTCCTACAGCAAATTGGCATCTCTTTTAATCGCCATATAGCCAACATATCTTTCAAACTTACTCCGTTCATTTTATTCCACTGTTAGATAGAAAAGTATTGACGCTATGATATATTCCAATTTTTAAGGGGGAATACAGTTTCGTAGTCCCTCCTCCTCTCCGTCCCCTTCCCTCGTTCGGAGAGGAATAGTAGAGGAGGAGGCCTGTGGCCAACTCGCTCCTGGAGAGACTCCTCACTTCCTGCCCACAGCTTACTGCAAGCAGACGGTGAAGTGAACGATTATGAGAGCCTGGGGCGAGGCTTAGAGGGGTTCATAGTGGCAGGAGAAAAAATGAAAACAGAAGTAAAGCTTAGAGATGTGCAGAATGGGCAAACCGCAGTAGTCCCATGCCTGGAGAATGGGAGACCGACTGATTGACGTGAGATCCGAACTACAATACATTTTTCACAGTTCTTTTATTTGTTCCTTTCTCATCGCCAATCATATCTTAGTTCCCTTTCTGACAAATAAGTAAGAGACGAAGCCTTCGCAAGACTGGTAAATTCAGTGGAGAAGGATAAATAACTGTCATTAAACACAACATTTTCGCACAGATGCATTCTCTCGCCTTACGTCGCCTCACCAATGGATCTGCTGAGATAAACATTGTGGTCTTAACGAGATCTTTGTGCACGAATCTCAGATAGAATCTCCTCCGTCTTATGGGAAAGCAATAAATGGTAACATCGAGGTAAACCGTCTTATTTTTCACATACACAAGTTTCCTCTTTATCAAAAAACATACATACCTACCATCACAATCCTGTTTCTCATAATTTGTATTACATATTAAATAACCACATTTGCGGTTAAACCTTCAACACTTTTCACCGACAACAAAGCTGAAGATTCACAGATTTTTAATGTTGTTATAAATCTTGTCATTGTAAGCCAAAATACTTTCTATTCAGTAAATTTTCTTACATTTATCATAAATTATTGACTCATTCTCAACTAATTACATGCTACAGGAACTACATTAACATTACGTTTATTCAAACGAGCATTCTTTCAAATGTACACATATTTCTTTAAGGAATTGCATCGATTTTATGCACATCCCTAAAGTAAGTAAGTGTTCTACTTGTCACAGGTGGAAATAATTGGTACCTACCTATAGAAGAGGTAACCTTTCTTTGTGCTGTCTGGATTTGAAAAATATATGCGAATCTATGATTGGTATTATTCATCACATAGATGCCAACGTCCAACACCTGTTCCATAATAGCGCATGCATTTGTTTGCTTTGAAGGGGGGGAGGAGTACACTTTGCGTTCGCACAACTTATGCATCACAACGAATGCACAGGTCGACGTCGTGCCATATTACTGACTATTGGGATGTGTCATGAGTATATTTTAGTCTTGCGTTGAATCGAGACATGGAGATGGGGGGGGGGGATGGTCCGCAATACACAATGTTAAAAGAAAAGTTATTCTTTAAAACAAATATTTTTTTTAGATTGAATCTCTTTTCTAATACGATCCGAGGCGCGATTGTATGCGTTTGGCCCACATTAGGTTTAAAATGGTATCAGTGCCCCAAAATTCCGCGACACCTTGGAACAAGGGTCAAAGATCTTGAGGTAGGAACGAGTTTGCAACGCTCCTATTGACGTATTTGTCCCCGGTCAAATCGACGACAACCTTAACGATCTCGATGAGCAGATTCTTTGATTCCTAATTTGGTCCACGTACGGGATTCAGACTAAGGTTGTAGTTTTTTTTATAGTACCCCAATGTTTGAAGATCATTGGGGCCTGTATCCCTCAAGTTGTTAGAGGGCGCCGTCGTATATCCCATTACTCCGCAAAGGTACCCGTTTTTCCTGCGGGGCGGTGGCGCTGCAGGATGTTTGCATGGGTTATTTATCTTCCACGCATTTTCAAGCAGAGAATTAATTAATAATGAATAAAAATTGAAATACCCTCAGATGCACCCGGGTCAAAACGGTAGTCTGATGATGCTTCTGATTCTGTGTGTCTTGCGAATATATATATATATGTATATATATATATATATATATATATATATATATATATATATATATATATATATATATATATATATATATATATATATATATGTGTGTGTGTGTGTGTGTGTGCGTGAATTAGATAGACTTGCAAGTATACACATGTAAAAAAAATTGTGCTGTATACAACTTTCCCTCAGTTCACTCTACCGATAAACTTCCTTTACGACTAACGGCTAGACGCCACTCGCAGGCACCAGCATCTCACTACCAGACACTTTTAATCACTCTATTTCCTTTCGCCCTTTTATGCCTCCTCGCTAGCAAACATTCGCTTTCACACCCACCTGCCTACCAGGCATGTGTTGATGGGATTTTTTGTAGAATTTTGAAGGAATGTAAAGATGTGTTGGATACCAAGCATGTCAATTTAGAAAATCGTTAGATACTGGCGTTGTAAGAGCTGTGTGGAAGAAAGATAATGTGATCATGATCTTTAAGAAAGAGGAATAAAACGATTTATCCAATTACAGACCAGTGAGTTAAACATCAATGATGGGGGAAAATGATTTAATCTGGAATAGCAAAATCTATTATGGATCACTTATACAAGCAAAGTTTAGTTCTGAACAAAGTACAGTTAGTTAACTATTCCAACCTAAAATAGCCTCACATAACCACGGTTAATTAGTTGTTTTAGGTTGGATTGGCTAATAATGAACTCCGTAGTTAGTTCAACAACTAATATCATGGATACTATTTTGTATAGTACAAAAACGATGTACGCCGATTAGAAAATCTCTCCATGAACTACTATAAACTACCCCAAATTCCATTACCTTGAAAGAAAAATCGAAGTTATTCTTTGGGTGGGTAAAGAAAGACTGAATGGCAGGCAAAAACTGTTGGATTCTAGTTGAAACATCCGGGATTTCTTTTACGAATAGCTCTGTTAGACATGTTCATTAGGGGGAAATGAGTTGCCAGAGCACGCCTGCAATTCATCTACTTCCAATTGTGTAGGTTCCATTAACTCATCCAACCAAGTAAAATGGTAGTGTCATCCGATAGTAATTAACGTAAAAATACTTTCGCTATTAATATTTATGCAATGTGGTTTTAAAATTTGAATGTTTATTGTTATTTAAAGAATTCTAAGTGTTTTTTATTGGAAAAATCTCGAATATCTCGTCCGAGGCTAAGCTTAACAATAATTAAAATGAGTAATTGTTAAGATTAGCCCCAGGTTGGGGGGAGAGAAAATCGCAAAAAATAATTTAACCTTCAAATTATAATGCAAAGTGACTTCAATATTGAGGATTTTTATTACTATTTAAATCATTTTGGATGTTTTTCATTTGAAAAAAAACTTGCCAATCGCACTCGGAGATAATCTTAACAATTAGCGAAGATACATAGTTATTATTTAATAAAACCGTGAAAATACCGAAGGCTTTGTTTATCCTGCGATCGGGAGGAGATTAATAGGGTGACGAAGCAAAGAACACCAAACGCTCAACGACATATAAAATTAACAACAGTTGTTTTTTTTCTTTCTCATTTTCGGTTGTGAATGTTGTCTCTTTAACAAATAAAAAAAACAAAGAAAAAAAAACGAAATAAAGAAAAAACAAAATCTCTGATCATTCAGGCTTGGAGGGCTCAACCCGTATTCTTACACCGTCGCCTCGTTTTCTGACTTAAGCCCAACCAACACCTTTGGTATTAATCGAAAATAAAAGAAAACCAAACGAAAGAAAAAGAAACAACTAATCCGATTGTTAAAACATGGTCCATGCATTGTTCGGTGCCCTTGCACTTGTGTCTTGTTTTAGGCCTAACTCAAGAGTGAAGAATTAGTTCTACCATACTTGTAAAAAGATGTACCGACACACAGAGTGAAATAGATATACGCTAGATAGATTGAAAAAAATAATTAAAAAGGACATCGCATCGCGCAACTTGGTGATGACATGAAACAGTTAGGTTAGGTTAGGTTCCCACGCAAGATCATTGCATGTCTCTTTGTGGTTGGTGTATGTATGTGTATGTGACTCGACCTCTCTTCGCCTCCCTTGGTGAGGGTTAGTTTACGTTTGGCTAGGCTAACTTAGGTTCTTTGTGTGTATGTGTGTGTGTGCGCGCGTGTGTGTGCGTTCGTGTGTGTGCGTGTGTTCTTGAGTGTGTTTGACTCAACCTCTCCCGACTGCCTGGGGATGACTTGATTTAGACCTGATCTACCTACTAATAATTGGCTCGTACGAAAAACAATCCGGGCCGCATATTTAAATTAGACAACCTTTTGCAAATTCTAAAATGTTTGGGGAAATGTAATTGTTAGCATTTAATTACAGATTTGCCGCTCTTTCAATTGCACGCGAGATTACAGTTAAAAATGTATAAGTTTTGATCGTGCAATGAAGTAGCTGTAAAATAATATTTTAACTTATTCCCAAAGGATAATTAGGAGATTAAATTAAATAGTTTTTATTGAGTATCGAGATTTTAAATGAAAAGAAAGAAACAGTTTTTTAGGAAAACTTTCATAAATATAATTTTTACTTAGAAAACAAGTTTCGGAAGTATCCTAAGTGAAAATTAAATTTGTAAATACTTTTCCTAAAAACTGTATTGCTGCTTGGGAGATTAAGTAAATATATTTACAGTCTTGACTGTTAAGAAATACATATTTTATTTACAGGGGCTTCATTTTCACAAGAAGCGAAATTGGAAGAACTATTTGCCATGTCAACGGTTTTATACTTGTTATATTTTAAAATATAATATAAGACAAATTTTTGCAGTTTATAAAAAAAGAATAATTTATGCCATTGTTTACGAAGAACGAATTTTCTCGTCAAGATATTCTCATTTTAAACGTTAATACTTATTTGTTTTGCCATAAATTTAACATATTATCAAATAGTTTAGGCTCTATGAACTTTAACTTAAGGAATTGTTTCTAAAAGAATTCCCCAAATTATTAAAAATTAATCCTATTTCCTGAACGCATTGCCTACAGAAATTCCTGGCAAGGACAGAGGAACAGCCACGTTGGACGAAAGGGCAGAATAAATGTAACAAAAACATGCCCAATCATCTCATTTTTTGTCCTCGATGAGAAGACTTCCTTAATCACAAAAGCCAACTCAAATAACTCTTTGGTTCAGGTTTTTCTAAATTTAGAGTCGAATAATGAAAATACAAAAGGAGATAAGCAAGTTTTTAAGAACTTCTAATTTGCGAGTCGATGAGAAAATGTCTTTTTATTTATGTTGTAGGATTGTACACAAAGTTGGTATGTGCATTGCTTAGCATATATATATATATATATATATATATATATATATATATATATATATATATATATATATTACTCCGAAGAAGAGTAATATCGACCTTTATTACAATGCCAATATGAACACCGGCTACCGTGAAGACGAAAAGGCTCTCAAAGCCATTCTCCATCGTAACGTGACCCCAACTGACCCTAATACGGATATTAATCTAATTGTATACCACAAGACCAATAAAACAAGTAGTTACATCATGAAGAACAGCTGCCTCCCTCCAACGAGCGAACTCCAGGGGACTAACGTCGTGTATGAATATTCGTGCAAAGTTGGTGACTGGGAACACCGCAATTCAAAGTACATCGGCGTGACCTCCACAACCCAGTCAAGGCGACTGACAGTTCACCTTCAAAATGGCACGATTAAAAAAACACGCCCACTCTCATGGCACTACCCTAACCGGTGAAAAACTGAGTTAGGACACCTCCATCATCCTGAGACTCCAAAATCGCAGAAAATTGCGGATGGCCGAAGCCGTTATCATTCAACTGAAGAAACCGGCAATTAACGTGCAACTTCAGCCGGAAACCATACTCCCGACATCTCGGCGTGTCCGAGTTGACCGCCGTTAAAAGAAGCACGTTTTCAAACTTCATTTTCCTCTGCCTCCTTTGCCAGAAAACTAGATCGGAGCGCAACGGTCAACGGTTTATTAAGAGATGAATTACAATTGAAAGAATTACATACATGTAAAATAGCGAATAGTGAGGAAAATAGAATTTAGCAGAGAAGAGATAGTTAATAGTACAAGTAAGAAGATAAAGGTCCCCGGAGACATGGAATTCAATTAGTTAGTACTATACAGTACAATATTCTATTTACATTTTTACTCATAGAAGTTGAAAATATATAGTTTTCTAACTTATATACATACAATTATTCTACATAATTAAGATACACCGTTATTTCTCAATTATACAATTTTCCTTACTTTTTGTTAGTTTATTCAATATTTATACACTTCTTAACTGTTAGCTGGTTATTAAATACTTCTGTTCAGTTACTGTAATATTTTTTATAAGCCTATTAGTCCAGCTATTATTTTAAATCACCTCATATTTCTATGTTAAATTACACTGTCTTTAAATGCTTTAGATTAACTTATTTTGAATTAGATTGTTTCTAGTATCTAAGTCGTTAATTATTTCAGATTGAGTTAGGTTATTTGTTTTATCATCAACACTAACTCTATAATTTAAAAAGGGGATTTTTTGAGTATTTGAATAATAATTTCATCTTAGTTTGGTTATGACTTATGTTTTTTTATCAAAGTTATTTCTAATAATTCTTTTATAATATCAAAAAAACAAAATGGTGAAGTTCAGAAATAAATATAAGTATCGAAATTTTGTGAATGTTTTAAAACTTGATATTTCGAAAGGGGGCAAATTTAGTTTAGAGTTCCTTTTTTAAATTATTATGATTTGCGAAGTTCATATTTTAAATTTTAGTCTTAATAGCGAAGCGCAAGCTCCCCCCGTAGTGGGGAGTGGCGAAACCATTCCCTGGTTTCTATTTATATGCACACTGATTATTTTCTCACTTTTACCGATTAACTTTTCGTTTCGTCACATATATTATTTTATTTAGTAAATTTAATTATTGGGCTCGTTATTATTATTTTAACCGCTTGAACCTTTAGTCACTTAACACTTTACTTCGATTATTTTATTTCAGATGTCTTTTGACCATTTTTTATTTTTTAAAGGTTGTCATATTCATTGAGTGTACACACTTTGCTGCTATGTACACTGTGATAAGGGGCCCTCATAGGTGAACTGTCCTGCGGCTATGCAATGCAATCATAGTTCCATTTCATCTTTTGGGGACGGGCAAAGGTGCTGAACCCGATTAGAATACCTGATGTAGATGTACAGAACCTAAGGTTCAGGCAAGCATTTAAAAGCAGCCAAATAATATCTCGACAAGAAATTCAACCGATCTATTAAGAAACTTAACAGAAGATTAAAACCTCTATCAACTCAAATTGACAATACAATATTAAATGAAGAGAATAATGAAAACCAGAAATGATTTGCTTCATGTAAATAAAGATATTAAATTGACTATAAATGATCCCAAGTGGACACCTAAAATAATAATAAAAAAATAATTAAATAAAAGATCCGAAGTGGACAAAAAATAAATAAATAAAATAAAAGATCCGAAATGGACAAAAAATAAATAAAATAAAATAAAAATAAATAAATAAATAAAATAAAAGATCCGAAACGAACACGTAAAATTACAAGGAAAGTCAATCAATAGTCAAGAGGCCTCCTGCAGGATTTCAAAGGCTTGAATGCTGACAAACAAAAAAACAATAACTACGGATAAATAAAAATGCAAATGACTGAGGTTGCCAGACAACCTGGAACAACTACTCTCTCTCTCTCTCTCTCTCTCTCTATTATACACCTATTCTACCTATTCTCTCTACTCTATTTACACATTTTCTACCTTTTTCGATCGTTGATCGTTGGGGGCGGGCACAGGGGTGAATCAAACACCTTGAAGTCCACGTCCGCACCGTCAAAGAAGTACCCTTGTTCGAGGATCTCCTTATTTTCGGTGAAAAGTACTCGTACGTCTACGTAGTTAGTTTTCATTCCCTTCTCTTCATCCGTGGTTGTTTGTTCGTTGTTTTCTTTTGCTTTTTTCTTCTTCTTTCCTTTCTTTCTTTTCTTCTTCGCTCCTTTCTTCGTTTCTTCTTCTTCCCAAACCGAAGTTTCTTTTTTTCCTTGCCTTTTCTTTTTGGGGTCTTCCGTTGGGCTCTGTTTTGCTTCTTTGGAATGTTGTTCCACTTGAGGCACAATCAATGAACTGAATGTTCAAAAGTTCTGCCGAGGGCGGGTTTTCGGGGAACCAAACCTTTTTATTGGTCCCGTTCTTCGCGAAGAGATCGTTAAGCTCCTCAGAGAAAGAGCCGGGATTAGCCAGGTTTGCCAGATGAGCGTAGATGACCATAACCATGACCTATCTACCCTCCTTTGGCATCACCAGCATCGGGGTATTGGTTCTCTCGTTATTCTTCCTGGCCGCTGCTTCTGCGTATTTCATATTTGTTTTCTCCTCCCTTCTTTTTGATTTTGCTCCCTTTTGGTACGGATGGCTTCCTTTCGGATGGGGCACTTCATGGATAAGGCCCTGTGCTCCCCTCCGCAGTTAACACATTTTTGTTTCCTTACCTTGCATTCTTTCCACCCATCCCCGCTTTTGGCGCAGTTGGAGCACGCTACTTCAGTTGCCGTGCAGTTTTTTGTGTGAAGCTCCTCGAAGGCAAAGCACTGAGAGCAGCAGTCGATGGGGATAAATTCTTCCGTTTGTATTTGTTCGGGTGATACCCTTAGGTAAAACCCTAGCAGCCCTTGATTTTTTGCTTTTATCGCCATTTCTGTATTAGAAAAAATTACTTTAACGATGCTTTGACCTTTCCTAAACTTTTCTAACTTAGGGATGTTGGCCCAGGGTTGCTTAGCGATAAGTTCTGCTTTAATCTCTTCGTAAGAGTTATCCGTCAGAAGAGGGTCCAAGCGCCGTAGGATTAATGTCCGTTGAACTAGTATCTCCTAGGGGATACTAGCCTCCAGCCCGATTTTGTTCAGGTGGGTTTTTGCTTCGCCAGAGACCAGCCACTCCACATTCTGCATGGAGTGGCAGATGGTCGCATAACCAGTAGGGGTGTCGATGATTATAATGAGTGGGATGTTAAGGTTACGGTAAATACTTTCGATGACGGCCGTCCTCGTAGGTTTTGTCTCCCCCACCCCCCGGGTAGTGCGGAAAGAAACCCACTTGCAGTCTTGAGGGGCCAACCCCATGGGGCCCCTTGGGTAGAGTACTTCTCCCCCTTGGGCTCCTTGCTTCTTCTCGTATGTCAAGAATTTCTTGTTATACGAGCGGAAAAAAAAGGTTGTCTGGGTCTTCTCAATTTAAACCGCCTTTACCAAAACCAGACACGATCAAATAGTCCAAACACGATGGGAGACTCTCCAAAAGATGTTTTATTGTAGATGTTCCTATAATCTTGTTTCGCTATATTGATGATATCCTTTGCTTGTGGTTTAATTCTGAAAATATTTTTCTTTTTTTGAACAAACTTAATTCACTTGCACCTTCCATCAAATTTACCCTTGAAATAGAACAGAATGGAAGTATTTCTTTCCATGATTCATTAATACACCGCACGCTTTATGGTTTCAAATTTTCTGTCTATCGAAAACCAACTAATTCTTCTTCTTATATTCACTTTTACTCCTCTCACCATATCAAAGTCAAAAGATCTATTTTTATTTCACTGTTGTTCTGTACACTTCGTGTGGTTGGTCCTGAATTCTTTGACTCTGAAGTTTCCAAAATTTTTGACATCGCCCATAAACTTCGCTATCTTTTTCATTTCCTTGATAAATGGCCTCAGTTAGCTAAAAAGTCTTTCTATCCTTTTGAACCTCGCGCGCCTTTTAATAACAAGGATACTCTTGTACTTCCTTTTAATCCATCCTTTGCTCCTCTCCCTCATATTTCAAAATCTCTAGGCATTCGTGTAGTATTTAATTATAATAATACTATCTCTAAACTATTAGTGAAGAACGCCCCTTTCTGTATTGGTAATGTATATTTCGTAAAAATGTATCGATTACTCTAAATATTACTTCGGCCAATCAGTTAAATTTGTAAAAAAAAAGGAATTTCTCAGTATAAATATAATGTGCGTCGTGGCGAAGAAAGCAGCTCATTTTATGTTCCTACGAGGGGAGGTCAATAAGTTTTGCGAATCGGTAGGGCAAAATAGAGAAAGGGGAATGGCTGTTTTGTGGGGGTGTTAGGACAAGTTATGACAAGTCAGGACCTGCAGCCGCACGCTCCTGCCTCGTCTATTTAAGAAACAGTAGCTGATCGCAGATCGTCAGTCACAAATTTTTCAACAATGAAGAAGGTTAAGCACCGCGCAGTGATCAAATTTTTGACCAAGGAAGGCAAGAATGCAAAAGAGATCCATGAACGCATGGTTGCAGTGTACACCGACACCACCCCTTCATATGAAACCATTGCTCACTGGAATAGGGAGTGTCGTCATGGTCGTGAGTCCCTTGAAGATGACCCCCGTCCAGGACGCCCGTCAGATGTAACCAACGAGGACAATGGGGCCCGTGTGGAGAGGAGGATCCTCGAAAATCGACGGGTGAACGTCGAAGAAATCGAGCCAGAACTTGGAATATCACATGGAAGTGTTATGAACATCATCCACGACAATTTTGCCATGACCAAGGTCTCTCTGCTCGTTGAGTCCATAGAAACCTGACGAAACCCCATGATCGACTTCAACGTCGTCAAAGTTCGGTGGAGCTGCTGCTCCTGTACAACCAAGACCCGGCGGGATTCGAGTCACGCATAGTGACAGGTGATGAAACGTAGGTCCATCACTGGGATCCCGAGACCAAGCTTGAAAGCATGACCTGGAAGCACAGGGGCTCTCCGACCCCTATCAAGTTCCGGACCCAACCATTAGCCAGGAAGATCATGGTCACCATCTTCTGGGATTCTAAGGGAGTGTTGATGGTGGACTATGCGCTTCGTGGAAGGACCATCACAGGCTAATATTACGCCGAGGAAGTGGCTGGGTTGAAGAAGTGCATCCGTCAGAAGCGGCGCGGCAAGTTGACACGCGGTGTCCTGCTCCTCCACGATAATGCCCCTGTCCACAAGGTCAGAGTTGCACAAGCTGCCCTGCGCGAATGCGGATTCGAAGAGCTCAACCATCCCCCCTACAGTCCAGATCTGGCCTCTAGCGACTACTTTTTATTCCACCAGCTCAAGGCTGCACTTCGTGGACGCCCGTTTGGGGACGATGAAGATGTCCAGCTCGCCATCCAGGAGTGGATTGAACAGCAGTCGGGAGATTTCTGATTGTCAGGAATTCGTAGCCTCAGTGACAAGTGGCGCAAGTGCATTGAAGTCGAGGGGAGTTATATTGAAAAATAATAAAACACTTTTCCTCATATCTCGTTTCCTTATATCCGAATTGCAAAACTTATTGACCGCCCCTCGTATGTCATATCTTAATAACAATATTGATTAGAATTCTGCTAAAATTATCTGTTATAATAACGATAAAATTTCACGAAATATCATTGAATCAACCTTTATTAATAAGTTCTCAAATTTCATTTTAAGTCCTTGCTTATATAAACTCGATGGGTATTTTTTAAATTATATTCACAACTATTTAATTTTATTTGTTGTGCATCTATGTAGCTATATGTTTATGTCTGTGTATTTATTTTCATTTGAGTCAAGTCTTTAGAACATTTGTACTTATTCTACCTTGGTTTTTCAATCCTGAACTCTGAGGTTAATCTCTCGCTCAGATTTTCTCACTCCCTAATTGCTTAGGCGGTATTTTAATCCTCCTGTCAACCTTTAGTCTTTTGAATTTACCTGATTTAATGATCTTAGTTTGTATTTATCTCCTCTCCTCCTAAGGTTTCCATTTCATATTAATTCATTTTGTTGATGTTTACATTTTTCAATAGTTTTCTTATTCCATGATAAAGAACTCGAAATAAAGTTCGAAAGTACTTAGAATCCTTGTATTAATTTTCCCTGTGGGCTTTGTTAAAAAAATAAATACATAAATATATATATATATATATATATATATATATATATATATATATATATATATATATATATATATATATATATATATATATATATATATATATATATATATATATATATATATATATATATATATATATATATATATATATATATATATATATATATATAATTAGCTCACGTGATCATCTTCACGATCCAAGGCTCGAAGCTTTCCAAGTTATCCCCACCATTGAACATTGGTGGTCTTCTGGGTTTCTTTATGTATAAAGCTGCCTTGTTTAGTATTTATTTTGTCCATTTTTCGTTATTCTAGCAATTCGTCTGGCTCATTTTTACTTCTGAACTTTTATTATTTTGTAACATATCCCTTGTCCGTGTTTTTGTTCTTAGTCGTGTGTTTATTTTATGATCAATATCAGGATATTTAAACCAATTATTGTTTCATATTTTTATTCACTTTCTACGTCACTTTTGTGTTTGTGTCCAATTTTCACTGCTATTTGCTAAACGAGTAAAAGATGCATTGATTCAATACTTTGATTTTTAAATTTCTGAAGGTGTTGTTAAGTCTTTCTACTCTTTTTAGAACGTTTAATATCATCTTTCACTCTTTGCATGGTTCTAAACTGGCGCGGAAAAAATAGCGAGAAATTTTAAAAAGCAAAAGATGAGCGGAGGGAGATAGCACTACTTTCTCTTGGAGCACTTTGTTGTGGAAGCCTGTCGCTACTCCAGGTTTGTTGTAGCAGAAGCATCGCCCCTAATACCCCCCCTCCCCCTCTTCCCCTCATGTAGGGAAGCTTTCCCACTGCTCTCCACCGTAATTTTGTTCTTTGGCTGATTTCCATTTCATGTCTCCATTAGAATTCATAAACTGTCGTAATTATAAGTATTCTTTTATCTGGTCCTTAAGTATTCTTGTCCCTGGTCTTTAAGAATTATTGTACCTGTCATTAAGTAATCTTGTAACTGATCTTTAAGTATTCTTGTATTCGATCGTTAATTTTACTTTATCTTCCACATAACTAGTGATCATTATTTCGCAGTTGGAAAAGTTATTTATTGTCCAACTGTGAGTCTCGTTTTTTATAATTCACGACTGTAATTCTTCTTGTGTGGAATCGAATAATATTATGTCATCTGCAAAGCGAAGGTGATTTAATTATTTCCCATTAAAATCTGATTCTTTTCCTCCAGCCGAATTCCTGAAAATCTTCAACCACCTCTGTAAACAGTTTTAGGGAGATGAAATTCCCTTTTTTCATTTATAATTTTTTTAAGAAAATTGATAATTTCAAAAAAAAATTATGTATTCACTCTAAAATAAAAGATATTAATCAATATTTTGTAGTCTGTTTTGTCGACAATTCTTTCTGAAACTTTTACTTTTGATTGAAGTTGTTGCTTCCAATTTTTAACATTTTTGTAGCCTTATTCTTTGTTAATCTTTGTAAGATTGGTAAGAGTTGATGACGCTTTAATTTTATCTCTCGCCATAAATCGTCTAATTCGTCTAATTATGAACTAATTAGATATTTTTAGGCAAATTTCTGAAAATTTAGTTGTCTTACACACATGACAATGAGAAGGTGTCGTATTTTGCTCTAAAAAAAGAATAAAAATGATATTGCAATTCAGAAGCCAGCCCATATAAGGATTTTACATCAGAGGACCGTGAAATTGACCCAGAACGTGAAAGTGAGTGTGTGATATAAAAATGAGGAAGAAATTGTTGTGGTGAACATCTGGCTCCAAAAAGAAAAAAATCATTATGGCATGAAACGATTTACAAACGAGAGAGATTATGGTAAGCTAAGCAAGCTAAGTAAAACAGAAAATAATGACAAGCAAGAAGGACGTCACAAATGCGGGTGGCATTTGACGAATGAGTGACACCCTCGTGCCCAAGAAAACAAAACAAAAAAAAAGTTAAAACCAACATTGGCAAAACCGAATACTGTGAGGTAAAAACTATATTATTTTCTCTAAACAGGATTGGGAAATGGGAAAAGATAGTATGTTTAACTACTAGAAAGGGACTAACTGAAAAACTTGAGATGTGGCGTGCCAACGTTTGAATGTGGAGCTAGAAATTAGTCCTCAAAATAAGGCTCATATCTCAATAAATTTCCAATAAGTCACCGTGACGAATCGATCATTCAGTGAAATACCTTTCTAAGTAGGGTGCATTCGAAGACTCTTAGTTATGCTACATCCGAAGCCTGCTAGGTAGGGAGTTTTCTAAGCCTCATCTATATGTTGCGTTCGAAGCCTCCTAGGTAGGTTCTAGAAGGTTTCCGAAGCCTTCTAGAACCAATTCCTACACTCACAGGTACGTATTTTCAATGACTTAAATGCCCTTTTTTATTCCCAATAGAGTTTGTTCAACGCATCCACCAATCTGATGTCGTTGGTGTTCTTAGGAATACAAGTGGAGATGAACCTCTCTGCACTCCCCCTCTTATATTTTAATGTCAAGGTGCTTCTTGCCCAACAACAGAAGCGTTGTCATATTTACAACTTTAACCGCAATAGGTTAGGTTAGGTATAAATTATCCCTTCAGAACCACAATAGTTAGGTTACCTTGAAATTATCACTTTAGAAGCCCTAAAGGTTAGGTTAGGTCAAGTTGTAATCACCACTT
This sequence comes from Ceratothoa steindachneri, assembly GCA_963969495.1. NCBI lineage: Eukaryota > Metazoa > Arthropoda > Malacostraca > Isopoda > Cymothoidae > Ceratothoa > Ceratothoa steindachneri. The sequence continues at coordinate 6,993,715 of OZ018320.1, read as the reverse complement.
TAAAACCCTATAGGTTAGGTTGAGATTGCCACTTTAAAACTGAATAGGTTAATTTAGGTTAAAATTACCGATTTCGAACCCCATAAGTATACGTTAGTTAAAACTTACAACTCTAGAACCAAAATACGTTAAGCTAAGTTTCAATTAACACTTTACCATCACAAAAGGCAAGGTTACTACTTTAGAACTCAAAAAGGTAAGGTTACGTTACGATCAAATTGACACTTGAGAACCGGACTAAGTTAAGTCAGGTTAGGTTGAAATTAGCAATTTAAAACTGCGATAGGTTAGGCTACGTTGAGATTACCACTTTAGATACTAAATAGGTTAGATTAGGTTTAATTTAGCACCTTAGACCCCACATATGTATGATTAGGTTCAAATTAGCAATTTAGAGTCGCGATAGGTTAGGTTAGGTTGAAATAACACTTTAACCCCCAAATAGGTTAGGTTAGAATGAAATTACAACTTTAGCCTCCAAATAGGTTAGGTAAGATTGAAATTACCACTTTAGACCCAAATAGGTTAGATTAGATTGAAATTACCACTTTAGCCCCCAAATAGGTTAGGTTAGGTCGAAAGTAACACTTTAGCCCCCAAATAGGTTAGGTTAGATTGGAATTACCACTTTAGCCCCCAAATAGGTTAGATTAGGTCGAAAGTAACACTTTAGCCCCCAAATAGGTTGGGTTAGATTTAAATTACCACTTTAGCCCCCAAATAGGTTAGGTTAGGTCGAAAGTAACACTTTAGCCCCCAAATAGGTTAGGTTAGATTAAAATTACCACTTTAGACCCAAATAGGTTAGATTAGATTGAAATTACCACTTTAGCCCCCAAATAGGTTAGGTTAGGTCGAAAGTAACACTTTAGCCCCCAAATAGGTTAGGTTAGATTGAAATTACCACTTTAGCCCCCAAATATTTTAGCTTAGATTGAAATTACCACTTTAGCACGCCAATTGGTTAGATTAGATTGCAACTACCACTTTACTCAACAAATAGGTTAGGTTTCATTGAACTTACCACTTTATCCCCCGAATAGGTTAGATTGAAATTACTACTTTAGCCCACAAATAAGTTAGGTTAGGTCGAAAGTAACACTTTAGAACCCAAAAGATTAGTTTGTCAGGTTTAAATTACCACTTGTGGAGGGAAAGAAGTTATGTTAGACTTAAATTACCACTCTAGACCCGCCTTAGTACCCCCTCCCTCCTCATGGGTAAGATAAAGAGCTCCAAATACTGTGGCCGCGCATCATTGGCGGCGATCAAGAATGACCGAGAGCAACTGGTAGCATTTGAGACTAGCTCCCACCATAAACCAATACCCCATAACGTGAGGTTAGCGCACATAACTGCAAGCGAGGAAGTTGACGGGGGCCGCGTCACTCCCGCCCATTACTGTCATTCCGACTCAAGCTCGCAGGAACAAAATATTTGTGGCCGATATCCGGGCTTGGTCACCTTTTATGACACTTGCCGCTAAATGCTATGGCTATTATTCCTGCCGACTCATTCAAGGCTTAAGTAATAATAAATTGACCAAATTTAAAGGGAAAATCAAAAAGAAGGTGGTGAAGATGAAAGAAGTGTGAAAGACATATAGTCGCATATCCTCCTATGGGGCCCGGAGGGAACGCCGTGTGGACGGGGAATAAATATGAAAAGGTTATGAATTAGGTCTTTGACACGAGTGATTCTTTCCTCTTTTTTTGGGGGGGGGGGGGTTGATGAACATCAAATAGACTGGGCCAAGAGTGAGAATTTCTGGTCAACTTAAAAGAAATAGAAAATTGTACGAAATTCCATTCGAAATTTAATTTCTTTCTCAGTGAAGTTTAATCTTAGTGGTTTCATTAAAGGAGAATTGTTTAATTAAATCAGACTCGTTCATTAAAACATGGTGGTTTCATTAAATTCCAATGCTTTCTTCAAATCCGACTTGTTTCATTAATTGAGTCGTTCATTAAAGCAGAGTGGTTTCATTAATTCAGAGTCGTTCATTAAAGTAGAATGGTTTCATTAAGTAAGAATTGTCTCGTTGTCGCACATTAAATGTACACATTTTTATTCTCATACATCAATAGACAAGGAAAAGTAATTAGACCAGATTGACCCCACCAATACATCGAAGAACAACTTCTTATACAAAAACCCCGGATAAACCCAAATAAAGGTGACGAGGGCTTTAAACCCTAAAATAATAAGAAAAATCCCCAAAGAGATTGGATATATGGGTGGGTTACGCTGGACGAAGCTGACACACCAAAAAATATATATATATATTCCAACGCAAACTTTTAATTAAGACTAATTTTTTCTTTTGTTTTTTTTTCGAACGGTTGATAGTGCGGTAGTGTGGTGTCTGTTTTTTTACCTGTATTTTCACATCTCTACCAACTAAATAATTCAATAAATTAGATAGATTTCATCTTAATCATTATCGAAATCAACACAAGGTTATTTTCCTCGATATGAAAAAAAGACATCCATAAATCCCTTTATACAAATCTTCATTAATTGAATGTTATGTCCAGAATTTTACTTAAACACACCCATGATTTGTATATTGTGCCTTTTTAAAGGATTCTGCGAACTTTTAAAGTTAAAAAATCTTTCAAAAATACGACACAGAGTATATTTTATTGAATAGGGAGCTCACCTTGGTGGATTGGATATCGTGCCAGAGCTCTCTTGGGGTAATAACTTGCCAAAGTCCTTGGAGCCCCGCCCGATCTCTCTGCAAATGGATCATGAAATATAAAATAACACTCACTGAACTAAAATAGGATATTCATGAGAGTGTGCCACAACGCCAAGGTAACTTGTTTGGTATGTATGGTCACTGGAATGTTTGGATGGATCGAAGAGTGCTATTAAGGGTATCAGGAATTTTACTGAGTATATTTTGTGTTGGTCACACCAATAATAAAGTGTATTTTTTATTATTTTTAATGATAAAATGATTTTGAACTTAAATAACGAAAGAGTGACTGTAGATCAATTATAGAGTTGCTTGGAAGGGTTAACTATTTATATCCGCCTTCAGGAAGATATGCAGATCCTAAAAGGGTCCGGGGTCAAGGTTTTTGAGTGCCAACTCAACTTTTAGATGGAATTAACCACTCCCGGACCGATATCTATCCCTCGTACCTGAGCCTTTTCCAGGGTAAATGTTTGGGCGCTATGCAAGATGGTCATAGCCAGAATATAAGAAACCCACATGTAAGTTTAGGGTGATAACGTAAAATCAGGCGCGGTCATTCACGGAATTTACTATCTTGGCGCCGTTGGGAAGTACCTGTCTCGATACCACCTACTGGGATCAACCCGTCAAGGTTTCGTTTCAAAGAATAATAGGCATCCTGGCCGACCTCCAATTTGTACATTACCATGATTCAGGGGAAAAGTTTAGGCGGCAGTTTAGTGAGCACGCAAATTGTCTACCTTGCTTTTTCATCATTCCACCGTTGGTCCCCACTATGTAGGAAAGATCGCGCCACACCCAAGAACAACCTGCCTGACTACAGTGTTGGAAGCTCTTGTATTAATTTCGACACTGCCTCCACCATAGCCAATTCAGACCAAGCTCTAAGGAAGCAGAAGGTAGAGGGACGGTTGGGAATTTTAACAAAAAGACTAATCGTACAAAATGGTGCATACATAGACCAGTAATATGCACCAGCACCCCCAAAGCTTCCCAAAGAAATGTGGAAGTTTATCCAGGGAACCAGGTTTTTCTTGAGTGCATTGGGGACAGGAATGGAACCACTCATCCATAAGTCAAGAGCCCATTTTATCAGCAATAAGCAAGGTAGTGGTATGGTTCTTCTCTCCCAATTTACTACATGAGCGAATTCCGCCAATACCACGCGAACCCCAAGGTAATTTTACAGTCTTAGGACCTCTGCTGCTTAAATGGAACCTCTTAGAGTGGTGAAAATTACCCTTTTCACAAGTCCCGATCTATTTAATGGGACAATTAATGGATCCGCGGAGCAGTTATCGTTTAAGTATTGCCTCAATAGGTCCGACGACGATCATGGCAGCAGTAATCAACACTATTCCAAGATGTCCTTTCTTGATTTAGAGGAATGGAGATCACGTGGTTTACAATTTACCACAATTTTTCTGACATCTTTAAGGTTTCTTTATTATATTTTTCATATTTATTCAGTCGGTTAGCAAAAAAAAAGCTTGACATTCCTGTAGACTTCGAATTTCAGAAAAGGAATATTTCACGCAATCGCATAAGCAAATACTGACAGGTACTAACGGATTGGGACCATCGTATAAGGAAACGTCGTCCACACACAACGATTTAAGGTCGAAAATTAATTTCAAAGTTCATCAGCTCGTGCGATTTTTCTCTCTGTTGAAAGACAGCGTCTCAACGCATAATAATGACTAACAGGAGATACCGTCGATTTATTCGCTATTTTTACACTACTATAAATTCTTTAGAAATGCTAAGTATTAAATTATTTATTCGAGACCATTGTTTTCGTGGATGGGTGTGTGATGAATTTTTTCTCTCTCTCTCTTTCTCTCTATCTCTCTATCTCTCTCTCTCACACTCTCTCTCTCTCTCTCTCTCTCTAACCTTGACAAGTGCAAGGTAATGCACAGCGGCCATGCTAACCCTCGGGAAAACTACTCCTTGCTAGGTAAACAACTAGATACCACTGACCTTGAGAAAGATTAGGGCGTGCTTATCAGCAGTGATCTAAAGTTCTCCAAGCAGTGCCTCCAGGTGAAAAAGAGGGCCCAGCGAATGCTGGGGTACATAAAGAGGCATTTTCGCTTCCGAAATAAGCAGATAGTTCTTGCCTTGTACAACTCTCTAGTCCGGTCACACCTTGAATACGCCGTACAATTCTGGTCCCCAACCCTGAAGACGGATATTGAACGGCTGGAAAGGGTACAGGCCAGAGCCACAAAATTGATCCCCTCCCTTAGATATAGAAGTTATCAGCATAGGCTACCAGAATTAGGGATGTTCTCCTTGGAGACGCGCCGGTTAAGAATCTAGCTGATTGAAACTTTTAAGATAATGCGGAGTTGAAAACGTAGATCACAGGAGGCTGTTCACATTGGACACAAATGCTACGGTTGCAAACTGGAATTAACGCAATTCCGTACTAGCATTTGCGAAAACTTCTTCTCGTACAAAATTTGCGGAATATGGAACCGTCTACCACCAGAAGTGGTGAACAGTTCGTCAGTCGAAAAGTTAAAATCTCGACTTGACAAGGTAATCCACATCCTGACCTAGATGGTACCACCATATTAGTATAGACTATAGATCTGAGTAAAGTAGATGGGTTTCAACTTTTTTTTTAAATTTCCTGTTTGTGTTTTTTTTTCAGTATATTCAGGTATCGGTTTCAGCTTTCTGGCCCGCAAGTGCGGGTGGGAGGGGTGTGCGGAGAGAGCCTTCATCTATGCTATACTTTCTCTTATGCTATAGGTTAGGGCCTTCCCAAAATAGTACCTCTAAGGTATGGTCAGCAATGTCCTTTGACGTACTACAATTCCTTGTGACTCCTTGTGACTCTCTCTCTCTCTCTCTCTCTCTCTCTCTCTCTCTCTCTCTCTCTCTCTCTCTCTCTCTCTCCCTCTCTCTCTCTCTCTCTCTCTCTCTCTCTCTCTCTCTCTCTCTCTCTCTCTCCTCTCTCTCTCCCCCCACTCTCTACTTCTGTTTACGTCTGTCTTTGTCCGTTTCTTTTGGATTGTATTTCCCTTGTCATCGAAATCTTTCAATGCAGTCTCGTATGTAATGCCAAAAGCTTGTTCTATAGTCTTCCAATTTTAGGATGATGTTTTTATGAATGCTTAAATATTGCAATGCACTTTCTTCATGCACCGTTCTTTTTATTACCATGCCTCTCACTTCTCTTCATTTCTTTTCGTTCGTTTACTCCTTTTTTTCTTTTCTGTGCTTCCCATGAATTGAAACAGCAGCAACTTCGACAATCTTCTTTCGTCACTCTCCGTGTTCTTTCTGGAAAAATATCAATGGAGCAATGCTTGTGTATTGCATCGCGCGTGTAGTTGTGTGTGTGTGTGTGTGTGTGTGTACGCGCAGAGATGACCGGCGTGAAATCATCCTCTTTCCTCTGGTTTATCAGTTCGGCGCGTGGATGGCTTCGTGTTTCGAATTAACACGGATCTTTAGTCCCTTTCATTTTCCTCTTCTTAGGTATTCGTCTGCGAGCAGCCGATCGAGGCGAGCCGAGCCGCTCGCCAACGGGCCTCGGACGGGTTTTCCATCCACTTCTTCTGAACGAGTTTTGATGAACCTCCGCAAAACACGATTTGGCGCCTTCCCAAAGAAAGTCTCTTCAACCGAGTCCATTATCAGCCCGGTAATTAAAAAAATGCGGATGTTTCCCATTTATCAGTATTACCATTCGTATTTTAGTTTGTTTTTTTCTTAGATTTATTTATCTCGCTCTGTGGATAAGAGCTAAGGCCAAGCTGAGTGGAAAATCGGCATAGTTCTTTCAGCAAATTTAACCCACATCGGGTGTGGCTCGTCGCCGGATATAGTCTCGATTCGGGTTGTCTTTACGGCGCTCGCCATGCGCTGTAAATGTCCACGGTTCGGATCCCACGCTAATCAGGAGATCCTCGAGGATAAATAAAAGGCATCTCAAAGGGGCACAGCTTGGCGATAAAACCCCTACCAAAACAGCGTAACCGTGTGGAGACCAGTTTTTTTCTCCCCAATTTATTATATAGTTCTTTCTCCCTTAATTTATTCCATATTTCTCTTACTCTTAATTTAGTCTACATTTACTCTGTTAATTTATGCATTTGATCACCTTATTTTCTACCTCTGCTTGAAAGCCGCGATTCAGAGATGAGTCTTTCGGGGTAAAGTGGTACCTGGTACCGTTAACCTTTGTAAATCTAGGTCCCTTTCACAACTACTCTCCTGATCTTTCATTTTACCACGTTTTCCTGGTCTCACCTATCGATTAACAACAGAGACCTATTTCCATACATTACCCTCCTCACTAAACATGGATTTCTTTTTGTTCCCTCCATAAAGTCCGGAATTCAGGAAATTTAGGTTCCTCGCTTCACCACCTCCCTCTGGCGGCTATGAACTTCATCCTCACGGTTTATAATGCGGTCATTCGCTAGCACCCAACTATAGTCTTACTTTGGCCACTCGATGTGTCTCTTTTATACACTTTCACTTCCTTTAATTTTAACCCTTTCATTACCCCGTTAAAAAATTGCAGTGTAGATGAGCGGTCGGTTATCGCTTCTTTTTTTTAAGAAGCAAAAACAAAGAGGAAAAAATCCTGACTTGATTATGCGTTTCACTTCATTTCTCGATTCAAAAGAACGGTGGTCCTATGCGTTTTTAGCATTTTGCATCATTTGAGGCACAGCATGTTTCCCCACGTATCATCATATTCACTGCTATGAGGGAGAATTCCTACTGGATAAGTTTATAACTCCCTTTCCATGAAAGGTAAGACGAGTTATCCAAGCAGTATGTATTGAAGTCGCTGGTAAACTCTTTCACCTCCAGAAGTGTCGAAGTACAAGTGTATGGTAGAACAACGCAAAACAATATTTAAAAAATTAAAGACATATGTATTCTCGTTTCCAGACTGCATGAAACTGTGGGTCATGACTTCATGCCATCAACCCTTCACCCTACCCTCAAGCAAAGCTCAGTTCTCGTTGGTTTCCCCGTCTGCTCCGAGATTAACGAACCGAGATATCGGAGTCAAGATGACCGTTTAGCTGATGCTATAGTTTGGGGCAGTATCGGGCATTCGGAGAGATCTTCGGAAGACCTTTGTACCCAGCTTAATTCATGCGTATCCAAAGACTTGATTTCAAGTGTCGAGCTGCAGCGCCCGTGTAATAATGATCGGTTTCACGTTGAAGGAGAAAGTAAAAGTCAAACTACGGAATCAAAAACCTCCGAAGCAAACTTTCTTTCAAAAATGAACGGGATCGGAAGATATAAGTGGCTGCAGTGAAGGAATTACCCGCAGGAAACTGAAAGCAAAAACATGGATACTTTTTGGCTGTAATTTAAGACGTTTGACAGATAAAATGGCTTGAATTTTAATCAAATTCACATGGTTTTGAAAATGGAATTATTCCTCGTTTTATTTTTTAAGCCCGAAAGGGGATGTCAGGTGAAATCCGGACGTTTGCGCCCCTTATCGGTCCCAACACCGCAGTATGCCTTACCTGCCCCAATAGGTGTATGGGAAACTGCCCCAATATATCTTCCCTATATTTTCCCCTCCCTCCATTATCCCCACTTTCGTTACAGATCTCTCTGCAAACTTTCTGTGTGATGTAGCCCCGTTGCTATTGCGCATAAAATTCGAGATAAAAAGATTCCTCGTTTTTAATGAATTTTGGAGAGGTAAAGGGCATAATGGAAAGGTTTATCACCATTATAATGTAATTGCATAGCGAATGAATTAATGGTTTCACCAAAATACATAAGCAATAAATTGGTAGATTTAATGAAGACATGGAAAACTAATTTAACTTAATAATGGTTCTGGTCTTTAACTGAATATCACGTATTTTTCGAATTAAGGATCAAGATCTAAATCTGCGATTTTGCTATGTGGCAATCAAATAATTCATGTAAGTCATTGGTGTAAGATGAGATTGCGATTATGGGCAAAACCCGGAAAAAGATCTTTATTTATGGGTAGGTTTTTTTAAGAGACTCGAATCCTTGGCATTTGATAAATAACCTCCCTCTACAAGCCTATTTTAATAGCCGATAGTAATATTAAGATCATACAAAAACTATAAGGAAAGACTAAAAAGGTCAATTAAGTCGATCTACAACACTTCTTTCCTTAAAAGCTAAATGAATGCTAGGGAAGACTAATTTGCCGACTTTGGGTCTCACTTTTAGAAGGGCACAACACAGAGCCAGGCCATGCCATAACCTTTGCCTAAAAAAGCGATTGTGCTTAGACAAATACCTGTTCATTACCTGTTCTCTTTATCTAATAGGACATGCTTCCGTGAATGAGGTGTATTTTACAAGCTAAAACTACAGGCAGTTTCTATCGAAACCACTCATTCAATTTCCTCCTCAAGAAAATAAGTTAGATAAATGATTGTAGAAATTAAAAAACTTTAAAAAAGGAAAAATGATTGAAAAAGAATCAGTAAATAATTTCACAATTTGATAGAGGTTAACCTCCTTTTTAGTTCTCTGTGGAGACCTATAGTTTAACATGGTATCCGATATATGGGAATTTATATCGTATTGCTGTGAAGGCGACCCGATTCAGAACTACTTTCGTCGACTTACCAGAGCCCATGTGGCTTAACGTCGCTCTAATGTGAACCGGTGTATCCATCAGGCTAGACCGTTTCCCCAACTCCAACCCTAAGAATGGGGGTGCAACAGTTTCGTTTATTTATAAATCTGAAAATATGAGCCACCTTCTGTCACCTTAACTGCTTCCTCATCTAAAGATTGTTGTCTGTCTACAAACATTGAAACGAAAACTCTTTCACATAAAAATAATTGTAACATTTTTATATAATTCTTGTTATCATAAGCTCCTTAATACTAAGCAGACCTAAATATGTGTTCAACAATTGCAACGTTTAAATGAAGGTCTTAAACAAAAATGTCCTTTATTGGTCACCTGAAGGGTGTTTTCCTCCTTCGTGAGAATGTAATGGTCGCCCACACGGGCCCCGTTTGACCCAAGAAAAGTAATAACGTTAGTGAGATGTTCCTCCACTTTCTCCATATTTATCAGAGCTCACACCATTTGATTATCATTTATACACGTTTTTACAACAACATATAAGCGCTAAGAACTTCTTAATCTGAGATGAGGGAGGTGAAAAAAAATATAAAATTATATATTTCATTGAAACCGAATCCATTTTTCAAGAATGGTATCCACTGTTTCGTTAAGCGATGGGGTATCATTGGCAATAATGATAGAATCTACTTTGCTGAATGTTTTTCGTATATTAAAAATGATGTCCCTTTCCTTTAAAAGCTGGCTTTATTAATTCCTTTGGAACCTAATATTCACGGCCGTACAAGTTACTGGCATGAAAGCCATGTTCCTTTAGAAGGAAGAGTCTAAATGCCCTAGAAATAGCTAGGGATCTGAATAGTCTAGCAAATGGCAAGACAAATGTATTCCTTATGTGGGTGAACGTAGTTTTTTTGATGGAATTCGAAGTGTTTCAGGTCTTCTGCCCAAGGAATCTACAGCACTTAACACCCAACGCTATAAAGAGCAGTTTTGGCGTAAAAATATGATGTTATAGATAGGGCAAAAAAGGGTGGGATCGAATGTTTTTTTTCAGTTTCACTGATAAGCACTGAACACCTCCTTGACTATGCGAGAAACATGTCGATGGCGGTGAAGATGTTATTGAGGATATTTTGATTAGAGCTACGGTTATACGGTGGCAAGAAATCTCTCACAGCTCTATCATTAGAATCAAATAAGTTTGAGATCCTACAATTATGACCGAAACGTGGGGCAGACATACATTCTATGTTTTTTAAGTTCATCTATTTCCCCTTGTTCAACTATAGTATCCCTATGACCAACATATAACTCAGTCAAGATATTTTATAGGATGTCATAGAAGGATTTTTTAGCAGTGCGTTCCATTAATCTTTTACTACTTGTTCTGTGTATCCATGTTTTAAAACTTGGATAACCATAATATCATTTTGGCTTTACCGAGCAGACACTTTGATGAGATCAATTTCCTACCTAAATGCTCTGGTGGAAATTCACAGGTTGTATGGTAGCGTTCTTTTTCTCAGGACAGTCGATTTACTAGTCGTCCCGAATAATGGTCAGGCTGCCTGAACAGGAAAAAAACAACTTCATGCACAATTCGCCATCGATTACTTGTTCTGTTCCCTTGCCATTAATATTTATTTTGTTAATATTTTATAGTCCGCGTCTCAATTTAGCTGAAGTTCACTCACTTCCACCAGCTACCATTCATACACAAACTTCATACTAATAGACAGAATCTGAAACTTGTTCCACAGGGACACCATTTGGCATCGTGACACTTCTCGGACATCATTTGGCATCCTGAAGCCTTTTTTGTTCAACCTTTGTTTGTCTTCTTGAACTTCTTAACGTTGTGATAGCATGGTATTTCAGACTTAATATTTCTAGAAATATTTGTGTACATTTAAATCTATATTAGCGTAAAGTAAAAGATGGCTGCAAAGGTTTCTTTAGAGGTGGCCAGTATTAGCAGAGAAATTGATCTAAAAGAACTGTTCATTTTTCACAACGTACTGTGTCTTTAACATCTTTGTCTTTGTCTTTGACATCCAGAGTTACAAAAATATGGAGAAACATGAAAGTATTCTTCCATACAAAGCCAGAATCATAGGGTTCAGGCCAACTATTTTTCGAGCATTTCATAATTTTACAACAAAATTTCTTCCGCATACCCCTTAAGCCTCCACCAATGACGATCACTCAAAGATAAGAGGTGTTTTACAGTTTCTGAGGTAGACGCGTTTCACCATTTATATAGAATAAAAAAAGAATAGAAGTTCTGAATATTTTCAACCTTGACGACAACTTCGGAATCTTTAGTAGTTGACTCAATTTCATTTAAAATGGTCAATATTGTGCCATTGGTATGTAAAATGATGTGTTAATTCCATTAGAAATTGCCTGAGAGATCTAAACTCAGAATCACTTGCAATCCGAAAGATACTACGGCCCGATGAAGCTTCCCGCTCAAGACTTATTCAATAAACTGCCATACTAAAATCTTATCTTGATGAGATGGAGAGAAAAATAAATACGTTTTACCTTGATTACAACATTCGGCAAGAATTATTTTTCATTTTTTTTAGAAAAATCAAAGTGAAAGTGAACTGGGCATCTCAAAGGTGGATTTTTAAAACGAATTCGCAAAATATAGTGAAGTTAAAAGAAAAAGAATGAATGGGTGAAAGGTTATATACCTTCCACCCATTTATTCTTTTTTCCTATAAATTCACCATATTTGCATAGATTAGTAGCAAAAAAAAGACAACATATGCTACTCAGAACGTCTTAATACATAAGAACCATTAATGCTTATATCCAAAAGTTTCTTTTAGCATTTAATATAGTGGTGGTATATTCCATTTATCCTGCTAATTTTCCTTGGGAATTAACCACTTTCACTTTTCTTATTTCTCCACTAAATATTTTGGTACTAACTAATTGGATGATTTTTAATTCCATTGGGGATCACTAGATTGTAATTGCTATGTGAATACTGATTGAAGATGCAAACTGAATGTTCTCGAAACGAAACGTCGCTAGCAAGGAAATATGCTCTCATGTTCATCATGTTTGATTTTTTATTATAATATATATATATATATATATATATATATATATATATATATATATATATATATATATATATATGTTTATTTACAAATGAGGCAGGAAACTATTCCCCTTCGATGATCTTTCCAATATAATTCTAGACGTAATAAAGAGTAGATCGTTACTCGTTATGCTTAATGAAGGTCCCGAAAAGACAGCTTCAGATCTGATCCACGATGATAGATTTCAAGTTTTAATATAAATAAAACAACTGGAGTTTGAGTTCCATGAATAACTTTTGAGTGACTCGACAAAATTACTCCAAATCTAATGGTAAAATCAGGTCCTGACATGCTGGATGCTCGCTTGTCGCTGCTGAAGAGTTGGGTGTTTGTCCTTTTCAACACTGAAAAGGAGGAGAAGCGATAGTTAATCTTCTATGCTTAGAGGCGGTGCTTTGTTTCCTATACATTTATAACATTGCTATATTAAATTTCTTTTATAGTTATCCTTAATAATGGACTGAATAAAATTCGAAAGTACTCGGAAACACCTTTCCCTTTTATCCTGCGCGACATTGAATTTATATATATATATATATATATATATATATATATATATATATATATATATATATATATATATATTAATTCAGCGGTTGGACAAAATAATTGAACCAGTAGAAATTTAACTCGAATATTTCAATGAGCCATTATATTAAGAATATCCATTCAAATTTCATTGTGGGTGTTTTTAATATTGTAGATACATAGTTTTATTTATCAACTTTAATTATTATTTGTATTTCTTTTTCAGATCGTGGTATAGATGCGTGATCTGACTGAGTTGGAAAAAGGGCAAATTGTTGGATTTCGAATTGCAGAAGCTTCCCTCATCAGAACAGCTAAACTCCCCGTTTTTCTCGAGAGCTACCATACCAAGGACCATGACATAATTCGAGAAGCAGAGCAAATCCTCTTGCTGAAGGAATAATTCAGGCAGGACTTCAAAGTTCGCTGAAAGAGACCGACGAGTGTTGAAACTCATTCTGATGAAAAATCCCGGGACAACTGCCTCTAAAGTAATTGCAGAGTTGAATCAACATCTCACTAGCCCGGTTTCGACCAAAACTGTTCGCCGTGAGCTCAATAAAGCCGAATATCATGGAAGAGCCGAACCAAAAAACATCTGCTTTCTCATCAAAACATTCAGAAAAGGTTGAACTGGTGTAGAGATCACAAGTGCTGGTCGACAGACGAATGGAAGCAAGTAACATTCTCCGACGAGTCCAGTTTTTCTCGTTTCCTTACTGCAGGGCGAGTTTATGTGTGGAGTCAGGCCGGGGAAACTTTTAATCCTGACTGCCTTCATCCAACAATGAAGCACGGAGGAGGGTCAGAGATGGTTTAGGCAGCCATATCTTGGGATTCTCTTGTTCCAATCGTTGCCCTCCATGATAGGATCAACAGCAACAAATATCTAAATAGTTTGGAAGATCAAGTCCATTCCATGGTCCAGACATTATTCCTTGATAGTGAGTGCTTTTTCCAAGATAACAATGCCCCAATACACACGGCTCATGTGGCAATGCCCCAATAAACACCGCTCATGTGGTTAAGAATTGGTATGAAGAGCATAGGAATGAGCTACAACACATGGATTAGCCTCCACAATCTCCAGATCTGAATATTATTGAGCATTTGTGGTGCGTCTTGGAGCGACAAGTTAGAAGTCGTTACCCTCCACCGTCGGGTCTGAGATATCTGAAGCAGGTATTGCAAGAAAAATGGCTCAAGATTCCTCTTAATGAAGTCAAGAAGTTGTAAGAATAAATTTCAAGACCCATCGACGCTGTTCAAAAGCAAAAGGAGGACCAACTCCGTATAAATTTAACACGTGTTCCATTTATTTTGTCCAACCTCTATATATCTTATATATATATATATATATATATATATATATATATATATATATATATATATATATATATATATATGTATATATATATATGAGTGTGTGTGTGTGTGTGTGTGTGTGTGACACATAATAAGCAGATAATGAAAGTAAAATAACCGCCGAGACGTGAAATACAATTTATTGGACAAAACAGGTTCCAGTTCCGTTATTCTCCAAGTTTATCTCCCAAGATTTTTTTAATTAATTAACGGAAGTTAAAATGTGCGACTGGGTGGCAGAAGTTATGACGACCCATATCCTGAAAGGAGAGACTACTAGGGTATCGAACAATTTAAAAGACACGCAACTCTTCTGTTCTCCTCCTATCCATTATGTCATCATGCGGGGTTCTACGCCAAAATAGGATTAGTATAAGGAGAAATCACATAACAAAGGCTCCACTGGGCTCTCGTGCATGTTCCCCACCCCCTCCTCAAACTTCGGTTGAGGGGAAGAGTGGATGAATGAATCTCTGGTCGGGACGAGTAAAGAGTGCTAGGTTTCTAAGCCTGGCTTGAACAAGGCTATTGAGTAAGGGATGGCCGACTGGTCTGAGCGCCTATCAATATCATCTTAGCGACACGGAGTATGTTGACTCGCTTCTCGCCATTCTTTCATTCTTTCCTTTCGCTCATTCTCATTTCTTACTTACACCTTTTCTTTTTAAAACCATTTCCTGATTTCGGAGGAATCCCTCCCTCCACCCAACTGTGAACTGTGGCCTCCACTATCATTGGTCCTTGTCTGTTGACCTGTTGTTGCGCAATTCTTCTTCACTTTTTTACCTTTCTCATTTGTTACGATGTCGAAAATCTGAAATCTCTCGTATTTTCTCTAATGTTCTCTTTGCCTCTCTATCCAGCATATTCTTATGGTCTGTTCATACATAAACCTACTCTACCACACACTCGGTTCTTTACCTTTCACATAATGTAGAGGTGGTCTGTTAAATTTATTTTTGTCTCTGTGGTATATTTAACCATTTTTCTAAAATTGACCAAGAAAATGAAAAAGATACACTTTTCAAAAACTTTGAATCATGGCTAATTTCAATTATCAATGAATCTAATTTTCTTATAATTACGCACGAATTGGTCAGGAATATGAAACGATGGAGTTAGCTAAATCTGTTGTTTAAATAACTCTTATATTTAACCGTGGATGTTGTTGAATGATATACCTGGTGTGCAAGGTATATGCCAAAGCCTAAAATATTGTCGAAAATACCATGTCAATCCTTACTTAATCAAACGCATTATAATAATAATAATAATAATAATAATAATAATAATAATAATAATAATAATAATAATAATAATAATAATAATAAAAATAAGAAGAAGAAGAAGAAGAAGAAGAAGAAGAAGAAGAAGAAGAAGAAGAAGAAGAAGAAGAAGAAGAAGAAGAAAAAGAAAAAGATGGAAAAGAAGAAGAAGAAAAATAACAACAACCTATCAATTGTTACATTATCTTATGGCTGCTCTTTTATCAGGTTACATTTCGTTTCTATACACAAATGCCTTTTACATTATTATCCATACCATGAATAATCGTGTGGTATGCCACTTGGAAACCTCTCATATTCGCAATCGATTCATCTTTTTTATATTAGAAAAGATCAAAGTACTTCCACCATATAATTTTAACTTCTTTATCGCTTATGGTTGTAGATCCGTCATCTCCTCATCTCTGGAAAGAGAAATGATTCTTGCGGTCAGTCGGTTCGGGCTTCTGGTGAGGTTAATTTAAGGCGACCCATTCATCTGGCCTCGCTCCCGCAATTCCTGTTCTTCGTAGTTCTCGGTACTGCATAAATGATAGTTATTTCTAGATGTTTGGTCCTAGAGTCTTGGGGACTGTAAATGCGAAGTTCAATTTTTAATTTCTGAGAAATTAACTTCCCTTTTATCTTTTAGAAACAGACATGTACTCCTCTACATCCTTTCTTCCAAGTCTTAAGCGCCACTTCCTCACAGTTCTTATCCATTTTCTCATTAATATTTTTAATACCCACCTCTCGTCTGAAAGAGTACCATCTGATTTCAACCATGCTGCTGTTCGTCCAATTCAAAGATAACCAACATAAAAGACCCAAGAGGCTATAGCTCACCTTCTTAAAAGTCACTGAAAAAGTGGTGACTGCTCATATTGTAAATCAGCTGTCTTCCAATGATGATGAGAATTTCCAACCTATGAATCAATTCTCCTACATATAAAAGACAGCTTATGCTGTGTGATCAGTTCCCACTTTCCATTCTAATACTTTTGAAGCTCTCTTTCTCTCTCTCTAATATTTCACACTGTTCTTGTTCATCGCCTGCGTGAATTCCTGGGTGTCATGAACTACCTATAATCGGTTTCGCTCGTATCTTTCATCTCGTACTCAATCCACTCATATTAGAAATAATCAGTGGCGTGCAGTCATTGGAATCAAGGGAAGTAATGCTTCTCGTATTTAAGAAGAAAAGAAAAAGAAATTACACCCCAACAATTATATATGACAGCAGAATTAATTTTATTCTCACATCTATGCTTGCCTATACTTGTATAGTGTATATGGTACCGTTCATTTTCAATCGAATTGGCGTTAGACCCTGATGAGCCCGATTGCACATGAAGAAATGCATCCTTTTCGTCGAGATTTCTACTTTTTTATTTTGTCTTAATTTCAATAATAGTTCTGCCTTTTGGTAATTTGGAATAAATAGTTTAAAAGTTGTTTTGCTTTTCTTAGCAATAATATACAGTTATTAGAGTTTTATGAATTTTATCTAGATATTTCAACACTATGTTATAATTAAGAAAAAAATAACCTATTTGTATACGGAAAAGGAAGCAAACTTAGCTTTGCAGTCAGGGTTTTCCATCTGGCAACCCTACCGGGTTGCCAGAATCTAGGAAAAAGCAACAAAATGTTTAATACACAATGAGGTAACTATTATTATGTTCTAAAGCTAAAACAATTTTTAGGTTATATTTAAATACTGGTTCTGAGAATGAAAGCAGCTACAGACATAGCATAAACTCTGTATGGTTAACAAAATGATTAAGACATAAGTCTTAATCATTTTGTTAATTTTTTCTTGATTCTGGCAGCCCTATCGGAGTCACCTCTCGTATACTTTGAGATCAGTAGCTGCGTTGCAGTATGATTGCATTGTTTACCAAATAAGTGTGGCGTATTGTTTATTCAATTTTTTAAGTGATAAACAAAATGGATGCAAATGAAGCTGAAAGAAAATACGATGTCATTATCGAAAAAATATTAAAAAGGAAGTTCAGTGCGATGACTTATAATGAAAGAGAAACTATTATTAAAACAGGTAGGCCTACGCCAACATCTGTCATAAAAAATTACTTAGAGAAATAAAAACAGAGGGTTTTTATAAAGAAGTCATCGATTTATTTAATGAACAAGATAGAAGAATAGAATAACGTTTAAATCAAGTGGGTAGCTTACAATTTTATAGTTAATTTTAATGAACAACATATTTACTTCAATTGACATATATATTTTTGTAGAACTTAAATGCTTCCTCATCTTCAAAAGTCACCGCACACCGCTGGAAATGATATATTATTAAGTTGATTTGGGATGCTGATTTTGCATGGTTCTATACAAAACTTTACATGCTAAATAATTGGAGTGTACTCTAATAATTTTTTTTTCAATGGTTTGATCGTGACGAAGCACCCAAATATTTCCCGAAACCAAAGTTGCATCGTCACGAGCGTTATAGTAACAGTCTGGTGGCCTGTTATTGGTGTTGTCCATTACACCTTTTTCGAGGCTAATCAGAGAATCACAGCAGAGGTTTACAGCAAACAACTCGAAGAAATGCACCTTTACTTGGGAAAAATGAGACCTGCACTAGTGAATCGACATGGCCCAATTCTGCTTCACGACAACGCACTACCACATGTTGCCAGGATAACACAGCAGAAACTGACTGACTTCGGATACGAGACTTTACCTCATCCCTCATAGATCAATTTCCCTCTTCCACCCTTCATGAGATTTTCGAGTCTGGTTTTGAGGGGAGGGGGGCACAGAACTGAATCTGCTGCCCTACATCTAACTGATCGTCTCCGTCGTGCAACGAGTATCCCTCAGTAACCCATTCTGGTGCTTCTCCATCCCTCAGCAGCATTTGATATTATCGATCGCTCTGTTTTTCTTCTCGGCCTTTGTTAATTCTTTGGTATGGGTATTACTAGAACCGCCCTTAACTTGGTCGGCTTATATCTATCCCTTCGTACTCAATCAATTCATATCGGCAAGTATATATCTTAGCTGGCGCTGTATTTCCGTGTTCCGGAAAGCTCCTTACGAATCCAGCTGAGGTTTCTTACCCCTTCTTTCTCTTGCTCTTCTTATGAGTCTCTTGAACTTACAAGGATGATGACATACTTATCAGCCTCTTCTTTGCCACAGCCTTATTTGCTGAGACTTGAAAATCTTCTATCCAGTTACCTATTTACTGAATGCCCCTCGGACAACTTTCTAAAACTGAACTATGAGAAAACTAGTTCCTGGTGGGTACTGCTCCAGGTGTGTCTCCCTGCAAATTTATTGTTCTGCCTCTTAATTATGGCACCACTCCGGTCCCTTTGCCCTGGACTGTTAAAAAAATAGTCGTTATCTTTTTATAGTTAATTATCTCTCAATTTTATGTTCCTTGTGTTGGAAAATCCTTTCTCTGCTTTCTTTGTCATCTTAGCTGAATCCTCCGCGATTTTGATTAAAAAAAGTTTCTGCGACAAACATCAACGCTTTTTCTACCTCTAGCCCTAATATTGTAACTCCTTTCGTGCTGGATTCCATGCTTCAGTCTTCCTTCCCTTTCACATCTTTTTCAAAACTTTGCCACCTGTGTTCTTCTGTAGTGCCGCTGCTCTCGTGCGACTCAAGTTTTCTTTGAACTACTATGGTTACCCATTTGATCCATAATTCCCTCCGATATTTTCCACACTGCACCTATTTCAGACCCTAAGAACCCTACGTTCTTCCACCCACCACTTATGCCCCCCTAATTCTTGTTCTAGGCATTCGTGTTTCGTGGGTGGTTGTGATGCCTCGATATTTGCTCTCTTAGATTGGTGAATAATCTCCTTACCCTTCTACCCTTTCCCCCTCCTCCAGGGCCTTCAAGGTTGGCTAAAAGATGCATCCCACCTCTCAAGCCTTTAAGAGCGCCATGCAAAAATTCCCTATTATTATTAATGCTAAGATTGAAACTCTTAAACATCTAGTCGAGTATGAGGAATCTTGGGATCACAAATGTGAATTGTTATCTTAACTCGGGACTAATTTGAGTGAATGTTCGTCTTAATGGTAACTAAGTTCTTTTCCTTTTGTAACCTCTCAAGCTAAAACTTTTCGATCACAAGTTTTTTATTATTTCGGTTACCGTTGAGTATCGAAAAATATTTAAAAATATCGAAAGTTTCGAATCCTACTTCATAAGGAAAAATAATTCCTCTTCGAAAAAAATTAATTAAAGCGATAGAATAAAAAATTAGGCCATACAATTAATAACTAAAAAGTCAATTCTGGGACCTGTATAAGGAGACAGGTAAAAAATACCGTACAGTTTACTAACGCCGATGGTGGGGCGTAGAAGACTTCATATTTGTACACAAATTAGATATGAATATGTTTGAGAATTTACGTCATTTTTAGCATTAAAAAAATAATATGTTTTCGTGAGCAATTACAAGTTTATGTGGGTTTCATTGGTTAGTAACACCATCGTAAACGTCATATAGTTAAAGAGAGAATTATTAAGCATTAATCCAGTTGTGGCAAGAATTTGGGTGGGGGGGCCACCTTCATGAGACACGGGCTGGTTTCTTGGTTTTGTAAGAGCGGGTGGAGGGAAAGGAAGGGAGAGGCGACAGAAATGTTTGCCATAGGTTCACCTGATGCCAGAACGCTACCAAGAAAAAGAGAATGCTCAGTCAGGGAGTGACGATGCTTCGACATCGAACACAGGTTTGCAGATTGACACCTACGAGTAAGCGCAATCTAGACGATTCATCAGCGGAGAAATAGGAATGCGAGGGAGAAGATACGACTTGAGGGGAAGGATGTTCCTTTCGGGATGTTACTCCTGTATTTTGCAGAAGTAATAATCCGTTCTTTTTACTGGGATATACGCAATTATTCCTCGCCTTTCTCAACTTCCTCCTTTATAACTTCCTGTTTCCATCTTCATCCTCATTCATCTTCAAAATGTTATATTTATTGATTTCTTATATTGATTAACTATTTGATTTTCTTCTCTTTTGGTTTCCCTTGAGTTAACCAAACTAACTTGAAGGGGGCTGCGAAACCGCTCTCCATGTTAAAAATTCCTCGATGCTTATGTATGAAAAGCTTAGTAACATTTTACATAGCATGTCAGAAGGCGGGATATGTATTCTCCAGTTCCATAAACGCGTATTCTTATTATTTTTTAGCATTTACTTTTAGATTCTTAAGTAATACATTCTCACGTCTTTTCTATCTCTTTTTAACTACCAATTACATGAATCCGAATAATTTTCGCAATATTGACCCATTAAACTTAAATTATGTTACATAAATTACGGTTCAATAAAGTTAATTTTAATTTTTTCCCCTATTATTACCCCTCCCCCCTTCTTAGTCTGGAAAAAAGACGGGGCGGACACGAAAAATTAAAAAGAAAGAAAAAGAGAATAAAGTTGAAAGAACTGTTATACTGAACTTCACCAACCATAATTAGTGGGCAAGAGAGCCATTTCAAACTACCAGGGACCATTTCTTAAAATAAAACCCTTTAAAAAATGCGAGATCGAAGCCCCACTAAGTTCCATAGAGAAGCGAGGTCTTTTTCACTCAGAGCTGCTGTTGGACACAAAGCTATCTATTGCTCACGCAAATTGACAGAGGGTCTTCAGCGGTGGACTTGTTTACCTCGAATAATGGTTACTCGACAAGGGCTGGGTAGAATAGGGGTATCCGAGCTCTTTAACTATGAAGTTGCTATGTTCATTTACCAAGTTTATTAATCAAAGGGCTGAAAGCTCAGTTATTAATGCCCTCATTTCTCTTCCAGAAGGGTAGGGTTCGAATTCCTGTAGGAGACCTTGACCACTTCCTTCCCCGATGCTTCTTTTAACCTCTTAATTGATGCCATTCTCATTTATGCACTAAGTAGGAAGCAAATGCGTCAATCGGTAGCCATTCCTCTCTCCCACCCAAAAGCAACTCATTTATTTGTATATTCCTTTTTTCCTTTCCATTTATTTTGCATTTTTGCATCTCAATAATAATTATACTTAACTACAAAGCAAGAGATATTGTGACAGACACAACACATGCACCGTAAATTGTTTGCTAATTATATATAATAAAAAACGGTATTTATAAGAGTCGTGATTTTTGTATATTTAATTCTAATTGAATAATATTTACCATGCAAATCAAAAATTGCTAAATTCACCTAAAGCTCTTTGTTTGGGTTGTAATTTTATTAAAATAAGCAACCATTATTATGGCCTTTATAAGTGGAAATGGCTGTATTGTTAAGTTAATCTTTTGAATTTATATTTTCTTTGTCCTCGATTTATTCTCTAACTCCTTAACAACAATTATAACAAGTCAACATTGTATACTAGGCTGTTATATTCATCTCATACAGGTCAACTTCATGAAAAAGGAGATAAAGTCACTTGTAAAAAGAGAATGTCATGTCCAACTTTATTTTCGCCGCTGTATTCAAACACTGGATTTATCTTCCAAATGTTACTTACGAAGGTTAATCAAATGGCTTTCAGAGTTTTCCGGCTTCTGTCGTGAAGAAGAACGCGTGCATTAATGTTCGGTAACTTCACGTTCCTGAGTAAAGCTGCTTCGGGACGAGTTGTGGAAAATTACCAATTTTGAAGATGTCACCCGTTGTTCCCTAGAGGACTACATTGTCTTCAAATGATTTATTCGCTCCTTTGGCCCAAAAGTTGGATAACTAGTTAGGATCCTGTGTGACCGATGCCAGGACTGGTTTTGAAAACAAGTTCTCGTGGGAAAGGTTCCGGGTGCCAACATAATGGTTCTCTCCTGATATCACATACTATGAAATTATTATTATAATTATTATTTAAACACTTCCCTAATTTCTTTAGGTCAGGAGTACAAAAATATAATAGAGAAATCTTTTCAACTCAAAATTTCAAGGCCATTTCGATGTCAATTCAGGTTCGTAGGATTAATAGAAATGTACCTTTATCCCCCCCTCCCTCTTAACTGAGCAATATACACAGTTGTAAGAATTTTATATCTAATAATGACTATAAACTTTTCGAGTTAATTGAAATTAAAAACTTTCGAAAACGCACTGGCTCCTATTTCTTGGTTATCAGGCAAAATGGACGTAAACCAAGGAAAAACTTTCCCATCAAAATCGAAAGCTTTAAATTCAAGATATTTTTTAAAAAAATTATAGGACGTAGGATTAAAATAAGAGGAAGACATAAATAAACATCTTATAAGGAAAGGAATATACGTTATTTTTGTGCCCTTCCAATCTCCCATCAGCTTACATTTCATCTATCTCCTCAACCAATCGCTACTCTTCATTAGCTGATTGGCTCCTTTCTCTTTCATCTTCAAATAGACTAGAATCAAAGAAAATAGCACGAAACTAACACCACCCTATCTGGATAAAATAAAAATAAAGGATTTAATAGAAATCCTTAAAAATTGAATAAAACTAATATTCATAACAACTGATAACACCCAGGTTGTCTCCACCAAGCCAGGGTATAAAGTTAATCAAAATGGCACACTCAAACCTATAATAAACGTCATTTCAGAGGCTCGAGTCGAACAGACATGTTCGGTTCCTATTTACATATATATTAAACATAATTGACGACCGTGAAAACTCTACCTGTGGAGGATTCGAATCTACAGTCGTAATATTTCTTATTACATATCGCCAAATATCCCATTGAGGAGATGTTTGGCATAGTTTAGTGATTAGATAAGTGGCCTAAGAAGAAAGGAACCCTTAATGGGGCAAGTTCTTATCCCCATCATTATGATAAAAATAAGCTCCCCAAATTCATACATATATGAGTATATCTATACGTATTGCGGATTTTTTTCATGTATATCATTATTCTATGGCCAGAAATAATTAACTAAAATGTCAATAACTTTTTGAGTGTGATTGTGAAAGGAGACGAAAAGTGAGTTATGCAAAATAATACTGAACCCTCTGGACAATGGATTAGTCCTTGGTAAAAACCAATACTCGAGCCAAAACATCAGCCTCATCCATGGGAGATTCTCTTGTGCGTTTGATGCGAGAGGAATGACATAATCCATTTCGAAACTTCTTAACCCAAATTAGACAATCACCAGAGAGGTTTAGCATACAAATCTTAACAATTTCGACCTGGAAATAATGAGTCATTCTCCATACGAACACGCCTTAACCTCATCAGATTCGGAACCTTTTAGGAGTTAGTGAATCAGCTGAAGATAATGAAGTTGTCAACAACAGAAAAGTTCTAAACAACCTTAAAGAATTATTATTACAAACATAGTATGGAAAGGTTAATAGAAAAATGGAGACTACTTGGTAGAAACTGGGGTAAATTATATTATTAAATTATTATTTATTTAAATGTAAATAACTTCAAAAGATTTGTTTAATTTCTATCCAGAAAATAATGATCAACACCGATAAAGTTGAGCTTGAAGAGGGGAAATAGATACAAATATATCTAACAAGATAGATAAGAAGCTAATTGCAAATACTTTCATACACTAATTAGTTAATTCTCGAGGAACACTAGGAATAATTCTCGAGGAACACTAGGAATAATTCTCGAGGAACACTAGGAAATTTTGCAAAGAATCATGTGTATATATAATAAACAATAGCTCCTCTACAAACAAGAACGGCCCATTGAAAAACGATAATAAGAAAAGGTGAAAGGTGCATAAGAAAACAAATACCTTGAACGCAAAGAGGACAGGGGAAAGGATGCAGATAAAAATCTATTCGAAAAAGGGTGAAAGAAGAAAGAGAGAGGGAATGACAGATAGAAGGTATAAAAAATAAATATAAATATATACAACAAATATACATCATACATAATCTATAGAAAGAAAAATATAAAGCAAATAAAGAAAATAACTATGGGTTATAATGAAGAGCTTTTTTATTAAGTTTTTGGTAATACACTACTGAGAAAAATATGAGAACCATTTTCATGAGTAGGTAAATGAAGTGCCCATGGTACATAAAGGCATGCATTAGCAATAAATGTATTTTATGAAGATTTCATATGATAAAATCGGAAATTCAAGAAATTATACTAAATAAACTAACAAAATGAAATATTGACACGTGCAAAATAAGAGAACGATTATTTCAGGAACATTCTAGAAGTTTCTTGAAATCATCTGGCAACATTTTTTTCAGTAGATAATAAATGTACAGCCGCCTTTGTTGTCGTACTCACTCTGCAAAGATGCCACCACACGTTGTAGCGGGCCAAAAATCTAGACTAACCCCAATCGATCCAACCCGCTTCCTACACTAATTCGGACGTGAGAAATCAAAGGAGAATGAAACGGATTGTACGAGTATATACAGTCCTTTTACTTACAAAAAATTACAATAATAATTACAAAAATATGGGGTAAATATGCACACGAGCCTATTTATATATAAATAAAACAATCTTATCTTGAAATCCTACCAATCGAAAATCTATACACAAATACTAAAGAACAATCCTATCTTAGAATTCTACCAGTCGAAAATATATATACAACTACTAAAGAACAATCCTATCTTAGAATTCTATCAGTCGAAAATACAAAAGAAGAGACAACAAATACAAAAAGAAGAGAGAACAAAATGAATTATCTTACGTGGTACCGCGGTTTACGATTTGCCGGTCCCCTGGGAGAAAATCTTGCCGGCAGTCACTCTTGTGACAAGAATTGGGTGCGCGCGTCTTATGGGGCCTGGCGCATCCGAGCTCAATTTTCTTCACGATCCAGTCACGTCTTTAGGCTATTAAAGCCCTCCGCAATGAACTACTATTAGAACACTTATCAAATTTGATTTAAATTTCTTCAAAATGTTTCTATTCCAGTCACTCTTACAAAATGGAGGAAATGTTTATTTATTTCTTCACTTGAGTGCTGTTTTAGAAAAATATTTAACATTTAGTAGCTGAGAAAACAAACAAACCCATTTT
Organism: Ceratothoa steindachneri; assembly: GCA_963969495.1. Lineage (NCBI taxonomy): Eukaryota > Metazoa > Arthropoda > Malacostraca > Isopoda > Cymothoidae > Ceratothoa > Ceratothoa steindachneri. Next base: position 6,968,162 of record OZ018320.1, on the reverse strand, counting down.
AATACAACATGAAATCAAATACATATGTAGAAAAAGAAAATATAATAATAAAATCCATTCCCACTCACACACACACATTCTTACAGAGGGAGGGAGAAGGTATTGGGAAAAAGGGTGGGAGAATGGCCCTTCATACACACTCATATTCGCTCCACCACAACGTGAAAGTAACACCTGACCTTCCGTCAGCGAATTGTTCTCTTGAGGAGGACTCTTTCTGCGATTTTAAGAGAGGTAGGAAGGTCTAAGAGTGTGTGTCGTAGAATTAGGCAGGTATCGCCTATTTCTCGATCCCTTCGTTTGTTCGGGGAAGGACTACGACAGCCCAAAATATTAATTGGAATTGAATTTCGTTGAGTGCGCGGCGTTTTAGTTATTCGAATACTTTAAATATGGTTGGCCGGGATTGGTCTTATTTAATTAGGCTTTGGTGGCTGGAGGACTTAAACAATAATGGCAAAAATAATCTTTAATTACACAACAAAACATATAATGCAAATAATTACACTCTCTAGTTATTAATTAATTCAGCAATGGGAAAATTATCAATAATTACCAAACTACTTATGTGGCAAGGGTTTAATACTCCGAGTACTAACTCGATAGTGTGTTTGAAAAAACTACGAATGGAATCCTAACCTTGGGGACACAATAATTCACTTTAGTTATCCGAGATGACTCGGGAGGAGACTACTTAACGAATCTTAGTCGGAGGGCGTCGCACCGCCTCGACAAGTAGAAGCTCGGAGAAGATTCTCTAAGTAGACGCTCAAAGGGGGAAGATTCCCCTGTAGACGGTCGAGTGGGAAAACTCCTGTGGGGCTGAGACTGTGCGCTTCTTCTGGACGGGTCATTCGATCCTGACGCCGCTGTTTCAAATAAGATCCTAGCTGCGGGCCGGTATGACACCGTGTTCTATCGCTCGAGGATATGCGCCGTCAGTGGATGATTCCACAGCCGTATTAAAAGAGGCCGCCGAATACCTTCTGTATTTTCCGCGTTTGGCTCACTCGGGAGTAACGTAGAGACAGCTCACTATCACGAACTGGAGTCTTCTCCAAAGAGGGGTGTGTGTGTGTACGTCTTCGGTACTCTTCATTAGGCGGATTCTGACTTCCTCGATTAATTTTGTGACAGAGAATATATAGGGGTTCGCCGGAACTCCTATATTTGCCAACGGAAGCAATTAAGCTTTGCCTCACCACCTCGGCGTTTATAGCTCGGCGGCTGGGTTTTAATGGTCCAACTAATGGTCCATATATATATATATATATATATATATATATATATATATATATATATATATATATATATATATATATATATGCAAAAAATCTTACGTATATAAATATACGTGTATATACACAGAACAAACATGGAGATCTTCCAGCTAAGTTTTTTTTTCGACGCGACTCAGATAAAGGGGGAAATTGCCATGTTAATTGACGTTTTGCCTTTGGTCCGAATTTAGCTGAACCCTTGGCTCGTCGTTAGTGTTTCCTGACTTCGGGGAGGAAGAAAGGATTAACCTAATCCATTCCGCTTCCATCTAGTTTAAGGTATTAATGACAACAATTCCCAAAAGCATGGGAAACGGGGCGAGGTCCCCCAACCTGGGTAAAACAAAACTCGCCAGCCAGGTCTCAGAAGAGATACAAGTTGCTGAACTTTCACATCAAAAACACGCAAAGTCTTTCTCAAGAGAAGATAACCTATAACTCCGTAATGAGGCAGATTCCCACCGAAAATTTTCCTTCCATAGGTAACGCTCTGTATGTGTGTGTGTGTGTGTTAAACATACACATACTTACGCACATGCGCGTATTGATCGCCTCACTGAGACTACTAGGTCGCCTCACTCAAAAGCGTTAGTCAATTTGTGCGTTCCCATTGACTTTTCATTCATAAGGTGCAGACTAAATTGCAGTGATTTGATTTTAGTCAAACATGAATGTAATTTATGGCAATTTTTTTTCCTACAAAATGCTTCCGCAATGCTATCGAATGGAATGATTAGTTCATGCATTACAAAAATATAATCCATGTATGCTGCAGCGACTTTATCAAATGATAATTTTTTGCAAAATCAATTCATACTCTAGACCCTAGATTCCCAAACTGGGGTCCATAAAGCAAAATTTAGGGGGCCACAAGCTGAGGCTATGTACACATAAAAATCCCAAACACCACACACTAGAACAGACAGTCAGCAGCTGAGCCAGCCAGAGGAACAGGTGCGTCTGTACTCGGTAGACGTTCGAACAATGCCTTGCCGACAGAAAGCATGAGTAATATGCCTCATTCTTTCTTTATTCAGTGTAATTCCATTTTTATATATCGTTTTGTATTCTTGATAACATAATTCATTGGGATGCATTTCGATACCAAACATTTTTCACTCAATAACTTATTTAATATTTCCTATGCTATGGTTTCTGTATGAGAACCTGGTCTTGAATCTTGGGTATCAACCAGTCCGAGGTCCCACTTTAGAAGCCACAGTTAAAAAAGCAAACGCTTTGTGAGTGTGTGTGGCCCCCTTAAATAATCTGTTTGCGCCAATTTTAGTATTAGTGGGACATAAGAAGATACAGGAGCCAAAAGGAAGTTTGAAACGGAATCTCTCACTGTATTTTGGTCATCAATGGCAGCTTCATACCCAAACTTATGTAACTTAGCTTTCTGCCAACTACTACCCTTTGCATCAACTTATTCCTGTGAGGCTGCATTCTCTCTACTTTTGTATATTAAATCAAAATATTGCAATAGACTTGATGTGAAGCATGACCTACGATGTGCCTTGAGTAACACAAAGCCAGGAATTAAGTTGCTGGTCGATGGCTTTCAACATCACCCTTCACATTGAGTTTAATTGGGGTTTGAACAAACAAACTTGCACATGAAGGTGCTTGCTGGGAGAAGAGAAGGTGATGTTTCCACTAAAGGTCTTGTTTTTGTTATTTATGACTCCCTATGATAGGATTTCATTCAGAATTATTAAATTTGTCAGTAAAAATACGATAAGATTGCTTTTGATTAAACTTTTTTATGCAGTGAAATATATTTTTTAGACTTTTGTATAATTCAGAAAGGTTTTTGGAAATAAGTAGTTTTAATTACAAGTAGGCCTACTCTCAAATTATAAAAATTCTTTTATGTGCATCAAATTACTTCTTTAGTACCATTTTAATGTTTATTTGAGATTTAGCAAAAAATAAATTGCAAGTTTCCATGACTCAATATTTAAGAAAAGAAAAAAATATGGGGTTGAATTAATAAAATTACAGGTATCGTCGAAGTTTTTTCATAATGGACTTAAATAAATGTAGGACTACAGACAGTCACTGTTGTCACGAGATATGGTTTGGGGAGGGGGGTCATGGATAAGAATCATATATGAAAAGTGGGTAAAGATCAGAAAAAGTTTGGGAACCACTGCTCTACACGATATCCTTTTTTTGTGGCCTAAACTAATGATGTTCATCGTTTCCTCAATGACCTTTATTCTCTAGTTCTTTCTATTAAATTTACTCTCGAACTTGAGCACATTAAAGCCATCTTGATCCAGAAATACGATGGCTTTAATGTGCTCAAGTTCGTGAGTAAATTTAATAGAAGGAACTAGAGAATAAAGGTCATTGAGGAAACGATGAACATTTTAGTTTAGGCAACAAAAAAAGGATATCGTCTATGTATCTAAACCAAACAATAGGATAATCAAGGATGGAATGGAGGAATTTGTTCTCAAAAAGACTCCATATATAAATTCTAAAGGAAAAGTAGGGGGCCTGGATAAGAGTTATTGAATTTTACCAGGTTGAGCTTCTATCCATCGAGAACGCCTGCAATAGACTCCAGCAGAGTTCAGGCAGAACTCTCAACAAGGATAGAGAAAGGAGGGGGGAATTATTGTTCAGTATGCTATCGTTTTCCACTCAAACCATTCCCTACAGTAAGAACTTGGTTCTGCTTAATCATCGCCACGTCTGACACTCTCCCTTCACAAGTGATTTAACACAAGACTGTTTTCTTCGAGTATTTTCCTCTCATCTGTAATTCATTTTGTCGCCCTGTCTTCCGCTTGTTCTCTTTGGTTCTTAGAGAACAACGACCGCACAGCTCTCCATCGAATCGAAGTCTTGTATCGCTTGTGATTACTAAACTGCAATTACACCTAAATCCCCAAACGGCTCTGAAGTGTATATTTCTAACCAGGGTATCCACTTATAAATATGTTTCACCCTACCTCGAGAAAGATGTCGACGGCACATCTTTGTAAACCTCATATGCTTAATTCCACTTATTTATTACCTTAGTAATTCTTAAATTCTGAATTAATTATTTTAGTTCTAGGTTATTTAATTAAAACGATGAAATTAATCTTTCTCTTTACATTCCCTCTAGAGAGACAATTGCCCCTTTGGTTTTGGGGTGTCAATACTGACTTTACAATCTTCATTAGTGGGGCCCACAAATGGACTTTGGGCATATTCACGAAAAATAACAACTTGAGTTTTTGAAGCTAAAATAAACATAAAGAGTGTTTTAACTATTTTATTTTGTTAACCTGTGATTTTTTTTGTTGTGAATAATTTCATGTCCTGTTAAATATCCAAGTGAACCATTTTTATCAAACTTTAGTTTGTATACTCTTCACATTAAATATTTATATTTTCTTAAAGTGAGTTAGTAAAATGTATAAGGTAAGTGAGTGTTTTCTTAAGCTGGGCCTTGGACCGACAAGGTCGATCTTACCGTGTAAAGTACAAACCGCGTCAGGACACGAGCAAGAAAGTTCTGAACTTCTGGATGGAGGAATTCAGCCATACCAGACGGTCCGTGGTACCGCGCGAGAAACATTGTATTAAAGCATACTTCATTTTAAATACAGATAAACGAATAGTAATGATAAAAGTCGCAAATATGCGACTAATTTATAAATTGTTCAAGGTCTACTTAATGTTCCCTTGTCTGTGTTCATGTATTGTGTGTATTAGAAAGAGAGAATGACTCAACTCACTACGTATTTTTAAGTCCAGTAGAACCCTTGACCATTTTGATTGAAAACCTGGTCCAGAATTCCGTCACTCGATGGCGTTGCCCAAAAGTGCCACTAAATTTCTGATTCGGCCCTGGTGACTATTTTATGCAACACTAATAACCTCATTTCGACACAAATAAACAACAACTGCGAGATAAAAATACTTCACTTAAGCAACAACAAATAATGGCACTAATAGCAGTGACCGCTTATTAATCTGCCTCCCCATTAAATGCGGCAAACATTCAACTTTAACCTAGAACCACCAAAGATCGAGGCTGCACTGAGTCCATGGACAGGTGACGGGTGATGATCTTGCCGATAAAGAGGTTCCATTCAATTGATCTCAGTTCCGAATGTCGACAGAGAGGAGGGCGCCGGAACTCACAGGTGTCAGGTTGAGGGGAGGGGCAATTCGACTCGGGCAGTGGTTTTTAACCGGGGTGCCGCAGCATCTTTGGGTACCGCGAGGTCCAACTAAGAGTGCAGGGTGAGCGACCTTCCCCCAAATTTTAAAATGCCTAAATCTCAAAAGATATGTATTTCAAGCATTTATAAAAAAAACAACGACACTTTAAAGTATTTGAAATTAGCTTTTCTGCTCTGTGAAACAGAAAAACAACGAAAAGAGAAAGATTGCAGAGAGTGAATGGAGAAATGAGTGTTGCCTTGTCAATGAATACGTCTCAATATAAAATCATTATGTGATACTCATCAAACTCAAATTTCTCATTAAACTTTTAAAGATAAGATTTATTTATTTTTAAATTTGTATGTCTTATTTCGATTAAATTAGGTTAAATATTAATCGTGATAAATTTTGAAAAGCTTTCCACGTAATTAAGTATTTACACATAAATTATTTTATATTAGAGTGCCACGGGTGCTACTATAATTAAAAGGTTGAAAAAAACTGGAATAGGGGGAATGAGAAAGAAATTCGTGTAATGCAACCTGGTTATGTTTACTCAGTGAGGAAATATATAGGGGGAAAAAAGAAAGAATATAAACTACACAATTGATTTGTAAAAGAACAACCTCTGACCTTCCCCCCATCCCAATTTATCGGAGACCACGTGCTATTGGTATCCCACCATGGACGACATCATTTCCTGTTCGAACATTCTCGAAACTTCAACTCCTGAGCACGTGGGAAAATATTTCCCAAACCTGTGACTCGTCCCAACCCTTCCCCTCCCCACGATGACGAGACGCGAAAGAACCGCTATGTCTCGCCCCTTGCTGCTAAATGGTGAAACGACTCCGCCTCCGGATTAAGATGTCTGGAGCTTGTGACTCCTTTCTCCAAACTTCCCCTTTCCCTCCAGAATCGGGCATACAAATACTCGGGTTATTCAAGGCCGTCCTTATCGTCTCTTCCCGTGAGCGTTCGTCAAACAGCAAGACTTCTTCAGCCGTGATTCTACCCAAGTCAATTGGTAGCTTCTGTGAACGGCAGGCCTTTGAATTGGCGCAACAGTCTCAAATCGTTTAATCGAACCGAAGAAAATCTCCATCGATTACCTTTGGGAAAAAGAAGATTCCTCTTTCAGTGGAATTACGAAAATTCCCACATTTCACGTCGAACGTCATCTTTGATGTTTGGCTATCTTCATCGGAAGGATTGTTCAAATCATGACCCACCTGCCTCATTCAGATCGTGCCCCACTTGCCTTATCGGATCGTTCCCCACTCGCCTCATTGCAAGAAGGACTTTCCTCGAACTCATCGACCCGTAAGACTGAAACCCCTTCCATTATCAGTATTGTCAAGGTCCCCTTTTGATCTGAGCCTAGTAACATTAATCAATTAATTCCATTTGAGAATCCCTCCTCATAATAATTATCAAGAGACTCTTTTAATTTAAATACTTCCCTTTCGTCTATTATTATTCTTATTTTGAATGGTGCAAATAAAATTATATTTTTGTTGTTTCATCTTTAAATAACCTTGAACGATATCTCGGCCTATTCAAGTAAATTTCGCCAACCATTTATTAAGGATGTCTGATTATTAAGGATTTAAAACCCAACGCCTCAAGTGTGACCTCCTAGTCGGTCGTTAATCCTTGCGAACGGTTCGCGTGGTAGTAGGTGATTAAGTCACCCCCTCAACCACATAATATAGGAGTAGTGTATGGTATAGTGTGGTTGTACTACGACATATATATATATATATATATATATATATATATATATATATATATATATATATATATATATATATATATATTACTTCTATATTATAAAAACTAGTGTCAAGTGTGTGAGGTCTATTACATAGTAAATCAGTTTAGTTGATTTACATGCCCTTTGAGTTTTAGTAGTTCGCTCTTATTATAATTGAAGTTTCTTTATTTTTCTATTTTCGGCCGAAGTACGTTCAAGTTAGTTCTAGATCAGTGGAACTTTAGTGTATTAACTATTTAAAATTTATATTATTAGTTGGGACCCGTTTTGTGTGTTTGTGTATTCCATTTACCGGAATATTTGAGTTAATCTTCAGCCGGATTAGAAAGATAAACCCGCCATAACCGTTTAGGAAGAGTTTAAGTGTTCTGTCGTGGTATACGGCCCAGTATGTATGTACTTTTGTTCCGTACATAAATAATTCCGCTCCTCTTTTCCTCTAAGAGTGCTGCATTACTGTTTATCTTTAATCTTTTAATTTGATTCTTTAACCAGGGAGGACTCGTAATATTATATATCTATTACCATGTGAAGCGTTTCGTGGATTTAATTAAACCACTAGAGCAAAAATATGCTAATAATTCCATAAAAAAGGAAATATTATAAACTTTAAATCTACTAAGGATATAATAAGAGGGTCTAAATAAACAATGAATACTACGCGATGCTTGACGCAAAGATTCACTTTAGTACGAAATATTAATTAAAGAACATAATTAAATGAGAAACTTTTACCTTTAAACTAAGTGCGATGCGGGCGTGGAATGACCTTGAACGAGAATCTCGTGAGAAGGGGAGGCGAGGAGAGGGTGTCGCGGAGGTGAGGCTGATTTGGACGCACAGCTATCTTCGAGGTGAGTGAAAAGGGGCGCTTGGCGATATATCTTGACTTGACGATATACGTGAAGGGACAGTGGATGTATGATTATTCCAATCCTTGGGTTGCCATTGTAGGGCTTCTCGATGATGAGCGTTGACCAAGAGGTGAATCCTTTCTCGAGTGGGACTTCACTTTGGTATTCCTCAATGGTGAGGGATATCTCTGGTTTTATTCAAAAACTGAGATAGGGGGTTTCTCTGACGAGAGGGGTTATGAGGGTGATTTTCTATACCGATAGTCTACTCTTCGATGTGACCAAAAGGAACAGCCTCGTGAAGAAAACTTCTTCTTAACTCCCGCTCGGTTCCACTTTAAGGTCCGGACTGACGCCGGTATTCATCTTCTCTCGATCGCTAACTCGATTCTCTTCTTTTCTCCAGATCGACGTATATATACCTCAATTATCCCCTGGGGGATAGAGGGGAGATGAGTGCCCATATTAAAGCTTCTTTCCTAAGGCATCACTTTTCTGTGTGGTAACCCGTAGCCCTAATGGTATCTTCTGGTTTTCGTCGAAGAAAATTAAATTTCGTCTATTTGGCGAAACTAGACCTAAATAATGGGGCGGGGGGGCAGTGAGCCTGTTCATAGATTTTTATTCAAAAGGCTATACCATTCTCCTTTGTTTATACTAACGGGCTACGAAATCTACCGAATCTAAGGTTTCCTTGCGAGTAATATCGAGGATTGTTGTGCCAGAGGAGCAAAAGGGGAGGGGGGTTAAAATATCGACTCATATGACATGTAGCTGTTGACGCCGTGTAACAGAACTGGCATCTGTTCGGTCCTCATGATATTGATTGCCCCACAGTTCTTTTGGTGGGATAATTTTTAAATATTTATTTTGAGGAGAAGTTAGGCTTCACGTATATTGCCGAGTAATTTCGTGACGTCCATAGCCCCGTTCGCGTGTTACGTTACCCCTAGTAAGCCAACGAGATGTCTTCTTCATTTGACCGTTTTAAGAGTCAAGGAGAGTCGTTGGACCTGTCGGGCCGAGAATTATTAACTTATATTCAGGAAGAAGAGAGAAATGAAAGAGAATAGAGAAGAGCGAAGGAACAAGAACTAAGATCGTAAGAACAAGAAATAAGAACGCAGGAACAAGCACTAAGAACGCAGGAAAAGAACTAAGAGAAGCTGAAGAGAGAAAAGAACAACGACAGATGTTAAAGAACAGAACAGAAATGGAAGAGTGTGAGAGAATAAGGCAGCATGAACTGAAATTAGCCCGTAATCAATTGTTGTCAATGTCAATTAACTCCCGGACCGAAACTCCACATTCCCCTTCAGTAAGATAACCCGTCTTTAAAAAAAGAGAAGATTTTGGATCATATCTTACGCATTTCGAGAAGATTTTTGAAATCAACAATTAGGACATCAGGTAGATGGTGTCGCCAAGTTGTTCCCTCTCCTAAACTCACAGTTGAGAGACATATTCATTTCGTTCCCTCAGAGTCCACTGTGGACTACTCTACCTTCAAGTCTAAACTCTTAGCTACCGTAAATATGACACCAGCCTTCTATCGTGCCCGTTTCCGTCACGAAAAGATCCACCCCGGTCAGACCTTTCGCCATTTTTTGTATACCCTACAGAAACACCTCCAAGTTGGGGTAGATGCGTGTAAAGTCCCTCAAGAGTACAGGCCCTTCTGGACTTCGTCCTAATAGATCAATTCTTAGCTTCCCTGAACCCCGAAATCCGTGCCTTCGTTAAGGACAAGCGCTGCCCTACGTTCAAGGAATGCCTAGAAGAGATGATGTTTATGCAAGTAGTCATAACTTTTTCCCAAGGTTAATAAGAAGCCTCCCCCGTCTCCTCCCAAGTTTAAGATTAATAACTCTAGGCCCCCTCCAAGAAAGACCCCTAAATTTGTGAAGGTACAAGGCCCCTTGAAACCCAGGAACCTCCCTCCTTCGGAACCAAGAGACATTAAGCCCATAATTACCACTCGCCCCGCGTCGTTATTCCCCAGAAGGCAGATAATCTCTTTCACGTGCGGAATATAAGGTCATGTACGCACGAACTGCCTTCAAAATTCTCAATTTAGAAGCGTGTCATCCCATCACATACACCAAGTTAGTGCCACTCTTGCTCCCCCCCCCCCAGCCTCTTTAAGATACCAATACGTTTCTTTCGTCGACCAACAACTCCGGTTACCAAGTAAATTTTCTCTTTAATAAGAGCTCCCCTAGTGATTTGAAATTTGAAAATGGAGCAGTGAACGGATGCCGTTTGTCCACCTTTGTACGTGACACTGGGTAAATATGCATCGTGATATCCGAGAATTTACTTTCCTCAGTCTGTCCTGACCACCAAAAGTTCGCTGTGGTCCATGATTGCCTCGGCCGAGCGAATCGTTCCCCTATTGTAAAATAACACATCGAATGTGAGTATTTGACTGGTTGGATCGAAGTGGTAGCAGCCCCAATCAAGTTTTACTCTGTACTAATTGGTCAGAGCCCCTAAGTTACAAGTAACCCGGTAGCACAACCCGTGGTAACCCGTGCCTAGGCCGCCAAGGCTTCCCTGGAATCCGTTCCTTTAGAAAACTTCGTCGATCCTGAGATGGAGACCATCCGGAACGAGGATTTTGCCCGCGCCCAGAAGGGGTGCACAACTCTTCTCCCCCTTTGGGATAAATCCAGGATTCAGGAGCAAAAGTCTTCCCGTGGTGGAAAAAGCACCTCATACTTTGTCAAGGATGAGCTGTTACATCGTAAATGTTCCGACGGAACCGAACCTGAAACACACACCTTGTGTGTTCCCCGCTCTCACGTCCCCCAAGTCCTCCAGATTTCTCACAATAGTATATTCTCCGGTCATTTTAGTCATAACAAAACCGCTCAGAGGGTTAAGTATTTATATTGACCCGGTGCGGTCAGAGAAATTGTAGAGTACTGGAAATCACGTGATGCCTGCAAAAGGACATCTGCCAAAGAGCGCGTCAAGTCAGCCCCCCTTCAAAAAAGCTGGATCATCTCAGAACCTTTTTCTCGTGTGGCCATTGATCTTAAGGGCATTGATAGCGTTTCGTGCTCCGAAGCCCTCATTTCCACTTTTTATTGGGTAGGAATTCCTAAAGAGGTATTGTCGGATAGAGGAAGACGATTTACCTCCGAGCTTATGGAGTATGTCAGGAAGCTTCTCATGGTAAAACCTCTGTTTACTACCCCCATACTACCCAGCCGCAAACGGAGTTTGCGAAAAGCTAAATGGCACATTGAAAACAATCCTCAGAAAATTGGGTATCGATCAGCCCGATAATGGCACCGCTTTTTACCCGTGGCACCTTTTGCATGTCGTGAAATCCGCCATAGGACCCTAGGATTCGTCCCCTTCGAATTACTGTATGACCATAATGTTCAAGGCCCCCTTGCTATTTTAAAGGAACTTTTCACCAATCCCCGTCTGGATAACGAAATCCAATCCTCCTATTCGTTTCTTCTTGACCTTCGAAAGCACCTTGAGATATGTGCCGAGATTGCGTTCCAAAATGCTGAGGTAAATTTGGAGAAGTATCAAACTTATTTCGATTTAAAGGCGAAGGAAATAAGATTTAAGCCTTGTGAGGAGGTGTTGTTGCTACTTCCCACGGAGAGTAACAAATTCCTGAAGCAGTGGAAGGGCCCCTTTACCGTTCTAGAGGTAAAAGGACCAGTGGATTACCTAATTCGAGCCCTCTCAGGAGATAAGGTTTTCCAAATCAATTTGTTAAAAAATATCACCGCCGTGCGTGTATCAACAATATTGTAGCCTTCGATGAAGCGTCCTCTTTGGAAGCGGTGTATCCTGCTGACCCCCTCAATGTCGTGCAAGTAGTAGGCATTGAACAAGATGGTGTTTACCCTATCCCTTCTTTACCTGGACTCCCGGAATCATCATCTCCCGTGCTTGATGTCTCCCCAGGCTAGCGATTCTTCAAAAGAATCAGCTGCAGTAGTTGCAAAATGTATTTGAAGATTTCATCTCCGAGACTCCCAGTTGCTCCAATCAATTTGAGCTTAATATCGTCTCTACTACTCAAGAGCCTGTTCGTTCAAAGAATCAGATGGACCTTCAGGAAGAAAAGGTCAGAGCCATTGTCGAGATGCCCCTTCCCCGCACGAAGAAACAGCTGCGGTCATTCATGGGACCGGCCTCCTGTTACCGTCTATTTCTGTCCCTTTAAGTGCCTACCTTCAGAAGAGATCCCCAGATCCCCCTTCATGGAATCCCAAAGCTACTGTCCCCATTTTGAAGCTCCCTAATCCCTCTATACCCTTCGGCATCCGGACGGATGCGAGTGACGAAGGAATTGGATGCGTGCTGCTCCAATAATCCGAAGAAGGTGAAAGCCTCCCGGTGGCTTACGCGAGCCGAAAGCTACTTCTCCGTGAACAGAATTACTCGGGAATAGAACGGGAAGCTTTAGCTATAGTATGGAGTATTACCATCTTTAGCATGTATTAATAGGGAAAGAGTTTATTGTCGAGACTGACCATCGCCATTTGTCGTACCTCCGAAATACTGAGAGCAAAAACGGGCGTATAATGCGATAGCTTTTGATACTCCAACAATATCAGTTCAAAGTTTGGTATATACGTGTTACCAAAAATTGTATAGTTGATAATCTTAGCCGGAATACATTAGCCGACAATGCTGGCTAATCCACTAAATTATAGGTCGCCTGTAAACCCGTAAGCTAATCATGTATATATTATTATTTTTTAACTCTGTTCATATATCTCTGCTCCCTGTAGATACTTATTTAATATAGTGGGTTTTTTTGTTGTTCCACTACCCTTTTAGATAAAGTTCTAATTTTGTTCTTTGATTTCAATGTACTTTTTTTGTCGACCCATTTACATTAAGTTTTGCTCAGATCAATATCAAAGACTTTTTGTAAGCCCGTCGAATACAGGTCAGGTCCCCCCTTTTTTATCAGGCTGACGTCTTAATAATAATTCTTCCTATCTAAATTTGCGAGGTCCCTTTTTCTTTCCTTTCTCTCAGAAAAGTTCCATCGTATGGAAGGGAGGGGTGTAAAAGAATAATCTCTGACCCCCCTCCAATTTATCCATGTTGCCATGGACGACGTCATTACCTGTTCGAACATTCTCGAATTTTCGACTCCTGAGCAGTTGGGAAGATCCTTCCCAATCCTGCGACTCTTCCCAAGCCCGACTTCCTGGTGACGAGGCGCGAAAGAGCCGCCATGTCTCGCTCCTTGCTGCTAAATGATGAATCGACTCCGCCTCCGGATTAAGATGCCTGGAGCTTGTGACCCCTTTCTCTAAATTCCCCCTTCCCCTCCAGAATAGGGCATACAAATACTCGGGTTATTCTGTCGTTCGTCGGGTCCAGCCCGCACCTCAAGGCCGTCCTTCTCGTCTCGTCCCGTGAACGTTCGACAGACAGCAAGACTTCTTTAGCCGTGATTCTACCCAAGTCAATTGGTAGCTTCTGTGAACGGCCAGCCTTTGAATTTTTACAAGTCTTCCTTCGTTTAATCGAACCGAAGAAAATCTCCATCGATTACCTTTGAGAAAAAGAAGATTCCTCTTTCAGTGGAATTACGAGAATTCCCACTTTCCCTTTCGAATATCATGTTTGAAGTTTGGCTATCTTTATCTGAAGGTTGGTTCGGATCGTGCTCCATTTGCCACATTCGGATCGTGCCCCACTCGCCTCATTGCAAGAACAACCTTCTTCAAGTCATTAACCCGTAAGACTGAAACCCCTTCCATTATCAGTATTGTCAAGGTCCCCTTTTGATATGAGCCTAGTTGAATTAATCAATTAATTCTATTTGAGAATCCCTCCTCATAATAATTATCAAGAGACTCTTTCAATTTAAATAAATCCCTTTTGCCTATTATTATTTTTATTCTGATCTGTGTAAATTCAATTATATTTTTGTTGTTTCATCTTTAACTAACCTTGAACGATACTCTCGGCCTATTCAAGTAAATCTCGCCAATGCACTCTGTCTGCTTATTAAGGATTTGAAACCCTCAAGTGTGACCTCCTAGTCGGTCGTTAATCCCTGCGAACAGTGCTTCAACGGTTCGCGTTGCAGTAGGTGATTAAGTCATCCCCCACATAATAGAGGAGTAGTGTATGGTATAGAGTGATTGTACCACGACAATAGTAAAGAGCGGGATAGTGAAAAAAAGGTAAAACTAGACGGCCCTCATTAGTAAATCTATTGGACACGAAACGGTAGCGGTGGTAAGGCTCGACCAGCGTCTCTAGGAAGCGATCGAGAGGTTCTCAAAGGTAGGTTATATATTTAGATAGGAAGTATTGGCTAATGCCAAAATAACGAGTTGTGATTTATTTAGTGTTAAATATATTATTAAAAGAAAATGTCTAAGGTGTAAGTGTGAAGTAAAATTATATTTTCTCATATCTCGCCAAGTGATTGAGTTAGTGTTAGGGAGATAAAATGGAGAGGATCTAAGATATTCAAGCAAAAGTGAAAATGACTCGATTGAGTCAAGAAATATGAAGTGTAAATATGTTTTACTTTGTAGAAATAGTTGTATAGCAAGAAGAATAAAGTGTTTGGATATGATGTGATGGCCAAGTAGATAACGATAACTTTTTAACTAGATATGACTGTACCATCTTCTTGACACCAATTTTGTAGGCACCACTGATATGGCACTGCTGACACTAAAATGTATTCCAGTAGAACTTATTTAGTTTTTCTTTGATTCAGCTATGAAAATAACGAAGGCATTGGCGGCTTGGAGTGAATTTTGAGGACATTTATTGTATACTATTTATTCTGGACGATTTTAATAAGATTTTATTTGTGCTTTATTATCACACGAAGTAAATAAACTATATTAATTGAATATGCGAAAGAAAATTGTGGCCCTTAAAAGATAAAATTATTCGCTTCAACGGAATTTGTTAATAAGAATTAATTTACTATTATTGCACTGAGTACATATATCGCTTCACTTTAGGCACTGTGAAAACATTAATTATATAGCAATTCAAATTTATGCTTTCCACCTTTTGTTAATATTAGTGATAACGTGAAAAGTGAATTAAGTGTTCTTTGAGTTTGAATAAGTTACACGGGAAACGAGTGTCGAACATTCCAGGCAAATAGAAAAGTGGCTTCGTTCGTCGATGAATTCCAGGAGAGTTGGAAGCGTTTCAGAATGTGGAAGGCGTCTCCTTCTTGTCTTCTTAGGGTAGGAAGTAAGTGTCTCTGATGAATAGAATTAGTGATTAAATTGAATTAAATTAAATGCTTGTATTTTCCCGTGGCTGATTTTATTATCTACAAATTGAGGGCATGTGGCGTGTTCCATGCTCGGAGACTTATTGCGTTCTCAGGGTAAGTTGTTACTTGTGAAACCCAGCAAGGAGATAGGGAGAATCTATCTTATCTAGAGAACCTCAGATGAGGTCCACCCCCCCCTCTCTCTCTCTCTCTCTCTCTTTCCCTCTCTCTCACACACACACACACACACACACACAGAGTTCCAGTGAAAGCTGGATGCTAGGCCGGAAATCTCCCTGGTCACACGTGTATGTCGTCTGCGAGTGTGGGTGTGTGTGTGTGTGCAAGTCGCGTGGAAAAAGCTGGAGGCTGACCTCCCCCAGATGGCTAACGAAATACCATCGTTTCCAAGAGGTGATTCCGAGTAATGTTTACATTAGGCTTCATTGTAAAATTTGAATATTCAAATTGACCATTCGTATTAAATCTTTTTATATATATTTTCAAAGTAATAAATCAGCAAATATTTATAGTTTCCCTAAATTCCTTAAGTAAACTTTACAAGGTCAGTGAGTTTTTCTAAGCCACTTAAACTCCCACTTTGTCCTAACTGCCGTAGGAATTATCAAACAAAAGAAGCACGTTAGAAAATTTAAAGTATATCACCAAATATTATTCGTCTTGTTGTGTCCAACAGAGAAAACAAGACTTACTAAACGATCGGTGGCAATAAAATAGGGAATATACAAAACTCCTATTATAATGATAATAAATTGCACGGATATAGTGATAAGGGTAAGAGGTGTTTTTCTCACTAACAAGAGCATGTTGTCCAGTGGAGGGGGAGGAGAAATAGAAGAATAATTATACTATAGAGGCAGGAACAGACAGAAAGTATAGATGTATAAAGCTGTTAACTCAATGTAAGGTCGATAACTGCTGATATACACTTATTTCCCTGTACACCATTAAAAATCATTTTTTTGTTAATATTTAATGGTAGGACTAGATCTAAGAGTACGGACACATTTATCTAAGTACTCACTTATGGCTCATGCAGTTCAATCTAATAGATCTCACAAAGACAATCGTACTCCGTCGAATCACATACATAACTCAGGAAAGAATAGAAAGATTATCCTTCAGCGGAGTCTCATCTGATAGCGGCAAAAGAAATTAAGCATCAGGAAAATGCGAAAGAAATATAGATGGATGGATTGCACAAGTCCTTTCGCGCACATTGCAAAGTGATTGCGTCGTAATATCTGCTTTATAACTGTTAAAAATAATTTTAAAAAATCAATAGGGGAGTGATGTGAGTAGTGAGGTGATTGTCCAGGGATGATTGAAGCAAAATAAGTAAAAATTGTTAAAATGATACTTATCTACAACTTGTGGATCAGTTGTGTCTCCTCTAGGTAGCAGATGATTCAGCTGCCGGGGCTGATATTTTCCGCCGGTAATGCTTATCTTAGGATGTCGAAGGTTCTTCCACCATCGATGGATAGGTACCGTTGTCAAAGTTCTCCATAAATCAGGGCATTCTGCGATGACATGTGTAATTATCAGGGGCACAATGCAGTTTTCCCAGTAAGGAGGTTAGTCCCTTTCCATTAGTAATCTGTGATTAATGTGGACACAATGCGAAGTCGGCACATAGATACTTCTTACTGGAGGGTAAGTCCTTGCGGCTTCCATGTCAATAAGCTTGGCAAGATGTGTCGCATCTTATTTCTTCCCTAGATGTATGCACATCTAGAAGCCAAGACCTCTCGGATAGCGACTTTTATTGCGACAATATAGTGTTCACAGGGTATTAGGATGTCAGCGAAACTGATTGACCGAAGGGCGGCGGTCTTTGCCACTGTATCGGCTGTCTCATTCCCGATGACCCCTACGTGTGCTGGAAACCAGCAGGAGATTTTCCTAGCATCACAAGCTGATCTATATATGACTTCTTATATCTAGCAGGATTGGATGGATGCCCAATCTTATGAAGATCGTATATTCATCTGAACGGATGTTGTTGTGTTCCCAATACACTGCAAGTTTTAGGGCATAACGCTCGGCAGTGAAGATTGAAGAGGCTTTTGGTATAGTTTCAGAGTGGATGTAATTGTCCGATATTACCGAGGATCTGTTCCATCTCTGAATTTCAATTTATCGTTATATATATATATATATATATATATATATATATATATATATATATATATGGATTTCCCTGTGCGTTGCAACATGGGAAAAGAATCGAATTTTCCTTTCGAAGGCGAGTGTTGAGGAACGTTTCACTATGTTGCCATGTCAAATCTTTATAGTTGTTTTCCATAATGGTCGATCTGAAAAAGCGACTGAATAAATCAAGTTAATACTTACTTCGATCTCCTCCATCCGTGGGATAGATGGGTACGCCGCGAAGAAATTGTCAATTTGGCCGTTCAGAGCAGCGGTCGTGGTCGATGATGCTGGAAGTCGATGGATGCGGGTGAAGAAGCGTAGAGTAATTTTCACCCTACGGATGTCCAGCGTTATCTTTCCCGTGTATCATTGTAGGATCGCTATTGGCGAGGATCAAAGGCACTGGAAGCCAGTGTTGATAAGGGTAAGATGTCTAATTGGGTCTTTAACTAGTTTTCGAAAAGCGAGAATTGTAGCCTTTTTCAGGTATCTGGGAAAGCGTTTTCCATCCATATCTTATTGAATATGTTTAGGAGGAAGCGCTTTCCTCTTTCACCTAGGTGGCGTAGCATTGCGTATAGTAAGTTGTCCTGACTTGGAGCCGTGTCGCCGTAAGCTAAGAGAGCTGTGTCAAGCTCTTTTTAGCCTAATATCTCGTTAAATTTGGCGAACTCATGTGTTACATTTGCTCTACTTGAGACTTTAGCAAAGTGTTTTTCTAACGTGTTTGCGACGTCAATTTGATTTAATATGCTCTTCCGTTTATGGTAAGTATTGGGATTGGATCTGGGCTGAACTTGCGCAGCAGGCTTTGGATTTTGCTCCACGTGCGGTAGATGTTTTTTTTTGCATTTATTGTGGAGACTTAAGCTCTCAATAAGCTTCGATAGGTATATTTAACGAGGTATCTATATTTTTCCGGAGTTTTTTTATTAAACTCTATCTTCATCGCCGAACTAGTCCTACGTGTGTACGTCTGGTATGCATGTCTTTGTGCTTTCAATGCAGCAGAGTATTTCGGGTTCCACCAGGTAACCGGTCCACGGTGGAGTTGCCCAGGTTAACTGAAAATAAGTGCTTGCCTTCTATGTGCAAAATCGATGTAAAAATCTCCAACGCTTTGTTTGTTTCTGGGATGTTGTACCTGGAGGATGCCTTTGAAATTAGTGAGGTTGGTAAATTTTGATCAATTCGCCCTGTCCAATTTTCAGCGGGAGTACTTAAAGTGGGTAGTCCGTCACCCGAGGAGAGGATGATTGGGAAATGGTCGCTTCCTTTCAGGTCGTAGGAGATTCTCCAGTCGAAATCTGCCGTGATGTCGGGTGAACAGAGGGAAAGGTCGAGCGCTGATAAGGTGCCCGTTTGTATGTTAAATCTGGTTCCTTCTCCCTGGTTCATTATTCCGAGTTGGTGGTTCTCTATTAATTTTGATAATTCATTCCCTCTGGCGTTACAGATGTTGTCACCCCACTCGGAATGGCGGCATTTAAAGTCCCCCATTGAGATTAAGTGAGTAGGTAATTGTGCGATTGAGTCTCGCAAGTCGGTTGTCGGGATGGGTTCTGTGGGTAAGAGGTATACCTTTACGATTTTATACAGTTTTCTGATATGCAGGGTTACGGCAATCGCTTCTAGAGGCGAGTTTAAGTTGGGTGGTAGTGTGGGGATATCCTGATGGGTGTAGATGGAACAGTAACTGGATATTCTGAGGTCGATTGGAGCTGGAGTGGGTAAACAATTGTAACTCAGTAATCTTTAAGGGGATCTCTTTCTAACCTGGTTTCTTGGAGGCAGACGCAAGTAGGGCCCTCCTCTGCCACCCTAATCCTTAGTTCTTCCCATATGGCTCTGATTCTGCTGAGGTTCCACATGGTTAGCATTCCTATTCCTTTGGTTTTTCCGTGAAGCAATCGGTTGGGCTATCGCAGAAATCATGGCGCCATTCGATTTATTAAGTGTTCATGGCCTCTGTATTCTGATGTTTGGTCAGCTGCTGTGGGAGAGTGTGTTAGCGCTTCATACACAGATGAGGGACATGTCAGCCATCCTTGACATTTGGAAGAACACGGATGGTCTCTTTCAACTTTTCTACTGGTAGGTGGTGAGGGTTACCCATTGGTGGTCTAATACGAGCTTTGGTGAGACTTGTGGGAGTAAGAGTGGTTCCAGGTTGATCCTGGGTGCCCTCCGCTTTCTTATAGTCTACTTTTTCTTTATGGATGGTGTCTGGGCTAGATATTATTTAGTGCCGGACCGCAGCACTGTTCGGGGGTAACCACAGTTATTGTTCTAATTGTTTCCGAACTATTTCTGGGAGATCATGGGCGTCCATTTGTTGAGGATAGAGGTTGATTGTCTCAGGGAGGTTCTGGGGTTCCGTTCGCGACTCTACCTCTCTGCTGGAGTTGGAGTCTAGAGTAATGATATGGGGTGCATGAGACTCGTGGTGATGCAACTGCTTTTGGGGAGCATATAATCGGTTCTCGGCCATTGTATGCTCGGAAAGGGGGAGAGTATTTATATGGTAGTCCAAGTCGTTCTCGCCCCTTTGGAAATCCACCTTTGTGTTGGGGAGAGGCCTGCATTATGGCTACCTTGGATGCAGGCTTTTTGGTTTGAGACGGCTGCTTTTGTGCTTTAACTCCATGATGTGGTGATTTGGAGGCGTACGAGTTGCCTCTAGCTCCAATTGTGGTATGTGCTTTTTCTCTAGCCTCCCTAAAACTGATGCGTTCCTTTTCTCTGAAGAATACCCCTTTCTCTTCGAATTTGTGAATGTTACACTTTTTGTCGATGCTGGATGAGTCTCCACAGTTTGCTGTGCAAGTTTTAATCGATTCAAGATGTGATACACTTGCGCAATTGACGAAGATGACGCGAAGCCCTGGTCCTTGCGAGGGCAGGTCTTTATGGATTGTCCATATGATTGGCAGAAATAACATCTTCCTTGCTGGGTTTAAATTCTTTTATTAAAAAGTGACACCATCCCAGATATATGTATTTAGGTAGGATATATGGATCGAATGAGAGAAAGTAGGTGATTGTGGCACTTTGAGTTTTTAAATATTGTGCGTACTCTGTGCACTTGGGTGACCGAGTATTCACCTAATTCTTCATTTAGCTGGGCTTGTGTATATTGAGCGAAGTCTGTCTCTATTATCACACCCTTATGTGTGTTAAATGATGTGTGTGGAGTCACTAATACTTTATCACCTGCCAGCTTTGTTAACTCTAATACTTTATTTGCCTTTTTAACTTCGACTAATATTATTCCATCTCTTTGATGCAAGTGGGAATTGTGGTCTGAGAAGCTGGAATATTCTCTGGAAATCTTTTCCCTGCTTAACCATGGACGTTTTCATTAGGTTAGCTTGGAGGGTTTCTGGATTTATCAGTTAAAATCTTTTGAAAGAGCGGTCTATGAACTGACTTGGGAGCATTTGTAGCGAGAGTAGTTCAGGCAATATCTTTGTGGATCTTGCTGAACCTGCTGCTTGCGGAGGATTTGAAGCTTCCTGTGGGTTTCGTATCTATTTTGGTCGTTTCTGTGGTGGTGAGGTTTCGTAGTTGGACAATTTGCTCGTTCCTGAGTAAATTGGAATTCGGATATGTGGTGACGCATATCGATTATGCCCATTGATCATAAGGTGTGGATACATACCCACCCCGAGGTACTCCTTTTAATTTAGACTTGTGTCTTTTGAGTTCTTAAATAATTATTTTTTGCTCATAATTTTTAACGTAATTGCATCTGGTTTTGAGTGTGCTGAAGGAGGATGACTTAAATTCCATAATTTATTATTAAACCGAGACCGCCAATTTTGCATTGCTTAGGACCATCTCCTGACATGTTTGCACTATTTATCCCTTCCTGATTTAGCTATAATTTCGATAATAATGACTAATAATATTTAGGATCCTCGTCACTTGAACATTTTTTCCCGTCTTGTTTGAGATGTTCTGCAATATTTTTTGTTATCGAATGTGTTTGCTAAAAATATAAGTAAGGATAGGGCTTGAAAGTTGTTTGTCAATTGATTTCCTGATATGTAGAGGAATATTAACTTCCTTTCTCTATATAGCAAAGTTACTTTGAACTTACCGACGTAATTTTTATATGTACTTTGAATAAGTTAGGTTGAACGTTACTTTTGCACCAGATCTTCTATGGTGTCTCCTTTCCCTGAACATATAATTCATATTTCTTCAACCAACACCTTTTCTATTTCCTGTTTATTATTTGCTACTTCATAAGAGATATAGTTTGTTTTCTTTATATTCACATATAAAATCTCAATTAAATGCCTTTAGGTTCTCAGTTGTAACCTTCTGCACGAAAACTGCGGATCTTCTCCCAAAGATCCATCTCTGTTCCTTGAGAGAAGTGACGTTGAAAAGATGGCGACTGCGCTTGATAGGGTGTAACAGGGATGAGAGAACGTTCATTTACGACGACTACACCTGGTTGGAAAATGCTCATCAGTACTTGTGTGGTGTCCCCATGAGAAACAGGAGAGGGCTATTTTGTAGTATGGAAAGAAAAAGGCCATTTATGTCAGTGATACCCAATAAGGTTCCTAAAGAGTGCAGATCAGGAGGACGAACTCTAGCAATTTCTTTCTTTCGTTTTTTGCATAACACTTTCTTCCTCTCCTTAATATTTTATTTATTTCCTTCTCTCTTACACATTAAATTTTATGACAATCATTTATAAAAAATGTAATTATAAGTTTGATAGGAACCTCCACCTTTTTGAGAAGGCCAAGTTAATCTCTGAGTTGTAATGTAATATTGAGTCTTGTAATTTAATATTGAAGTAATGCCCTGATCATTTAGCATTAAGAAATCACAATGCTTTATAAGTGTTTATGTTGGCCCTCTAATCATTTGTTTATTTAGTCTTGTAATTTAATATTGAAGTGAGGCCCTGATCATTTAGCCTTAAGATAATCACACTGCTTTATAAGTGTTTATGTTAGCCCTCTAATCATTTGTTTATTTAATTTTTGGTGGATGAGCTAAATGAAGGCCAACGGCCATCTAGCAACGCTATGGCTTTTGCCATGATGGGTGATATTGGGGTAGTGCCATAGCCTTTGCACCAAGGTCTTCCAATACCCCTGTTTTATCCATCCCTGCTGTTATGGTGCTGTACATCATTCTTTACTTCTCTTTCCTGTTCTGTCTACTATTTTTCTTCTTCGGTGGTTTTAGCAGGCTGATGAAGAAGACCAAATTATCTGGTGGATTTTCCAAGGGGTTGTCCTTCTTTTTGCTTCTCTTTTTTTCTTTGTTGAAAATCCACTGCTACTGTTTCCCTTTGGATATGGTGTCCTTAAGTGTGATTTGTTTGCCTTGCTCAGATGTGATGGCTCCATCTGAGTGGACCTTTTATTTCCATCTCATTTACCTTCTTTATGGGAATTAATTCTTTTCATCAAACCTTAATTTTACTTTTGCTCGTCCTATTGGCCGGTGATGTTGAGTTGGATCCTGGTCCACTGAGGCAGCTTGCTAAAATTTGCCGTTTGCTATATTCTAATATCCGTGGACTTCATAAGAATCTCAAAGATCTTACGATGGCTGCTACCAATCATGACATAATTTTATGTTCTGAAACTCTGGTTTCCAACCATAGAAATACTTCAGAGCTGCTTATACCAAATTTTAATAAGCCTAACCTTGGTATGTGTGTTTACATTTGATCTGGTTATAGTGCACAACACTTAACCAGATTTTGGTGTCACTACCATGAGATGCAACTTGTAAAAGTCTCCAGTAAATATCATAACCATTACATTTTTGGACTTTATAGAAACTCTGATGCCAACAACAACTTCTATGACTGCCTGCTTACTGCCATGGCGTCAATACAGTCTGTTAATGTAAAGGCATCCTTCATTTTTGTAGGAGATTTAAACGCTGATCATCAAGATTGGTTGGGTTCTGTATCACCAACCAATCAAAATAGTCTTGGAGCTCTGGATTTCTCTAACTTGTCTGGTTATGAACAGTTGATTCATAGGTACATCTCATCACAATGCCATCCATTGCAAAATTGGTTTTCAATTCACTCTTCCTGAAAGAACCATCTCCCGTCAGGTATATCTCAAATCTAGAGGCAATTGAGACAATGTATGCATGAAAGTTGACCGTATTCAGTGGATTACTATTTTCAATTCTAGTGACCCAGTATTAGCTCTGAATACTTGTCTTCTTAATATTCTACATAGAATAGATCCATCCAAAATAACTAAATCCCGTATCAAAAGATAAAGCTTGGTTTGATGATGATTGCAAGCGTGCCTTTGATGACAAACAGGCTGCTTACTACTTGTGAAAACGCAATCGAAGCCAGTTGCTTTGGGATAATTATGTTGCTCTAGAAACTGAGGCTCAGGGAATTTATAATGCTGCTGAAGCTGCATATAATTCTCTTTACAGGATATTCTTGCTGCAGCTACTCAGCCACACAAATGGCGGGGCTCTCTTAAGTCTTTATTGTTTGGTGTAGACTCGAATATGCCTCCACTACGTGAACCTGATGGTTCCCTATCTTTTGAGCCCTTAAATAAAGCTAATTTGCTCTCTAATACCTTTAGAAACAAACAGAGAGATCAGGAGTTGTCGCTTGCCTTGACCTGTTTCTCCTTTCCTAAGTTAAAAAGTATCTTCTTGATTTAGATAATTATGGTGGGACAGACCCGGATGGATTTGTCCCCCTATTTTTCAAGAAGATCGCCTCCATTTTTGCACCTAAATTGGTTGTTGTTTTTAGGTTGCTTTTGAAGCCTGCTTCTTTTCCTTCTTGTTGGCGTAAAGCCAACATTACTCCCATTCCAAAGGGAGCATCGGCTTCAACTTTATCATCTGAATACCGTCCCATCTCACTCAAACTATATTATCTAAGATCTTTGATAGGCTCCTTGCTAAACGATGACTCTGTATTGTGACAAAATCGGTATGGTACTTGATTCACAATTTCGGTTCCACAAGAGTTTGTGAACTTGCGATGCACTCCTAACACTCACCCATGACCTTCAGTCCTCTTAGGACCCTGGGCATGAGTCGCGTGTTGTAATTATTTATTTCAGCTCAGCATTCAATATTGTTAATCATAAGATTCTAATTTATAAACTGCACCTTTATGGTATTGGTGTAATCTTTCTTAATATTTTAAAGAATGTTTTGACAAATAAATCCCAACATGTTTCTGTTGATGGACCGATTTTTCTTCTGTGCTTGTGGTCTCGGGCGTTCCACAAGGGAGCGTTCTTGGTCTCTTATTTTTTATAATTTTCCCCTCTGACTTGAGCATTAACCTTGAAAATAAACTGATATCGTATGCCGATGACACAATTTTGTATCCTCAATTCGGTCTCCTTGTAACAGAAGAGAAGTTGCAGCATCTCTAAATAGGCATTTAGCCAAGATTACCTCTTGATGTCAACTTTAGGGCATGAAGCTTAATGCTAATAAGACGCATTCTATTACCATTAGTAGATCCCGTACACTGGGTCAAGCTCAGCCAATAAACTGATATCGTATGCCGATGACAGAGGAGCAGCATCTCTAATTAAGGATTTAGCCAAGATTACCTCTTGGTGCCAACTTTGGGGCATAAAACTTAATGCTAATAAGACGCAGTCTATTACCATTAGTAGATCCCGTACACCGGATCCAGCTCATCCCAGTTTGTACATATCAAGTGAACTTATTGATGAAGTGGACGATTTACGTCTTCTTGGACTAATTATTGACTCGAAGCTAACTTTTGAGAAGCACATTCGTTTCTTGACCTCCTCAATTTTCACAGAAGACTGGATTACTTCAAAAATGTTACAGAACTTTTGCTTGTGACGGTACAGTTAGTAAGTCTTTTAATGCCTCTATTCTGCCTCATTTTGAGTATTGTGCTCCTGTTTGAATGTCTGCTGCTAATTGCTATCTCAAGTCGTTGGACAGGGCGTTGAACTTAATTAAGTTTATATCACCAGTTCTCTCCCTTGATTTGTATCATCTGCGTCAGATTGGTGCCCTTAGCATTTTTTTCAAGGTATTTAATACTATTCAGCATCCGTTGCACGCAGCTCTGCCTGATACTTTTAATCCAGTTTGCGTGACAAGGTTTGCTCTTAATCTTAATAACTTGGTTATGAATTTTAGGAATGCTAGTACGACACAGTTTTCACGGTGTTTTATACCATCTCTAATTAAAACGTAGAATGCTTTACCCAACTAGATTGTACACTCAAGAGATATTTCTTCATATAACTTCCGTGTGAATGCATTTTTGAAACAGTATCTTTTCCTCATCTTCAAATAATTTCTAATTCATCTGGGTTTACTATTAGCCCTTCACTTTCTTCATGGCTGCCTTTGCCTCTTATCAGTACTATTTTAGTATTTTGTGTGGAATAAATTTAGCAGTTGTTCTTGCACCCTGGAGGGAGGGTTTGGTAGCTCTCAGAATAATAATAATAATAATAAATCCTGAGCTTTTGTTTTTTTTCGTCTGTCTGATTGCATAGGGGAGGGAAATTTTATGTTAGATGTCCTACTGTTTACTTTGACCACATTTTGCGTCCTTTTTGTTCCTCGGGTTATTGTACTCATTGTACTTGTCGCCAAGCTAGGAAGTACAGAGGGTGGGGAGGGAAGACGGGATGCACAGCTTGTTTTTTTTTTATTAGCTGCTTTCATTAGGTTTCGAGGAGACCCGAAGAGACCCGAAACCCAAGAATGGGACCGAAAGCTTGGTTTCCAGCAACCCTATGGATGTCTCTTCTAAATTACGCATTCAGCATGTAGGCGCGGGTCGGGGCCACTTCACAGTAGCCCAGGTGGACGGTGCAGAATAAACCTGGTGGTCCTTAATTCTTTCCTCGTTCCTTCTTGGCTCTGGCTGCTCTCGCTGAGCGAACGCCGACTGAAAAATTTCACAACTTCCTGGCAGCTAAAGAAAAGGGGGGCAAGGGGAGGGGATCATTTCCTAGTCACTAATATTCCACAGATGTTGATGGTTAGATAAAACCCGGGACAATCCCAGAATATCAGACTACTTGCCTACTAGTAATTAGCACAGGTCCGAACCCAAGCAAAGCATCTTAATCCTATCGAAACAAACACTTTGAAGAGAGGAAGTAGTAGAGTTTGGAAAAAAGGCCAGAGAAGGCTAAAGGGTTTGTTCGGGAAAGAGAGGCTAGGCTAGGGCTGGGCGGGGCGCCGAGTTCTGGCAGCACTGCGGTCAGAAAACATATCGCCGTACCCCTTACGTGGGCAGTAGAAAAAATGGCCGATGAAAGGGTATCAAATATGACGGACCAAAAAGGGTGTATAAAGGAACGGAGGAAGAGTGAAAGAGAATTGCTATAAAGATGAGGTAGAGGAAGAGGAAGGCTAAGCTAGGGCCAGATGGGGGAAAAGGAATAGGAAAACCTCCAATTACTTTTCCACATAAACACCTACTTGTTAGGGATATTAGATCTAAGGTTCGAAATGTTTCTTCATATGCTTTATTCCCAAATTCGGCAACTAGTTTAGTTGTTCTCCATTTCATGCGTTTTAACAACACTACTTCTTAATTTAGGTAGGAAGAGCAAAATAGCACTGCATTGCACCTCTAGACTCTAAGATCTTCCTAATTTAAAGCCTACTAGTAGGCTTTAAATTAGGTAACCGACCCTAGAATTTCACCGTTAATTTCAAAATCTGATTTTAAGTTTCAAGTTCCTAAGAGCAAGAAGACCTTACATTCACGGTCAGTTAATATTGATCAGTCATTAATCGATCCACTCAAGTTTTATCTATGTCCCATTTTTTGTTCTCCTCATCACATAGTAAAACGGTTCTGTTTCTTAGCTTCGTGTCATCTGCTAAATTCATGGACCTATGCTGCTGCTGGTAGTTGCTAGATGAGTGGTTTAAAATTCACGTTATCTGCGATTTTTTATATTTTACTAATTAAACTGTCACCAAAGTCATTTATGAATACACTGATAAAAAGTGGGGTAAGTATAAATTCTTGAGGCACTCAGTCAGTAACTGAGACCCAGTCCAAATTTGCCCCGCTTACGACAGACAACCCGCTTTGAGCGATTTGAGAGCTAATTTGCTCTCGAATTTCAATAGGTTAGTTAAGCACGAGTGTGTCTTCTCTGAAATCTAATCTTATTGTCCATCATGAGATTATTCGACTAGAGGCAACCCATTAATTAATTTAAAAAGTTACTTAAATCATTTTCTATCTCTTTTGAAGACGCTTACCGTTCGCTTTTTGGATTTTTGTTCTTGGGACTACCCATTCCTTATTGACTGCTTAAAAAGTTTACTTATTCATGTTTTAACTTTCTTAGGTGATTTGGGTACACGCAATTAGGCCGGATGCTTTTATCGCTTCATCTTCTTTATACATGTAATTATTTCCTCCACATTTACTCACGAGTCGGAGAGAATTGTTGTTCTTTCCTACCGATTTTTTTTCTTAGTGTGCATAGCCATGACACGTGTTATGCAGTAAAAACTCTTATGAACTGCTCCTTTACATCTTTATTATGAGCATTGGATTATCAGGAAGAAATCCTTATCTACTCATAATCGGTCTTTAAGTCTATTATAAGCCTTCCACTGCCTGCGTAACTATAGGTACGATTTGTCTTCTGTGTCGAGTCTTGTGCATGATCTTTTTCAAAATTCGCTTCCGCCTTTCTGGCGTTCCGCTTGTCCACCCTACGAGATAATAGGAGTATATTTTTGGCTGTATTTACTATTAGGTCACTATTTTGTAAAGCTTGATAAGTATCTGTTTTGCTCCGCAATGGATTTCTTGATTGGGGGTTTTATCTGGAAAACTCTCTTTGATATAATGTTGTTGTTTTTTTTTGCACGCAATTAACTAACCTCTAATTTCCAGTGAGGAAAAATCGCTCTAACTGAATGCACATCTTGGCGTCCAAGTTACCGACTGGGATAATTCAATAATTTGCCCTTAGACGATCGCATAAAACGTCGAAGAAGAAGAGATAGGATTGAAAGCCACTGCATTAAGTGATAAGGTTGGAAGAAATTTAGTGCAGCTACTTGTTTCTCAAGTTGCGTGAGGCAGGGGCGGGCGGGCGGGCGTAGTGTCGTGAAGGACATCGGAAGAGAATACAAGATGGGAATTTTTAAACTCAAAACATCATTGTAAAT
Organism: Ceratothoa steindachneri; assembly: GCA_963969495.1. NCBI lineage: Eukaryota > Metazoa > Arthropoda > Malacostraca > Isopoda > Cymothoidae > Ceratothoa > Ceratothoa steindachneri. Next base: position 6,939,458 of record OZ018320.1, on the reverse strand, counting down.
TTATATGGGGGAAGTATGTGGATGTAGGAAGGAGGATAGATATGGCAGAAAGATAAGAGCGTTATTTGAGTGAGTGATTGAGAGTAGGAGAGTATAGGAGTGGGAGCAGACTGGAAATGGGAGTTGGAGGGAAGATGAGTGGCAGATGGAGTGAAATCCCTATGGCAACTAGATATTGCAGTGGGTAGTGTAGCCGAAAGTGGGGATGAGATCAAAGGGGAGATGTGAAACAAGTGGGAGTGAGAGGTAGGTGGGGATAAATACTAAAGTGAGGATTTAGGGAGAGCGAGGAGTAACTCATGCAATCTCTTAATTATGGGAATTTTTCAATTTGGATTTTTATAGACCCCGAATACTCAGGTTGGTCAATAAAGGCCATAATCAAAGGTCATTATCAAAGGTCATTTCGCACTTTTACATTTACACATCCATACATTCAAAATCACTAATTTTCACATTTACACTGACTTCATTTATTAAGAACTAAAAAGGAAACTGATGCAATCCACGACCGTAGACCCTAGAAATTATAGAAATTATATGTTTTGCAATTCGGATATAAGCAAACGAGATATGGGGAAAAGTGTTTTATTATTTTTCAATATAACTACCCTCGACTTCAATGCACTTGCGCCACTTGTCTCTGAGGCTTCGAATTCCCGACAACCAGAAATCTCCCGACTGCTGTTCAATCCACTCCTGGACGGCGAGCTGGACATCTTCATCGTCCCCAAACCGGCGTCCATGCAGTGCAGCCTTGAGCTGGCGAAATAAAAAGTAGTCGCTAGGGGCAATATCTGGAGTGTAGGAAGGATGGTTGAGCTCCTCGAATCCGCACTCGCGCAACTCTGGCCTTGTGGACTTTGACGACGTTGAAGTCGATCATGGGGCGTGAGGTTTCTAGGGACCCAACGGGCAGAGACCTTGGTCATGGCCAAATTGTCGTGGATGATGTTCATAACACTTCCATGGGATATTCCAAGTTCTCGCTCGATTTCTTCGACCTTCACCCGTCGATTTTCGAGGATCATCCTCTCCACACGGGCCACATTGTCTTCGTTGGTCACGTCTGACGGGCATCCCGGACGAGGGTCATCTTCAAGGGACTCACGACCATGGCGGAACTCCCTATTCCTAGCGAGCAATGGTTGCATAGGAAGGGGCGGTGTCAGTGTGCACTGCAACCATGCGTTCATGGATCTCTTTTGCATTCTTGCCTTCCTTGGTCAAAAATTTGATCACTGTGTGGTGCTCAACCTTCTTCATTGTTGAAATATTTGTGACTGACGATCTGCGATAAGTTACTGCTTCTTAAATAGACGAGACAGGAGCGTGCGGCTGCAAGTCCTAAATTGTCATAACTTGTGCTAACACCCCCACAAACAGCCATCCCCCTTCCTCTGTTTTGCCCTACCGATTCGCAAAACTTATTGACCGCCCCTCGTTTATATATATATATATATATATATATATATATATATATATATATATATATATATATATATATATATATATATCTTTATCTCTCGCTTACAGCTGACCACAATCACCTGATTATTATATTAAACTAGAATAGGTACCCGGCGTCGCCTGGGATAAAAAGTCATGTCCAAATTTATAAAGATGCATATTATTTGATATTCTTATATTGTGACCCCCCCAAATATTTTGACTTGCTGATTATTATTAGTTGTGGGGTGAAGCCAGATTCCGGAGAGTTGTGCGCTCTCCCTATCATATAATATACTTACATTGAGTAAACGTTTCACCGCACGCGCCCAGCCGTTTACGCGCACGCCTCAATGACCGTTAGTTATGAGAAAACAACTTTGGGGCCGCAGGAACAGATCGAACATCTTATAGATACAGATTTACATAATATTTTGGCTCTGGTATTCCAATTATATTACCTTTTGCCATCACCTTGACAATGCATCCTTAGGGGTAAGTTCCTTAGGATAAGAGATTGCACTTAGTTACCTAGAAGTATGTTCTGTTCGCTAATGGAATGAATACAGTTAACGAACGATCGATGTTGGTAACAAACAGAAATAGAAGACACATATGTAAAAAATTAGATACAGCATTGATTATTAATATAGAATGATTTGGTGGTACATAAAAAAAAGGCATTCCCTACCTATTTTGGATTAATGCAGGGTGTTCCCAAAGGCTCTAATCAATATATCCGAGACATTGATTGCATGGATTGAAGCTGCCTCGAAGGCGAATATATTCGTAGAGATTTGATCTTATGTTGTCAACACTTTAACCACAGATTAAAATCCCTGCCATTTTCCACGAGTATAATATTATTTAAAAATACTCTGAGCTCATAAAACAGCAGAACGCCGACCCTTGTTTCGCGCGAAAGTCTGAGCAAAGCGAATTTATAAAAGCCGCTGAAAATCGAAAACGAAAGTAAAAAATAAAATTCATTTTCTAAATTTAAAAAATTCATAAACTGACATTTAAGTATTAAAATATGGAATAAAAATAAATGAAAGAAAAGCGTTTGTTGCTCAACATTGTAAAAGAAATCTATTATTTAAAACCCAAAATAGAGAAGGGGAAATTTTTTTAAAAAAAATTTAATCAATTTTTAATTTTTCGTCGTTGCGTATTTCTTCTTTTCTATTTATCATGATTTTGTTTGATTACTTTTTATTATTTTATCCTCGCTTGCTTGGATTCCTATTGTAGAAATTCAGTAACCATGCTAAATAACAAAGCGGCAACTAAATGTGCCCCAAACCACAACTTACACTCCCACAAACATCACAAACCCCTAGACAATCAAAGAAACCAAACACACACAACAAGCATCTAAAAATACTACAAATAAACATAAATGGACTGAACAAGAAAACGAAAGAACTCGAGCACCTTACAAGCAAACATGAAATAGACATAATCACCATTCAAGAAACCAAACTCAGAAAAACAGAAAACCACTCAAATCACAGACTACACAGCAATCTAAACCGACAGAAAACACAAAGAGGGAGGAGGTCTCATCTCATACATCAAAGACAATATCACCTATACACAGACTCCCCCTCCCAAACAAAATAAACACACAAAAACTGAAACACAAATCACCAAAATCCATCTAACAAAACCAAGCCCTTACACCTCACAAACCTCTACATCCCACCCAGAGATACCACGAACCCCAACCACCCAAATGAAGATGGAGACGTAACCAACTTCCTCACCCACGCAACCACTCTCACGAACTCTATAATCACAAGAGACATCAACGCACACTCAGAACTTTGGAACTCACCCACAGAAGACCACATAGGAGAACCGATCGCCGACATTATCCAAAACTCAAATTGTATCACCTTAAACACAGATACACCAACCCGCATACCCACACACCCCAACCAGCAACCCACTTCGCCAGACATCATCACTGCAACAAATACTTTACACAGACACCTCACCTGGAACACGACACACGCTCTCTGCTCTGACCATCTCCCCATCTTAATCACATTAAACACAAAAACAAACTTCATGCTACAACAAAACCTCAAAACCTACACAAATTATCACAAGGCAAACTGGATAGAATACACAAAAGAAATTGACCAAGTACTCTCCAACATCCAACTCTCCAAAGATGCACACACGGCAAACAAAATACTAACTGACACTATCTTACAAGCAAATAAACACAACATCACACATGCGAAAATACATAACACACAAAAACTACTCCCTGAACCAATCAGAAACCTCATAGCACAACGGAACAACAGTAGAAAACAAAGCCCATTAGATCCCAACATTATAGAACAAAACAAACAAATAGATCGCGCCATACAAGAACACAAACAAGAATTATGGAAACATCACCTAGACTAGCAATGGGACCACAAAACAAACACACAAACTTTGGAAAATCATTGCTGCCCTCACAAACAAAAAAACAACACAGCCACAAAACAACACCATCACCTTCGGAAACAAAGAAGCCACAATCCCCATACAAAAAGCAAAACACTTCAACAAACAATTCACAAACACAACCATACACCAAACGAAAAATAAAACAGTAAAATAGACAGACTTACAAAAAAACTCCCCAAACCACAATTCACAACCACAACAGAACAGACCATCAGACCCATAAAACAAGCAAGAAACAACAACCCCCTCCGCCCTCGATGACATAAACATCAAACACCTAGGTCAAAACGCCATAGACCTCCTCACGCACACTTACAGCATCGCTATAAACACAAACAGCATACCTAAACAATAGAAAGTAGCAAAAATAATTCCAATACCCAAACCAAACAAAGACATAAACAAAGGAGACTCATATAGACCAATAGCGCTGCTTTCTCCCATAGCCAAAATCATCCTACCCTACATCACATCCAACATCTGAGACACATCACACCAACATGGGTTCAAACTTATGCACTCAACTACCACAGCATTATACACAATAAACAACATAATCACAAATGGATTCAACAATAAAATTACACCACATAGAACCATAGCAGTCGCCCTTGACGTGTACAAAGCATTCGACGCAGTTTATCTACACAAACTAATCAACAAGATCTACAAACTCACCATACCCACCACCCTCATCAAGTACATAGCAAACTACATCAAGGGATGACTCCAATACACCCAAATACAAAACATAAAATATAAACACAGACACACAAAATCCGGTGTTCCCCAAAGAGGAGTACTTTCCCCAACACTTTTTAACATCTACACCTCAGATATACCAACTCCCCTACAAACAGTAAAAATTGTCACCTACGCAGACGATATCACGATACTCTCATCACACAACAAACCAAAAGCCGTTGCACAAGAGATACAACCTTACCTCAACAAAATACACACATAGACAATAAAAACTAAATCTAAACTTTACCAAAACAATGACCACTCTCTTCACATCATACCCTGCAGAATACAACAAAACGCTAAATTTAAACATAGAAAACATACCACTACCGACTACAAAAGAACCGAAGATCCTTGGCCTTACTTTTGACCCCAAACTCACATACTCTAAACGCATACAAAACACAATAGTCAAGGCCACGAAAACACTAAGTCATCAAGGCACTCACAACTACACACTGGGGCAAACCAAGGAAACGCTCATTAACACATACAAGACAATCACAAGACCAGTACTAGAATACGCCAACACAATCTGGTCCCCAATCATTTCAGAAGCCAACACCAAAAAACTACAGACAATACAAAACACAGCCCTCGGCACTGCCACAGGATGCACTCTGGACACAAACACCCAAGATCTACACGACGAGACGAACATCATACCAATCAAAAATCACCTAAAACTACATGCTTCACAACTCAGGCAGAAAACACAACATCCAAATCATCCCCTCCACCACATCACCAGACAACCTCCCAATCACCGACACAAAAAACAGACCATTTTCGATAACAACAACTACACCACCAACTTAGACACATACCCTAACACAACAACAGAAGACAAAATCAAGCAAAACATGAAAACAATCAACTCTCAGATCACACAACAATACTTGACACACATAACCCACAACAAAATATTAAGTGCACCATCTCCAACCATACACAACTCAGAACAAACATTCACAAAGCAGACTAGAAGAACACTAGCACATATACCAACAAACAAATCACCACTTCTAACATCATACACGCACAAAATATCTCTCACCACCCATACACCACTAAACTGCCCCGAATGCTTAACACAGATACACGACACCACGCATCTCTTCAACTGCCCACAGATACACACAGACCTGGGCCCGGTGGATCTCTGGGAGAGACCCCGGGAGGCGGCGGGTCTGCTCCTGCGATGGTCCAGGGAGCTGGGGTGGGGGCTTAAATAGGTGTGAGGGTCCCCGACCCACTTTCGGGCCTGGGACGGGGTCGCTACTAACACCTTCGAGAAACTCTCTCTCAATTCGCCTGTATTTGCTCTCTCACGTCGCTTTTTCTTGCTCAATAGACCTTTCCTTGGTGACAGTCACCGGATAGCCCCCCAGCATACCTCAACCGACTAACTATTGTAATAAATATTTATTTTGAGTTGATAGTCCACTTAATTAGCTTGTTGGACATCACTTTGACACCATCAGGCTCACATAAGCCAATGCTGTCAATTCCACATAAAATAATTAAGAGGCAAATATTTAAAACGACACCCTTACTCAATATCTTAAAACTTAAATACGAGCCATTTTTATAAATTGAGTTTGGGGGGGGGGGCTATTTACTACCAAGTTGTCCGTTTTGGCGTCACTCGCGCCCTAATATTAGAGTCATAAGCGGAGCCTCTCTCCCGCTCAAAGGTGGTATGCATTTGAAATATTGTTACTGAAGGCTAAAAAGGTTGAGTGGTTTCGTGCCCTGGCAAAAGGACAAAATGGGGTTCGAACCAAGAATGAAAAGTCAGCAATGCTTATTATCATCCTCAAGGCCTGAAATATTACAGAATCAATATAAAGCAGACCTGTACGACTAACTCATCAGACTAAATCTAAAATCAAGTCAACTACCTCAAAAAAATCCACTTTAAAACAAAAAGGCATAGTCGTTGGCATGAGAGATATAATCTTAAAAAATGGTAAAAATTCATCAGCCATTCCACTCATACTTTGTCGAAAATGCTTCTACGATGAGATTATGAGAGAAATTTATGTTACCTCTAATAAAGAGCAAAGTAACTTTTTTCCAGAACCGAATCATTAACTATACTCGTATTTACATTTATGATATCCAGCATAGCTTACAAAAATGCCTTCAGATTAACCCAGTTAATAAAATTTTGCAATAATATTTTAAATTCACTAATGCATAAAAGAAAAGTTTCCAAATACTTTATTTAAAGCTTTCGAGAGTCTTTCAAATATAAGCCTCGTACTGATATATGAAGCAGGTCTAGATTACTTCCACCCAACGTAGTGAAAGGGAGAAAGAGTGAAAGGTACAAATTTAAACATTCGGGGTTTTCCACAAATACACGAATCTTCTACGTCGAAACAGGCCCAAAGGTTTCCAAGCAAGGTGGTTTGACTCCATGAACGCCCCTGAACGTTCCTGAACGTTTTATAAATCCCACTTCTGCCGCCATGAGCACCATGCCATCCAGCCCTACCTTCACCCACAAGGTAAAAGAGGAGGGTGAAAGCAACCTCCTAAAATATAAACATTGGGGAATTTGATCCTAAGCAAAGCGAAAGCCCGATACTTCAGTAATATTGTAATCAATTTTACCTAAACTTTTTAAATAGTTTATTTACTTTTTCTTTCCATATATTAGTAAATTTAAATAAAATTTTGGCCTCATCCTTGTGTTTCAATCTGTTGATGATAAAATTCAATAAAGAAATTGATTGGCAGTGGCCTAACAGAGATTTGTGAAGCCCTACTAACCTCAAGCAGCGTAATTAAAGATGTTAGACGTGGTACTATTTGTGTTTTTGTATCCCGTTTGGCCAACTCCTTTTTGAGTCAATTCCAATTTTTAGTTAATTCCAACTTGAAACTCTTAAACTGATGGTAGATTCGATGGTGTAAAGATCAAGTGAAAAAAATGGAACGACCAATCCTCCGAAGGAAAAGCATCGCATGAGAGTACTTATGTGACCGGAAGGGAAAAAATGAAATAGCAACAAGGAGGAGGACCCAGTTGCACCAAGGCAGTTCTTTCTTACGCAGAACACTTAAATTGGAAAATAAACTACCAAGAGTACTACAAAGAACGACAAAATCTCAAAGATATCCACGAAGGCAGAAAGGATCAACTTCCATTTGAATCCTTTCAACCTCTGACTATCGGTCAAGTAGCCTGCACCACCGGCCTAAAAGGGCACCTGACCTTGTTTAGTAATAAGGGTAGGTTCGAGAGGGATGCGTGTCATCGTACTCTTGAGTACCTAAATTATAATTCTACTTCAGCTAATCTGGATATATATCTTTCACACATTTTCACTTCCCTTAAGCTCACCACAACTTTAGCAATTTTTCGAAAATTATATGGCAAAATTTCTTCGTTTGCTTTGTTTTATTTTAAGTAACTTTACAAACGATTCTTTTGTTATGCGTTAATTTCGAGACGATTCAAGCCTGGGGACGAGTCTTCAAGTGAGTGACGCTTTCGAGTCAGGAAAAAGCGGCGAGGTAAAAATAAGACGCCCAAAGTCCTTAATTTAAATTCACGCAATAATGAACTCTAATCGAATGTTACCACTTCTAATACGGCAATCGAATGTTACCATTACCAAAAACGCCACTCGAATATTTTAACTACCCATAACGCTAGTAGAATGTTACCAGTACCCATATACTAGAATTTTACCACTACTCATAACGCTACTCGAATGCTTCCATTACCCAAAACGATAGTCGAATATTACCACTACCCATAACGATACTCTAAGGTTACCATTACCCATAACGCCACTCAATTTTTTTAACCACACATTACGCTAGTCGAATGTTTCCACTACCCATAACACTACTCAAATTTTACTACTATCCATAACGTTACTCGTATGTTTCCACTACCCATAACGATACTCAAATGTTTCCACTACCCATAATGCTACTCGTATGTTGCCACTACCGACGTCATTCGTATGTTACCACTATCCATAAGAGAAAGTACAAACTAACGAGGCTTGGGAGGCGAAAGGATTAATTGATATAGCCAATTATAGAGTTGCGGAGACAAGGATCTCGGCTTTGTCTAATTTCCTTTAAGAAATGGACAGGAGCTGCTTGTGCTCCGACCGCCCCATCTAATGAAGCTTGGTGCAAGAGGAGGGAATATATTATGTACGGTCATTGACAACCAAGGGCAGAGAAATAGGAAATTTAATGAAATGAACAGGATTAGGTGGCCTCTGTACGCAGGAAGCAATTTGGAAAGGAAATAAAGCAAAAAATATCGAAGCGAGTTATAAGTTGTGTAATAGGGGTGCAAATAGGCAGGGAAACAATGTGGTAGGGACAGTGTTAGATAAAGAATGGAAAATAAGCTAGTGGGGTTCGATAAGAGGAGTGATAGAGTAAAGAGTGCGGAACTTTATCTTGAAGACAATATTAAATATTATAATATATATATATATATATATATATATATATATATATATATATATATATATATATATATATATATATATATATACATATATATATATATATATATATATATATATATATATATATATATATATATATATATATATATATATATATATATATATATGTGTGTGTGTGTGTGTGTGCGCGCAGCTCTAGTTGGATGTGAGCCTTAAGAGAAAGAGGAATTGTGGGGATGATTGGATCAAATGGTAGGAGGGCCTGAGGGCGAAGAATCGTTATTGAAAGGCTAAACAACGATATTGGTAGATTGGCGGCCGGGGGCGAGCTTTTCCTAGGAGCTCTGGTGGTCACTGAATTGGTGAGAGGAAGGACTAAGGGGAAAACATTGTTGATTTTGTCTTAGGTTACGATTTGCCGGTTGTAAAATAGTAAAAGTTGAAAGATCCAGATTTTCAGCGTTTTAAGAGCAGCAGTTACGAAGGGTGGAGTGAAAGAATGGATGGAAGAACAGAGTAGGATTATTTAGAAGGTTAGGAAAAAAGTGCTGGGTAAAACATGAGGAACAGGAGCAATTCTAGATATAGATCTATAATGTTGGACCGACCATGGGGTGGAAAATGTAATATTGAGAAAAAAGGAATTTAAGAAAGTAGATAAGAGAATACACAGATAAGAAGATGGTGAAGTTTATATACAGGGAGTGGTGGGTAATTTGTCGCCGTGGGCAAATATGAAATCGCGCATGCGTGTTGTCTGCCTTTGGCTTTCTCTTCTTCTTATTGCAGAAGCTACAGTGCGCAGTGGGTAACTTGTCACCATTGGTAATTGGATTCTGTGCATGCATGTCACGTCAGTTCTCTCTTTTTCCTATCATAGGAGAATCAGTAGTGCATCGTCTGTGAAGAATACAATAACAAGGCTGAATTCAATCCTTCTAAATTTTGGAAAAGGAAAGCAGTGCTGCCTGGGATTCATGTCGGAAGCTCCAATGTGAAGATCTCCGAGTTCTTTGGTGTGCATCTGAAGACGGTGCAGAGGATCAGCGAAGATTTGGATGACTCATGCTCTGATTACGAGGGTATGACGAGTCGGTAAAGTCACTCTCAGCGTTCTGATATGAAAAGAACCTCCGAATTTGTGGTGGAGATCGAGACCATCATTGACAACGACCCCAGCAAGTCAATGAGGCCCATGGCCAGGGATGAGGGATTGTCAGAGTCTCCCATCACATAGTTAGTGCACGACACACACGCTACTACTCAAACAGGATGAGGAAAGGTCATATTCTGTGACAGAGGATGAAGGACAAGCGAAAGCTAAAGCCTGGCATGCTTTGGTTCTTCTCAGGCCAAAAGAATTTCTCCCAAGACCAGGCGTTGAGCTCGCAAAATGGCCGCTGGGTTGCTGTGCTCCCCAAAGATGTACCGAGAGTCATGAAGACAAAGTTCCCGACCCACATCACCGTGTTTGGAGAGGTCAATAGTGGGAGCCACGTTATGCCCCCGTTTATCTTCCTGGAGGGCTACATCAAGTGACTGGAGGAGTTGGCGTTGCCTTGGATCCCGGAGGTGGACGTTGGAAGGACGCAGAACAACCTCAGCGATTTCATTAAATAAAAGGAATAGTACAACCTGTCAAGTTTTTAACCTGTTATTTTCGTTATTTTGAAGAATTAAGCTTTAAATTACTCACTTCACAATATTAATATATATATATATATATATATATATATATATATATATATATATATATATATATATATATATATATATATATATATATATATATATATATATATATATATATATATATATATATATATATATATATATATATATATATATATATATATATATTTATATATATATACATATATATATATATATATATATATATATATATATATATATATATATATATATATATATATATATATATATATATATATATATACATATATATATATATATATGAATGCAATGTCCCACAGGAAAAATTAAAAGGTGCTTCCAAGTACTTTCGAACTTTATTCAGTCAGTTCATTCTCAGGAATAACTACACGAGAAAATAATATAATAAGGGTATAAATAAGTTAGTAAAAGATAAAGGACCGCCTCTAAGAAGAGAAATCACCAATAAGGAAGTAGGAGAGGGACGAGTATATTCACATTAACATTTAGGTATAACAGGTAGCAAGGTCAACCCGAGAGGCAGAAAGAGTCAAGAACATAGCTAAAACGATTAACGGATAAAGCGATAGTCTAAAGAGAAAGATTAGGAGAGACACGAGAAGTAAATTGAAACGAAGGGGAGAGGGACAAGGAGAGGGGAAGAGAAATAAAATAATCTTAATACAAAATCAATGCAATAATTAAATTGACAAATCGGGATCTCATTTGTATAAATACAGTGTCTCTCTATTTCATAAACCAGAATTTTTATGGCCTCTGATAAGTTTGATTTGAGGAAGAAAGATAGTACTGGATCTAAAGAAAACAGACCGAGGCTAATATTTACATTTTTCTCCTTTGTGCTGGAGATTAGGAACGATTCAAAGATATTTCTGCTAATAAAATTATTTATAGCATTATGGTATCTGCTTTTGACCAGTTAATCTGGTGACCCATCTTAAGCATTTGGACGGCCAAAGTATAATTTGTACATTCCTTAGATACTGCACTTTGATGTTGCTTAATTTTTACAGATATTTTTAGATGTTTAACTTACATAGAATAAATTACATCCAAACAAGGAATACTTTATATTACATTATTATCGTTCCGTGGCTGTGTTTTATTAACATATTTTTTAATGTATAATTGTATTTGAAAATTAAATTTTTAGCTTTTTTTTTAGCTTTATAGATGCAGTTTTCCCAAAAATATTTTGGGTAACACAGATTGAAGGCAATCTCTTCAAATTTTGTAAATTCAACTTATTTGCTTCTGCATTAAAAAAATGTAAATTTAGTTTCAATGGAAAGTTCGACGAACGAGTGTTTGGCATGGTTATGGGGAATCCCTTATCTCCCTTATTTTCAAATATATATATATGGAATATTTTGAAACGAGGCTGATTCCACCGGTTTGGTCCACTCAAATTGTTTGGTACCGCTATGTAGGCGATGTCCTGGGAATTCTAAATGAAGATTTTTACCTTGATGGTTTTCTTTTATTTATTAATTCATTAGTTCCGTCAATTAAATTTACTTTAGAAAAAAGAAAATATTAGCTTTCCTTTCCTAGATGTTCTAATAATTAGACAACTAGACAGGTTTAAGTTTTCTATTTTCAGGAAACCGACAAATAATTTATCGTATGTCCATTTTTTAGTCATGTTATTCTAAAAATATTAAAACATCAGTATTTTGTTCCATGTATCTTCGGGCACTCAGAATATGTAGTCCTGACTCTATAGACCAAGAATTTACAAAAATTGAAGAAATTGCCTTCAATCTGTGTTACCCAAAATATTTCTTGGAAAACTGCATCTATAAAGCTAAAAAGACATTCTATACCCGCAAGTTAAAGAAAACAGAACCCTTACACAACATACTACTTTTACCTTACCATGATAATTTCTTGTATGTAGTACCAATGTTAAAACAACTTGATATAATTGTAATTTTTAAATACAATTATACATTAAAAAATATGTTAATAAAACACAGCCCAAGGAACGATAATATTGTAATATAAAGTATTCCTTGTTTGGATGTAATTTATTTTATGTAGGTTAAACATCTAAAAATATCTGTCAAAATTTTAAGCTTTAGAAGGGCCACAGGACTCAACATATTGAAACCTGAATTATAGTTAGGGCAGTATCTAATTCTAATTTATGCAGTTGAATAACATTTTAAAAATATTAATACATATATTTTCCCTTTTTTTAAACATTTTATTAGCATAATAGGATTTACATTAATCTGTAGACAAATATTTTGCATCTTACAAGCTTATTCTGCGGCGCACTCCATTGTGCGCTTGATCGTTATGCGCCTGGCACCGTTGTTGGCTTGGTGAAAATAATTCAGGTGGAACTTTAAATCCTTACAGTCTGTTTATCAAGTGGTTCGGCGTTATAGTATGTAAGTAGCTTTTATTTGTTTGCGCTAATACTGCGAATTTGTAGTAATTTTACTAGTTTTTAAAATTATAATAGACTGCCACAAGCACAATAATATAAGACTTTTATAAGTAAATAACTGAGCATTTTTGATTGTAAGTAAAGTGTGCCATTGCTAGGCCTACACCAAATCATTTTTTTTCACTTCGGTTTCACTTAGGGCTTATTTACGAGATTAGCATTTAATCTTAGATTCTGATGATTGTACTTATCGTTTTGTATCTGCATTAATTTGAGTAATATATATGTATATATAATATATTACTAAAATTAATGCAGATTTACCTCTCTGAGTGAGTACATTTCTGCTGTTTTGCATTTAGGTACAGATACGGAGTACCAGGATGTACAATCAACAACGAAAATTTCGCACATGTCCAATTAATAGAAACGCTCATAAAAATAGTTGCATTGTTTTGCGGTTCTTTTTTTGGTGTCAAATATTTACCATCAAGGGCAAGTACTCGTATTTAGCACAAAAAAGGAAAACAAAATTTTCAATGCAGCTATTTTTATGAGCGTTTCTATTTATTGGACATGTCTGAAATTTTCGTGGCCGACTGTAATAGGAGTTGGTGTTGGGCACAGACTCGGTGGTCTGCACAGGGAATGGAAGTTGTTTCTGGGTCTTTTCTCAGAAATAATCATTCTGTTGCGGTGAGCTTCGGCTCTAAAATGTAATATATATATATATATATATATATATATATATATATATATATATCATCAATATATTAAATTTCTTCTGCACAGATTACCTATGGCTACGGCGACGAAGGAAAGATGTCGACAATACTCCAGTGAGTATTTAGCTTATGGTTTTATACATTCACCAGACAATATAACACAGCCATTGTGTCTTTTATGTATGGCTACACTTTCTAATGATAGTATACGACCAAGTAAGCTTAAAATACATTTGGAGAATAAGCACAAGGACAAAAAAGACAAAACATTAGATTACTTTAAAAAGCTGCGGGATGATTTCCAAGTAAGGAGCACTATTAAAGATATATTTAGCAAAACAGCGGCAAAACTAGACAAAGGTTTAATTGCATCTTATGAGATTTCCAAGCTGAAAGTGAACTCGGGAAAACCTCATACTATTTACGAAGAATTAATTTTGCCTTCAGTATCTGTGGTTATTTCAACTGTCATGCAACAAAATCCCCCCAAAATCACTGAAGTCATTCCACTGAGCAACAATACAGTATCAAGACATATTGACGAAATGGCAAAAGATGTAGAAGAAAGACTCGTTAAACATTTACAAGTAAAGACCTTTGCATTGCAAATTGATAAAACGTTATTACGTGATAACGAAGCCCTTCTCATGGCGTATGTTAGGTTTTTGGATAAAGATCAACTCAGAGAAGAAATGCTTTTTTCCCGCAGCCTTGTGAGAGATACTAAAGGTGGAACAATTTTCAAAGAAGTAGTGACCTATTTCAAAGAAAATCATATTCCACTTGGGAATATTATGGCTTGTGCAACTGATGAGGCCACTGCTATGGTAGGTAGATGTAAGGGATTTATTGCACATTTAAAATAGGCTGTACCTAAAGTTTTTTGCATACACTGCGTTATCCACCGTCAACATCAGATTTCAAAAAACCTAGGAGGACGTCTGAAAGATTCACTTGATAGTGTAATCAAGACAGTCAACCTTATCAAGTCAAATCCACTTCAAGTGCGTCTTTTCTGACAACTCTGTGCTACCAATGAAGAAGGGTTTGAGCGCCTACTTTTGCATACGGAGGTGCGATGGCTTTCTAAGGGCAATTGTCTGAAACACTTCATTGCACTTTGGGATAGTGTTGTGTTATTTCTGGATGTTAAGAAGCTCGGAGTAAGAATCATTGCTGCCAAATGTGACATATTCTACCGTACAGATATATTTGAAAAGCTAAATATCTTGAACAAACAGCTACAAGGTAAAAATGCAAATATTTTAACTTGAAAAGAGTCTATTTGTGCATTTATGAGGAAAATTAAGCTGCTCAAGACAAATATGGGGCGAAAAGAGTTGATACAGTTTCCAACCCTCCGCACTATTGAGAGTGAGCTGAAATAAGATGATATTTTAGTATACATTGATCATTTGGAGAAATTGCATAGTGATATGGAAGTTAGGTTCAGAGATCTTCTACAACTGGACATTCCAGGTTGGGTGGTAAACCCATTTGGAATTAATGCAACTGATGTTGATATCAGATTACAAGAAAGCTACATTGAGTTACAAAGTAATCAAACTTATCTGGCTAGATTTAAGCATGATGTCAGGAACTTATGGACAAGTCATGAAATTGCTATGAAATACCCTTTGCTTTGGGACGAAGTAAAATTATATTTTAATTCTTTTCCTACTTCTTATCTGGTTGAGTCGGGTTTTACTAAAGTGTCACACCTCCTATTAAAAGCTCGCAGCCGTTTAGAAATAATAAGAAGAGGTGATCTTCGTCTGTCTCTAACAACTATAGACCCTGATATTGAAAAACTTGTGAAACTGCATGAAGCACAAGGATCGCATTGAATGAATAAAGAGTTTATGATATATTTATTTCATTTTGCTAAAGGATTTTATTTTTTGTAAGACTAATTATTTATTTTAAAAGAGTATTACATTTTTGTTAACCACTGTTTAATTTTTCTATGTTTATAGTCCTATATATGTGACAAATATAATTGTACCTGAATACAAATAGCTGTTTTAATATCTTTTATCCTTTAAAGTAGAGTTAAACTGCATATTACCTACTGAAAATAATGATTATGGGCCACAGGAAAAAATAAGGTTCCTAAGGGGGCCATAAGCCAAAATCGGTTGGTAACCATTGCATTAGACGACCACTATTTTTTTTCTACATTTCGGAGGTAGGATAAGGTCTTATGATCAGTTTCTATTATAAATTCCTTCCCTACCAGAAACATTTTAATTTTTTTAATTCCCTAGACTATCGCGAGGACCTCTCGTTCAATCACAGCGTAGTTCTTTTCTCGTGATAGCAGTTTCCGACTTGCATACGCAATGGGAAAGCTTTCATAATTTTCCCCGTATTAAACGAGAACACAGCCTAGTCCCTCGTTGCTGGCATATGTTCGTGTGCCAAATAGTTCTTCGGGATTGGGCAAGCGTAATATGGGTGCAAACGTAAGTTTCCCTTGAGTTGATCGAAGCTCTTAATCGTCAGTGGTTTCCATATAATTATCTGGGGACCTTTTTTTTCAAAAGTTCGCACACAGGAGCAGACAGTGAGGTGAAATTTCAAATAAAACGAAGATAAAAGGACGCGGAACCCATAAAAGATCTTAATTGCTTCTTGCTCGCGGGCAGAGGCATTTTAACAATGGCACAAATTTTATCTTCCTGAGGAGCTAGCTGCTTATCTCCAATTGGGAAACCTAAATAGTCGATTGTATTGTAAGCAAAGGGACACTTACTGGGGCCAATGGTTGAATTATGTTCTCGGAGTCTTTGTAGAAGTGCTGGAAGAGCATTCAGGTGCTGATTTTACTCATTCGTAGCCACATAAATATTACCAAAATAGAAGGATTTCTTTTGGAAACTCATCTAATATCCGGTTATAAATACTGCCTGCAGTGACGAGACCAAATCGGAGTCGTTGAAATTGCATCAGCCACCTTTTTTCAGTTGGGAAAGCTGTGTATTTCTTGACCTCTTCTCGTAGTGGAAATTGATAATAGGCCTTGCACAAATCCATCTCGGTTATGAATTTGGCTTTCTCAAAAATGTGAAAATTATGGTCAATAAGAGAGATCGGCTCTGGGTAAAATACGGTTACCGAATTTAATTATTTAAAATCGATACAAATCCGGTATGATACATTTTGTTACTTAAATATAAAAACCGGGGAGCAATAATCTGATTTTGACGGCTCTATTATTTTAAAATTCAACAGCTTGTCAACCTCAACATTAAATGCTTCTCTCAGATGTATGGGCAGCGGATACGGCTTAGATTAGATGGGTTCTTTAGTAGTCCATTGAATGTTGTGTTCGAATTGAGCTGCACAACCAGGAATTTCAGAGATGACGTCAGCGAATTGTTTCAGGAGGGACTGCAGTTGAGTTTTCTGAGGAAGCGACAGCTGGTCGCTCACCTTTAATTCGGCTGACGAGAGTTCGGCTCTTTCTAGCAAGACGTGTAGGGGATATTCGTTATCTTGATCTAAGCAGGCGAGTTGCAATACACTTAGGAGGTCCATAGAATAATTAGACTCCATAGTCGATTCTTCATCTATAGCCACAATCTGGTTAGTCCATGCGCGCCGATGATATTTCTTGAGGAGATTTACGTGGCATTTCAATCAATTAATCGACTGGCCCGCGTTTCTGGATCACTTGATACGGGGCCCTTCCAATAGTTCAGTAATTTGTTGTTTTCTGTTGGGAGCAACAACAAGACTTTCTGGCCTGCCTTAAATTTCCTATTTTCAGATTTGTAGTCGAAGTAAGTTTTATATTTATCCAGGTTAACATCCGCATTTTGGTACGCCATTTCAGCGCATTTCGCCAACCTCTGTCGTAACTCAAGCAGATATGAGTACGAGGATTGGATTTACTGATCCAGTTTTTGGTTCGCATACAATGTTTCAATATGTTCAAGGGGCCTCGTACATTTTTTCCGTATAGTAATTCAAACGGAGCGAAACCCAAGGTGCGATGGGGAATTTCTCTATACGCAAAGAGAGCTACCGGAAGAAATCTGTGCCATTCTTTTGCCTGCTCAGCATATAATTTATTCGGGATGGCTTTGAGGCTACCATTTAAACTTTCGCATATCCCATTCCGGCTGGGTGGAACGGGGTCGTAAACAGCGGTTATCATGAGCAACTTGCCCACATATTCCATCAAATGGGACGTAAATTGGCGGCCACGTTCCGACAATATCCTTTTCGGCAGCCAAACACGGGAGAAAATCGTGCTCTTCTTAAGTTGCATTGCATCGGGGAATCTAGTGGCAAAATCGACCAGAGTTAAAACATAACTATGGCCCTCACTTGAAGGTAGGTGAATCGGTCCTATCAAATCAATTGCCTTTCGGGAGAATGGTTCGGATATTAATAGGCTCGCCCTCTAATGGCAGTCTTCTGGCAGATGTCACACGAACGACAAAAACGCAGGATTTCGTCCGATGCACCTGGCCAATATAAATATTTAAAGACCCATTGGGCCGTCTTAGTATGGCTAAAATGAGCCGAGAAGAGAGTATCGTGGAAAGTTCGAAGGATGGGTATGACGTAAGAGGGGGGCACACATAATACGTGGGACTCTGTGCTAATGTCTGCTGAGCACACGCGGAAAAGAAGGTTATCCTTAAAAAAGAAAGAGATTGTCTCGTTGCCTCTAATGGTTTCTTGCGTCTTGTTTTGCAATTTTATCCATAAGTGACGAAGGAATTCGCAATATTTCTGATTTTTGCGAAAATTCAGGTTCAGGTCATTTGGGCAATCTGAAGCGCAAGGGTTTTCCAGAGGTGCGGGCGTTTCCGAGTCTTTAATTGCTTGAGTTCTGGTGGTCATTGGTTAAACCACGGGAGGGGCGGATACCCACGGACTCTGACAATTAAAGCAGCACAAAACTTGATGGGCGCTGCGATGACCTCAGCCCAGCCAATAAAGTAGGCACACTCTCAAAAACAACCACCTTGATGTCGGTGAGAGAGCTTGCGTGATCTACTTGAGTTAAGCTAGCTAAGCTGAGGGACTTTTAGTCCGGTAGGGTCACCCATGCTAGTAAGGTAGCTGTAGTAGGATCCAGACTTAGGGTTGTCAAACTTCTCTACCACTTCTTTGATGCGTCTCCTTGCATCCCCCTACTAACCTCTTCGATTCTGTTAGTACTAAGTTTCACCAACTCTCTTCAACTGTCAAAAAAAACCAATAACAAAAAACAAACATTCATCTCTATTACACATAAGTTGTTTATTAATAAGGGCCTCACCAGCTTCCTTATGCCGTGCGAAAAGAGAGGCTTTGAACCTCTTTAAAACCGCCTTGTAGCACTCATAGGTTGCAAGAGACTGAGATTGAAGGGATCTCAAGCGTTTGGGGTACGATTAATGGAGAAATGCTAGGTACCCATTGGAAACTTTCTCCTAACGTGTAATGTCCTGACCAGCCCCCTGTGACCGGTACTTGGGAAACAATGGTTCAACTGCTCTTTGGTGAGAGAGCTTATGTGCCTTGCTGGTTGACAGATCAGCTAAAGATCTCGGATGAAGTCGTGGACACTTAGCTTTACTATTTGCCCTAAGTCTGGCCGTTTTTAGTTGATTAGTAGGGCTTAGTAGGAAGACAGTTACACCTCAAGTACCTCTGTCGAAAAATCAGAAAACCAGTTCACTGGGGCTCTCGTGCTGCTCAGTTGGGAGCTGCGGCACGATTGGGGACGTCCAACCCAGGGGAGACCTTAGGGTTGCTGTGCTTGGTCAAAGGGTTTCTGTTCGCCGAATTACCGAAAACATCCTGGAAATAGGCGGATGTGATTAGTGCGAGAGAAAATCACACACAAAAAAAAACCTTTTCAATGCGTATGGTCCGAGAGTTTTTTAAGATGGCGAAGAAGAATGGTCCTCCGTTTCGCAAGTTAACCTTCAAAATATGCAAAGTTTACAGATGGAGTGAAGACTTCGGGGGCAGGATTTGCAAGGAGCTCACAGATACCGTTAGTGTCTGCGACTTCTGCGAGCTCGAGAAGCGCCTGGGCGACAGCATCGCTAAACTGAGAAAGGAGAACTCCCTCCTCAAACGGGAGGTTCAACTCTTAAAAACAGAGAGGTGCAGATGCTCTGGCGAGAAGACTTCCGACGTCCAACAGCAGATTTCTTTTGCTGCAGGACTGCCTCAACGAGCCAAAAAGAAGAAAAGAAAGAAGAGAAAGTAGAAATAGAAGAAGAGAAAGTAGAAAGAGAAGAAGAGAAAGTAGAAAGAGAATAAAAGAAAGTGGAAACAGAGAACGAGAAAGTAGAAGCAGAAGAAGAGAAACGAGAAACAGAAGAAGAGAAAACAAAGGAAGACAAGAAAAAGAAGAAAAAGAAGAAGAAGAAGAAGAAAAAGAAGAAGAAGAAGAAGAAGAAGAAGAAGAAGAAGAAGAAGAAGAAGAAGAAGAAGAAGAAGAAGAAGAAGAAGAAGAAGAAAAAATGTAGAGATAAAAGATGAAAGCGGCAAGTCGCTTCCGAAAGGGAAGACTAAGTCGTTTGCAGACAAATGTGCAAGGGTCACCCTTATTGATGATTCTCAACCACGGGGTCTGCAGCCCCTGCTAGCGGCCCGCCTTTGCACTAGTGTGAAGGTAAGCTGCCTGGCAGGATGGGGTAACCACCACATCAGAGTAGAGGCTGAGAAATCACAGATTTCTGAGAGCTCAGTCGTTGCTCTCATGGTCAATGGAAACGACCTCTACCTGAAAAGAGGTAGGGTAGGCCCTACGGCTAAAATCCTCCACACGGTCATGGGCGCCGTGGACGACTGTGTGCCGAAAACCCGCAAGCGTGTTGTAGTCGGGAGGCTCTCAAGGAGAGGTTCAACACGGACCGCTCACTCGATGAACGTCTCTTTAAACCGGCGACTGGCAGATTTGTGTACGGCAGAGGGGTCTTCATTGTGGACCCGGACTGCACCTTTTATGGTAGAAATGATCTCTACCAAAGGGATGGGGTACATTTTTCCTTTAAAGGAAAGGCCCTTCTGTCGAATATGATCAAGGATGTCGTAGAGAGGACCCAAAGGAGTATCTGGCCCAGATTGAGGGAGGACATACGCAAGTACGCCCGTGTGACTCCTGGAACGACCTTCTCAGAGGTCGCAAAGAGGGGTGCCTCCTCACCAACAAACAAGCTGGGAAACGGAAAAGCGTAGGGTGTCCTACAGTCGGGGACTCCCTAAAGTTCTTCTGTTTGATGCGAGGTCGATCAGGAACAAGTTTCTTGAACTTCGTGGCCTCATAGCGACGGAAGAACCTGAAATGGTAGCCACAACGGAGTCGTGGGTAAAAACCTCAAGCCGAGATTTTGAAGGTGAATTCATGATTTCCGGTTACCAGCTCTTCCTGAAAGATAGGCCAGACAGAGAGGGTGGCGGTGTGATGTTTTATGTCAAGGATACTTTCAACTCGACGGAATGCAACATCGTATTCGATTATGAACTACTAGATGTTGACCTAGAGATAGGTCCTGTCAGATACAAGGCCCTGGTGCTTTACAGACCCCCTGCCCAGCTCTAGGAACAGGACAGGAGTCTGTACCAGCTGTTTGTCGAACTTTAAAAGACAGAGTGTGTATCACCATGGGTCACTTCAATACCCATGTTGACTGGGAAACCAAAGAACCCTGTGGCGAGAACGCACTGCTCCTGGAGTTCGCGAACAACGGGTTCCTGACTCAAAGGGTGATAGAGCCAACAAGAGGAGACAATATCCTCGACTTGGTTTTCACCTCTGAGGATGACACCGTTGAGGACCTCTCTGTTGGCGAAGAACTTGGTGGCAGAGACCACTGACTAATTAGATTTGTAGTCAAAGTCCCGAAGGCAGGGCCTGCAACCTGTAAATCGAGAAAACTTGATTTGAGAAGAGCAGACTTTGCAGGTTTTCGTGCTGGACTGACTGACGCGAGGTTAGAAGTGTGCGATGCTGTTGAAGACGCGTGGAACAGTTTCAAAACCACATTCATGAGTCTTCAATCGCGTTTCATCCCTCTGAAATGCTCCCGTCGGTCTTGTGTTCAACCAAAGTGGTTTAATCGAGAAATCTGTCAACTTCTTAGGGAGAAGAGAAATGGGGACCGGCAATCGAAGATCTCGAGTGACTTTGACGAATTCCGGAGGCTAGCTAGGAGAGTGAAGTCCAGCATAAGGGCAGCTAAGCGGTTTGAGGAACTCCGAGTGGCGAGACTTTGTAAAGAGAATCCCAAGGAGTTCTTTGGATATGTAAACAGCCGTAAACCAATCCGTCGAACGATTGGCCCTTTAAGGAATGAGGAGGGAACATTAAAGCACTCAGATACAGAAAATGCAACCCTCCTCATCGACTACTTCTCTTCAGTGTTTACTGAAGAGTGTGGTCCCATCCCCCAGTCAACGAGTTCCTACCCTGGGGAAAAGCTGGAGGATATGAACTTCACCGAAGGAGAAATAGAAAAAAGATCACTGATCTACTGAAGAATAAGTCACCTGGCCCAGATGGGTTTCTAACTAAATTGTTGAAAGAAGTGCGCGATCAAGTGTCACAACACCTGAGCGCAATCTTCAACATGTCAATCCGGACCAAATGCGTTCCTAGAGACTGGCGTGAAGCGGAGGTGACTTCTATCTTCAAGAAAAGAGACCGTAGCCAACCGTTGAACTACCGACCTATCAGTCTGACTTCGATAGTCGGTAAACTCATTGAAAGCATCATGGTGGACAAAATGACATCTTATTTAGAGTCAAATCTGCTACTGAGGAGTTCCCAGCACGGCTTCCGAAGGCAAAGGTCATGCCTGACGAACCTTGTGGAATTCTTCTGCTTCGTCTTTAGTGAGCACGATCGGGACAAGGCAGTGGATGTGGTGTACTTAGACTTTCAGAAAGCCTTTGACAAGGTACCACACCGCCGCCTTCTCCGGAAAGTGCGAGCGCTGGGCATAGACGGGAAAGTAGCCGGCTGGATAGAGAACTGGCTAAGTGGCAGACGGCAACGGGTGGTGGTGAATGTACAGGCATCTGAGTGGGGCCCGTTACTAGCGAGGTGCCTCAAGGTTCTGTCCTGGGACCACTACGATGCATCATATATGTCAACGACATGGACGGTGACATGGTTGCCAATATTTTCAAATTTGCCGACGATACCAAGCTTAGTATGAACGTTGCAAAGGAGGGAAATACTGCCCGCCTGGAGGAAGATCTTGGGAAGATTGGGGAGTGGTTGGACACGCAACAAATGCCTTTTAACGAGAACAAATGCAAAGTGATGCATATTGGCCACCGAAACCCCCAATCTCTGTGGATTCATTGCTATTGAATCCACCGACACTGAGAAGGACTTGGGTGTAACAATCACTAGTGACCTCAAGTTCTCGAAACAGTGCATTGAGGCGGTGAAAAAGGCCCAAAGGATGCTAGGCTACATAAAGCGCCAGTTTGGATATCGGAACAAGGAGATTGTACTGTGTTTGTACAATTCACTTATCCGACCGCACCTGGAGTATGCCGTACAATTTTCGAGTCCTTCATTTCGGAAGGACATCGCGAGATTGAACGCGTGCATGCCAGGGCAACCAAACTGATTCCCTCTATCAAACATAAAAGTTTTGAAGATAGATTAAGAAAATTAGATATGTTCTCGTTGGAAACCCGTAGACTGCGTAGTTAGTTCATCGAAGTTTTCAAAATACTTCGAGGGTTCGACAATGTTGACTACAGGGATATTTTCACACTTGTTGAGAGCAGAATAAGAAATCACGAGGTTAATCTTGAACTGAAGCGTTACAACCGCGATCTGTGTGGAAAAAAATTTACGTACAATATCTGCGGTAGTTGGAACGCACTTTCAGTGGAAGTTGTCAACAGTGAATCTGTTGACCAGTTCAAGTCAAGACTAGACAGGTTATTGAAAAATACCCGTTTAAGGACGTAAAGCATTTGAGCAGAGATGTGCCCGCTCGACTGCTAGTCCAAAAGTATCATCATTGAATGGATCGTAAGGTCTTCTAGGGTACTTTCTTTCCTTTACTTGTTTACAATGGAGAATCTGTTAGCGCGCATCAGGTAATCATGCACTTTTGCAAACTTGTTATGATCCAGGGGTTACAGGTGGAAGTAACCTGCCGTGCACGAGAGTCGAGATCCGGCACCCGTTCACCGCGCCATTTTCGAATTGAGACCTCCAGGAGTGCTTTTATTAAACAAAAAATTCACCTAGTAGCTGGCTGGACTCGGTTCGCTTGAAGAAAGGGGTGCTTCTGGATGCGACAGCGGTTGAATAGTTGTGGCTTTTATATTGTGCACAAGCTTGGGATAGCTGCCTCTAAACTTAGCATTCTGATGGCAATTAGGTCTCACATGACCCTCTAGTAATCAGGAGTAACAGACGACAGGGGAATTAAAGGAGAAGGGTTTGACCTCACGTTTGTCTGGCATGGAAAGGGGTTTAGGCTTAAACGGGCCAATCATTTTGATGAACTTATCCCTGTTGTGGGTAACGAATTTGGCCTTATGGCCTTTGCTGTGTGTGAGTGCGGTTTAGTCTTCTTACCTTCCTTTAGATACCAATTATGAATCGCTGCATATACAGCTGCTTCCTCGATACTCTCTTTAAATGTCCGGCACTTCCGGTCTTTTACAAAAGATGTGATCTCCGAGGGAAGTGACGCCAAAAGTTGGTCTTTGAGGACGAATTCAACCAAGGCATCGTCTTCCTGGGGAACTTTGGATGCGTCTAGCCAGAAATTTAGAACACGCTGCAAGGAATATCCAAACTGTTGGAATGTTTGGTTAGGTTGGATGGGACAGTGCCGGAACTTTGTACGATAAATGTCCGGAGTCACCTTTAGGCAGCAAGCAATTCCGGCTTTCAACATGGAATAATCGATGGTTACCTCTGATGGGAGCGAGATGAAAATGTCCCTGAGCTGGGTACTAAGTAAAGACAGCAACTTGGCTACGCCGTCGGTTTCAAAATCCCAATGATTCACCTCAAAAATTTTCTCGAAGTGAGTTAGGTATGATCCGAAATCTTCTCCTTCCTTGAAAACAGGCAACTTAATGGACGCTATTGTTGCACTTCGGTCCTAGACGTAATTGAAGTCGCTTCGCTTCTGGCCCTGATCATTTTCAGCTCATGCAAACGAATTTTCTCTCTTTCTTCTTCTTTCTTCACGTTCTTTCTCTTCTCTGCCCCTTCTTTCTTCACGCTCTTTCTCTTCTCTTCTTTCTTCACGTTCTTTCTCTTCTCTGCCCCTTCTTTCTTCACGTTCTTTCTCTTCTCTTCTTTCTTCAAGTCCTTTCTCTTATCTTTACCTTCTTTCTGCTCTTACTAATCTCTCTTCCTCATAGATTTACGCCATTAAATCCTTTCCATTCAATCCGAAAGACTCACCTTGTGCTTTGAAAACTTCGAAAGACGACATGCTGACGTGTTCACAAAACTTTTACGCAAAAATAAATATGTTGTCAAACCTAATTTAATCGTAATTCACTTAGGTTAATTTCTCAAAAGCACTAACGGAAGTGCAAAGGGGTTTCGCTTAACCCCCAAAACAAAACAAAAAACACACAACTAAATTTCGCAAAATTCGAATTTTATCCTGTTCGCTCACTCGGAATAATTTCTTTGACTGAAGTCGTGATTTTAGCACTATTTCCTTATTTTAACCTTGCTGTGATTTAGATGATATGACCTTGGCGTCTTACCCCTTAACTACGCCAAATAAAAAAGCATTTCCTGCTCAATCGTCAAATATGGGGCTTGAATGAAACACATATTCCGCTCGGGAAAATTAATGAATCACAAAAAGAAATAACAAAAAAAATCTTTATAATAAATTAAAAAAGTCCATGAAATAAAGTAAACAAAATTTGGTTGTAAGTAGATAACGCAAGTAAATTGTTTCTCCACAATCCAACCCCATAAAACCTTGACACCAGTTTAATATATATATATATATATATATATATATATATATATATATATATATATATATATATATATATATATATATATATATATATATATATATATATATATATATATATGTATATATATATATATATATATATATAATATATATATATATATATATATATATATATATATATATATATATATATATATATATATATTATGTCGTAGGTCAGGTTAGATCTTCTGACCTCCGTTTGCTTTCCTTGACTCGGAACGATTGGCGAATAGCACGTAGGGCAACTATGAAGTTGATCCTTGCCTGGATTAATGCAATTGAGCGTAAGGATAATAATGCAAGCGATCAGGGCACTGGGTCGTATTACAATAATTATGGCCGGGTTTTATTTAAATATATATTAAATTATATATTTGTCTCAAAACCTTTAGTCATGACTGTAGATCCATTTGTGGGAACAGCATAAAAAATGATATTGGATAATATAGTGTTATATATTGTACAAAAATGTATTGTACGCGCTATATTTCATCGCATGTCTTTTCAATACCTTCAAAATGATTTTACATAAAAATTCCTTGGCTATCAAATTAATCATTGCTCTTCTTCTCTCTGCTATTCGTCCTGAGAAAAACTTCTTTCTTTGATGACTCGAGTTTCAACCTTCCTAAAGAATGATTAAACAATATTAGCTATATTTTCTTGATATGGCGATTTTATGCAGAAATTCCGTCATCTTTTGGTATTTTTTTTTAATATTAGCGTTTAGTAACTGTTTGTTGACATTCTAGGTCGGCGTATTTTTCCCTCTTTCTCTCACATTTAGAATTAGAATAAACGAATTCTAATTTGGAATAATCGCCTCGTAGTTGAGAACGCAATTTGTTCTTACAGGGGAAACGGCATAAACTTGATCAAGTACAGTATCGGCCATAATGATTCGGATTCTTGGGTACTATCACAAAACTTCCAGTAGCTTCAAACCAAAAAATGGTAAATAATGCATGATAAATGACAGATATAAAATAAGCATGGCTATAAGTTGTACATGTACATTGCACATGTTAGGATGGATGAAGCTTCCAGTTACGTACAAAAGAGCCTTTTTATTCCATAAATATGGTGGTTAAAATGATCAGGACAAATAACAAAACAGACGAAGATGAAAAGGTACAATGATATAAGATACTCAACAAATAATTTTCGGTAGTTACTTTATATTATTATTTTTTGTATGTAGACCTTTACTATCAATTATGCATTGGCATCTTCTGGCACAGGAGCGCACTAACCAAAGGCATTCTTCTGATATTATTTTTCTCCATTCCTCTTGTAATATTTCCCAAAGTTCTTCGACAGTGCTTGGGTATCTCTCCTTAATTCTCTCCCCTAGCCTCTTGCACAAATTCTCAATCGGATTGAGGTCCGAGCACAGAGCAAGCCTGTCCATGACGCTTAATTCTACTGAACCAGGAGATTCTTCACGAAATTTGCTGTGTGGCAAGGTGCATTATCCTGCATAAAAGTGGCAGGTTGGATAGGGGCAGCTCTCATATGGGGCACAAAATATGCTTGCAGAAGTACTTTATACACTTGATCATTCATCCTACCCTGAAAGAGGACAAGTGGACTGGTACCTTCTGCCGAAATTATGCCCCACATCATAACGCTCTCTCCACCAAACTTGACGCTGCTCTTCATGCAGTTCACAGTTCATTTTTCGCCAGGTCTTGGACGGACGAACCTCTTGGCATCTGAATAAAAAAATATTGTACTTCGATTCATCGCTGAAGTGTGATTTAGACCATTGGCCTTCTGTGCACAGAGCGTGAATAGCGGTTAAGGACGATCTACACTACCGAGCAAAATAAGAGAATGATTTTCCTTTATTAAAATATTTTCAAAAATATGATGACTAGGTAAATGAAATCTCCATGGTACATAAAGGCATGCATTAGCGGTAAATATATTTTAGGAAGATTTCATATGATACAATTGTATATTCAAGAAATTATACTAAATAAACTAAATAAATAAAATATGATCGTTCAAAATAAGAGAACGATTTTTTAAGGAACATTCTAGAAGTTTCTTGAAATCATCTGGCAACATTTTGCTAAGTAGTTAAGAAGTGTAAAACAGCCATTGTTGTCATACTGACTCTGCAGAGATCCCACCAAACGTGAAAGTGACTCCTGAGCTCCGCCAGAGAATTGTTTCCTTGAAGACTTCGAGAAGGAATCTTTCTGCTATTTCAAGAGAGGTAGTAAGGTCCAAGAGTGTGATTTCGTGCGTTATAATGTTATACAATAAAGACAAAACCTATAAAACTCCTGCAAATTCGGTCGCCTCGCATAACAACCCGTCCAAGAAAACAGAGCTATTAGACGCTTTTCTATGAAGTATTCCTTCGAGACTGCAGCAGGAATTTATTGATAAAATAAAACCAATAATGATAAAGAAGTGAGCCGTTTTTAAGTGTCCCGTTGCCTCAATGCATCTGGTTTAAAAGCGCGTTCTCCAATAACTAAACCAATCAACAGTAAGAATAACCATAAGGCGAGACGAATATGCTGAGACTCATGAGGTGTGGAGAGATGAATATTGGGAGAGAATTCGTTTCAGCGACGAAAATAAATTTAATTTAGTTGGATATGATGGAATACGCCTTGTTAGAGAGTGCTACAGGCGACAAACTTATCTTTAAATATGTTAAAAAGTCTGCCAAGCATGGAGAAGGCAGCTTTATTGTATGGGGCATGTTTTCGTATGAAAGAGTTGGTCCGTTAGTGCCAATAATTGGAACAGTAAATGCGAAGGTGTACTTAAATCTCGTACAACGACATGTTATACCTTCAGTCAGAGCATCTTTGAACCAGCCAGCATTATTTATGCAAAGAGAGTAAAATACTATTTCGATCAAAAAGATATAGATGTAATGAAGTGGCCTATTAAGAGCCCGATCTGAACCCAATTTAGAATTTCTGGAAGATCATTGGAGACAAAGTTCGAGATCAGCAGGCTCCAACTGTGACGGATTTATGGACGAAAATTCAGCAGACATCAGACAAAATAACACCAGAATTGTAAGGAAACTGGTGAGGTCCTGCGGTCGTCGTTGCGCCGAAGTAATAGAAACCAAAGGCTTGAACAAATATTGCTTTGTTTCTAGTGTATTTGCTTGCTAAGCTTGGAATTTGACAAGGTAATGACTGAAAGTGCTTATAACTCATGGAAGTAAGTTACTACCCTAAATTAGTTGGTTGTCTCAATGGTAGAAGTAATAAAATTACGCTGTCAGGATCATTATGACCACCATATTTTGGGAATGAAAATGCTCCTTTGCACCTAACTGCAGTTTCATCTATCCTAACATGTACAATGTACATGTATGTAAAACTTAGAAACCATGTTTTCTTTAGATCTGTAATTTATCATGCATTAATTACCATTATTTGGTTTGAAGCTAATGTAGGTTTTGTGATGGAAACGTAGGTGTGCAAATCATTATATCCAAAATAAATAAAGTCTCAAGACTAAGATACAACATTTAAATAAATATTACGTTTGAAACTTCTCAAATTTATCTCATCGCCACCTAGTAAATCCCTCTTTCACTCTCTCACTTGAAATTCTTTATATTGTTCAATTTTCTCCTGAGGAGTTGACTCCCCTCCCTTTCTCATCAAAAAAGACCTTTTTTCCCTCTCTAAGTCTTTACTCTAATTTCATCCTTGTATTCACCTTTACCTCAATGATATTTCCCATACCTCACTCTCGTCTGAAATAGTACCAACGAACTTCAAACAGGCCGCCCTTTTTCCTGCCCTTAAGAAGCCTATCCAGACCTGAAATGCCCTAGCAGGCCGTCGGCCAATCTCTCAACTTTCTTCCCTCTCTAAAGTGCTTGGAAGACTCTTGTCAGTCCGGGTTCTAGGTCGCCTGTCCTTCTCAAACGCCGATGAGATCTTACAGTCTAGTTTTAAGATAGGACACATAAGGGAATCAGCTCTCCTGCAGGTAACAGAACGTCATCGCCCTAAGACCGACTCAGGTCAGCCTTCCATTCTGGTACTTCTTAACCTCTTTGGCAGTATTTGACACTATTGTCCAAACTATTCTACTTCACTGCCTCCGTGATTTCTGGGAGTTTATGGAACTACTCATAACTGGTTCTGCTCATACCTTTGATCTTGCACTCAATCTACCTATAATGGTAATAATGTATCTCTACCGGCGGAGGTTCGTTTTGATCTTTCCCAAGGGTCGACTCTTGGTCGACTTGTGTTCCACTTCCCTCTTTTTCCTCTTGGTATTTTTTTTATATACTCTGGCATGGCTACTTTTATGACAATCACATATATGGGTATTTATCATTTCTCCCGTTAGACATATCCAAGACTCCCTCTAGTTTAAGTGTAAATTATATGATACATATTTGATGTAGCAATTTAAATTCATTTGTCTGAGCGGATTATTATTTTTTTTAATGATTTTTCTTTCTTAAGTAAAAGTTAAAAGCGTCTTGTCTTATTTCGATTCCTTCCAAAGCTCTGAAGTAAAGTTGATATTCCTTAGAAATATAACTTCAAGCAAAGTAAAAGTATTTCAAAAGAGTTTCGATGGAACAGTTCTCGTAAATCAACTATAATTGATCCCCGCCCCCCAACGAACGAAATCGACAAAGTTAACTCTCTGTCCCTGAAAAGAGACAGGAATAAAGAACATGGGAAGAAAATACCGACAAATGGATGGGGAGAAGACAAATAATAAAATAAATCCTGATAAAAAACATTAAAAACTTTGACAGCTGGAAATTATAGGCACCTTAGGAATAATTCAAGAATCTAAGGACAAGTTCGTACATTGAGAAGAAACAGTAAATTAGGAATTTAAATAACACGATACAAAGTTTCCAGATGAATATAAAAAAGAATAAAAATGGTTATTTTGTATGGAGTTTTTTAAGGCCATGAGTCTTCAAAGAGAGCGCATATATTTCCAAGGCATGCTTGAAGGCACTAAGGGAGGAGGTGGGTAAGCTTATCGCCGCTGGCAGCTCATTCCACATTCTCGGGCCAAACGTAAGAATAGACGGCCACCAATGCAAGAAAAGACGACTACGAGAAATAATCAGTGAGGGGTTCTCAGAAGCTATGCTAGCACAAACCTATGGATTCAAAAGGCGGGGTTGAGTTTCAGGGGTACAAGAAAAGGGGGGGAGGGAGTATTGACTAATTCACAGTGAAATACAACGTTAGTTTAAGTTTAGAAGAAAGGTCTTTGTCTCTAGAGAAATATTTAGACCAATTCCGTTCGAAGTCTTTCTCGTTAGTAAGGTAATAAAATAGGGGGAAATGTGTCGAGTTAGAATAAATGGCAATGGTATTTTATAAATCGCTTGACATTTGGAGCCTTTTTTTTTTTAGTTAAGTTTTCCTAACATTGTTTGAAGTTTGTATTTTTAGTTAAGTTCTCTTAACATTATATTTGTTAAACCGTTTGTTTATACGTTAATCGTGGGGCACTTATTAACGCCTAGGAAGTTAAATCGGCAGATAAAATCGAGATAGATGATAGCTTACAATATGGGAGGATTCACTTGCTTGCTGCTGTCTCTTATATCTGAAGACGAGCTCACTAACTGGTCATGTAGATGGCACTTAGGTATAGCTAGCTCAAAGGAAGATGTTACTCAAAGCGAGGTCGGGTTTATATGCCTACTTTAAACTTATGGGTAGTCTCTCGCTTTCTTGATTTCTAATAAAACTGACTCCAAGCTTAGGTCTCCCCATAGAGACGGGAGAGGGGAGTGCCTCATTTTAAGTTTCCTATTCCTACTTTACCTGAGAGCGGAGTCTGTCCCGAATGCCGCTCACGAAGCTAGAAGTATTAAATAGAGTCCCATGGGATTGTCTGATGGAGATAAACCGTCTTCAATGACCGTTCGTTTGCCTGGAGAATCAACGTTTTCGTAATACTCCAGAAAAATAAGTCGCAGAAAACAAGTATGTGTGTGTGGGGTGGGGGGGGGGTGAAGGGGCTGGGAATGTGTTTGCTTGTGTGTGAAGGTGACAAGGCTAATCGTAATTTTAACAACGCTTCCGGCTTTTGAAAGTTCGAAACCTTAAGGTATCTAAGTTCAAAAATAACAAACTAAATCTAACACTGCAATTTGTTTTTTATTTATTTATTTTTTTGCTACAATTCGCTTAAATTAATCACCTAATTCTCTAAGACGTCCTTTATCCTTTATAGCTGCTGATCTTTTTGGCCGTTTCGGAGACGAGTTCTTAAATTTAGAGCAGTCGCAACTGCTGGCACCGACCCTTGTTACTTTCCGAACCTTCTATTTTCGGGTTCGAATTCACTTCCGCGAAATGCGTTATAGAGATATCAATAGAATGAAGGAGTTTAATGGGATATTGAAGTATTTGGCCATCTCATCTCTCACCCTGACTATCCGAACTTGGTTATCATCTCCATGGATAAGTTCTAAGTATCTACTCATTTGTCAAAAGAGCCTTGTTTTTAAGGAAGTAAATATTAGAACTACCACTTCCACTTTGACTTGATCGGTCCCAGGAGACTGATATAGGTGTCGATTATGTTCTCTTAAGCTGAGGAGATAAGTAGTGTACGAGAGTTCTCGGAAGTTTTCGAACTTTTCTGTAAGGAGTTTGAGGGTTTGTTAAGTTCTTCATGGTGATCAGTTCCAGGTATTCCCAATGGATCGTCCTTTTCCGATGTGTTGAAGGATTAGCGTTTACATGTAGTTCGAGAAATGATTTGGGGATTAAAGGGAGTAAGTCCTTTTTCAGACGATCTTTAAGGCTGAGGACGAGAGTTGATGGAATCTTGTATAGACGATATTAATTCAATGAAATATAAATAATCTAGATTAGAGCTGCCCATTTTTTTAAACAGACACGATTTTATTACCCTGATTAATCTCTCCCAGCTTGATCCAATCCAGGGGTTTAGATATTGCTATCGTTATATGTTTTATGCTGGTTGCTTGAAAGTGATTTTGGAATTCGTCCGATAGTATGGCTTTGGAACCGACAATGAAGCTTTTTTGCATTATCAGAGTAAACGGGGCTTTGCACGGCTCGATTACGAAGAAATCAGAGAGAGGATTTGCAGACATTACCAACATGAACTTTGAGAGATAACTTACTATCAACGTTGACCCTCAGATGATCCAGTGGACGTGCGGCGATAATCAATCGGATTTGGACAGAAACCTCAATTACCCCTTGTAACATTGGTTTGACCTTCATATCTCTAAAAATGGCCAATTTAACATCTATAACCACTAGGTAGCGCCACCTGGTGGTCAACTTATATAATATTTGAACTCAGTAACATCAATTACCTTTGGTAACATTGGTTTTAGCTGGCCGCATTGAGCCAGCGACTCGTTGCGGACAGAAGGTGAACGCAACACGAGACTTGCTTGACCCATAGACCCGCTTCGCCGCAATTAAAAGGGGCCTTGAGAGGAATCACTGCTTATAATGAGAGCAATACTTTTGAAGAGACTCTCATTCGCAAGAGTGCCTATTAGTAGTACCTCTTTATTGTCATTGTTGTGTATCAGAAATGTATTTGAAAGCCGTTCACTAATGATGTTACATGCGGACAGCAAGCTTCTAAGAGTCTCATCAATGAAGTGTGGGTAAAAGGTGGTATGGATTTGCTTGTCATCACCATAGAAATAAAATAATACATCAAGCCGACGCATAATAATACCAAGAGGAAAAAGAATGAAAAAGAATCGAACATAAAACAGTCCCTTGCAGAACACCAAAACGTACCTCCGCCGGTCGGGATACATCATTTATAACATCTAGAGATTAAGTCCAAGATAAAAGATATGAGCGGAACCAGTTTCATGGCAGTTCAGGAGACAACCAGAAATTCACCTAGGCAGTGAATAAAAACAGTAGGGTCATCAGTGTCAATTGCTGGCGAGAGGTCCAGAAATACCATAATGAAATGCTGATCGGCGACAACTCACGACGAAGGCATCCATTTAATGTAGCAGAGGTGATTCGTTGTTCAGTTATGCTTTAAAAGAGACTAAAAATCTCCTCAGCGTTAGAAGAGGATCAGTTCCTTCTTTGCTTAGGAAAATATCCTTCAAATAAAATTTTGTTTAAGTAATATTGAACAAAATATTAATAAGAGAATGAATAATGAATAACCTTAGTTCTCGTAAGATGTACAGCAAGGGAGAAACTAAAACAATTATTAATCAATTTTTAAATCAATTATAATTAATAGTTCGTTGCTTTATCTCTCACGAGAACTAATAAAATTCCTCACTTTTATTAGTATTTTTTTTTCAATACCACTTAAACGAACTTTTATTTGAGGTTATTTTTCTATGGTATCCTTCTTGAAAACACCCCATTACATTTATATCCTCAACTAAAAAATGTTGTTGACTTTTTCAAAGATAATTTGCTAAAAAAAAAAATGCAAAGTGAAAGCAAATGCAATCTAATCGTTTCTATACCAAATTCTAAAGCACAGAAATCGATAATGCAATCAGTAATCTATTTTCGGGGTGGAAAAAAATACTCGTGCAAAGAACTTCGATTTTTTTAGTTTTGTTTTTAACGAAAATGTTATAGCATTCGGTGTTTCAGTTATCTGATATTATTGAGTAACCATTATTCACCTTTCACGACCCAGAAAGGTTAACTCAAACTAAGAATTCTAAAGTCACTGAGGTGAACAAATTTATCATTTTATCCACTCGCCTCAATTTTTTTTAATTTATAATGACCTTTTCATGAGCATGACGGAAAGAATATATTGAAAACTTTCTTAGAATTTCCTTATGTTCATTTAGATATTTGTAAGAGTTTTGTAAACCACGTTTTAGATAATTTCATCGTGCCGCTGAAGCAGTAAAACGAATGGTTCAATTCGGATAATGATACTCCCCAAATTTAATATACATTGATGCAATATAATGAGATTAATTTAGTTAACCCTTAAAATAGCAGATTGGCCATTAAAAATTGATTTGATTTTGGACAGATTAAAACCGGCAAGTTTAAAAACTAGCATTCAGAAGAAAAATGCTATAGAGTTATTTAATTATATTTAATAAACGATATCATTTGCATTAAATATAAGTTAGTAATAACCCCCCCAAAATTTGCAAACATTTTTTTATATTATTAGCTTTTATAAAGACGATGGTGTCCTTTGCGTCACTAAATGTATTGAATGCAAAGTATTTGCAGATGCTTGATTTGTTATGGCGGAGGGAGTTTATGTAGAAAGTAGAAAAATATTTAAGGATAACATTAATATTAAGCTGTTAAAAGGGCGAAAGAGTAGAGGAAAATGAGTGAAAAAACAGGAAATAATTTTTTTTCGCCCCAAATATTAATTCCACAATAACCTAGTCTAATTTAAATATAGTTTGTTTTTTTTTAATTTGACTATCTTTTAGCGACCACTTGTAAAATATTTCCCTAAATAGGCAGATATTTTTGTATAAGATTCAATATAGAAACTACCCCAAAATCTACCAAGGACCGAGATGAAAAGAGTTGACATCGTAGTCAACAAAATGGTTTATTTAGTCGTGTATCTCTTTAATCGTGTGATAAATTGAGAAAAGTTCTCAGTAACACTCGAATGTGTGTCCCTCATCTACTATCTGAACTCCTTTATGATTTACTATATAAAATAAAAAAATAGATTACAAAAACAGAGGAACATAGATGTCATGTACAACACGGTTGCGAACTACATAAGTACTCATTCCTCCCAATAAGTCCTCTTCTAGAAACAATTCTTGGATCTGTTTGCCTTGAATCCCTATTAAAATTTTATTTGGTCTCCATTTATTACCCGAATAACATATATAATATATATATATATATATGTATATATATATATATATATTATAATGAAATATGAAT
The DNA here is from genome assembly GCA_963969495.1 of Ceratothoa steindachneri. Lineage (NCBI taxonomy): Eukaryota > Metazoa > Arthropoda > Malacostraca > Isopoda > Cymothoidae > Ceratothoa > Ceratothoa steindachneri. The sequence continues at coordinate 6,903,620 of OZ018320.1, read as the reverse complement.
AATCCTTCCTTTTTTTCTCGAACAGTAGACAAAGTCTTTCTTTGGATTGTGTTCATTCACTAAATGAGGGAGTTCGAACTAAGAGCAAAGATAGCTTTTCTTTTTCTGGTGAGCAATCGAGTTGCTAGCTTGGTTTTGGGTGCTTTCCCACCAATTTTGGGATGTTTGGGGGTAGGGATTGGGTAGGGGGAGATTAAATAAAGCATATGTTAAAGTTGCCATTAATTAGCACTACATCCCGAACTGAGAGGGTGTATGTGAGAGGAAGTGGAAAGAGAAAGAAAAGAGAAGAAGAGAAAAAGACGGAGAAAAATACTATTTATATATATATATATATATATATATATATATATATATATATATATATATATATATATAAGAAAGAGATAGAGAAGAGACAGAAAGAAACACACACCTTAGTAAGTAGGTCCATAATCTGGATTCGATGTTTTTTGTCCGCCTCTCTGGTATGGTCATGGGATTCTGTGGAGTCGACCTTGAGAGGGTGTGGCCCGTGTGCACCATTCGACGTACATCCCTAGACCAACGTATACACACTGATCTACAGACTCACACTTTCAACGTTAACGAGGCTACCTTGAAGCCTTGATGCTTGTCTACTCCCCCCTCCCCTTCAATTAGCTTTAGGAAGATAAGATGAACTATTTGTAGGGGGATCGGGCGGCGGTGGTCTTGGAAGGCTGCAATGGAGAGCGGGGAAACGCCGAGAATGGCGGATGAATGAGCCGAGGCGCTTTCCCAAATCTCCTGCTCACCGAGAGTGTGGAAACTTTATTTTTTCTAAATTTCCAACCAACGATGGCATGCTTACCAAGAGGAGGCGAGAAAATAGAGCTGTTAAATTCAGAACGGTCCCAGTGCCCTCCTGCCAAGTCACCCGCGTAACCATAGACGACCGAGAGTTTTCCTTATCATCCCGACCACTACGCATTCATAGATTGTATTATACACGTACCATTTGTGTTTTAATAAGTAAATATGTGTTAATTCAATTTGTTTTTAAACAAGTAAAAATGTTTCCCCCCTCCAAGATATTCGTCTGTTAACGCCTTAATTTCAATTTATGGCCATTTGCTCGCGTAATATCTTCAGTACGTTCCAAAAGTGAATCAAAGTTTATATTAAGGAAACGGTTCATAATTTTGAAGCCTTCTATCAATTGGCTGCGAAATTGCCTTTCTTCGAGTGAGAGTAATTTCAATTATTCAAGTCGGTCATCATACTGTCGATTTTGCAGCTCCGCCATGAGCTTTGTCGCCCTTCGCTGTACTCCACTGCGACACATAGGGAATTAACTGTACTGTATTTTTTAATAACTGCAAGAAATAATTAACTATATTCCCAACGAGTATAATTTTTCAGTTGTTATCCTCTTTCCTTCCCTCTTTTTCGCTCTTTTAATCTTTCATTCTCTCATTTTTTCACCAATAACTAAATCACTCTCTTTAAATTGAAAAAAATCGTATATATGTACAGTCCAGCGAGCGTGCATAAACATGCAATCATACATATACGCAGGCAGAAGTATACACACATAAGCTCACAAAGAAAATCACAGAGGACAGTATGGAAGAAGTATGTTGTGAATTGATGAGTAAAGACAACTGGAACCAATACTCTAGAATTAACTGTCTCGATCAGGTTATATTCTTAATATAAGTAACTATATTCATTCATTCCAAATTTTTACTTTTTTTTTAATATTAAGTACTCCGCAAACTCCATGGCGCTTTGGAAAATTTAAACAAAAAGATTTTCTACATAAATTTTATCAATTATATAGTTCGCATTTTGGTCACCCTGTTTCCATTGTAGTGGCATGAATAAAAACGAAACAAGATCCTTTGAAAAAGAAAAATTGCTATGCAAAATATTATTACATAACAACGAATCTCTCCCAAACGAAGGACAAATGAGGAGTAATCTAACCTATTTTGGTTATTAAATAAGACTAGGTTAGTTTATTAGCCGGAATAAATAAGCGAATTTCGACCAACTTGTGCGGGATGCTCCAAAACTGGCCACGATTTGAGAGACTGCCGAGAAGAACGTCAAAAATGTGCGAATTGCGGAGGGGAACATCGGGCTCTGGCCCTGAGATGCCCCCTACGCAAAGAAGCGATACGGGCGGAACGTGAAAAGTTAAAAAAGAAAAGGAGGCAAAGGCCCGAATAGGTTCCTACGCCACAGCGTCATCGGCACCAATGAACACACAAATACCGGAAAGAGCGACTCCGAAACTTGTCATGCCGACCGAGAGTAAGGAAATAATGACAATGGTCATCGTCGCTCACCTGGTGAACCTTTGCGCGCCCCGGCAGCTTCTCGGAAGAACTGAACAACGTGCTCCAACACAATCGAGTCAAGAAGAAGTTGTGGTTTCCACCAAACCAAGTTCAAGTTCGTCGATAACGCACAGACTGGGAACAACAAAAAGCAACGGTACCAAACAAGGAACAACAACCTAAAAACACGAAAGAAGACGGGAGCCACGCAGAAGACGAAGGCGAAGCAAGAAAAGAAAACGCTGAAAACTCAAAAAATAGCCCGAAGAAAAAGCGAGCTAAAAAGAAGAGCAACAGAGCCGCAGCAAAACAAGAAGAAGAAGAAAGGCAAGTACAAACAGGCGAAAATTCGGAAGACGATCAAAGTTACCCCGGAGTGGCGCCCCTAACGGAAAAAATAGAAATTCTGGAAAAAGGACACTTTTTCGACAGGGAAGAAGTGAATTTAAAAGTTTTCGGGACTACGGGATATAGACCCGAGAAAAGCAATAAAGTGAAATTAGTTCAAGGAATTAGAAGCGGTGAATACAAGTGGACCTTTGAGGGGCCGTGGTCTCCAAAGGAAATAGATAGCCTCCTGTGCAGTGGAACAATGTATATCCCGGACTCGAGTATATACACAGTGAACGGGACAACGTATCAGAACATAAAGTGCAGAATGAAGACCTCCGAGATAGACTTATAGTATGTAAATGGTGAGTCAACAGAAAAAAATCGTGGTGAAAGTGACAAATAATAAAGTGAAATACCAATAATCAACAGTTTATAAACATGAAAGGTCAAATAAGTAAATGTATAGCGTGATAATAGTTAATATTAAAGTAAAAGTGTATTGTGAGTTTAGTAAGTAATAGAATTAAAGATTCAGATAGTGAATAAAATCAAAAAGGTTTCAAGAGTAAAGTGAGCTAAAACATAAATTCAGCAAAGTAAGTGCGAACAGTGAACTCAATAATATAAAAGTAAGTCTTCATTAAATAAAATTTTAAAGTGAAGAACATATAGCAATATTAGTGTCAATAGTAATAGTAATATACCAATGTTAATATAAAAAGCAAGTGAATAATAGCTAAACAAATATGAATAGTGAAATAAAAACTAAATAAAGTTAACAGTGAATCAGAAAAAGAGTAAGAGATATAATTAGATATAAATAATTAAAGTTAGCATGTGAAATTGAAGTGCTACGTATAATCAAAAGTGCAAATTGGTAAACCACCAATCGAAGATTATAATAATAAACACAAGTTTGAGTGTAAATATAACAACCCTACCAGTGGTGTATAAATTAAATGCAAAAATGTGGAATGTAAACTACCAAAAATCTGAGCTGCTGCGTAATTCGTTATTCCAGGAGGACCTATTTCACTTTTTGTGTACTTTTGCCTCTTACTAAATCATTTCCCTCCTCAACTATAGTTTGGAATATTATTTCAACACTTTTTGACTATAATATTTTTATTTTTACATTGTGTGTATAAACTAAACTTTATATAAATGTAAAGGTGAAAAAACCTCTTGTACTCCCTTTTCTCCAATAAATATATCATACAAGGGAAAAAACAGCTCAAAATATTTTGCATAGTAATTTTTATTTTGTAGAAAGATTTTGTTTCGGGGGGGGGGAGGGCAAACTAATGAAAAGGAAAATTATATTTGCGGCATCGGGACGACCTTTCTCCTCCGACGTCTAGCCTTTGGCAGACTCCTTTTTGTATGTTGCCAGACTCTTCTCAAAGCGCAGTCGGATCAAAATATATTGTCTTCGATAGGACATTTATAATAAAAATAGAATTCCTTATCTTTGTTTGACAACAATTTATAAGTTCAATGCCGTTCAGCTTTTGGTTGAATTGAAATTAACTGAGAATTTAAAGGCTAAAGATTTATGGAACTAAACTGCATATGTTGCTTAAATTTGAGTTCGAATAAGTATGGAACTAAATTAGACGTTAAACTAAGCGACCTTGTCAAGCAAAGGAAATTGATTTAATTTGAATGCATGAATAAATGTTTTGAATGTCTTTGAATTAAGGAATGAAGGTTCTCTTGTCAAGGATATTTTCTTTTTTCAGTTTGATAAAATAAAAAAAAATAGTTATCGGAATCTTATTTCTAGGTCTATTTATTTATCATCAAGACTTTTACCAAGCGGTTGATGATAATGGAGATTGCCTTGTGGGGAGCGTTGCCTGACGATATTCTTCCTTTGGAGTAAGTGTGTGTGAGTCTGGCCTATGCACGTGCGGTCTGTTTAAGTGTATCCTATGGTGTTTATTCACCTTTTCACTAGACGGGTGTTTCGTGGTCTCCATTTATATCTTTATTTCGTTACTTGGACATTAGTGTTTAGCGAGGAGTCGTCAGGCCGTCGCCAGAAAGGAGGGAATAGCAAGGGTATGTATGATTTGAGCGTCGTTTATTGATGTCTCACGGCTTCGTGTGCTTGTTCTCTCGGTCGGGTGAATGAAAGTTCCATGATTGTGGAGAAGAGAGTAGACGACTTGTTGCATATACATATATAGGGTCTCGCGCGCTTTGGTTTTTAGGTAATTTCTAGAGGTTTTGAAAAGAGCTTCATGATCCCACTTGAAATAGATAAAAGTAGTTGATAAATCGGTCATTGTCGTGCTCGATTCTTTTGATCTATCTATTTTTATATTTACTGCTATACCTTTCTTCCATATCGTGGAGTACAAACACATCCAATCTTGCACATATACCACATATTTAATAAAAAATTCGCGTTCGTTAGCGAGTTTCGTTTTTTACAGCGTTAACTTCATTCTCTTCACATTCTCTTCACTTCTTTTTGATTGTTTTTCTTGTTGCTCTTTTTGCTCTTGTGTACCAATTTTCATTTATCTGAGGTGTTTTTTGTATGACCTCACTGAAGATATGTCAACTAGTGGTCACACCTTTTCTGTTCTTTGAGAGGTCAAATCCTCTTTATTTCCCCGTTTTATTTTCTTCCGCCTACTTTTCCCGGCTGAGACCCAGTCTGCTACGAGGGAAGACATATTTTTTTTTGAGAAAGATAGAGATACTTTCCTAATCCAACGAAGAAACGCTCATTTAAGGGGAACGAAATGAGGGACTGACGAAATAAGAGGAATCGAAGAGGCCAAAACAAGAGAATAAAAGATCGTACTTTAAACAGATTCCTAATTAACTCCTGGTGGTAAAGAGAATTCAGAGCCTCCAGGAACCAATATAGACGACCAAAAGAATTCAAAACTAGAAATCTTGCCTCCTTCTTAAGGGATCTGAAAGGACATTTCTCAACTAACCACATCAAATGTTAGGTCTATGTGGGTCTGAATAAATCTGATGATTGGTCTACAACCTTGAAGTACCCATTTGGAGAGCTGAATAACTATGGTCGTTCGAATCCTCACCTCTAACCCTTCCAAAAAGGGAAGTTTAATCACACAGTGAACTTTATCAACTAATCCTTTTGATGAGGAACGCATCAATAACTCGGGATCAACGACTTATATTGGGGTAATTATCGATTTACCCTCCCTCCCTAAAATTCCCGCTTCATCCATATCGATACTCCCCGTAAAGCTGACTATGGAATAAATGGGCACTTCGGTGTCTCATTTGAAATAAAGTGCGTGAGAAGAGAATGATTGAGATTTTCAAAAATTTGTTCTGGGATGGATAAGTTGAATTTTAGAAAGTGTTTTTTAATTGGAATGTAGTAATAAGACTAGGAGTCACCGTTTGAAAATTTAAAAACAAAACAAAAGTGTAGGTTGAACGTGAAGTATTTTTGACCAACAGAGTGGTAGATTACTTAAATGGTTTACCGCAAGTGATAGTAAGCAGTCCAAATGTTTTTCGAGTATATGGGGAGGGTAGATTATCATGGTTTTTGAGTTGTAGTGGCGTAAATTACATTTTGTAATATAAATATTGTTTTGTAGGTGATGTTCTGAACGCATTTGAATGAAAGCAGATTTGGGATTTTTTAAATCGCCTATATGGTGACTGCCATCGAGGAAATCATAAGTGACTGCCTTCGAGGGAATCATAAGTGACTGCCTTCGAGGGAATCATAAGTGACTGCCTTCGAGGGAATCATAAGTGACTGCCTTCGAGGGAATCATAAGTCACCGTAATTAAAGTTCTAACTTAGTACTAAGCTATTCTAAAATTCGCAAAACCAACAAAAAACAAAGAACAAAAACAACAGCAAGGCCTTACATTTCGGCGTTGGCGGAGGCTCGTCTCTACCAGGCGGATGAACATGCGACCTACAACAAAGAGAGTCAAAGAAAATGGATGAGGCCAGCCTACTCTAAAAAGTCAGATAGTCCACAAGTCTATGTACACGAACCCGTCCCGAGTATAAGAAACCAGTGGTAGCGATCCCGTTCGTCCCGATATCGGGATAGGTAAAGTGTGTGAAGATCACCCAGACTCGGACATTAAACATGAATGAGCTGACCAGTCTTTTGGGGTGGGGGGGGGGGGCAGTCGTCGGAATAAAGTGCAGGGGAGCGCTCCACCAAATGGTGTTGCATCCCCTTACTGTGCCCAATTCGAAGACGACAGAAAGAGAAATGAAGAAATCGCGACATTGGGCGGTGGTTCCATGAAAACAGTCACGTCGCAATGTTGCAGATTTTGGAGGGACTTTTGAGGGCAAATTTGGAATACAGTTAACACTTTAACCGAATTTAATTATTCTATTTATTTTTCCTTCCCAGGGGGAAGGGGCAGCATTGAATAAAAAAAATAACATTGTAGCGCATAACAAAGTCTGGCAACCGCATTTGAATTGCAACCCTAAGGTGATTATTTCGAAATGTAAGCGTTACTCACTATAAATCCCGCTGTTTTTAATCAACTACTAGTATACACAATTCGAAAAGCATAGCGATAGGTTCAAAGGCGATTGAAAGGCGTCGTTAGGCGTTTTAATGTTTATTGTTTTTATGCCGTGCTTCTTGGCTTAAAATATATAAGCCCCCCCTACCATGTTAATTAAATTAATCATATTTTCTTCAATATTAAGTAATATAAAATGGCCATATCATATTTTAATTCATAAAGTAACTTCAAAATGATGTATAATAAGATATTATGCGATTCCAATTGACAATGTGACTGTGTATTCCAATTTTAGCTTTATTGGTATATATTATATTATTGATATTGTGTATTGTAGCTCCATGATTCAGTGTTTGAAGAGCCATGATGGTGATGCCATTTTAAGTACTTTTGGAGGGTGGGTGTTGACTGGGATGATCTCTGATAGGCCCTTGCAGTTTTTGTCATCCGTTGAATTATTTTGTTATGTTTTCTCACAAGGTGGAGTTGGCACACATCCACACTTAATATAATCTTTAATACAACATTATGTAAACAAGTTATCAGTATGTCAAAGACTAGCATACCTATTATCTTAGTTAACAATGAATTGCCACATCGGTGAGTTAAAGTTTCTAATTCTGAGGGTTTGTATTCTTTGTACAAACTTCCCTGTGAGGCGATCTTTGTTCAAGGGCAGAGAACGAGCTAAAGAGAGCTGCGCACCACTTGTGTTTCCAGCCCCTTATTTTGCATAAATTAAATCTTAAACCTAGAGAATAGTGAAATACTCGTCGTATAATAGTATTCCATTGTATGTACTTAAAAATATAGAATTCTATGTAAACTTTTTTCAAATAAATAACATTTATTCAAGAAAACTAAACAAAATTAATCTTAATTGGTAGAAAATACAGATATACTCGTACATAGCGCTAAATGCCGAATGAGGTGAGTAATTTGTCGTCGTTGGCAACTCTGAATTCCCAGGATGCGTGTTGTCCGGCGTCAGTTCTCTCTTCTCCTTATCATATTGGAGTCAGTTGTGCATCGTCTGTTAAATAAGCAATACCAGTTTAATCCTCCAGAAATTTAGAAGAGGCAAGCTGTACTGCTTAGGATTCACTTCAGAAGCTCCAATGCGAAGATCCCCGAATGCTTGGGTGTCGATCTGAGGATGGTGCAGAGGATTAGGAAAGAGTGTGTAAAGGCTATCGCGTAACCCGGTTCACATGGCCCTAATAAAGCACACATAACAAATTTATAGAAGACCAGGGATCTAAAGGCCTACCAAAAATTCACCAGAATTTAACAGGGCGGTGCTAAATTACGAGGTATCCGCAAGAGGTTAAATTAATACACACATAAAAGTATTTAGAGTATTATTTACATCAAAATCAAAATGAAATAAATTGACTGCTAACAAATTATACGGGTGTAATTCAAATAATAAGAAAAGTCACAAATGTTTATCACCATCTAACGAACACAAGTCGTTTTAACCAAATAGATATTCGCGCATGCCAAATTGGGTTCTATAAATAATTTGCTTACAGCCGAAACGACACGCACCGTTGAAGATGAAATAGGCTACGCTACTTTAGTGACAGGTGTTCCCGGAATAACCTCCTTGTCTTAAGTCCCTTACCCGAAGGCCCAAAGTTACATGAATAAAACTTAATTAATTTAAAAGGGACGTAAGAAGAAAGAGATATTCCAAAATACCTGATACCAGAGCAGCGAAACAATAACCGACGTCGGAAACCCAGGCAAAAGAGGCTCGGCGACGATGAGTGAATTCGACCCAAGTTCACAGGGGTGAATGCGATGACGGTCTTCGGCGAGGAGAAACCCACAGACGGCGATATCGGAGCGAAAGGCGTCGAGACCACGGGGAACGATGATTCAAAGGCCCAACGATCCGAGAGAAGGAACTCGAGATGACAGAGTTTCCCCAAGAGGAGATGGCGAGGTTACTGGGGGAGAGCTTTCACGTGCCCAGTGTGAACGGCTTCCCAAAGGAGAACACTTGCAAACATAACTGGAAGATCACAATTCGATGCAGCAGACAGAGGGGCAGAAACAACGCTGGCAGGAATCAATGGCAAAAAATCCTCGCTGCACGAAGGAATCAAGTACGGGTCTCCAAAAATGAAAAACGTCAAAGGTAAGTGACGGAAAACGATTCAGCGGAGCAATCAAGGCAGAGTCCTAGCAACAGAATAAATTAAAAGGCCTCACGGATCTATTTACATCCTTTAGTCCGAAGGATGAAAAGGGAAGTGGGGCCCAAGGTGGGATGGATGAGTCGCTTCCCCTACGCAAATTAGGCTTGTAAGTTACAGAAGTTTAGGCCAAAAATGGCAGCCTCGAAGCGGGTTGACCTGCGATAACACCGTAAATTATGATGAGAAAGGGAAGGCATGGGAATACAAGGGCCTACCCTTTACAGAGTGAAATGAGCCTGCATGTGATAACGAGGGTATGGGAGCACGGGTTCTTCACCCTTACCGTTATGATGCGATTAGGACCCCCGAATTTGTCAAGGAGATCGAGACCATCATTGACAACTATCCCAGCAAATCAATAAGGTCCATAGGCAGGGACAAAAGTGTTCGCGTCTCTTATCAGACGATAAGTATATGCGGACATCCGCTACTACTCATACAAAATGAGAAAGGGACAGTTTCGGCCGCAGAAGATGAAGGACAAGCAGAAGAAACGTGGTAGGAAGCTTGTTAACAAACTGATGCATCTCCTCAAGCATGGCATGCCTTAGTTCTTCTCAGACGAGCACAATTTCTACCCGTAGCAGGTGGTCAACTCGTAAAAGAACCGCTGGCTTGTTGTGTTTACCTTGTGGTGTTTAGGGTGGGGAGCTACCAAATCATCAGACTGCAACTCGCTAGCCTATTATGTGTGGGTCATGGTTGAGAGAGAGACCAACAAGTCCCCATGCACCACCGCCAAGGTGGAGCTTAGATCCAGAATCACCGCAATTTTCACTCAGTTAAATGGGGGAAGCGTCGAGAAAGCTTGAAGCAAGTTCCGACGCCGTCTAGACGCCGTGGTTGAGGCCGACGACGATTTCATTGAATAAAACGAATAGTAAAATCCGTCAACATTTTAACATATAACATAAGTAAATATATATGTATAAATGAACTATCTGTGTTAATTTCTTTGATATTAAAGTTAGGCGACAAATTACCCACAGCAAGCTGTAAATCAACCGAATTACCATTACCAAAGGGATCTCCTATTTATAAGAAGAACTGCGTTGATTCACCGGAGAAAAAACTCATAAATAATACCATAATTATATTGTAAATAGCACCCACCCCAGAAAGAGCTAAATTTCCTGTCGAAGGGGGACAGTTTCGAGAATTTACTTGCCTCTAAGTCCCTGATACTCCGAATCATTCCCCGTATAACTCCAAAACTGTATACCTCGAACCCATTCTCGCCTCCTCAAATTTAGGAGTTACTTTACGAAGCTCTTCTCTAAAAACTGAGGAAATTGAAAGGATAGAATAAGTGAAAAAGGCCGAAAATAATACGATTTCCAATACCTCTTTTAATCTCAAATGGCGCACAAAGATACTGGATTCTAAGTTCCATGAACGAACTCTTTAAGTACCATTAGTAAAGGAATCAACAGACGGAATATTTTTTCACAAAAGTATAACTCTCTTTCACGCTTTGTGAAAATGATATTCGGCGATTTAAAAAAGATGCAAAAGATGATAAGATAGAGAGCAGTAATTTCTCTTGAGACACTGGGGTCAGGTTTCAGTTGTAGCAGGGGTAATACTCTTGTTACCTAATCCACCCTCTTGCAGGGAAAAAAACAGAGTACAGGCAAAGTATAGTGGTTTCTGCCCGTTCCTCAAACCACTATTGTAGCCATGAAAACCTGTAAAAGCGGATGAGAATTGCATACCATCGGATCAAAGATACCCTTTGCAAAGATAGGGGGCAAATGATGTGCAACATCGTGGCCACTTTCAAATTCCACGCAGAGGCTTTAAACCATTCCAAATTATTTTCTGGACTTTCCAAATGCCACGGCGATGGAGGAACGACCGAATGGTTGTGGTTATGGAACCACGTTATAGAATCGTATTTGACTCAAAAGTACCTCATAGATGAGCATTTTGTAGTCTTATGAAATTTTATAATCCTTGAATGTGATTAATAATTTTTGTAACGCTTATATCTGAAGATTTTTTTTAGGGGAGAAAAAAGTACAGCTCACAGATCCTCCTCCCATCTGTTCCCCTCCCACGATCGGGGAGGAAGGGCAGAAGAGGAGGAGGCCTGTGGCTGACATGCTCCTGGAGAAACTCCCCACACTTCTGACTCTCAGTTCAAGTGAACCGATAGTGAAGTGCTTAATGGGAAGTCCGGAACAAGCTTTAGAGGAGGGTTTATAATGGGAAGGTGGAAAGGTGGAATATCCATGCCCGAAGGGCAAGGGGGACCTGCTGATTAACGTGGATTCCGAAACACCATCCTGCATTCACTCATCATTCTTACTTCCTTTCTCACACTTTTAACACCTATGTTCGTCATACAGTAGCGGGAGGACCACCTAATCTCTGTTTCCTTATTCTCTTCATCTTTCATTCGTGTATTTATTGTAGCATTCATGCCCTTTTGAGTTATCTTAGCTCTGAGCTTTGTTTATGCATTGTTATGTTACTTGTTTGCTGTTTTTACTTTCCTTAATGTGTTTCACTTCTGTAGTGTGGTTTCCCGTCTGTTCTTTTTTCTATTCCTTTTGGGTTATTTTTTCTTTTCACTACTCTTGTTGTTATTACTTATTTCACTATTTCAATTTAGTTTCACTTTGCTCACTTGTTTTACTGTTAACTTTTACTTGACTATCATGTTTGTTAAACTTTTTAATACTATAGTTCACTTATTACACTTTTAGTTCACTTTGGCCGTTTTATTTCTGTTTTACTGTTGAAGACTTGGAAAAATTTCCTTAAACGCTGATTGGTCGAAATGGTGTGAAATGGTTTTCTAGGTTGCTTTAGTGTTGAGGGCATCACTAGCATTTCTCTCTTTCTAGTTTTAGTTCTTTATGTCTCCAGCGTCGAGAATTATGCTGACCGTGCATCACAGTCAGGTTCTTCCGTAGGTTAAATCTTTGATTATCTCTTATGGAGGTTCCTTCATCGTGTCTTTCAATCCTTTGAAGTCCTAATTTGCTAACTGGTTCTCTCTCCATTTAAGTTTGTTTGTAATTTTATCGTTGAGCACTTCGCCTCTTCTATTTAAGCTTGTTTGATTTGTTGTTTCTTTATTATTTTTCTTATTTTAGTTTAAATTTTAACTTTGGCACTTTGCCTCCTTTTATCTTTTGCGGTTTATTCATTTTTATAGTTTTATTATGGTTGGGCATTTTGCCTCTTTTATTTAAGCTTTTTAGTTTAAAATTTAATTTGGGTACTTCGCCTCTTTTTTATCTATGGTTTAACTTTTGCTGTTTATTTATCTTTATCTTATTTTTATTTTTGTTACAATATAACTTGAGCACTTCGCCTCTTTTATTAATGTTTAGTAACTTCTGTTGTTTGTTTATCTCTAATCTTATTTCAATTTTTGTTTGTATCATATTAACTTGGGCACTTCGCCTCTTTTTATCTACTCTTTTTGTTTTTTGCTGTTTATTTTCACTTTCTGTTTGTTATTAATTTATTTTGGGTTTTACATTATTAGGTATAGATTGGTCTTATTTCTTCCCTAGTACAATTTCTTCCGCTGGGGAATAGTGATGTTCTTTCAACTGTGCGTTGACTATGTTGAATTATGGCGACATTATTGTTGATTGTCTGAGTATTTCTTCCTCTACCTTATCCCAAGTCTTTCTCCCTAGCCATTGGATCTCCATATTAATCAGCTTGAGTCCCACTCTTTCGTGTTTGACTGTCTGCCTAATATGGTTAGATCCTTCTTGCGCCAGTTATAAGCAGTGCGGTTTTATTCTGTACCCTCTGCATCGTCCTGTGATAGGTACAGCTGACCATCTGCGTAATCACCGCTTGGTACACCAGGACGGAGCGTATCAAGGTAGTGTAGAGTTTCTTTTTGTTTGGCACGTTGAGGCTTCGGAACCTGTAAAGTTTCTTCAGCTCTCTTTGGCTAGGGAGACTGTCGTTTATGTGGGTCTTGTATCTAGATTTTGTGAGTCATAAGCTTAGTAACTTTCACTCATTAGAGTATGGGTAGTGTTCATCTTCGACGATGAATTTGTCTACCTCCCGGCGGTTTATTGGGATTACTTGGAATTTTTGGCAGTTTGTCTTAATTTTCCTTATCTTTTCAAATATGTTAATGTTCTCGATCTCGGCAGCTGTTTCCCTTGCTTGAACTCTAGCGTTCCTGGGGGGACTTGGGACTATTTGTGTGATGTCATCTGCGAACTGCAGATACATCGTATCGTCCCGCACTGAAGCAGGGAGGTCTATGGTGTACATGATGTACAGCAAAGTACTCAGACAGCTCCCTTGTGGAATTCTCACCTCGAGTTCGAATTCGAGGTCTGTGTAGCCCTTGATCAAAATTTGTGCTCTCCTTTCCATGATATAGTCACAGAAGACCTTTCCTAGGATTGGGTTTAGCGGAAGGTTCAAGATATTGAATTGTAGACCCCTCAGTCAAACCTTAGCGAATGCCTTTTGTACATCTTGCAGCGCCACGTCTACGTATTTCCGCTCAGCTTCGCAGCTCGCAAGTTTTTCTGTTAGAAGAGCGCAGACGGTTTCCGTCCCCCTACTCCTGCGGAATCTGTGCTGCTGAGAATTGTGAGCTCCTAGTTAGGCTAATTGGTCTTGAAGCTGCTCTGACAGGAGCTTCTCGAATTCAAGCAGTGAGATTGGACTGTAATTAACTAGTTGGTCAGGGGATTTACCTCCCTTAGGAATACAAATTATTTTAGCAACCTTTAAGCCGTCTGGGAAGTAACTCCGTATTCAGGGAAGCATTGAAGATGTATGTGATTCCCTGAATGATCTGCTGTGGGGCATTAACCAAATTTCATTTAGTAATGCCCATCCAGCCTAGTGCACTTTGTTCAAAGGACTTTACAGTGGTCATGACCTCTTCCGGTGTTATGGGACGGCCTAGGACAGCCATCTTCCTGCCTTCGTCTACTTGGTGATGTAGGTGCGAACGATGCATTATAATAATAATGTGCAGCTATTTGATTTTTAAAAGAAAGAGAGAGTGCAATAATTATATCTCGATCATACGACGCCACCCGGACCTGCGCCGAAGAGTGTATAATCAACGGATCGGTTCAACGAATTATTTTCGCTATCGCCGTGGGATTTCAAAATTCTTTAACTTGCGTATATGTTAAACTCCTTAGAGCTCATGCTTACCGAGTGGATACAGCCTTGACCTCCCAACGTTACGATACTGGGTTCGATTCCGAATTCCGGCATGAGCGGACACAAACGTCAGGGCACGTAGAGATCTGGCTACCGATTGGTGAACGCGCTGTACTCACCCCGTTTTCGGGTGGGTAGAACTTACACCTCTTACCTCACACATAGCCAATCACAACACTACATTCTTTCCTCTCCTGCCTTCACAGCACAACACACACACATTTTGTTCTAATGAATCTTGCCGATGGGTATCTATATCCACGTACCTCTGACACGGAACAGGTCCCTCTTTCCTGAGGTGACGAAGGCTTCCACCTGAACGATGTTTGGTGTAAAAACATAATACTTCCTGGCACCTCTCCCCAAAAGAGGACCGGCTCCTGGGGCCCTCGGGCCGACCAGCGATTGTCATACTAACCTTATATAAATTTCATTATCCGGTCGGGGTTCCTGCCAGTATCGTGGAAGGATTGGCGCTGAGTAACTAACTAAACAAACAATGTATTATCTGATTCAGTTCTTTGATTAGTTGGCCTTCGAATTCCTGGTCGAACTTTTCATTGTCTTCTGGAGTGATGCTGAAGACTTTTTTCCAGTAAGTTCTAAATCATTCTTCCAGGACCGCCGGGTCTTCTATATATTCCCTTTCTTTTTAATACTAGCCTTCACTTTTCCTGTTAGTCTTTTTAATTTTCTAATTTAGCCTGGTTCAGCTCTCTATCGACTTTGGCTATTAGGTTGTTCCAAATTTCCTCCTGTTCGAGGTTGATAGCCTCTTTTAATTCGTTACTTAAGCGCCGTATTAGCGAGCTTCTCTCCCGGTTTAGAGCCGGCTTGGGTACACACTCGCGGCTGCTTCTAGAATAGAAGCAGTAATCCTCTTCAGCTCCTTGTCTATCTCCTCCAAGGTTGCATCGCTTAGGTCAGCCGGTGCGTATTGACTGAGTTGTCGCTTTTAACGTCACAGTTGGCCGAGGCGTAGTTTTTGCGGAGAGTGACTGGTAACTGGATCGGCGCGAGGGAGATCGTGGTGAGGATCGCTCTGTGATCACTGGAGGCTGCTGGGCCCGGCTTGCTATGGTAGTTGAAGGGGAAGCCTCCACTTGTTAAGATTATTTCAGGCTTCGTGGTTGATGTGGAAGTGATATAGGTCAGAAAATCCGGCCCTATTCTCTGGATGTTTTTTCTTCCCATAATCAATTCCAAGTTTCGGCCTCTTTCGTTGGTTCCATCAAAGTCCGCCGCACGTCATCTGGCATTGAGGTCGCCCCCTAAGAATGCCATTCTGCGCTGCCCAAATAGCGTGTAAAAGTTGTTTGGGGCAGGTAGGCTCGTCGAAGGGGTTTATTAGCTGCGTCTATCATGAGGTTTCCTACCAATATGTGGAGTTCAACCGCTACAGCTCTGGAAGGGTTTGAACGAGATATTCCACTTCACAGCTATCGCAGCACCATCAAACCTTTCTTGTGAATTATTCGTCATGACCACTCTGTAGCCCGGTATTTTAATTTAACCAGATATAGTGTCAATAGCGTGCTCTGTTATTAATATGATGTCGAAGTTAAGCACCCGGAATATTTTGCCATATGCGGTTGCTTTGCCCTCCCATCCTTCAACGTTGAGTGTCAAGATCCTCATTATGTTGCTTACTCTCTCTATATTATCCTTTCAGTGTTTCTGGGTTGTGTTTTTCTTCTTCTCCTTCCTCTTCTTCCTTAATTCGTCATTTGAAACTTGCTCACACGTGTCATCCGTGTCATCATGTATAAATACGCTTTGGCGGCGGAGCAATGCTTCTTTTACTGCTTCCGTGTCGATTTCAGCATCGAATTCCCACTTAAAGATTTTTGACTTAATGCCTTGGAAAATTTTCGTGTGGTCTGTAAACTCGAGGAAGGGAAGCCGTTCGAATGCATAGATGTAGAGGTTGATTTTATCTGCCCCTAGGCTTTTCTTCTTGTCATTCTTCTCCTTGGTTTACTTTATTTGAGGAGGGGCTATTATGTCCGATGAGTCAGTTTAGCTGACCCTTCTTATTAATTCTCTCCGTTGTCTTCTCACCTTTGTTTCGATGCAGCAGCTTTCACTTTTATTGCTTCTTTTATCTTTTCTTTCTTGGTTTTGTTACCTGTTTTTGAGTTGTCTTTATTGGTATTATCTTGTTCCTCTGTTTGCTGGTTTGGTACCATCTGTAATTGTAGGACTTCCCCGAGGGGTTGTCCAGGAACCACATTTGCTCCATTCCGTTTTTCGCCAGCATTTGGTTTAGTTATCTCTTTTGCGAATGTTCCCGGGCAAGTGAGATTCATGACGTGCGTGCGGAGTATGCAAGTCAAAATCTTGATTGAGTTCTCATTTTGGATCTTGAGGTAGGTTTTCTTTGCGTCTACTTCTGTGAGTGCTGCCTTCGCCGCTTGGGCATAGGTGGTATTGGACCTCCGCATCTTCTCTTTTCTCTTTTCTTGTTGCTTCTTTTTAATCACCTCTTTCTTGACTGGTCAATCCATGGCCATCGATCTATGTCCCTGTCCGCAGTTGGTGCATTTTTCGTATTCGTTTCTGCATTGTTTCCAGTGAAGACCCTTCTCGCTGCATTTGAAGCACGTCTCCAAGGGCTCTTTGCAGTCCTTGGTAGCGTATTGCTCCATCCGATAGTACCAGAAGCAGAACTAGACTGGAATAAACTCCTCTCTCTTAATTTGTTCTCCGCTAACTTTAGCGTTCAACATGAGGAGTACACGTTCTTTGGCTTTCAGAGCCATTGTTGTCTCGGCAAATACTACTTTAAAAACATGCGAGTAGCCACAGTTCTCTCTTCTATCTTCTGTTTTTTTTAAATTTTATTACTTCAACTACCTTGGCCCAGGCTTCGCGAAGTTGAATTTCTGCCTTTATGTCTTCTTTAGTGTGCTGCCCGATCCATGGGTCGAAATGCCGGAATATCACGCTCTTGTGGGCCAGGATTCGGGCGTTACAGGAGAGCTCAATTTGAATCCGAACTTTTCAAGGAATTTCCATTTGGTCTTCCGCGTAGCTGAGTGGTCTAAGGGGCTGTATAATTAAAATCAAAGCGGTTGCTCGCTGCCTCAGTGTGCTTGGTTCGAATCCGACCCCTGTACGGAATTTTTCGAATTAGGAAATAACTTTTTAGAAGAAAGTATCATGTTTTTCTGTTTCTTGCTGTTTGCTGGATTCATTTCATCATTCTTTGGCGCTCATGAAAGATTTATATATATATATATATATATATATATATATATATATATATATATATATATATATATATATATATGTGTGTGTGTGTGTGTGTGTGTGTGTGTATTTAAAGGCCCAAAGAAATGAATGCTTGATGACATAGGTAGGAATCTATGTCCTTTATTCACTTCCATATAACGGTTAAAAATAGTTTTCCCTATTTTCTCCGTTTATATATCTCCCATTTTCTTTCTTAAGCATTCAATGGTACAGGTAATATTTTTTCCTCAGCGTTTTTCCGGGTTGTTGTGGGGGAGCGGTGTGTGTGTGTGTGTGTGTGTCTGTAGAGACATTCTCCCACCCCCCTTTACATATATCTTTCCCTGCCCCTGTGTGAGTGTGTGGGTATAATTTGCCTTCCGGTTTTTATTATGAATACGAATAATAACCGATTGTATTCTCTTTTTAGAGATATATTTTATATAATTTTGAAAGTTAGTAGTATCCTAATATATTTGTCCAGCGCATTGGGATATTACCCTAGGTAAGATTGATTCTTTGTTAAAAATACTAATAGGCTCAAAATTAATTTTAACGAGGGATAGCAAAGTCCATCACCAGATTTTTCTTTGGAAACGCTATACCAAAATTTATATGGCTCTTTTTAGTATCGCATCCGGGTCTTCAAAGAGTGAAGCTTCAGCGGACTCTGAGAGAAATCCTCGAGGCGAGTGCTCCGACCAGCCGAGCCCTGAAACGGAGGGCGTTACCTGCACTGCCTACTGAATTGGCTGTCGAGCCTGTGCCCCTTCTTATTATACAAATACTACTACCATCTCACCCCAGCCTTCAAGTGATAGTCCCGTGCCCCTTCTCGTTCGGGTGTTGTTTTATTTTGTTGTGTGGACCTTGTTGTGTAGCCTGTCATATTCTATTTTTGTTTTCGGTTGGAGAAGTTTAATTTGTTAAGAGTATTTATTTTGAATGTGCACCGGTGTTTATTTATTTTGTTTGTAAATATAAACTGTAATTATAACTGTATTTTTCTTGTAAAGTAAAGGACTGTATATCAAATCGTATCAATTCTTCCTCGGGGTTCTCAATGTCGATAAATTCTAGGATAAGGTTGGAACGCGGGGTTAGTGTTTCTTTCGGCCCGCTACATTGTGAAACCTGTTTTCATTTCTTTAGGCCTTTAAATACATTATTATATATCACTTGCCATGTGATTTTAAATTATTATAAACAAAAAAGCCCGTACACCCTCCTTCTAGAAAAACACTTGTCTCTCAATGGATAAAAAAAAACTACACTTCATTATTCAAAAGGCTTTTTGAATCAATCTTTTGGGGGGGTTGAGGATGGTAGCTAGGTCAATGAGTGTCGTGGTCATAACAACGATGAGCGCTTGATGACATAGGTTCGAATCCAACTCCTTTATTAATTTTCATATAACGGCTAAAAATAGTTTTCACTATTTTCTCCGTTTCTATATCTCCCAGTTTTTTTTAATCTTTCAATGGTTCACGTACTATTTTCCTTAAGGTTTGTAGCGGTACGAAAATGTATCAGAGAAAAATTTCTTTTAACTCAATAATCTAAATAGCCGATAAAATTACCAACTCAGAATGGACTAAAGCCTGGTCGTGATGCTAGAGTATTGGCGTTTAAATCCAACGGTACCACATTCGAAACTCAACAGTCCAAAACCTTTTATGAAGAAATCTCAAGAAGAAAACGGAAGTCAAGTAAAACGCTTGAAGGACCAACTCAACTAGAATCAAGAAGAACCAAGAAATCATCAACTCAAGATAATTGGACGAAAATGAAGATACATCAAGAAAGAAATCGAAGATTAAGGACTAACCCACCCAAGAAGAATTCAGAAGTCAAGAAAAAGTGAAGACAAATGTTTGAAGGGGCAACTTAAAGAAAAAAGAATTTCAGTCAAGAAAGAAGTAAAATAGATTCGATACAGAGAAAAGCAAGAATAATATTGATAAATAAATAAAGTTATAATAAAGAGGCCCCCACATAGGTTTTCAGGGTTCTGATACCTGTTTTCATTTCTTTTGGCCTTTAAATACATATATTATATATCACGTATCATGTGATTTTCAATTATATATATATATATATATATATATATATATATATATATATATATATATATATATATGTTTGTATTATTTTATGTCATTTCATTATATCCTTGAGAATGGGTTCCTACCCGAAACGTTGGTACTAAGAAGTTAAAATATAATATTAAACTTCATAAAGGTAGCCTGTCATTTATCCTAAAAATACGTATACACCTGGCAACGAGCAACCCCTCTGCTTTCTTAAGAGCATATATATATATATATATATATATATATATATATATATATATATATATATATATATATATATATATATATATATATATATATATATATATATATATATATATATGTATATATATATATATATATATATATATATATATATATATATATATATATATATATATATATGTATATATTTATATATATATATATATATATATATATATATATATATATATATATATATGTCGTGGTATGACATTATATTACATCATTACCATATTATATCTATTGGGGAGGGACCGATAACTTACAGGTGAACCGACGAAGGAACGGAACACCGCTAGTTTAGACGGGCTGTGTATCGAGAAAGAGTGCAACGAGGTCAGGTAAATTATGGACAATAGCAAAGCTCAAGGTTATTTAAAGAGGCATGTACAAAAATATAATTTTATTTACATAAAAATAATGAGAGAATTGATGGGTGAAATTACCTCAGAGAATTAATAGGCAAAATCACATCAGTAAACGAAGGGGAGATTGTAGTTATAAATCAGACTATGAATTTAAAATTAATGTGTTATGGGAGGAGACTATTCAAATGAGGGGAATTAACGCAAATGGGTTACTGAAGGGGAAGAAGGGTTGGCTTACGCAGGATTCCGGGTGAGACGTCAGGGTAGGGCTTCACGGATGTCTTCTGCACGTGAGGCGAGGCCGCTCGAAGCTTCTGAGTGGGATGTTAAAGTGATGACGGTTCTCAAAAAAAAGGGGGGGGGGCGGTAACGTCCGGTCCAGGGAAGAGTATTTCGGCCACCCGAAAACGAGGGGCGAACGAGGAGAGCTTCGACAGGAGTTGACGAGAGAAGTCGGAAAAATCACTCGTTAGCGATCGTTAAATGGAATTACCTCACTGGCTGGGGCTAATTCCAATACACAAAAATAGTTCAGATGGCACTTTGCTTTGTTGTTAGCACCTGACTTGGAACTAGGGAAATTTTCTTGTGGTCCGGGCGAGACTTCTCAACTCTGTGTCTCCTCGTGGGAGTCGAGCACTATTTATGTCCGAGGCTCTCCCCGGGGATGGGGGAGGGGGGTTGGGTAGCGGGAAATAGCTCTACTCTCAAATGGCCTCAAACCTTCTTGCAAAGGCTATTTTAGCCCGTGTAAAGGTGAATCGTGGTGGACGCGGTTCGAGGCTATCGCTTGTGGAAGCGGGAATGGGGTGGGGGGGTAAGCTTACCAATTTAAGCCTAACAGAGCCCCTTCTACAGCGCATGAAAGTTCCGTTCTGAACAAGAGATTCCACGTGGAATTCCTTCACAATATATATATATATATATATATATATATATATATATATATATATATATATATATATATATATATATATATATATATATATATATATATATATATTTATATATATATATATATATATATATATATATATATAATATATATATATATATATATATATATATATATATATATATATATATATATATATATATATATATATATATATATATATATATATTAGTGTAGTTGGGTAACAGTCTTTCTTGAATGCAAATTTTGTTGAAGACCATTGTGTATTTTGCCTTAATTAATTTCCTATGGCAACTTTCTCTTCTTCTAACCATCTTTTTTATTCCATCTTGTAGATGGTGGATTATTTGTCCAGTGTTCATCTCTTTTTTAAATGAATGTGTTTGGTAAAAACCAAACTAAAATGCTAAACTTTCAATCTCATTCGATCATCTTCGGAGCGTTTTGATATGTTCTTGCCTCCTTTACCGATGTACTGAGTGGAGTGAGGATCTGACAGAAAATGATTTTTAAGGGGAATAAATACCCCTTAAAAATCGTTTTCTGTCAGATTCTCACTCCACTCAGTACATGTTTTCCCTCGCCCGCCAGGCAGTTTACGCTCACGCGTGACTGACCGTTAATTATGAGCGATCAACGTTGTGATCACAGAAACAGATCGAGAGTCTTACCTAGAACTATATAGGTATTTTAAGAACGGAATTAAAAAAATATATATTATCTTGGTTTGCATATCCTTTGATAGGGAGGGGATAGAGTTGAGAGGGATAGAAAGAGGGAGAGATTGAGGAAGAGGAGGAAGAGAGGAGAGAGAGGGGGAAGGGGAATAAATAGTGGGAGAAAGGGGGTAGGGAACGGGGGAAGGGGACGGGAGAGGGAGCAGATAGGGTGTGGGGGAGATAGGGTGTGGGGGAGATAGGGTGTGGGGGAGATAGGGTGTGGGGGAGATAGGGTGTGGAGGAAAGGGGTGGGGATGGCGAGGGTGGAGGAGAGGGAACGTGGGCAGAGAGAGAGAGAGAGAAGGGGGATAAAAGGGGGAGACAGGGGGTATAGGGAAGGAGAAAGGGGGAGATTAATAGAGGGAGGGAGGAGAAAGGGGATAGAGATGGGGGAGAGGGGAGGAGGAGAGAGTGGAGGTGGATGGGGAGAGACAAGGGGGAGGGGGGGAGGGGGAGAGGGGGAGGATTAGAACGAGATTTTAGATTATTATAGGTGGACAGACACACACACACACACATACTTTATTTTTATTATATATATACCGGGTGTTCCCAAAAAATGTGTATACACTTTAAATAATTGCAAATTTTGAAAATGAAATGTATTTAAATAAACACCTAATTTACAATTATTTAAAGTGTGTATACATTTTGGGGGACACCCTATATATATATATATATATATATATATATATATATATATATATATATATGAGAATAAGAGAAACCAAGAGTACTTTACTACTGACGTTTCGCTCCACAGGAACTTCCTCAGAGTGACAAAAAACAATGACAAGAAATTACGAATTGATGTAAGTTGGTAGGTGTGTGAGTAGATAACTGAAAATAGACAAGTGTTGAAAAGAGAAAGAAGTGCGATAGGGTGCAAAGAGATGCTAAGTGCCTGGTGATCAGGCTCATCGTTTTTATTATTTTCTTGGTTATGTGTTTCCTTTGTTGTCTTTGAGTTAGTTTATATTACTATGTCATATGTTGTAGAAATAAGTTAGTTTAATATTGTGCTTAGTGTCTTTGTTTTCTTGTGTATTTTGTATTGAATGTAAATGGTGTCTTTTGTTTTTCTTCGATGTCTTCTTCGTTAGAGATGAGTCTTCATCGGTGAATTTGCTGTCGATATTCGGTGAGTTCTTGTAGAACTTGGTGAGTTTTCTTGATTAGTTTAGTTTCTTGATCGGTTATATTTTTGTCAATAGTTTGGGTAAAAAACATTATTATCATCATGTGTAGAACGGCACTACGGCTCCGCCAGTTAATAGCCCAGAGGAGCTCGGAAATCTGGTGCGACTTATACCTCTTGTGTCCTGGTTAATCATTTGAATGATATCATCATTCAATTCTAGATTAACCAGTTCCTGCATATTCTTGTCCGTTCAACTATGACAACTTTAATGGCACTTAGCCCCGCCTTCCGGTGCAGCTCTTCCTGGCGTCTTCTTTCTCGCCTGAGCGTACCTGTAATCAGGTAGACGCATTTGTTCTGCACCACTTGTAGTTTCCTCTTTTGTGTCTTCGATACACACGAGAGGGCGGAAGCGAGGTATAGCAGCGTCGATCTTACAAGTGCATTGTAGATCTTTTTCTTATTGCTTTCATGGAGATTTCTGAACATGTGTAGAGTTCTGACTGCAGTTGTGACTTTGGAGATTCTTTCTGCGACCTACTTCCTGTACCCGGATGAAGTAATCTTCATTCCGAATACATTGCACTCCGTGGTGTAGGGATAGCGTCTATCCCCCACCCTGACATCAGATAGTAGTCTCCCGCCTATGGGGACTACTTTGAACTTTTCATGGTTCGTGCGTATTTTCCACTGGGCCTCGTAGATGTTAATGTTTTCAATTTCTTCTGCTGTCATACGAGCTTGCCAAGGTGCATTCTTCCATGGACAAGTGATTATCTGGATGAATACATCGGCGAATTGAACGGTGAGACAAGTGGAGTACACAGTGGCTGGGACGTCAGTGGTATAAATCGAGTAGAGAGTGGGGGCAGTCCCCCCCCCCACCACCACCCACCTCCTGTGGAAAGCCCGAGGTGAGCGGAAACTTTGGTCCGTCCGTGCACCCTTAACTGATATACGCCACTCTCTCCATGACATAGTCACAGAGAGTTCTTTCTAAGTTTCACATAAGCCCAGTCGTAAGATCTTGTACCGCATTCCCCGTTGCCACACCTTATCAAACGCCTTTGATACATTCCGACAAACAATGTCCATGTAACTCTTTTCATGTTTTCCTTGGGCTAGCTTTTCCGTGATGACATTAATCGCCATCTCCGTACATCACTTTCTTCTAAACCCGAATTGATATGGGTTGTAGAGGGAGTTCTCCTCCAGGTGAGACACCAGTCTTCGATTCAGGATCTTATCGAAGAGTTTCCCACCAAATTCTAGAAGTAAAATTGGCCGTAGCTATCCTCCAACATTAATTCATTTCCGTGCTTAGGCAACAAAATCATCTTGGCAGTGTATTCAGACAGGCGTTAAATATCCTTCTCATCCCTTCGATGACATTGGCTGGTGCCTTTTCAAAGTTTAACTTTGTAAGCCCCAATTGTCCTGGGACTTTTTGTCGGAATGAGCGGAGCGCGCCGTGTAGTTCTTATTTGGTAATCTCGGCATCTACGTCGCACTGTCTATCCACCTGGTGGTGAGGGTGCGTCTTGTGTAGTTGGTCGTTAAGCTCGTCTATAATGTTGCTTTCAAACTCCAAGTCATAGTTCTCGTTTTCCTCCTCAGTTATACTGAAGATTTTTTTTCCCAAACTTTGGAATAGCTTTTCAATTCTTCCTTTTCTGTTTCGACGTTTACGTCTTCTTTTTGTAGTTTGATCTTTTTCCTCTCCCCAGTCGATCCTTTGAGACGTCTGATCTTTCTCAAAAACTCTTTGGGAGTTGCTTTGTGATCGAGGCTATCGATCGCATCACCACATCGTCTCTATTGTTGTTCGGTGATCAACTGGTTGAGTTCTTCTTTGATTTCCTTACTTCGTTGTATTGAGTCAACTGATGCATTCCTGATATTGATCTCATACAATAATTTCAGCTCGCGGTATAAATCTTTCATGTATTAGGTCCATCTGCAGGTAGGATGGTCTTATACTCCGATTTAGGAATATAAGCCATATCTGCGTTGAGGAGATAGTTATTGAGGTCGTCGTGTGCCTCGTAAATCTCCTCAAGAATTGCCTCGTCCAAGTTGGGCGGATCGTAGGCCTCGAGAAGGCGTGCATACCGTGCCCAGTCTGCTCCTCTGTAGTTCTTTCTGACTACAGCTAGGCCTTGTATAGGGTTCCTGTTGTTAGTAAGTAGGATCTCTATATGGTCACTACATGGTACCTGGACTGGTTTCATGTATTAATTAAACCGTAGCTGACGATTAGCCGGGCAGATGTCTGGTTTTGTGGCACTTCCTGCTCTGACAAAGGTGGGGAAGTCAGGGCCTATTCGCTGTGCAATGTTTCTGTCCAGCAAGAGGTCTATGCTTCTTCTTATTCCTTTGAAGGTCCTTTAACCGGATTCTCGGCATCTGGCATTCAGATCCCCCATTAATATAGTGGGGGGTTTTTTTCTACCAAAAAGGTCAGAGAGAGTGTGAATTGGTAACACGTCTCTCCTTGGCAGTTGATATCCGGTAGCAATGACAAACTTTCCTATGTCGAGTTGACCTCAATCGCGAGATAGGATTCTTCTAGATTTTTTATTGCTTGTATTTAATCCCTTCCTTTATTTCAATAGCGGCACCGTCGTGCCACTCTTGCGAATAATTCTTGATCAACATATCGTAGTTCCAGATATTCATTTCTGTATTACGCGTGTCGATCCCATGTTCCGAAATTAAGATGATGTCTGCATCAATCTCTGAATACATTTCCGTAAAGAGTCCTTTTCGTCGTCTAGCCGTTGGTATTTATTTACAGAATGTTCGGTGCGTTCCCTAACATGATGAATTGTTTTTACCTGTTTCTTTTTCTTCTCCTTTTTCTTCTTTGGTGCTGGCAGGGCGGTTTTGCTTTGCCCTGGCCTCTCGTTCTTCAGTGGAGGGCTTGGGGGTTTTGATTTGCTCTTCGTAGTACGAGTGCGAGAGTGGGTCCTCATCACTTTCAGAAGAGTCAGATTCTTCTTTTTCGTCTTCTTCTTGGTCCTCTTCTTTCTTCTCCTCATCCTCAGATTCCTCCGATGAAGGGTTTTCTTGGATTGCCTTTTCGAGACCAGATTTCACCTGGTTGTTGCTCCTGGTCACTGTCTCTTTGAAGATCCTCAAGCACTCTGGGTTGTCAGGCATTTTTACTGAAGGTAGTCCGTTCTACTTCAGTAAAGATTCAAAAACTCGTTGTAGCAGCCTGGCTTGACTGCATTATCGACGTAACGTGGGTGATACAGAGCAGTATCTTAGCGCTTAGGTCGCTCGAGAGGTTTAGTGATGTTGCAGATGCATTCAAAGGTTCGCATCTTTTAGCGGCAGCATTGGCGTACGTGAGTTTTTGGCCTTCCTCAGTACTTCTTCTTTCCTCTTTATGATATTTCTTCTCTTAGAGCAGTTTAATGCTATGGTTCAGGGCTCTCCTTTGCAGTTGAGCCACTTCTCTTTAGTGCTTTTGCACTTTTCGAAACAGTTGCCCTCTGTGGCACATTCACTGCACCACAGTTTTATTTATCTGGGCAGGTTGATGTGGTATGGTCTTCTAGTTTATAGCAGGCAAAACAAATCTGAATGCTATTAAACATTTCCTGTTGGATGTTTTTACCTGGTATTCTTATGTTGAATAGCAGTAGTCCGTTCTGCGTCGAACTAGTGGCCATGTCCATAGTAGCAAATGTGATCTTGAATACGTGGGTGTGCTCACGAAATTTGATTATTTCACGAACTTGTGCCCAGGTGTTGCTCTTGGTGATCTCTTCCTTGAGCTCCTCGGGCGTATATTCACCCACCCAGCTTTCTACTTTCCGGCAGATCACGTTGCGATTGGCTACCACTTGTGGAGGGGTCTTCGCTTCGAGTCCGATATTCTTGAGGATCCTTGCTCCCTCTTCCGATAAGAGCCGGTCTACGCTCTTTGTTTCAGCACATAAGGCAATGAATCCAGATGAAACTTCGAGCAACTTCACCAGTGCTACATTTAATTCGAGGTAGAGGGTCTCACAGTTTCCTTCGGGGGCCTTCATTCCGTGGATGGTCCTTAGGGACCACCCTCTCAGTGAGAGGCTCCATAGTCTTCCACGTCATTCTACTATGTTATCTTGTATTGCCTTCTTTTTTGAAACCAAAGTGCAAATTATAGTGTTTTGGAGAGAAAAATAAGGTTATGAGGTGGTAAAGGAGGTAACGTTTAGGGTCAGTAAGTTCGTTAATGAGTCCAAAAATTGAAGTAAACATCCCCATCCATTTTCCAGTTGGTCTCCCGCTCAATTGCTGCCAGGACGATCGTTGATGGATGGATGGGCTGGACCTCGATTGTGAACCTCTAGAGGGATGACTTATGGTGGACTTGATGGTAGTAGCGTCTAAATCAACAATCGCTAAAGTTTCGATCCACTACGGATTTTTTATTTACTTATTTGTTTACTTTTGATTTTCTTTTTTATTGTTTAATTTGTTGTCCACTACGGATTTCTTTTTTTAACCGACATGAAGTCATGTATGTTAGAGTTCGAATTAATTTCCGATTTACTTGTAAATTATTTTTGGATAGGGTTTTTCCGGTGATTGTTCATCTATATATAGGTTAAACAACCTCCTGCGTCGCAGTTGGCTGCTGGCGAATCCTTGACGGTAGCGTCTGTTTCGGTAGTAAAGTTCGGGTAGTCTTACGTTTTGGAGCATTCTAACTGGTATGTACTCGTAAATTTTTCTCCATATGGCTTTTGCTTTATTGTGTAGAATCACGTTCAGGTGAGTGAGATCAAATATGAGGCGTAGTGCCTGATTCTGCACCACTTGAGCTTTTCTCATTTGGGTTCTACTTGCCAGGTGTAAAGGAGTGGCATGGTACAGCATGATCGGTCATACCAGGGCCATGTACAACTTCTTTTTGTTACGGGAGGAGAGCCTCCTGAATCTATAGAGTTGTCGTAACCTTATTTTTGCCTGTGTGACCTTCTCGTTGAGATGATCACCGTACCCTCTTGAAGTAATCTTAAGTCCGAGAACCCGATCTTCACGGGTGTAAGGATAGAACTCATTGCGTCAAGTATGTCGGCTGTTTTGATACGTCCGATGGGGAGGACTTTAAATTTGTCAGTATTAGTGCGTATTTTGTTGCGTCTTTCAAAGGTATTGAGGTTATCGATTTCGCCTGCCGTTCTGTTGACAATATCTATTGCAGCTAGGTAGTCGCTGGTGATCACCTGTGCAGATAAAGTACATAATCCTGAGTAGGAAAGGGGATGTCAATTATGTATACTGTGTACATCGTTGGGCTCAAACAGCCCTCTTGAGGTACACCAGCATTCATAGAGAATAGCTGCGCTTTGAAGTCATTAATTTTTATTTCTGCCTCCCGGTCCTCTAGATAATCACAGGGGATTTTGATGATGTTAGCTTCCATCCCAATATCGTATATTTTTTTTTTTAGTCCGGGTATCTAGACCTTGTCAAATGCCGAAGCGACATCTCTAAGCACGATATCTACCCTCCTATCCTCGGCCTTGTCGTTGGCGACAAACTCTGTCATCGAGGCAAGGGCACTTTCCCTACCAAGGTGTTTACGGAAGCCATGTTGTTGCACGTTGTATCGGTCCTTTGCGTCCAAAAAGTTCATCAATCTGTCTTTCGGAAGCTTCTCGAAGAACCTTCCTATGAACTCTACTAGAGATATAGGCCTGTAGCTCTTGACTTCCCCTTTTGGTTTTCCTGGCTTTAGAATAAAGATCATCTTTTTGTAGATCAGGGAAGTACCCAACGTTTAGGCAGGCATTAAAAAGGTTCAGAATCGCCTTGTTGATGTTTGGTGGGGCATTTAATAAATGTGCTCTGATGATACCTGAAATGCTAGGGGCCCCCTGTTTAAAGTTTTTAGGGCTGCCTCATTCTGATCATGGGTAAAGGGTCTTCCTTCTTCTTTCACCCTCCGAGTGCTATCAACGTCGTGAAGGGGTGTTAAAGCTGGCCCTCGCTCCCCCAAATATGATAAGACTCCCTCATCATACTCCATGTCAAAGTACTCATTCTTCTTCTCTGCGATGTAAAACTTCTTCCTCCAGTGTTCTCTAAAATGATGTTTAATCTCCTGATCATCATGAATTTTTCTTCCGTCAGCTGTGATGGTAACGGTGGTCTTGGTAGGAAGAGTGCCGCTTAACCTTCTGATCTAGGTCCAAAACATTTCGAAGTCGCCTTCCAAGTCTATTCTATCGATGATACCGTCACAGATCATTTTAGATTTCTCGCTAATTAAGTGTCTGAGTTCCAGATGAAGGTTCCTTAGTTCTCGGTATCGATCTGCCGTGTTTCTGTACACGTTTACCTCCAAAATTAGCTCTTCTAGTCTGTTTTACCTCTGCATAATATTCCCCACCCATCGTGGTGCCGGGAGTCTTGTACTCTACTCTCGGGATGGCTATTCTGCCCGCTTCTTTTATTTTGAACATAACATTTTCTAAATGTATGTCGATGTTCTCGAGGGTAGACCAGTCTAGATGTTCCGGCTGAAAATCTTGGAGGATTATTTTATAATTGGTCCAGTTGGCCTTGGGCAAACATCTGCGATTAGGGATTCTAACTTGGATAGAGTAGGTTTGTAGTGTTTTACATATAGAGATTACCTAAGAACCCTCGAATCTCTATATATAAAACACTACAAACCTACACTCAATGAAGATTTAAGTGCAATATCATTATTAAGTAACTAATTTTAACTACAGTTTGTTAGTTGGTTTGCCTTTTAATAAACCAAGCGTCAATGTAACCTATATATACTAGCCCCTTGTTAAACCTACCATTCACTCTCTAGGATAGATCCGCTTTAGTAAGTACCCAAATTTTCCGTTTTTATATTAAATATTTTTAACTCTTACAGTCTTTACAAAATTAAAAAAAAAGTTTAAATTTATTATCTTTAAATAATGCCAGGTCAATTTCTCTTATAGTTTGTAATTGATTTTTGCAATAATCCTTAAATTTATGAACTAATTTTTGAGTTAGTCTTAAAGCAAGTTTAACTGTTGCCAAGTTATATTTAATTTAACTTGTAGTACTTTCTACTGATATTTTGTACTTGGTCACCCTTAAAATAATGTCTTGTTGGCCTTTTCAAGTTTTCTTCATACATATTAACTTTGTAAACTTATTCTAGCCTGAAGATGAAAACTTGTAGTTTTCGAAACTTAGTGAAAAATTAAAAGATGCTACATCCGTTTCTCGTGGCTCTGGGATTTATCCTCAATATTATATATATATATATATATATATATATATATATATATATATATATATATATATATATATATATATATATATATATATTGTTTTGTCTATATATATTTGTCTCTTTCTCTTCTTTTTTTAACTTTATGTATACACCTATATATATACTTTTTTTACATCTTATATTTATTCTAACTTTCAGTAAATATTACTTTGAATACATGGTTATATTCGTTATTTTCTCTTTGGTTTTTGAATTTCATAACCTCCGAGACTTTGGCCCAGCTGTGGCTTCTCTCTATTTCAGTCTCTATTTCCTCCTTCCTGTGGTGTCCTGTCCATGGATCCAGCCTTCTGCAAATAATGCTTTGGTGGGTCAGGATTTGTGCTGGGATGTTTGGTTGGAGGTTTATTGTTTTTAGGGAATCAATTGAGGTTTCTTTGTTAGCGCCTCGACGTTGCTTTCCTTCTCGCAAATCGTGATGTAGACAGTTGCGACATCTATTTATCTGATTAAGGAGATGTTTAACTTCCCAAAGACCAATGCGAAGACTTTTCCTCTTTCAGGTCTCTCCTTGTCCTGACAGCGTACGAAGAGGAATCTTTGTTGTGTTGGTGAACTCCATGGTTGAGGTCATGGAGCTCTTGGCTTTCATCTCCGTATTCCTCTTTGTTGGGTTTCCAATCTAACTGCTTCTTTCTTTCTTTTTAATCTTGAATTGGGTTTACAGCAGTGTCCTTTTTTATTAGTTTCCTCCCCGCTCCGGGTGTCCCTGCCTTCACAATTGTGAGTTGCCTTAATGGGATGATGATGATGAGGGGAGGAACCTGGGGACGGGGGGTATGGGGGCTCACGAGGTGTGTGTATGAAGGACTTTTTGTTGGTTAGTGTGAAATCAACCAGCACTAACCGGGGATGCCGCCCCTCGTGGGTTTGGGTATCAGAAATGCATCCGGCTTACATAGAGACAGGTGTCCTCCCCTCTATGCTCTTGGCTGGGCCCTGGAGTTTCCCCCGGAGATAGCAGTTCTGCCCCTTTTCCAGGTGCCTCTGACACCTGGTTCTACAGTGGGCTAATCCTCAAATCTGCTTTCCCCAGTGCCCCCAATTATGCCTTTCTCACAGAAGTGCATATTTGGAACGAGGCGTTGAAAGGCAGTCACAATCGGTAGTGCGGCTCCATAAAGGAGATGAGGGGGAGAGGGTAGGCGCATATACTGTTGATTGGGTACCCAAGTAAAATTATTCTTCCTTCAGGGCTTCTTTCAGGAGAGAGTAAAGTAGAAATCCAGAGGCGTTTCGTAAAAAGATGCCCTTGCCTTTGCTTCCTTTGCCGGTTTGCTTTTGTGTTTCTTCAGCGTATTTAAGTGTTGGCTTTCCCATCCGTCACTGAACTTGATCAAGATCAGTATCAAGATATATTAAAGCGATAAATATACAATATTTTTTTCCATTTTACAAATATTAAAATTAAATACATATATGTAAAACGAAAGAATAGATGACTGTAGTGGTGAAGTTATATTTTTATGAAAATTAAGCGGAGAAGAGTAAGCTATAAGTATGAGTAGGAAAACAGATTCTCCCGGAATCATCGGGGAGGTCATCTTATTAAAACTATATATTGCTTTGATAAAATACATGAATTATTTTTAATTTTAGTTATATAAACTTAGTACAAATTTTTAGGAATAATTTTTCAAAGTTAAATTTTGATATAGTCTCATTGCATTCAGAATAGATTTAATTTATTTTAGCATTTACAATTTTAGTTGAGTTGTTTTTTTAGTCATATCTGGATATATTATAAACTTTGGATATAATCACATTACATTCCTAGTTCGATTTAATTTATTTTAGCACTTACAATTTTAATTGAGTTGTTCTTTTAGTCATATTTGAATATATAAATTATTCTTGTTTTATTATTTCCTCCAGTTTAGTTCAACACTTTATTTTGGTAGACTTTATGACATTATTATTTACACACTTGAGTTAAACTATTATCTTATCTGTTAACTAACTGTACTGATATTTTTATTCTCGTAGTTCACTTATTATTATTGAATGGGACCGCCATTAACATTACTCTGATGGATTGGCCAATTTCAAGATGAGTCTGGGCCAGTGTGTGGGGAAGTCCTGCGCCACGAGCTCAGACCATGATCAGACTAATGTTCAGTTACATGCACATATAAGCCGGCGGTGCCATTTATTTCTTTAAAAAAAAAGGATTTCTTTTCATGACAGCTGAAGAATTCATTGAGAAAACTACGCTAATTCTACATTTCTTACCCGATAAAGGAGGAAAAGGAAGGGGAAAGGCTGCCTCAAAAACGTCAACATAGTCTTCACTTTCCCCTCGGGGACTCGGTTACGAGGCGATGCTGCAAGCTTTGGAGAAGAGTTCGCTCTAATCTCTAAGGGTAGTTTCCGGCCAAGACCACAACGGGGCATGCAAGCGTCCCTGTGTAAGTTGGAAGCAGCATCGATAACCAAACCCCAGACGGAGCGGCACCCTCGTGTGGTGGTAGTTGATTCGATCACCACCCATCATTAAGTCCGCCACATTTCACCCGTCTGAGGGGCCTCCCCGGGTTCACCCATCATCATTCATCCCCAAATTTAGCAGCTCACGTTCACAGAAGCTGAGTGACGAAGTAGAGGGAGTCACCAAAAACAAATAAAGAACAGAATACCATCGTAAGAAAAAAGGGAGCACGAATTTTTGCTTCAATCAAGTCACCACTAACAAGAGATTAAAGAGAAGAAGAAGAATACAGTCCAGATGGGCCACTCTCTCGAAGAGATAGCCCAAGACAATACAACCAGAATACCTCTGCGGGCAGTCAACGGACAGCCCAAGCCCAGCAAAGAAAAAGTGTTCGAAGTTGTGTATGGCAAACTGGGCATTGCCATGGTGAGACTGTTGGAGGTAACCTCAGGGTATGTCGCAATCTGCGAAAAAGAAAACGACATCGAGGATATCACCAAGGAGAAAGCATTAAGGTCCTTAGGAGAATTGGGCTGCAGCCAGCAGTACCACCACGGATCCTGGCCCACAGGAGCGTGATGTGCCGGTGACTCGATCCATGGATCGGTCAGCACTCCAAAGAGAACATCAAGGAGGAAATCCAGCTTGGGCAAACCTGGGCCAAGGTAGCCGAAGTGATCAAATTAAAAAAAACAGAAGGGATAATAGCGACTAAACTCACGTCTTCAAGGTAGTCTTTACCGAAATAACTATGGCCTAAAAGGCAAAAGAACATGGCCTTCTAATGTTCAATGCCAAGATTAGTGGGGACCAGATAGAGAAGGGAGAATTCACCCCAGTCCAGTTTTGTTTTAGGTGTTATAAAATGGAGGAACACGCGACTAAAGACTGCAAGGAGCCACAAGAAACATGCTCAAATCCAGTGAATTGGGACACAATAGGAGGACGTGCACTAATAATTTAGAGAAGTGCGTTAACTGTGGGCAAGGACACAGATCAATGGCCATGGCCTGTAAAAAAAGAGATTATCAAACGGAAGCATGAAGCGAAGAAGAATGAGGAAACGCGTAGAGCGAATACATCTTACGCTCAAGCAGCAAAATGGCCCTCTCTGAAGTGGACACAAAGAAAACTTATCTAAAGCTTCAAAACGAGAACTCGACGAAGATTATGATGTGCATCCTTCACGCGCACGTCATGAATCTCACGCGTCCTGGCACGGTCGCTAAAGAGCTGAACCAATTGCTGGCTAAAAACAGGATCGACCAAATGTGGTTCCCGGACAACCCTCCCTCTAGGGATGTCCTGCAATTGTAGATGGTCACAAACTAACAATTAAACTGTCAAGATACCTCCAAAACAGAAAACAAGAAAGAGAAAAAACAAGCAGTCGAAGGGAAAACTCCTGCCCCTAAACAAAGACAAGAAATAAACGAAGAGAGGGAAAACGCTGGGTCTGATACCAATGGTTCCTTGGAATCCTCATACTCCTCGGACCCCGAAGTCCCCCAAACAAAGAAGGCCAATGAGAGGAAGTGAAAAGTCAAAAGATTGCGTGCGGACAATATCAATCTTAAAGTGTACGCATGCGACCAGTTTCCTTTTCTAGAAGAAATAGAGCCCAGGAATATATTCAATGGGATTAAAACAAAGGTGTTCAAGTGGGAATACGACTATGAAGTCGACGCTGAATCGGTGGAAGAAGTTCTGCTCAGCCAGAATGTGACCATACATCACAATACCTACGAGCAGATTTCAAAAGCCGAGTTAAGAAAAAAGAAAAACGGGAGCAAGAAGAACATCCCTCTAAAACACTAAAGAGATAACATGAACATAGTAAGCAATAGAATGAGGATTCTGACACTCATCGTAAACGGATGGGAGTGGAAAGCTACGTCATATGAAAACATATTCCGAGTGCTTGACCCCGACATTAATCTTATAACGGAGCACGATATTGACACTACATCTGGTCAAATTAAAATACCGGGCTATAGAGTAGTCATGAAGAATCATTCTCAGGAAAGGTTTGATGGTGCTGCAATAGCTGTCAAGGGAAATATCTCGTTCAAACAACTACCAGAAGTTGATGAATCCTTTGTAGCGGTTGAATTCCTCATATTGGCAGGAGACCTTGTGATAGCCACAGCCTATCAACCCCCTCGTCGAGCCTATCTCCCGTTAAATAACTTCTACATACTGCTTGGGCACCACAGACTGGCATTCTTAGGGGGCGACCTCAATGCCAGATGCCGTGCGGCGGGCTATTTTAGTACCAACGAAAGAGGCCGAAACTTGGAACTGATTATGGGAAGAAAAAACATCCAGAGAATAGGGCTGGATTTTCCAACCTATATCACTTCCATATCAGCAACCAAACCTGACATAATCTTAACAAATGAAGGCTTTCCATTCAACGACCATAGTAAGCCAGGCCCAACAGTCTCCAGTGATCACATAGCGATCCTCACCACAGTATCTCGCTCCGATCCAGCTTCTAGTCCCTCTCCCCAAAAAATAGGCCTTGGCCAACTGCGAACGTTACAAGAGACGACTCAGTCAATACGCCCGAGATGACCTAAACGACGCGGCCTTAGAGGAGATAGACGGGGAACTAGAGAGGATAACTACGTCCATACTAGAAGTGGACCGCAAGTGCATGCCCAAGACTGGGTATAAAACACCTCCTCAGCCCAGATGGACAGAGGAGATGAGAGAGATTGCTCGTGTTCACAGGAAAGTGTACGAAGAGATAAGACGGGAAGGTCCTAACCGGGAAAGAAGCTCGCTTCTTTGGCGTCTAAGCACCGAGTTAAAAGAGGCTATCAACCTCCAACAGGGGGAAATATAGGACAACCTGATAGCCAAAGTCGATAGAGAGCTCAACTCGGTTAAATTTTGGCGTCAAGTCAAGAACCTAAAGTGACTAACCGCAAGAACTAAGGCTTCAATTAAAGAGAACAGAGACTATATAGAGGACCCGGCGGTTCTCGAAGACAGATTCAGGAATTTCTGGAAAAACGTCCTCAGGATCACCCCAGAAGACAACGAAGAGTTCGACCAGGAATTCGAAGGCCAACTGATCGAAAAACTGAATCAGCTTATGCACCGCATGAACCCACACCATCAAGTAGACGAAGGCAGGGAAATGGTGGACCATGGCCGTACCATAACACCTAAGGAGGTCATGGCCACTGTAATAACATTTGAACAAAAGGCACCAGGCTGGAAAGGCATCACCAGAAAGAACTTGGTAAATGCCCCACAGCAGATCATTTAGGGAATTACAAACGTTCACAAGGCTTCCCTGAATACGGGTTACTTTCCTGAGGGTTTTAAGATAGCTAAAATAATCATCATACCTAAGGGAGGTAAACCTCCTGATCAACTAGTCAATTACAGGCCAATCGCCCTGCTGGAATTCATTGCGAAAGTCTACGAGAAGCTCCTGGCTGACAGGCTTCAAGAACAACTACCCGAGCTAGGAGCTCACAATCCTTAGCAGCACGGGTTCCGCAGCGGACGAGGATCGGAAACGACCCTCGCCCTCCTAACGGAAAAACTTGCATGCAGCAAAGCTGAGAGAATGTACGTAGACGTAATGCTGCGGGATGTAAAGAAGGCCTTCGATAAGGTAAGGCTGAGAAGGCTACAATTCAAGATCCTCAACCTCCAGCTAAACCCAATCCTGGAAAGGGTCCTTTGTAACTATGTCACGGATAGAAGAGCCCAAATCGCGATCGAGAGCTGCAAGGGACCCGAATTCGAACTCGAGGCGGGAGTTCCACAAGGCAGCTGTCTGAGTCCTTTGTTGTACCTCGTGTACACAATTGACCTCCCTGCTCCAGTGAGGTACGATTCGATGATCTGCAATACGCAAATGACATCACTCAAATCGTCCTAAGTCCATTCAGGAACGTTGGAAGTCAAGCGAAGGCGACAGCTGCCGAGATTGACAACATCAATCGATATGAAAAAAAGTGGAAGATAAAGACCAACCGCTGGAAGTTTACTATAATTCCAATGAACCGCCGGAAAGTAGACGACCTCCTCGTCAACAACGAACTTTATCCGTACTCTAACGAGGGATAGGTCCTGGGCTTACGACTCTATTAAACAGCATACATGGCCAAAGTAAATTCTAGAGTCTCCCTAGCCAAAAGAGAGCTGAAGAAACTGAACCGTTTCCGAATCCTCAACGTGCCAAACAAGAAAAAGCTATACATGGCCCTGGTACGCTCCGTCTTGGTGTATCCAGCTGTGATCACGCAGGTGGCAAGCTTTACCTCTCTCAGGACGATGCAGTGGGTACATAACAAAGCCACACTGCTTATAACTGGCACGAAATTCAAATAAAAATTCAAACTGAATTCAAATCAAAGAAAATTAACTTGAACAAAAAGAGGCGAAGTGCCCAAATTAAAATAAAAATAAAAAGAGAAGTGAAGAAGAATAAATCAACAAAATTAACCAAATAATAATACGAAGAAAAGGAAGATAGATTAACATAAACGAAAAGAGGCGAAGTGCCCAGACTAAGATTTAAACTAAAAATAATGAATGAATAACTAAATACAATAAAACAAGAGATAATTTGCAGAATAAAAACCAATTGAAAGGCTTGAAAACCACGACGGAGGAACAAATCAAAATATATATATAAATAACAATGGAGGAACCTGAGTGTCATCGGCAGTCAGCAACATTATTGACGGAGGAATAAAGTTTTTGAAACAAACCAGAAGAGAGCATGCTAGTGATGCTCTAACACCAGGGAAACCTAGTAAACATTTTCACACGTTTGAAAACCTACCACACATTTCATCACTTTCATAAATCAATTAATTAAAAAAAATTCTTTTCATTGTTTCTTGTCACTCTAAGGAAGCTTCTGCGGAGCGAAACGTTAGTAGTAAAGAACCTCGTAACACTCCTGGTTTCTCTTATTCTCCCTCTCCATTTGTTGTCATAGACTCCCATTAATATATATATATATATATATATATATATATATATATATATATATATATATATATATATATATATATATATATATATATATATATATATATATATATCTATATCTATATCTATATCTATATATATATATATATATATATATATATATATATATATATATATATATATATATATATATATATATATATATATATATATATATAATATTGAGGATATATCCCAGAGCCACGAGAAACGGATGCAGCATCTTTTAATTGTTCACAACGTTTCGAAAACTACAAGTTTTCATCTTCAGGTTAGAATAAGTTTACAAAGTTAATACATATGAAGAAAACTTGAAAAGGCCAAAAAGACATTATTTTAAAAGGTGACCAATTATAAAATATCAGTAAAATGTAAAATAAGTTAAATTTTTTGTTATTAAATATTACTTGGCAACAGTTAAATTTGCTTTAAAACTGACTCAAAAATTAGTTAATAAATTTAAGGTTTATTGCAGAAATGAATTAAAAACTATAAGAGAAATTGACCTGAAATTATTTAAAGATAGTAAATTTAAACTTTGTTTTTAATTTTGTAAAGACTGTAAGAGTTAAAAAACATTTAATATAAAAACGGTAAATTTGGGTACTTACTAAAGTGGATCCATCCTAGAGAGTGAATGGTGGGTTTAACAAGGGGCTAGTATTTATAGGTTAAAGTGACGCTTGGTGAAAAATTAAAAGACGCTGCATCCGTTTCTCGTCGCTCTGGGATTTATCCTCAATATTAAATGCAGGCTTCATGGCCGAGCTCCATATGGATATATATATATATATATATATATATATATATATATATATATATATATATATATATATATATATATATATATATATATATATATAAATACATATATGCAAACAAATCCCACAGGAAAAATGAAATGCTATTTCCAAGTACTTGATAATGAATTGAATAAAGTTCTAAAGTACTAAGAAATAGCTTTTCAGTTTTCTTGTTGGATCTACTTGCAATTATTGCTCGACTCATTTGTTTCCAATTTTTAGCCTATTTCTAAAGATCATCTCTCCATCTTGTTTTGCTCTTCTTTTCTCTTGTCTTTTATCGTGTCCAATCTGTAATTTTTCTGATCCAACCATCGTTTTGGAATCTTAACACATGGCTTGTCCAGCTCCATTTCAGGTTTCTCTTATCTTCCACCATAACCTGAAGTTTGGTTTCTCCACGTATGCAAGTGGCTGATTTTCTGTCACACCAAGAATTCCACAGCATAATGCGGTCATGGGTTCTTTGTGTGGTTCTAAGTTTTAATGGAAGTTTTTTTCGTCAGATTCCAAGTTTCAGCTCTGGATTGTCGCTCTGGACACTAACAACATCCAATGTTCTCTCTAATTGGGGATTGAAATTTCTATAAAATCGCTTGGGCAGATATGGAGGTGGTGACATTAGTCACTCCCTTCATGGAAAATAGCCCACAAATGGATAAAGAAATGCACATAAAGAAAAGAATGACAATCACCGGCAAATACGAAGGCACAAAGGCTGGTCCTCGATAGCGAGAGGTGTCCGGATAGCATTGTGTGATTTTGACACCAATCAGCGATGGTAGTTCCCCAAGGAGCATTCGTTCACCATCAAGGATATTTACATATGAGTGCCCCTAAAGGGAACACTACTACGCAATCGGTAGTGTTCAAAAGCAGAGGAAGCTGGGGTGGGATGAGGATATATATATAAGTGAAAGAACACAATAGCGCGCTATGGTATATGATAGTGAAACCACTGTATAGGAGCATATAATTTATTTACGAGACTAGTTTCCGTATGAAGTTTACCATGCCCTCTTTAGTCATAAATGAGAATGGAATGAACAACACAAGTTACTAAATACCACACAATCCGAGCAAAAGAAATCAAGAAGGGAGCAAAAGGGTCATTAATCAGGAAGTGTGGTTCTAAGACCATTAACTAAACTTTTTACAATCAGGTTCCGGGAAGAGGAGCTACATTTAAATTGACCATCCAAGAGATTAAAATCGGAGAAATTCCCAATTTTAATCTTTCGGATGGTCAATTTAAATGTAGCTCCTCTTGCCGAAACCTGATTGTAATGAGGATAGCATACAAGCAAAAGCTCTAAGATCCAGTCATGGGCAGACCGAGAAGCAAACACTACATCGGTGATGAACCAGATTAATTATATTATTTCACCCTTGAAGGAGCTCTAATTACCTGCTGGTGATTCGAATGTTAGATTGACGACAGCTGATACAGAATTATCTCTGTGCCAAAAGTAAAATCAGGTTTTTATTTATTGGGTGTTGTTTTTTTTTGTACAAGAATACCGTAACTGGAAAATTGGAAAGGAATATAGAAAATGCATTTTGTGTACATGTTATCATTATTGTTTGTTCGATGGTCATCGCTATCTGTAGTTTTTAAATTTTTAATATTAGGACATTAATCTTGTGCTTTTAGGTAGATAATTCCAGGTTTGTATTATTATAAAACGTCTAGAAATAATCTGCGGCAAGGAAAATTGATCGCACAATCTAAACCGTTTAGATTGACAAAGGGGAATTAATAGAGATTACATGAACTAAATAAATAGACTTAATCAAATGGGATTGAGTAGGGACCAAATCGCTAACGCATAAACAACCGGATAACACAGGTACACAATAGAATGGAAGCCCTTCCAATTTCTTCCTCTCTCGTCTTGTCGTAAGAGAGAAACGTGACGATCGGTTCGTCCTGAGGAAACCTAGGATAGGTAACTAAGGTGTGGCATAAATTTGCAACAGTATCCCAACATCCGAGGAGCTTTCTTAGGATTTTCGACGCATTGCTTCCTCACTGAGGTCTTCCGAAATTAAAGAATTTGCTGTTTATTTCATAATCCGATATTAAATTTCGACGTCTAAGTTCACGGTGTTAAAATTCATTTGCCATTAATCGGACCATTCGGCAGTTTTGCCATATCTCGATTTAGGTTCTCCGCATTGCCTATTCAAAACAAGTTTCCCACCATATGTCATCTTCAAAGTTGGATATTTTATTAATTAAACCTTTATGCATACAATGAAAAAAATTCGGGCTGAGTATATATTCTGGAGGCCTTCAGTCAGTAATTGGGGCGCATTTTGAATTTACTCCGTTTACAACAACCCGCTGTGAGCGATTTGAGAGCAAATTTGCTCTCTATGTAAGAATTTTTCCTTATTCCGTGCACTTTATGTTTCAGTAAAATCCTTTATGTGGAACTGTAACAAAAGCCTTTTGAAAGTCTTATCAAACTATGTCCATTACTTTGAGCTCACCCTAGGTGTGTGCCTCTAATATCTCTAACTTGATTATTTGATTAGAGATTACCCACTATCCGATCTTTAATAACAATATAGAACAATGAAAAAAAAACCGGAAATGGGAATAACCTTTACTAGGGGTATTTTTGTGCGTAAATCACGAATATAACATTCGTCTCTTTCAGTGACCCTCCAGTTTCTCATAATTACTATCTTACTTACGTTAAATACACTGATGATTCCGTAGAGATTGAATGCAAACAGGATTGGGCTGAAACTGACAACTATAAAGTCATTAACGGATTTTGATATAATTATATGGAGTGTTC
Source organism: Ceratothoa steindachneri (assembly GCA_963969495.1). Lineage (NCBI taxonomy): Eukaryota > Metazoa > Arthropoda > Malacostraca > Isopoda > Cymothoidae > Ceratothoa > Ceratothoa steindachneri. The sequence goes on along the minus strand of OZ018320.1, from coordinate 6,862,022 downwards.
TTAAGGTATTTTTCAACCAAACCTATGAAATTTATGAAAGTATACTCAATATTATTTTAGTTATATGGGTCCAAATCCGTGGTAACTCTTACGCAATACTTCATAATTTTGTAACTTACTACAAATGCTTCCTATTTTTACTTTTTAATTTAATATTTGTTGCGGTTACTATTTATATTATTTTTCACATACTACAGCATTTTTAGTCGCGTGCGAGTCTAGTCAAGAGCGACTCTACATCTCACTATGGCAGTCGGTCCCGTTTTTTGTTGTTGTTTTTTTTGTAATAACATCATAACTATTTGGCCGATTCTAACGAAATTTGAAAACCTTATGTTGTTCTACATTTTCCTTCGAATGTTATAATTGCCAAAGTCGTCCCAATGTTAGCCCAGGAATTATTTTGTTTTGGCAATAACATAATAACTATTGGGCCGATTCTAACAAAATTTGAAACCCTTATGTTGTTTTAAATTCTCTTTCGAGTGATATAATTGCGAAAGTTCTCCCAAGGTATGCCCGAGGAATGATTTTGTTTTGGCAATAACATCATAACTATTTTGCCGATTCTAGCGAAATTTGAAACCCTTATGTTGTTTTACATTCACTTTCGAATGATATAATTGCCAAAGTATTCCCAAGATTAGCCCTGGAATTATTTTGTATTGGCAATAACATTATAACGATTTGGGCGATACTCTGATATACTAGCATAGGTTATAATATGCTAAACTCTGCTAGGCAAGCCTAGAATAGGCTATACTATGCTAGGCTATTATAGGCTAAGCTATCCTAAGATATAATGTACAAGGGTAAAATATACTATGCTAATTTAGGCTATAAAATAGCATATAGTATGTTAGGTTAGACAATTTTAAGCTATGCTTGACTAGGATATAATAGAATAGTATAGACTATACTTGTCTAAGATAGTTAATGCTAGGCTAGGTTATACTATTGTAGGCCAGGCTAAGCTATGTTAAGCTATACTAGGATAGACAGGGCTATATTATGCTATGCTAGGGTATGCTAAGGTATAATAGGCTAGGGAGGGCTATGCTCTGCTATGCTCAGCTATGTTAGGCTATGCTAGGTAATACTATGTTAGGCTAAGATAGGTTAGCTAACAAAGGTTATAATAGGCTAAGCTATGCAAGGTTATTCTAGTCTAGGGTATGGTATGCTACACTAGTCTAGAATATACTAGGCTAAGCTATAATATGATACGCTTGGCTATATTATGTTAGGTGCGGTTATGCTAAGATAGGCTATACCAAGCTAGCCTATAGTATGCTAGGCTAGGCTAGGCTATCGTATGCAAGGATATTTTAGTTAAGCTATAGTAACCTATGCTAGCTTTGCTATACTAGGCTAGGCGACGCTAGGCTAGCCTCTGGCATGCAATGCTAAGCCATACCTGGCTAGGCTAGGCTAGGCTATAGTAAGCTAGGCTACACTAGGAAATGCTACGTTAGGCAAGGGTATACTAGGATAGGCTAAGGTAGGCTATATGTACTATAATATGCTAGGTTAGACTAGGGTCTACTAAGCCAGGCTAGGCTATACTAAGCTAAGTTATAATGAAGTAGGCTATACTATGCTAGGTTATACTAGGCTAGCTAGATTATACTAAGCTAGGCTATGTTAGGCCTGGCTATTCTATTTTAGGCTAGGCTATCCTATGTTTGGCTAGGCTTAGTGGCTATACTAGGCTAAAACAGGGTAGGTTATACTATGCTATGCTTGGCTATGATATGCTATGCTATGTTAGGCAAGTTTCGGCTGAGCTATTCAAGGCTATACTAGGCTAAACTATTCTTTATTATGCTATGCTAAAGTGTGTGGCTATATTATGCTATTTTAGGCTAGGCTAGACTACGCTATGCTATACTATTCTGAATATGCTATGCTATACTATACTATAATATATTATGCTATGTTATATTATGTTATATTATACTATGATGTGCTATGCTATACTATGATATGAAATAATATTCTATAAAGTGAGGGCAGGCGACTTTTTGGTCAGCAGACCTTGTTTCTTTACAGGACATAGAGCTAAAATGCGCAGAGAATGCAAAAATTTCCCAGACAGTTTCTGTTATATATGTGGATGACTTACATTAAGACAATACAAGAGACAGTTTACTAAACATGTGAAGAAACTTTATGAGCTATACTTCGGATGTAAAGTGGGTGACTAGGACAAAAGCTGGGCACCTCACATATGTTGTGTCAAGTGTATGAGTTCCCTTTCTGCCTGGGTAAAAGGCAAAGGGCCTGGCCCCATGTTTGGCGTACTAATGGTCCGGAGAGAGACAAAGGACCATTCAACGGATTGCTACTTCTGCTTAACAGATATTAAAGGTGGGTTGCAAGTAATCAGCCAGTAATATCCATTTTTAGTATGATTTTATTTTATTTCACTGCAGGTTGCAACAGAAAAGGCAAGAAATCTATCATGTATCCAGATCTTTGGTTTACTATTCGCCAAGTTCTACATTTAAGTGCTACTCCTGTACCACAGCTGCCTTCTGAACTACCAAGCGATGACACAAGCAAATCAGACGATTCAGAATCTCAAGATCCACTATATGTGGCACAGCTTGAATCTGACAAGAAACCACAACTCATCACCCAACCGGAACTCAATGATCTAGTTCGTAATCTAACACTTACTAAGCAACACAGTGAACTCCTGGCCTCACGTCTTCAACAATGGAACCTGTTGGATGAACATGCTCGAATTACAGTATTTAGGAAACGTTCTGCAGATCTACAGCAATTCTTCACATTTCAAAACAACTTGACTTATTGTAATGATATCAGAGGCTTATTCAATGCCCTCGAGCTGACCTATGAACCAAATGAGTAGAGCTTATTCATAGATGCATGCTTTTATAGCATCAAAGCGGTTCTGTTGCACATTGAGAACACCATGCCTTCAGTTCCAGTTGCTCATTCAGTCATTTTAAAAAAGACATATGAGAACCTTGTTTTTATTCCAGAACGCATATGTTCCTAGAAGCATGAGTGCCTTTGGCAAACTCTAAGAATCATTAATTATAATTAATAATTCTTAGAGTCTGCTAAAGGCTGAAGTTAAACTAATAGGACAATAGTTATTAAGATCGGTTATCTTTCTTTTTCGAAGATTGACGTCACATTAGCTCTTTTAAACTCTAATGGGACTACGCCGTCCCTAGTAGATTGGTTCATGATTATACACTGGTTTTACTAATTCGTTCATTAAGTCTTTTGGGCGAATTGAGTACGCGGGTACACTGTGGCCTGTTAGTTTCGTGTTGTACGAGTATATATATGCAGTTAATTCCTCCTCATTTGACTGCGTGTTGGAAAGATTTGTTCTCCCAAATCGATTTCTTCGCGTAATGGGAATTACCGTGAGAAATTGTCAACATTAAAACACTAAATATTCGTATAAAACACTCACTATAGGTTAGGATTATCAGTGAGAAATCTTATTCCACTCTTAATCGTTCATATAGTCTCTTTTCATTGTTATCGTAAATATAGAAAAGCTTTAGCTTTTGTTCGGTGTTTTGTGCACTCTTTTTCTTAATTCTTTTTTGCCTTCCTCATCTTCCGCTGGACTAGCCTACGCCAAAGTACGAGTATATATTTTGCTGTATTTTCTTCCAGGAGTTATTTTTTAAACTTGTTAGTATCTGTTTTGTTACCTAGTAGATTTCTTGATTTCAATGTTAATCCAGGATACATATTTTAAGCGTCCCTATTCAATAAACCTTTGTCTGAGTCATTTGCTGTTACACGATCACACCAAAAATCGAAATTACACCCCTGAAAAGACTCTCATTTTCGCATTCTTGCCTTTATTTGGAGTCTAGTTGTGGTGAGTTGTCTCCTGTCGCTAACCAATTTGAACGTTTTCCACTAAATATTCGCTCGTGGTAAAAATTAAATAAAATATATTTTTGCCACACGTCGATTCCTCCGCGTGAGTTCCTCGACCTTTTGAAAAAGAAAGCTTTCATAAATAAAAATTAACCGTCTTTCCATCTTTTTTTTCGATGTATTTTCTCTGAAATCGACCTTAGGAAAGTTAAAATCTTCGCATATTATTATTTTAATTCTTTTTATAATAGATAATATTCAAGCAGCATATTGTCATCGATTTTTGGTTGGAGTAAAAGAAAAAGAAATGTTAAATATAAGGAAAGCAAAGAGAAAAAGAACATTAAAAAGAAAACGAACGATACAAATAAAAATAAAATAATTAGAATGAAAGGAAGTAGAAAAGGAATAAGAACAGAAGGTATTTCATTCGTAGGTGAAATTCCTTAGCTCTGGTTTAGGAGTACTAAATTCGCGTCATTGAACTTTCACGGAGACTTATTCATAATGGGGTAGAGATGTGTCCCCGATCCTTTCCCTTGTTATTGATGTCCTGCATCAGCAGGCCCTAATTTGCCTTTTCTCCTTTCCTTCTACTTTATTTCCATTCATTTTTTATCTTTTCTCTCTTGTCTCTCCCTTATCTGTTGTTTTTTTTTTCCATTGATATGTAACTGCCATCTGGCGAGTTTCAAACGTCCCTGATGGAAGTTAAATAGATCGATTAAGGAGGATCGAATTTTATGGGCGAAAGTGCGACCGATACCTAAGCTAAATAACCCGAAAATTGGTTCAGCTTCTAAAAGGAGCTCTTAAATACAGAGCAAGGAGCTAGACAAATTAATGCAAAGCCATTGTCATTTTGGTTTGATGGTGTCCGGTTTGAAGAAAACTATTCATAAAATTTCTCTCATTCTAGTTTTAATGATAATGGCTGCCGCGTATGGGTATGTGGGTCTAAGATTTATAGAGAAATGATTGGTGCTTTCAAGCACGAACGAGGCAAGTTGATTATATGCATGTACATACTCTGTTGTATGTTCCTTTTACTAACACTGCATTTTAATAGCGGTAAAGGAGTTGTAAATATTCTAATCCGTGTTCTCTATAATTGCTACTTTTTCCGTTTGTTAAGTATCCTCGTGTGATGGAATCCGTTCAGATTCTCACTAATGTAAATAGATTTTTTAGCGTCATTTCTATCAGCTTTGATTTAGTTTTTCTAGTATTTGCTTTCAAGTTTTCGAAAAATCCTTTTCGCGTTGAAAAACAAACAACGCTAAAATATATTTGGAAACCAGGAAGTCCAATATAATAAAAAAAAACAGAAAATGGATCAATAAGAAAGAAAAGGGGGAAATCCTTGGCTAACTTTTATTTTAAATTCATTAGATTGTTAAATTGATCTTAATTATCCCCTACGAATCATGACTTGACTTGTTTATTTGACAATATCGATGATTGGGCACTGGTGAATTTTTTTTTCCTTCTTTGCCAAGGAAAAACCGAGATTCAACACCGTCCTTCCTATTTATAAGCTTTAATTGCATCCGTTTCTATCATTATTTCATCGTTTTTCTTATAAATTTCATTACAAGTTAGCTCTGGCGTTCAATTGGTTGGAAGTAATCACAAAGTTACAGGCGAACAAGTTTAATTTGCCCATTTATGTTGAAAAGGCTCAACCTTATCTTTAGGATTAACCGAAGAATTCTAACAAAAAAGCGGAAGTCTTCTAAAATTGTCTCAAATTGTGAATGCTATCTTCAGGCGACTCCGCATAGATTGATTCCCATTTGTAACTTCGTATAAAATAGGAACGAGGTAATCACTATTATCTGATATCACAGGAAAGTTTCCCCATTATAATTGATCCGTTAGGTGTCGAAGTGGGGGGTTTGTTGTTTTCTTGTAACGTTCCAAAACGACCCATGTTAAATATCCGTGATGCTCTATTGCATAGGCGGTAGATAATATTTACAGCAAAATGTTAATAGACTTAGACCTTATTTTTTTTTACACGTGTGACTGGTGATTTTGAAGCGTGTTATAAGAGACGAGGTATTTCTGGGATTTTTTTTTAATGAACGTTAAATACCAAATATAAAACTTCCATCCGTTGCTTCCGGGGTGGGGGCTGACTTGTAGACGACTATAATGGTTGAAGAAGATGTGACAGACGAGGCAAACATCGAAGCAGGAACTAGAGGGAGGTCAATTAATAGTCGAGATTAAATTGCCTAAATTATTGTGTACGTCTATCTTCTATGCACACCATTCTTTTTTTGCCCATTTGTATTATAGCATCGCAAAATGCAGAACATGATTCTGGTGTAAATAGCTAGTATTTAGTATTTAAATCGAGATGCTATTCTTTCAGAGTTTGGAAGATGTCATTTGGAAAATGCGGTTTAATTTTAGTCTTTCATCTGAAAAAGTACATCTTAACCTTACAGTACATTCATCGTAGACGCCGAAATAAATTCCTGAAGATATCAATATGTTACACTGGATTACAAAAAAAAATCTTTCTAAGTCGTCTAAGTCTTTTTAACTAATTTAGAACAATTTTACTCCGCTGAGTCAGAAAATGATATCCGTTTCCTCCGATCAAGTCAGGTTTTTGTGTTAAGTCGATTTTCTAAAAAATCTGTTCATATAACTAAATCGATTACATCTTTAAGACAGTTTCGGCTGATTTTTTATATATTTCTCATCCAATAATAAAGCATCGTTTGCTAACACAATTTTTTAATTAAATGTCACAAAAATTGATTAGTGTACATTGAATTTTAGACATCGATAAAGGTAAGTACATATATGTAAATTGGATATTAAGGTATCATTGTTCAGAATTCAGGGCATGAAATTGCGTTTCATCGAACTCCTAAAATGGACTCTCTTCAGAATCCAACAGTAATCAGTCATCATGACTGCATCTCAGTGCCCCTGAAACCTGCTCTCCATCTCTTTCATGTGCTGATGAGAGCTCTCCCGCTGCTCGTCGCTCATTTATCCCAGATTCTCAGGAAACTGATTTATATGTGAAAATAAGCAATATATTTTGATGATTATGTTGCATCCGACGTTTCTGAAAGTAGTTAGCCTATTGGGGACAGGTTTTGTGTTGTTCATGGCCTTCCTGTTGCCATGAAATTGCTTGACAACCAGAACAAAAGCTTTCCACGCTTCCAGTTCCAATTCGTTCATTGAGTTTTCAAACTCTGGATCACTGATGAACTAACGTAGTTGAAGACCGTCAAAGATGCCTGCTCTCAATTTATCTATGTTCAATCCTAAAAATGCGTTGCACAAGTAAGTGAAGCAGCTACCATCCTTTTCTAAAGCTTTGATGTGCAGCGATAGGAAGAGTATCCTGTCTCTGTCCACCAGAGGGTTGTTTATGACATTCCTTGCTTTGCAAGGCACCAATTTTTCCCGTATAGGCCAGTCTTTTTCGCGTAATACTGAGGTGGGTCCCTAATATCCCAAATGCACATAAAAAAAGGGTATTTGATGAACCCGGACTGTTTTGTCAACAAAAAGTTCATCATCTTTAGGTCAATACAAATCAACCACTCATTCTAATCATAACAAATTTTCTCCAGTCCGTACTTCACCCCTTCATACTTCTTTAGTGTGGTCGAGTGAGTGAGAGGTACAGAGGCAAACTGGTTGGCGTTGTGCAGAACATATTTCAGCGATCGTTTGCTGCTGCCAATGAACAGTCTCCAATCTTAGGATCAGTACTGTGGTACTCCATGCTTGTGCAGAATCTGCGCAATATCTGTACAGTACACCAAGTCCTTGTCTTCAGAGAAAAAACAAAGGTACTCTTGATGTCAGAGAGGAGTTTTTTTCATTCAATCTGGATTCCATCAGTTCGGCAGAGGACTTTGACAGGCTGAGATAACAAACTAGATCATTTAGCACCTTTGAGGGAAAGGGATGTGGAGCATCACTGTCAAAAAAGAGTTCTTCTTCATTTTATTCAACATTGGAGGAATATTCATCACTAATATCAGAAAGTTCTCCAAAGACAGGTGGTCGAATTTCATCATTATTTGCTCCAGGACGACGTACTGAGTAAAGATCAGGATATTTGAGACTGCTCCGGTTCTTTCTATTGATCCCAGTCAAATCAATAGCGCGAAGGTAGCAGTCAGTGCCATGGTATGTCGGTTCCATCCGAACTATGGGAATTCCAAACTTCAGATAACTCTTCTTGCCCTTGGTCCAATGACGCAGATACTCGATGCATGGTTTGCATAAAATGTGGGGTGGATTCCTGATATGAACAACGCCGCAGATGTATGTATCACAATACATCGGGCTTTAAGAAAGATCTTTTAATCATATAAATAGAAAATACCCTTACATGTAAAAAAAGCATAAAATAATCATGTGACGACAAATCCAAAGGTTGACCTGATTGAGCAAAACCAATGTGATTTTTGGATTCAGTACATCAAAATCAGCTAAACAAATTAGACAATAAATTTGTTGTTGGCCAGTGTTATACTAGGCCTGGCTGATGGCTTGAACTTTGATTTTACAGTTAAATCTTCCTTTTGTTCAAAGAACTTAAGAAAAACCTGCGTCACTTAAACTTACCGAGGGTTCTCAAGGTAAACCATTCGCCAAAACATTCTCGACCATCCAAACTCAGAATCATCCTAGGATTCAGTTAATTATAATACGAACGTATAAACCATTCATCCAAATGATGTTTTCATTTTACAAATGGAACTAAAAGTATAATAAATAAAGAAGTATTTGTCAGATCATAGCTAAACTCTCCATAAAGGGGGTTCAACTTTGATTTGAACTCACCAAGTGTGTTACTGCTAACCATCTCACAGAACAAATTATTCCAAAACTTTGGCAACCTTTGACTAAAATAGTTTTTTTTTTAATATCTAACATTGACTGCTTCATCATCAGTTTCCTATTTTCACCCCTTGCCCCCCTCTTCAGTAGATAACTAAAAAAATCTAGCGATGTGTTCTCATCCGAATCTGGAAAAGTTTAAATGCATGATTCATATCACCTCTAAGCAATCTGCGCCAAACAGAAAATATTTTGGACTTCAACTGATCTTCATAATCTAGTGCACTTATTCCTTTGATAAGCTTAGTAGCTCTATGCAAAACCTTTTAATCGAGATTCTAATCTTGCATCAGGTAGGGAGCCGAAGCCTAAGCACAATTTTCCAGATGAGATCTTACATATGAATTATATAACCTCCAAAACACCTATTTGCTTTTAGACGATAAATTTCTCTTTATACCACCTAAAATTTTATTAGCTTTATTTCTGGTTCCAAAACTGTATAGGAGTTAGAATCCCCTGATATTATAACCTTTAAGTCCTTTTCTTCATTAACTTCCTTTAACCAGCTACCATTCAGATCTTAACTCACACTTTCCATTATTAAATTGTATCTACCACTTATCCGCCTAACCTACTATCCTTTTTAATTCTTACTAAAAACTAGCCGCTACTTCTGTACTTGACACTATAGCAGTAATCTGAGTGTAGTCAGCATTCTTTCCAACTCTGCTATACAACCTGTCATCAAGATCATGAATTTAAAATATAAACAAAACACGACCAAGTACAGTTCTCTGTGGCAAACCACTGAGCTACTCTCACCAAGAGCTGTAACCATTTAAAATAACTCTCTGTTTTATATTTCCTAACCAATCACCAATCTAACTAAAAAGAATACCAGAAAATTCATTTTTCTTTAGTTTACTAATTATTTTTTGTGAAAACTCTATCGAAGGCCTTACCAAAATCCAGGTAGGTGTGTCATCCGTAGCCAGGATATATATATATATATATATATTTTAATTTTGAGAGCTCATCTAGCGACTGCCTACTTGGGCATTAGTCGCCGTATTCAACACTGCTTAGTACTAGGCTACTTTAAAATAAGATGAAAAAAATCCCCCGCGTCCCCCCAAAAAATAATAAAAAGGAAAAATAAGGAAAAAGGCAACGAGCAAGAAGCAAGCTCCGGCGTCCGGGGGAGGTCCGCTTCTACCCGGCGCAGGTGCGTGCGACTTACTAAAATAACAAAAACCAACAAAAAAACCAACTAGTTAGATAAAGGGAAGAAGGACGGCCTCCCCCCCAAAGTCTATAAGTCCACCAGCCAATGTGCACGGACTCGTCCCGAGTATAAGGGACAGGCAGTAGCAACCCCGCCCATCCTGGTACCAGGACAGGTAACGCACGCGGAGATCGCCCAGACTGGGACATTCAACAAGTATGTGCCGAACAGTCTGGGGGACAGCGCAGTCTTCAGAGTAGGGCGCTGGCGAGCGCTCCATCAAATGGCGGTGCGTCCCGCGACTGTGTCCAAATCGGAGACGACATAAAGTAACCTGAAGCCTTCGCGGCATTGGGGGGTAGGTCCATGGGAACAGTCGCAGCGCAATGGCACGCAACTTTAAGTTCCCATCTTCTTTACCAAGCAGCCCGGAGAGATGCCTGTAATCCTGCCTGTAGTCGGTCTGAGAAAGAGCGAAACGCTGGTCCGGTGGCCGAGTCCTCGCAGACTCTTTGGTGCGCTCATTTTCCTCAATTCCTACATGTCAAGAAACCCAGCAGAAGATAATTTCGACATCCGCCCGGCTTGACAAAACCGTGGCGTCACGGATCTTGCGAACCAGGAGATGCGGAGATTCCAATGCCACGAGAGCACTCAGGGCGCTTTGTAATTCGCTTTAAATAACAATTTGGTCTCCGAACGGGGCACGTCGTGTAATCTCCCGTACCGAGTGGTGTATTGCCACCAGCTCGGCATGAATACAGACGCAGCGCCTGGAAGAACCCCGCTGACTTCAAACAGAGGGGATATGGCGTGGAAGCCGGTCCCTTCTTGGGACTTGGAGCCATCCGTATACACTGGCACGGTCCAGCGTGACATGAGGTGTGCTCCAAAAAGGTCGAACGCAATACTTCTGGCGCTGAAGAAGGTTTGGGAGCAGAGGTGTGGCGACAAATATCTAAAGGTGGTACCCTCCAGGGTGGCGTCCTGGGAGAACCAGGTGCGCCACCGGCTAGAGAGCTATACCTAACTCCTGAAGTAGTTTCCTAGCATTATACCCAAAAGGCTTAGGGTATAACTGGTGACTCTCGGCGGCATAGGCATCGTCGGAATTAGCTACGGATGCAGTGAGAGCTATTAGCGACTGAGGGAGGTGCCGGGCTTGCGCGTACAGGCGAATAATGTACTGTACACGGCGTAGAGCGAGTGACATCTCCCCAGCATCGACAAGTAGGCTCTCAATGAGGGAATTGCGGAAGGCACCGGTCGCCAGGCGAATGCCTGTGTGGTGGATCGAGTCCACCTTTCGCAATATACGCTAAGCTGCGGATGCATAAAACTCTCATCCGTAGTCGAGCTTCGAACGAAAAAAGGATCGATAAAAAGTAAGGCAGTAGCCCTATCAGCACCCCATGCACTGAACGTCACTTAACGAAGAATATCCATGGTGCGCGTACAAGAGACCCTAAGGCTGCGAATATGGGCCTTCCAGGTAAGGCGTCGGGCAAATACAAAACCAAGGAAACGATGCGATTCAACCACTTCCAGGCCGTAGCCAGGATAAATAATCATTCTCACTGGTTAGCATCGCCAAGATGACCTAGCAATCGATGAGGGCCGTAGTTGCCCCTAGAACGGCCAAAATGTTTGAGTAGGATTCTGGTCCTTCTCACAAAACTTGCTGCTGAGATCGGCACGATCATGTGACCCCCTATCCCTTTTGGCTCCAGACCTCTATAGATTTAAACCCTTAGACTAATAATGTCTGAGGTGTTGTTTGAGGAGGCCGACTAACAGACACACAGTAATAAGGACTCGTTAAAGGCTACCATCGAAAACGTTATAGCCAACATGAATGAAAACCAACTGATCCGGGCATGCAGGCCCTAGAGGCTTCCATAGAGGCTCTCATAGAGGCTGAAGGTGATTTTATTAGAAAGAACTTTTTACCATACTCATATTAAGAAAAACATGAAACCAGGATTTAATACTGATTATAATTAGAGGGTTACATATTTTGAGAGTGAGGAATAATTACTTTGGAAGAGTAGAACACTAAGAAACAAAGAAGAGCATGTGAAAGACGGCTTTGGGTTGCTTTTTCTGATATTACAGAGACACTAACCGCTTACACATCCGACAAACTCCTACACTGCGGTCCTAAAATCTGCCCGTGATGCTCACAACAGCCGTATCCATACAGAAAGCAAACCAAATCACAATCCCTGCTTAAGCTTCTTACAAATTTATCTACAATTCTGAAACACAAGTATTTTTTCCCTATCTTCCCCGCTAAATTGTCTGACCCTTTCTCTGAAAAGAGAGTCTATATCCGGTCTGGCGTACCTTCTGCTTTTACCCAAGCTGAACTTTTTGCGTTCGCTCCAATGCCCCCATAAGAATTAAATTCTCTATTTATCTGCTAAAAAGACATGTTCTACCCTAGATTCATTACCCACAATTCTTCCTTGTTCTTCTCTCTTAACTTACCGAGGTTTTTAACACATCGTTCTCATCTGTTGACTGCATACACATTGTTCTTCGTAGTATGCTAAAGAAACAACCTAAACCCAAACGTCTCCACTAACTAACACCCAATGTTTCAACTCCCATTCATCCCAAGGCTTTGAAAGGATGGTGATTCTAAAGAACTCGTTCTTCCCCAACACCGAGAAAATCTTTTAGTCTGGTTTTATGGCAGAATATAACAGTGAATTAACTCCCCTGCATGTAATGGTCAGCCTTCGCTGTGCGGCTGACGCTGGCCAACCTTCTATTTTGGTACTTCGCAAACTTTAAACAGCATTTTACACTGTTGAACATACTTCTTATTCACTGCCTCCGTGTATTCCCGTGTGTCTCTGGAACTGGTCTTAACTGGTTGCGCTTATCTCTTGCATATCGTACATAATATATCCATTTTGGAAATAATATATTCCGGCCGGCAGAGGTGCGTTTTGGTATTACACAAGGGTCTGTTCTTGGTCTGCTTATACTTTGAGTCTTATTACCTTTACTATTCTTATATATCATATCATTTGTATGCTATTTAAACGTAAATCTATCTATCGTTTTCCCAAGCCTCGTTTGCTGAGACTTATAGACCTACTATCTACCTATAACATTATCACTAAATGGCTCGCGGAAAACTTTCTGAAACTAAACCAAGACAAAACAAAACTAATGCAGTCCTGGTATGCACTCCTGCGGATGGGGCTCACAGGAAAACTGTTGATCCCTATCTAAATCTTGACGCCCTTACCCATGGCCCCTTTTCTGATACAGTTAAAACTTTGGGCTTCTCCATATCCTGTGTCTACTTTTCCTTTACTCTCAGTCGCATCCAATCTCAATTTAACTGCAACACTGTGAGATTTCAATTTATGCCTTTGTGTCACCCCAGCTTTAAATAACGCAACTTCCTTTTCTCAGGATTACAGCCAGCTTCAACACCGAAGTATTCGACAGGCTCCTAACTTTGCAGCTGTTGATCTGTCCGGGGGACGTTTTTCTCGTGAAACTCCCTCAAGAATCTGGAAGGTCTTGTGTCACATATAAGCCTTAAATATCGCAACTTCTTCTTGCCTCTCCTCTTCACTGACCCCATCCCATCTCCCCTTTCCTCGGGCTCTGTTCCCTTGCTGAATTTTCTTCGCAGTCGTCTGTGACCAATGAGTGATCACGTTTACTTCAAATTTGTCAAAATGTATAGAATTATCTGACTGCTTCATTACTCTCCGACCACTCTCTTGGTACCTTCAAGCGTTCCTTGAACATCCATTTCTCTCTAGCTTTTCCTATTGGATAAAAGGCCTTGAAAAATGACATACAAAAATAATTATTATTAATAATATTAAACTAATGCCAAGATATGAGTGTGATGAACAATGTGATACTGGAATTTGAGAGACCTTATTAAAATGATTCGATAGTGATCACTAAAATAATATAATGATTTAATATTTGAGTTGAAAATGATTAAGGATTTGAGTATGGTGATTAAATCATCACAGGGTTTGGAAGTAATCCTAATAAGAGAGTGAGAATTATAATCATTTCAGTCTCTAAGTGATGAATAAAACATTTTCAGAACAGGATAGTAGCAATTAAAATGATTCCAGTATTTTAAACTGTGTGGGTCACCGGCCCCGGCCTTTCCACACGACTTACACACACGCACATTACATGCATGATCGACATAGGAGATTTGCTGCCTAGCTTCCGGCTACCACTGAGAGAGAGAAGCGAACCTCATCTTTGTTTAGCCACATAAGAGTGTTCATATCTCCCTTCCTTTTCTGATGGAACCAACTTTCCAAGCAGGGGACACGCCAGAATCCCCCAATTAATCTGGGGAAATAAAACCTGCCGGTCAAGAGGCACGATCGTTCAGAGCAGTTTGTTACATTCCCACCAGACGGTTTTTAAATAGGCTAAGCAAGAAGGAAACGCCTTCCATCTTTCCTGGAGTGGCAATTTACGTTCGCTACTAACCCCTCATCTCAACGCACCAACGCGTGACCCACTCCTCCAAACCTATCTCTCTATTTGTACGGGAAGATTCACACGCGTTTCTCTTATAACTACACCAATCTCAAATAACACTTAATTCACTCTGCAAGTTATCACTACCTTCAACATGCGATGAAAAGCATAACTAGCAATTCATATAATTTCAGCGTTTTCACATTGCCTAAAGTGAAGCGATATATTCGATACAATAATAATAAAATAAATCTCATCAGTTTCCATTCAAGTGAATCATTCCATCTATTATGTGTTACCATATTCTTACGCATTTTAAATTATTATCTTTAAATTACCCATTCGTGATTATTATAATGATTTCAGGATTTGCAAGTAATGAGTAAAATTATTTTATATTTTCAGAATGACGATTAAACTATCAATTACATGTTGTAATTAAATTGATTCCCAAATTTGCTAGTCATTAATAAATGATTTTAAGATTAAAGAATGGTGATTGAAGTGATTTTACGATTTGTGATTCGTAATTAAGATGATTTAAGATTTGAGAAGAGTGATTAAAAAGCTTCCAGGATTTAAAAGTAGTGATTGAAATATTAGAATGCTTCCAGCTTTTAAGAATGATAATTCTAGGATTTGGTGCATAAATTAGTCCAGTTTTTTGTATATTGATTATTTCAAGATTTGATGATTAGAATGCTTCCAAGTTTTAAGACTGATGATTCGAGGATTTGATGATTAGAATGCTTCCAAGTTTTAAGACTGATGATTCGAGGATTTGATGATTAGAATGCTTCCAAGTTTTAAGACTGATGATTCGAGGATTTGATGATTAGAATGCTTCCAAGTTTTAAGACTGATGATTCGAGGATTTGATGATTAGAATGCTTCCAAGTTTTAAGACTGATGATTTGAGGATTTGATGATTAGAATGCTTCCAAGTTTTAAGACTGATGATTCGAGGATTTGATGATTAGAATGCTTCCAAGTTTTAAGACTAATGATTTGAGGATTTGATGATTAGAATGCTTCCAAGTTTTAAGACTGATGATTCGAGGATTTGATGATTAGAATTCTTCCAGTTTTTAAGACTGATGTTTACAGGATTTGATGAATAAAATGAGTCCAGATTTTATACTGATTATTCAAAGAATGGCTGATTAGAATGCTTCCAGGTTTTAAGAATGATGTTTACAGGATTTAATTAAAATTATTCCAGAATTTGAGTTTGAGGATTAAATGTGTCTAGAATTCGAAAATGATAAATATATTATTTTTTTAGTTTATGAGTGATGAGTTACATCATCCTACTATTTAGGAATGACAGAATAATTCTAAGTTTTGTAGGAAGTGAATGACTAAGATATTTAATGTATTTGAATGCTAATTATTAAAGTAAATAAAGTATTTAACTAAATAATCTCAGGATTCGAAAAGGATGAGATTTCCCTTCGATATGAACGAAACTTCCCCGTTTGCGCTTCCTTCGAGTCGATAGTCAATCGGGTGCTGTGTATCGACTGCGTTTAAAATATTAGCTCAGGACGCAATCCGGTATCTCTAGTTCGTCCAACCACTCTTCGGAACAAATTTTTCACTCTGAAACTTAAAGTTTTAGTTCTTTCAGATACTGAAGAACACATATTTTCCCCTAAAACTGGTAGTTCTAGCTCGTTCAGCCCCTATGTGGAACACATGTTTCTATGAGTATGCTCCTCTTTTGGTTGCTTCATACTGCACTCGTCGGAGAATTTCATCACATTCAATTCTATTCCGAGATTTTCCTCCCATTTACACACTCTTTGTTGCCTTAACTAGCTCCTAGCTTTCATTCTTCTAATTTAGCGAGGTCAAAATGATGCCTGCATTAGGGGTCTGTACGCGTCGGCCGCCCGCAAACATTAAGGATTTTCTCGATTCCATTTCAGCAAAAGCTCCTTCCCTCCAATGAAACCCCTAATGACACCCCCAATTTCCCCCAAATGACCCCCAATGACACTCACAATGACTCCTCTAATGACAGCCCCGTATGACCCCTGCCAGTTGTAAAATCGCTTTAATTGGGAAAATAGATGATATATTATGAGTAAATTAAATAAACGAATAAAAGTTTTAATTATATTTTTAATAATACTAATGGTAATAATTGAAAATAGTAAATGTAAATGTTAATTTGCGGAAAATGTGACACTTGTGTCATTGTGTGTTTAGGTGACCATGGTAACCATGGGGAAGAGCACATTAAAGTGTAAGACCGAGTAACGTTCTACCTGTTGTGGTGGCCAGACGAAAGTATGAAGGGCTGTTGAGGTCAGAGGGCGTTTGTTAGACACTCCTACTGTACTTCTTTGAACGGATCAAAGGGAATCACCTTTTTAATGGTCGCCTACACAAAAGCATTCATGATTTTGGTGTTTTAAAGTATCGTTCTCCATCATTTCTTTCTTCTTCCTCCTCTTTCCCTCTTCTCTCTCCAGTATAGAACCGCTACTGGCAAATGTAGGTGGATCCCTCCTTTTATGCGCTTTTTCTTGATATGATACCTATATAATTGGCTTAGAGTTTGGATATTTACCTATTTAACAGAATAAAGTTCTACATAATGGCGCTGACATTGAATGAAGATGTCGATCCCTGTCAGTGTTACCTTTTAATCTTCTTATTTTATAACTCAGGCGAAAATTTGAACATAATTTTTGTGGAGTTCGATTTTTAAATTCATTTATAGTAAAGTCGACGCTGATTTCAAAACTAAAGTCAGTTTTCTTCTATCACGTCAAGTTTTTCTGTACGGCTTTCTCTCTCAATAAGCACAATTGTATTACATTTTTGCCTGTAATAGGACTGATAAGCGGATTGCTTTTATTATTCAATTAACTATTTATTGCTAATCATAAATATTGAAAATAAAATAAGGTAAGTTAGCTATTTTCTGAAATATTTTTATTAACTCATTGACCGCGACTCATAGAAGAGGCACTATTATCACTGGCGACAGCTTATAACTTATTCCTTTAGTTATACGTGAGTCATTGCGGTGAGCAGTGGGCCACTCTCAATAGCAAATTACTATCGTATTCTGCAAACAATACATATAAATCTGTTAGTAGACCCTATACAAGTTTTTTTCGTTTTTCTAAGCTTGTGACTGTTCAACTTATTTTTTTTATTTTGTACATATCTATTTCGTTTCTTTCACACCAGGTCTAATTCAGCTACTTCTCATCGTAAGTTCCTAAATAGCCCGGACTCCTTTTTTTCATATCTTTAGCAGATAGACATTGGTTAATCAAGGCTATTTTGCATATTTTCAAGTAAAAAATGGTGATCAAGACTAGTCTTGGGTCACTCACAAGGTGTGCAAGCAGTGTGTCGAAAGTATGCAGGTGTAGACCAAGGGGACACATGATAAGTTGCCATGTGGTATAGCTATGATTTGGCAAGAGCCAAAGGATCATTACACAGACTGTTACATTTTCTTATTGATAATTTCATGATATAACATGAAAATCCAATGTAAAATCAAGTATTCTAGTCAACCTTCAGATATGCTTCTAGTGCCTCATTCATTTGAAATCCTAGTGCTAGTTTTCGTTCTACTACCCTCTCAAAAAGATGTGGAACATAATGAAAAACTCAGTCACAGCAATGATGCATATTTTGAAATTGAATGACTCGGTTCGTAAGGGATTCGATCAGCATGAGTTGGGTAATTTGGCATGAGATTTAGGACTATAAAAAAAGGCTTTATAACTTTTAGGATCAAGACTGGATGAGAAAAACCTCCTTAAAAACGAAGCGAAGGTATCCTAATTTTAATCCAGAAAAAGTGCATTGCTGCAGTACCTTCAAAGTGGCAGCATCTTTGTGTATTGCCATAACATACAGGGTTTACTAAATGGTGGCTCTTCATCGATAGCTTAAAGCGGAGCTTGAAGTATGTCCTCTCCTACAATGGCAATTTATATGGTTCAGTAGCAGTCGGGGATTCATTTAGTCTTCGTAAAGAACATGGAGACAGAAAGATGGTCATTGTGTTGTTGCAATATCATAAACACAATTGGATCATCTTTGTTTTCCTTAAAATGGTAGGCTCCCTTCCTGGTCAGCAACGCAGGTACAGGAAGTATCCCTGCTTTCTGTGCAGGTGGGAGAACATAGTTTGATAGAAGCATTGGGTGGAGAGGAATTGGCCTCTAGAGTCTGACCTCAAATCTGGCGAATCACAGCATTCTACATGAGTCACTTGTTGACAGAAATAATATTTTATTCCAGTCTTCGCACATCAAACTGGGTTTCATTAAGCAATCCGTTAAAGCATTGCCAATGGAAGCGACTGTTTCAAGCACGTCCTTTTGGCATTTCCGGGCCTATCAATTGCAAAAATCAAGGTGAGTGTGATTGATAAACCTTTCATTGAGACAAAATCAAAACTCGGAAAGAATATTTGGTTATCATTCAAAGATCTTGTCCAAAACATTTTGAAATACACGAACAAAGCATCACACTGAACTTGTCCAGAAATTATTAGAAAGCTACAAAACAGTATCAGGGTAGATATGATGTAAATATGTATGATGGCTGACTATGGTAGAGTAGAATGCGAAATTGTTCACATATTAAACACTAGGAAAAGATATAAGCAAATTTTTGCCTTAACTACTTGAACACAACTTGGCTTAGAGTAACAATATCCTTTGTAGGAGCAAAATAGATTTGTACAAACAGCAGTCAAACAATATTTTATTATTTTCCAGGGTATGTAAATTGTTCAAACATTCTATAAAATAGGCAAAAATTTGCTAGAAGTGGTATTTTTATGGTTTATAATACAAAGCGAGAGTATCCTGTAGGTCAAAAAGTTTATATGATACAGAAAAAACTGGGGTAATTTTTGGATTAAACGGCCAAAAGTTAGTAAAAAATAAGTGTCAGGTCTAATTCAACGAAAATTATGTTATCCAGTGTAATCAATCATAGATTTTAGTTAGCTGTTCATCTTAAAAGTTACCAGCAGTATAATCTACTGGATAAAACTGACTATCAGGGTCTCCGTCAACCTATATTAAGTCATTTTCAGTAATGAATGCGAGTATTCTACTTATTTTTTAGTCAACAACAGAAGTAACATCATTTGTGTTAATTGTAATTTTGCTTCTTTCGTTGTTTCATTCTTTCGGTCTTTCACCGCCACCATCGGGTGTAGTTAGTCGCGTATGGAGTCTCGATTTGGGTCGAAGTCACGGCAAATGCCATACACTATGTATAGATACCTGTGATTCAGAATCCACGTTAATCAATAGGTCCCTGAAACCTGTAATTCTGAATCCACGTTAATCAGTAGGTCCCTGCTGAGAAATAAGATTCCTCAAAATTGGTGATGATTGGTGGTAAAACCCTTACCATATATTTATTTTTATCTTAGTTTATAAAATATTGAGAGTGAGATGAATCGGCAAACCGGATTTACCCATTTTTAAATCGGAGATTATTTTTCACAAATTAACACCAAAATTATGTTCATGCTTATGATGATAGGTCAAAAATTACCTCAAATTTCTGATTATTAAAACAAATCCCATTTGGGAAGACGTCTGTGAATGGACAACTATGAAAGTTTATAATCTTCTTATTCGCTGAACTTTGTCCACTAAATTGCAGGCAAAAACAGTTCACCATTACCAACTTAAGAATTAATATTAGCATATAAAATAAATAAAATAGCAGAGAAGAAAGGTGAGCTAATTGAGGAGGTAAAGAGGTAGAGAGAACAGGGTTGAGACCCATCACCTTGACCCATAACACGAAGCAAATGTGCATGTACCTCACCTCCGCTCTCATTTTGATTTGTCTAAAACGTGGTAGAAATTTTGCTTTCATATTTTTATTGCCCAAACTATTAACAAAAAACGCGTCATTTCTTTAAAAATAATCTGGCAAAGAAAATGTTAAAATATTATTAATTATAAAGAAGTTTCTTAAGACCTAATGCAATTGACGAATGGAACCTTGAGAAACAACGTGATTAATTTAAGTAAAAGAGAATGGATTCCGAGACAAATCAACTGAAATGACCTGTTAGAGTTCGAAGAGGGGGGGAGGATAAAGACACAAAGAGACCATGATAATAAAGAGTTAGAGAAAAGAAAAACAAATCACCGAGATTGGTCTCTCCTTATCCTCTTCAAGGGCCTAGAAAAAATGTAGGCTTGATATGGAAGAGACTCTAAGGTGTAAGTCTCATATAGGTCTCTTTCTTTTTCTACATCACCCGAGCACTCGTGTGGAAACAGAGTCTCATTTTCTGCCTTTTACTTTGGGATTGAGGACACCCGGAAGGGGACCGCTCGCTAGCCTACTGGATAGGGCGTTCGATTTTCCAACATCGATGCACGGGGTAGATCCCAGTAAGCGCGGGCAAAAAACTTTCCCATGGGCGTCACAAGACGGCCGCCTATTTTTGGCTACGCTGAAACGTACCCACGCAAGGGTAAGGAGCTGAACGGGCATCATCACCTACATTACTAATCGCAACACCGCTATCATTTCCCTCCTCGTCTTAACAGCGCAACATACCTGTACCAGAATCCTTTCCATGGAGCACTGATGTCTCATAAAGGACTTACGCGCTTCTGGCGCGGAACCTCTACTTGGACACAGCGCTTTGAAAACTTGAAATCGCTTGAAATGAATACACCTAGATCACGTTCTTTAGATACATTTTCTAATCGATGACCGTCTAACATAAAATCAAGTCTCCATTTCGAGAGACAATTTGAATAACTTTGAACTTATTGAAATTAAAATTCACCTGCCATTTAACCGACCAATCAAATATCTAATTTACGTCGTGCTGTATTTCGTCTCGATTCGAGTCGTGCTTAGCTATATGACCTAATTTATTATCGTCCATAAACTTTGCAATTTTACTTAATAGTCTTAGATCAAAGTCGTTTAGGAAGATAAATATAATACAGGACCAAAGAGTGACGATCCCTGAGGCACACCACCGGTGACTTTTGTCCAATCAATCTCTGCTTACGGTTTGTAAGACAGCTTTTTTTACCCGTGCTCTCTAAGCTTTTCCAAAATTCTCCTATGGGGAACCGAATCAAGCGTCTTTTTAAACTTTTAAAGTCACAAAAAATTGTTGTTAACTTCACTACAGAATCTATGTAAGTGGCCCGAATTAGTGATATCACATTTTTCAAAATGTTTCGGCCAAAAATATGTTAACTACGATATAATTATTTCTATATTTTAATCTTCGAATAGGTTTACATTGTGCCGTTAGGGTTTGCTGTGCTCTATTGACAACTAACAATATTTTCCCTCATGTTAGATGAAAAAATTAATTTTATCACTAAAAAATAGGCAAATATCAATGTGAATATTCTTTAAACATTGATTTAAAATTAAATAAATATATAAAGCTAACTAAACTGAAAAAAGGCAAAATTTCGTGACATTTGTCAACCCTGTTTTGAAACACAACCATGTCAAAATGTTTCGAGAATAATGCCTGAAATACCTCAATAACGTAACAAATTCGCTAAATTTCCTCTATTTAAATGAATTTTTTATTTTGTTTCTTCATAGAACTGATGTTTTTTTCTGATATTAAGCACTTTCGGACGTAAGGGGGGGGGGGGGAGCGGTTCACCCCAGGCGACACATTTTGGGAGGGCGGCATTTTTTTAATGAATTAAAGCCAAATGCACGTTAGTCAAATATCGTCCTGTAAGTATTTTTAACAGTCTCTTTCCCAGTTTTCACCTGAATTGTGCATAAAAATCGTTGTCGGATTGGGCCCGCACCGAACCGCGTTGAAGTAGCTACCTCTCACTCCAGACGTGCGACCTTATAAACGTTCCCTACAATCGCGTCGTTCGATTCGCTCGATCTTCTTACCCGCTCACAATTTAAAGGCCCATTATCCATGTCACATACAATTGTAAGCGGGTAAGAAGATATGGTATAAAAAAACATGGAGGTTCCTAGCTTAGAGAGATATTGGGTGTGATAAGGCAACGCTTTGGGTGGAATTGAGTCACTGTGCCTGCTAGCTTAACGGTAGAGTATCTAACCGGTAATTAGCAGATCCGAGCTCGTGTCCAGGCCAGGATTATTCAATATTTTTTCCCCTGGCGTTATTTCTTTCTTCTCAATATTGATTGCCTTCATTGTGCCGTTCTTTGCTCTATCTGATCCTTGTGTTCTTCCAATGTCCCTTTCCTTGCCTCTAAAAAAACCTCTCTCTTCTTGTCTCATTGTTCATTTACGTAAAATTTCTCTTTCTCTTGTAATATACTGTTATATGGTTTGCAATACAAGGTTTCTGCCTCTTTCTTTCTGTCTTCAAAAGGTATTTAAAAGCCAGAAATTAAATATGGCGAAAGTCCTGTGGTGGTTGTTACCACCACGCAGAACTTGTATTTGCTCTTTCTCTCTCTCTCTCTCTCTCTCTCTCTCTCTCTCTCTCTCTCTCTCTCTCTCTTTCTCTCTTAAAGAAATTAGAGGGAAAGGTGACGCCCCCTTGTCGCGGGAAGAGAGCTTGTGTGTACCTTTGACTTTTCGAGCTATTTCGGCGGGGGTACCTCTTCTGGGTACCCCTGGTAGGGCTTCTCTTGTCGATTTGGTCGAAAACGAGATTCCAGACTAAGTGCTTCAGTCATTCCTTTTTATACTCTATCATTCTCCTTTTTTACTTTCATCCTATCTCTTCCACTTATACAAAAAGAAAAAGAACAAAAAAAAGCCTACTCCTATCATGTCACTCTTTCCCTTTTTTCCCTCTATCTACATATAAGGACCTGGCAGCTACCTCACGCGTCAGAAGAGAGGCTTTGGAACCTCTATAAACAACGCCAATCGACGCTCACTGGTTGCGAGAGACTAGGACTAGAGGTGTCCTAGGCGTTGGGGCACGATGAATGGGATGAGGGTAGTGCCCCGTTAACCCCTTCCCTGGCGCGTAATTATTGACCGTTCCCAGTGCCCGTTGACGGGTGCCTCTGATAGCATCGGTCCGAGGTGACGGCCCTTTGTTCCCAGGTTGGTTGCCAGGCCAATAAAAAGCCTTGGGTCGAGTCTCTTGGTGGGGCGGGATATCCATTGAACGCTGCTGCGAGATCCTGGCCGTTGTGAAGGGAACTAGTAGGAGTTTAGTAAGGAGGGTGCTTCGTTGTTGTTCACCTGGTGACAAATCGATGGCCCCTTCGGGAACCGTCTGTGCTGCTTGGTTGGGAGCCACGGAACGCCGAGGCTTGACGACTCGGTCGGACGAACAGCAGCACATGGAGCGTGCCTTCTGGAAGACTCCGAAACGACTCAGATCAATAGGCGGGAGTGACTCACGCGGGGAGAACTCACCAACCCCCCTTTTTATCATTGATTGGTCGCAAAGTATTGAAAGAGAGAAAGTGTTCAAAATGACCGGCAAGAAAGGACCAGGAGCTCTAAAATACACGTGCGCAATATGCGACATAGATAAGTGGTGCGTGGACTTTCCGGAGAGGTGTTTTTCGAAATGCCACCCGGCCAGTTCCTGCACCGACTGTATTCTAAACGGCCAAATCAAGGAGCTAAAAGAAACCTTCAGGGCTTCCGAGGAAAGATCCAGGAAGTTGGAGGAGAAAATAAACAGCCTCGAATTAGAACACGCCGGACTGATTCACAGGCTAGAGGTCAGAATAGCAGAGCTAACGTCAAGCCCTGTACTTAACACTGCATCTGCAGTATTACCCCCAGAGCTAAGTCCGCATGCTACGGATAAACCCTCAAAGAAAAAGAAAAGGAAGGGAAAGAAACAGAAAGAAGAGAAAGTTGAAACAGAAGATAAAGTAGAAGCTGAAAAAGAGAAAGTTGAAGCAGAGGAAGAAAAGATATAAACAGAAGAGTATGTAACAAAGGAATATAGGGGGGGAAAGATGAATAAGAAAAAGAAGAAGAAAAAAAGATGGAGAAGAAAGAGGGAACCGAGAGTTCGCTTGCGCAAGGAAGGCCTCAAACCTCTGCACGGAAATGTCCGAGGGTTACCCTTGTGGGCGATTCCCAAGCACAAGGTTTGCAGCCCCTGCTAGCGGCCCGCCTTCGCACTAGTATGGAGGTATGCTGCCAGCCAGGACGGGGAAACCACCACATCAGGGTAGAGGCTGAGAAATCTCAGATCTCCGAGAATTCAGTCGTTGCCCTGATGGTGAGTGGGAATGACCTCTACCTCCGAGGAGGCAAAGTAGGCCCCAGCGAGAAAATTCTCGACACGGTCATGGGAGCCGTGGACGACTGCGGATTGAGAACTCGCAAACGGGTCCTTGTAGGGATGCTCCCAAAAAGAGGTCCTAGCCGGACAGCTCACTCAAGGAACGTGACCCTGAACCAGCGCCTGTCCGACCTCTGTACGGCGGAAGTGGTTTTCTTTCTGGACCCTTACCGCACCTTTTACGGTCGAAACGACCTTTACCAAAGGGACGGAGTGCACCTTTCATTCAAGGGAAAGGCTGTACTCTGTAACCTAATCCAGGATGTCGTAGAGCGGACGCAGAGGAGCCTCCGACCCAGAGTGAAGGCGGACATAAGACGGTATGCCCGTGTCACTCCTGGAACGACGTTCTTAGATGTGGCAAAGAGGGGTACTACCACACAAAAGAAGCCGGGAAACGGAAGAGCGTAGGGAGTCCTACACTGGGGGACTCCATAAAAGTTCTTCTGTTCAACGCGAGGTAAATCAGGAATAAGTTTCTTGAGCTCCGTGGCCTCGTAGCAACAGAGGTGGCCATAACGGAGACGTGGATTAAAACCTCAAGGCGAGATTTTCAAGGTGAATTCATGATTTCCGGTTACCAAATCTTCCAAAAAGATAGGCCAGACAGAGAGGGTGGCGGTGTGATGTTGTATGTCAAGGATACTCTCAACTCGACGGATTGCAACATCGTATCCGACCATGAACTACTAGGTGTTGACTTAAAGATAGGTCCTGTCAAATACAGGACCCTGGTGCCTTATAGACCTCCTGCCCAACTCGTTAAAAAGGACAGAGATCTGTACCAGCTACTAGGAGAACTTGTCGAAGACAGAGTGTGTATCGTCATGGGAGATTTCAACACACAAGTTGACTGGGAAACCAGAAAACCCTGTGGCGAGAACGCACTACTCCTGGAGTTCGCGAACAACGAGTTCCTCACTCAATGGGTGAAAGAGCCAACGGGAGGAGACAATATCCTCGACTTGGTTTTCACCTCTGAGGATGACATTGTTGAAGACCTCTCTGTTGGCGAAGAGCTCGGTGGCAGTGACCACCGACTAATTAGATTTGTAGTCAAAGTCTCCAAGGCAGAGCTTGCAACTAGTAAATCAAGGAAACTCAATTTGAGAAGAGCATACTTTGCAGGTCTACGCGCTGGACTGACTGACGTGAGGCTAGAAGAGTGCAAGGCTGTTGAAGACTCTTGGAACAGTTTCAAAGCCACATTCATGAGTCTTCAATCGCGTTTCATCCCTCTGAAATGCCCCCGTCGGTTCTCTGTTCAACCAAAGTGGTTTAATCGAGAAATCAGGCAACTGCTTAGGGAGAAGAGAAATTTGTACCGGCAAACGAAGATCTCGGGTGACTTTGACAAATACCGGAGGCTAGACAGGAGAGTGAAGTCCAGCATAAGGGCGGCTAAGCGGTCTGAGGAACTCCGAGTGGCGAGACTCTGTAAAGAGAACCCCAAGGAGTTTTTTGGATATTTGAAAAGCCGTAAACCAAACCGTCGAACGATTGGCCCTTTGAGGAATGAGGAGGGGACATTAAAGCATTTAGATACAGAAAATACTAATCTCCTCAACGACTACTTCTCTTCAGTGTTTACTGAAGAGTGTGGTCCCATTCTCCAGCCGACGGATTCCTACTCGGGGGAAGAGCTGGAGGCAATGGACTTCACCGAAGAAGAAATAAAGAAAAAGATCGCTGACCTAAAGACGAATAAGTCCCCTGGACAGGACGGGTTTCTATCCAAGGTGTTGAAGGAAGTGTGCGATGAAATATCACGACATCTGTGCGCTATCTTTAACATGTCAATCCGGACCGGATACGTTCCTAGAGACTGGCGTGAGGCGGAGGTGACTCCGATCTTCAAGAAAGGAGATCCCAGCCATCCGTCAAACTACCGACCTATCAGTCTGACTTCGATAGTCGGTAAACTCATGGAAAGCATGATGGTAGACAAAATGACGTCGTATTTAGAGACAAACCTGCTACTGAGGAGTTCCCAGCACGGCTTCCGAAGGCAACGGTCATGCTTGACGAACCTTGTGGAATTCTTCCACTTCGTGTTCAGTGAGCACGATCGGGATAAGGCGGTGGATGTGGTGTATTAAGACTTTCAGAAAGCCTTTGATAAGGTACCACACCGCCGCCTTCTCCGGAAAGTGCGAGCGCTGGGCATAGACGGAAAAGTAGCCGGCTGGATCGAGAACTGGCTAAGTGGCAGACGCAACGGGTGGTGGTGAATGTGCAGGCTTCTGAGTGGGTGCCTGTTACTAGAGGGGGGCCTCAAGGTTCTGTCCTGGGACCAATACTATTCATCATCTACGTCAACGACATGGACGGTGACATGGTTGCCAAGATTTCAAAATTTGCCGACGATACCAAACTTGGTATGAACGTTGCAAAGGATGGAAATACTGCCCACCTGCAGGAAGATCTTGGGAAGATTGGGGAGTGGTCGGACACGTGGCAAATGCCTTTTAACGTGGGGAAATGCAAAGTAATGCATATCGGCCACAGAAACCCCCAATCTTAGTATATCCTTAAGGGCACTGCTCTTGAATCGAGTGACACTGAGAAGGACTTGGGTGTAACTATCACTAGCGACCTCAAGTTCTCGAAACAGTGCATTGAAGCAGAGAAGAAAGCCCAAAGGATGTTAGGCGACATAAAGCGCCAGTTTGGGAGACCGTAACAAGGAGATAGTACTTTGTCTGTACAACTCCCTCGTTCGGCGGCACCTGGAGTATGCCGTACAATTTTTGAGTCCTTCATTGCGAAAGGACATCGCAAGATTGGAACGCGTACAAGCTAGGGCAACCAAACTGATTCCCTCTATCCGACATAAAAGTTATGAGGATAGACTAAGAGAATTAAATCTGTTCTCGCTGGAAAACCGTAGACTGCGTGGTCAGCTCATCGAAGTTTTCAAAATACTTCGAGGGTTCGACATTGTTGACTACCGGGATATTTTCACACTGAGCGAGAACAGAACGCGCAATCACGGTTTCAAACTTGAACTGAAGCGTTACAACCGCAATCTGTGTTGAAATTTTTTCACGTACAGTATCTGCGGTAAGTGGAACGCACTTTCAGTGGAAGTTGTCAACAGTGAATCTGTTGACCAGTTCAAGTCAAGACTAGACAAGGTCTTGAAAAGCGGCCGTTTAGGGACGCAAAACAATTGAGCAGCCATGTGCCCGCTCGATTGCTAGTCGAAAAGAACCCTCTTTGAATGGACCGTAAGGTCTCCTAGGGTACCTTCTTTCCTTGTTGTTACTCCTTGTTGTTACTCTCTCTCTCTCTCTCTCTCTCTCCATATATATATATATATATATATATATATCGGAAACAGATAAGAGGTTGGGGATGTATTCTGGGAAGGAGAGACGTTTCGTCGTTTTCCATAAAGAGATTGCATAGAATAGGAGAAAGAAGATTCCCTATGCTTAGGCTATATTTTTGGCGATAAAACTTGTCTTCAGCCGAAAACACATTATCACTTACATATAAGCGAACTAATCTAATATTATTCTTGAAGAGGGTAGGTTGATATTTCGATTAGGAAGAAATCTCGATAAAACATCAAGAGCTTCATCAACAGGGACTTTGGTGAAAAGGCTCTTTACGTCGAAATTTATAAGTTTTTCTTCTAATTTAAGAGAGAAAATCAGTGAATGGATCATATGTGATTGAGAGATTCTACCTAGAGAATTGATAAAATACCAGCATGATATTTTGATAGCTTATAGCCATGAGACCCAATACAAGAGATAATCGGACGTAATGATATGTCTTTTTTGCGGGTTTTCGGTAGCCCGTACATATAAGGGAATGAAAGATTAATAGTTTTAAATTTCTTAGTTAATTCAGATTTGGGGCCGAAGATTTTATGGATGGATTCATTAAAAGATTTAGTTTTGTTCTTCAGAGGATTAGAATCGAGAATTTGATCGATAGCATCCTCACTTAAAATGTCGTTCAATTTTAGTAAATATTGATTTTTATCCATCAAGATAATTTAGTTAGTTTTATCAGATTTAATTAATACTATGTTCTTGTCTTTCTGAAGAAGCTTTTAAGGCTTTAAGTAACCGTTTGGGTATATTCTGGTATTTTTCACTAGCATTCAAATTAACCACTGAAAAATTTACTATTGATATACAAATTTTCACTGCATTTACTTAGAGACGGTAAATGTTGTAAATTTAATGAATCACTGTTGGAAAAGAAGAACGAGAGTCCACATTAGAGAATAATTTGTTCATCTTATGTTAATTTCCTGGGGGAAAAATCAGATGCTTTTCTGCGGGGATGAAGACATTCGCCAGGGAGATTTCATAAAGAGGATGTCAAGTTTCTTATTTAGTTTGGAGATTTTTTTTTAACCCAGGAGAGTCATAGGTGGTCTTAGCTAATACGAAGAAGTTGAGAGAGATGTTCACGAACAGAACAAGTTTCTCTCAAGTTCTGGAGGGCTTCACGCTAAAGGAGGAAACCATGCTCAAATTCTCTCTTCGTGCAGTTAATTGACTCTTCAAGGAATTCTTCAATGTGTGTTTGATGCGATGCCAATCACAGTGATGAAATCGTTATCTTTTCCTCTCAACCTCTACTCATATTTTTCCTTTTCCATGAACCCATCAGAAGTCACTAGTTGTCCAATTATTCGAATTTTCGTGTCTGATTAAAATTTGATCCTCGACCTTAATGTCTCTAATACAAAAACTATTGATCATTATTTTCGACTTGTTAAAGTTTATTTTATGAGTGGCTTGTGATAGCTCTGTTATCAGTGAATATATTCCGTATTCATTTAAGGAAAGTAATACGATATTGCTAGCCAGTATATATATACAGGTAGCTAAGATATTTAGAATTTATCCTGATTCCTTTTGTTTTTTTGTCTTAGATGTTATATATATATATATATATATATATATATATATATATATATATATATATATATATATATACACTCGAACATTTCTATAAGCAGACTTGGAATAAAACTTTGATAATTTTACGCCCAACTAGAAGTCCTAGCCGGCAAAGGCGGAAAAGTCGAGGGGTAGAAACCAAGAAAACCTCAACGATCTTTGCCTTTTCCCCACGGGGACTATAAGAACAATTTTATACGGAGCCACGTATAGCCGACTCATGTCTGGCTAGGCCCCCTCGCAGCCCTCCCCCCTCTCGCCCCAACTATGTCGGTCCACTTTGATAGACATAATTGGAGACGTAAAGGAAAGCAGGTTTGAGGATTAGCCCACTGTGGAACTCTACGGAAGAGACCACCCGGTTACGAGGCGATGCTGAAAGCTTTGGGGAAGAGTTCGCTCTAATCTCTAAGGGTAGTTTCCGGCCAAGACCACAGGGGAAAATGCAACCATCGCTGTGTAAGTTCGAAGCAGCATCGATAACCAAACCCCAGATGGGGTGGCACCCCCGGGTGGTGGTAGTTGATTCAATCACCACCCATCATTAAGTCTGATGGGTCTCCCCGGGTTCCCCCATCATTCATCCATCCCATCCCGCAGTTCATGTTCGCTGAAGCTCTCTTGCAATGGGGAAGGGGGGGGGGGTTGCCCTCCATAAAAAACTCTATAAAAAGATCATAATTTTTCAAGAAGGAAGAATCACCTGTTACAAGTAATAGGAAATAAAAACATCACCAAGAGGACAAGGGAAAATACAACCCAGGGGGTCTTCCCCTGAGGGAAAATGGAGCCTAATGGAACCACTAAAATCCCACTGCGCACCATCAGTAGAAGCAGTAGGCCCAGTCGTGAGAAGGTGTTCGAAGTGGTCTTCGGGGAACTGAAGATAGCTATGCTCCGTCTGCTCGAGGTCCCTGTAGGATATGTGGCGGTCTGCGAGAAAGAAAAAGATGTGGAGGGAATAACAAAGGAGGAGGCAGTAGAGACACTGTGTGAGATAGGTCTCCAACCTGCAATCCCGCCGCAAATACAGACACACAGGAGCGTCGTATGCAGGAGACTAGATCCTTGGATTGGCCAGCACTCCAAAGATCAAATAAAGGAGGAAATTACGACGAACCAACCATGGGCCATGGTTTTATAAATCATTAAATTCTGGAACAGGAAGGAGAATACGGAATACTCACATGTATTCAAAGTTGTATTTACGGACACATCGATGGTTCAAAAAGCGAAAGAAAATGGACTTTTGTTATTTAATGCAAAAATCAGCGGAAAGCAGATAGAAAGGAAAGAGTTTACTCCCATAAAGTTCTGCTTCCGCTGTTCCAAAATGGAGAGCCACGCGACTAAGGACTGACCCGAACAACAGCAGATCTGCTCAAGGTACAGTGAGGCTGGGCGCCATTGGAAAAATTGTGGTATTCCGAGGGAAAAGTGTGCCAACTGGGGTCAAGGACATCGCTCCATGGCTATGTCCTGCCCTCTTAAAAAAGAACTAATAAAGAAAAAAGTCCAACAGAAAAAAGAAGAGCACACCAGGAAACAAAACACAACGTACGCTCAGGCAGCGAAGGCAGTCCTCACGGAAACGGAGGCTAAGAAAACTTACCTAAGACTGGAAAATGAAAACTCCACCAAAGTACTGACATGCATCTTATATGCACATGTCAGAAACCTTACAAACCTAGGAACCTTTGCAAAGGAGCTGAACCAGATGCTTGCGAAAAACGGGATGAGCAGGATGTGGTTCCCCGATAATCCACCATCGAGAGACCTACTCCAATTACAAATAATCCCCAAAGAAATAATTAGTAAAATTCAGGAGACATAGAAGAAAAACGTTAAAGAAGTCAGACGGCCAGATCCAAGGATCGAGGCCAAAAAAGAGAGAGAGGCGGCCGCTAAGGCAGCCCAATCAACAACACAGTGTGTGCAAAGAGAAACAGAGTCATCCGATACCACGGATACCTTGGACTCAGAGGGCTCCGCATGTGAGGTGAAACCCAAAAAAGGGAAAATGAAAAGTAATAAGAAAATCGACGCCAACAGAGTAAACCTCAACATCTACGCCACGGAAGAGTTCCCCTTCCCGAAGGACTGGGACAAAAATAAAATCTGTATGGGGATAAAAAAGAAGTTCTACAAGTGGGACTTCGACGCTCAATGCGACGAGGAAACGGTTAAGGAGGCTTTGTTTAACCAAAACATCGCCTTCCACCGAGAAACATTTGTAGAACTGTTCCCAGCAGAATACAAGATAAAAAGAAACGGGAAACGTAAATCAACAACCCATAAACACTAGGACATCCACATAAGCCAGAACAGAGAATGGAAAACTAAAACAACAGGTTAAAGATCTTGATACTCAACGTGAATGGATGGAAGGGAAAATCCACGGCATACGGTAACATATTCCGTGTGCTTGATCCCGACATCATATTAATCATGCAGCATGGTATCGATACGACCAACAAACAGCGATGGCGCTGCCGTTGCCGTCAAAAGGAATCTCTCCTTCAGACACCTTCCGGATATGGACGAGTCCTTCTTGGCGGTAGACCTTCACACTTTTGTGGACAAGCTCATAATCTTGGCGGCATACCAACCACCTCGACGAAAGTACCTTTCCTCTCACAAACTTCTACACCCTGTTTGGCCACGGCAGAATGGTATTCCTTGGAGGCGACCTCAATGCCAGATGCCGAACGGCTGGCTATGGTAGCACGAACGAAAGAAGCCATAACTAGGAAATGAATATGAGAAGGAAAAACATCCAGCGTATAGGGCCGGATTTCCCGACCTATTTCACCGTAAGGTCAGCAACAAAGCCTGACATAGTCATGATAAGCGATGGCTTCCCTTTCAATTACCGTAGTGAGCCAGGCCCAACAGTCCCAAGCAACCACATATCGATCTTGACAACCATTTCTCTTGCGCCAATACAGCTCCCAATCCCTCCTCGAAAAAGCTACGCTTCGGCCAACTGGAAACGCTACAAGGAAATCCTTGCTAGATGCGGACCTAAACGGAGCAAGGCTAGAGAGGATCGATGAGGAGCTGGAGACGATAACTGGCCACATCATCGAAGCAGATCGCGAGAGTGTACCGATGAAGAGGTACAAAACTCTCCCACAACCCAGATGGACCGAAGAAATGAGAGAGATCGCTAGAGTGAACAGGGAAGTGTACGAGGAAATCAGGAGAGAAGGTGAAAATCGGGAAAGAACCACGCTGCTAAGACGCCTGAGTGAAAACCTTAAGCAGGCTATTAATCAGCAACAGGCTGAAATCTGGGACAACCTGATTGAAAAGGTTGACAGCGAGATGCGATCCGATGCGTTCTGGTGACTTTTAAACAAGTTGAAAGGTCTTACAAGTAGAGAAAAGATCCACATTAAGAAGAGCGATGACTACTTGGAAGACCCGGCAGTATTGGAAGAAAGATTCCGCATATTCTGGAAGGATGTCTTCAAGATAACACCAGAAGAAAATACGGAATTCGACTGAGAATTCGAGGGCCAACTGATTGAAGATCTGAATCAGATTGTGCATCGCACGCTCCCACATGCCTATGTCAATGAAGAGAGGATTTTGGCAGACCATGGCTGACCAACTACACCAGAAGAGGTCATAGCAGTCATAAAAACCTTCAAACAGAAGGCATCAGGCTGGACGGGCATCACGAGAAATAACTTGGTACATGCCCCCTGGCAGATCATTTAGGGAATCACGAACATCTACAATGCTTCCGTGAATACGGGCTACTTCCCTGACGGTTTAAAGATGGCTAAAATCATCTTAATACCTAAAGGGAGGAAGCCTGGTCAACTGGTGGACTACAGGCCAATATCCCTCCTGGAGATTATAGGCAAAGTCTACGAGAAGCTTCTGGCCAACAGGTTACAAGACCACCTGACCGAGCTAGAAGTACACAGCCCTCAGCAACAAGGGTTCCGCAAGAGAAGGGAGACTGACACAGCCCTTGCCCTTCTCACCGAAAAGCTCGCCCGCTGTAAAGCTGAGAGGAAATACGGAGACGTGGTGATGCGAGATGTACAAAAGGCCTTCGATAAGGTTTGGCTAAGAGGCCTAAAATACAAGATCTTAGGCCTCCAGCTGAACCCAATCCTGGAAAGAGTCCTCTGCGACTACATCATGCGCAGAAAAGCCCAAATTTCGATCGAGGGCTACATAGGACCCGAGTTTGAACTTGAAGCGGATGTTCCACAAGGTGGCTGTCTGAGTCCGCTGCTGTACCTTTTATACACACTGAAGTTACCTGATCCGGTAGGGAAGGAAGTGATGTACCTACATTTTGCAGACGACATCACACAAATCGTCCCCAGTTATTACAAACATGCTGGATATCAAGCAAGGCAGACAGCCATCGAAATCGATAACATCAATCGATACGAACGAAAGTGGAAGATCAAGACCAACCGCCGAAAGTTCCAGATCCTTTCAATTAACCGCCGAAGACGTGTGGATGTCTTGGTGAATGGCGAAATATACCCATACAGAAATAAAGGAAAAGTCCTAGATCTGCACTTTACATCCAAAGGATACAAAGTGCACATTAGCGACAGAATCTCCCTAGGCAAAATACAGCTCGGAAAACTGTATAGGTTTAAAAACCTCAGCTCCAAAAATCTTAAAACCTATACACTTCTCTGGTGCGCTCAACCTTAGTGTACCCGGCAGTGGTCATACAGGCTGCAAGCTACACCTCTCTCAGACAAATTCAGAGAGTGCAGAACAAAACAGCCCTGCTTATAGCTGGAGCACGAAGGACGGACTATATTCAGCAAACAGAACTGCACGCAAGAACAGGTCTGACCGCACTGAATATAGAACTCCAAAGGCTAGGGAGAAAGACCTGGGACAAGATAGAAGACGAGATACTCCCGAACATGAACCTCAACATAGAAATTCCGAGAGCAGTTAGGGGACGCGCCACCAGGCAAGCCCTATTCCCTAGTGGAAGGAACTGCTTTCGAGATAACCAAATCGGTATATATACGTAATCGGAATATATACGGAAACAGGTGAAGCACGTACACCTAAATGCAAAGAAGAATGAATAAAGAAGAAGAAAAAACAAGACAAACACACAAAAGAAAAAGGGGCAAAGTGCCCAATGTGAAACAAAATATACAGAACAGAAATAAAAACCTCAACCCCTGCAGAATGAGTAATAAGCTGTTAAGAAAATAAAAGAATATATATAGCAGATAAAACACTTGAAAGGCTTGAATGCCACGATGGAGGAAAAATCAAATCTATTTATCTATTTATGTAAGTTAAAAAAATAAAATAAATTTTAATAAAAAAAAAAAATGGGAGGAAAAATAAAAACCAAATAAGAAAAAAACTGAGAAGCCCTCTACACCAGGGTAACACTCAACTTCTTTTTATCTTTATATACCTACCACACATTTCCTACTTATTATATCAATTTCAATTTTCAATTTTTCTGTAAACAGTATTTGGAAAAAGAAGTCGACTTGAACGTCCGTCCTGGTGAGGCAAAGATCTAATATGGAATGTCCCTCGTCTTTCTCTAATAAATATTATAATCGTGATAAATGAAATTTTCCTTTAGATAATTTCGAAAGAGGTTAAGGGAAGTTACAACTGCCTAATAATAGCAATATTTATTTCAGTTAACAAATTTACATCTCTCTTAAATACAAAGGTTGCAGCATAAGTAATAAATGATGTACATATATACAAGATATCATGGAGTATTTACGAAAATTTCATCAATGCTGAGAAAGAACCCTAAGTAAATTTCATATCATTAGTAGATCTAACTCTGCGTATATAAAATAGAAAAAGAATATCTGTAGACACTCTTAACCCTAATAATACTTTACAAAAATACAAATTTATAATATACATAATATTAAAATAGTGAAAAGCGAAATTTGATCTTTTCACAAAATTGAAAATGGCACCGGTAACTTAGTTACTCGTATTTCCTGTTATATAAATATATATATATATATATATATATATATATATATATATATATATATATATATATATATATATATATATATATATATATATATATATAATATATATATATATATATATATATATATATATATATATATATATATATATATATATATATATATATATATATATATATTTATATATACAATACAACAGAAATCAACATTTTTAATATTATATTTAAGAAACGCTTTGAGAGATTATTTACATCCTCAGTAGTAGAAAAGGATACAGCAAGTTTGAACACAAATAAGACAAATCACCAGACATGGACTGTATAAATATTATATCATACTTTAAAGTGGAGCGTCAGGTTTATTCTGTACGGCTAAAAAAAACCCAGCAAATAGGATACGTTGGACATGTACCATTAACTGAAATTTAGAGATTATTATCATTTAAGTTATGTTAGAATATATTGATATAAACAGACTCCAGAGTTAAATTACAATCGTTAATATATATATATATATATATATATATATATATATATATATATATATATATATATATATATATATATATATATATATATTTATATATATGTGTGTGTGTGTGTGTGTGTGTATGGAACAAAACAGAAAGGGCAGTAGATCAGACTCTTTTCTGTATTTATGAAATTACATATCTATATCCTTTTTTTAATAAATCCATTGTGTTTTGAGGCATATACAAAGATATTGAAGATGTTTAAGGCAAAATATTCATAAAAATGTACATTTCTTGTATTAATCACGATTTCTTTAAGTTTATTTAAAAAAAAATAGATTGTTAACATGGCCAGATAAATTGCCACCGGACTTTTTTAGGTGAAATATCCACAATTTTTTTCATACACTCTCTGCTAAACACTAAAATATATTGACCTATATCATCATGTATTTAAATGGTATTGTCATTGAGAGCTTTAATGTGCTGAGGTTTGGTTTACGCTGTGTATTCGTTAAAGGTCTCGAATTTTTCATTATTTCGACTCCTTTCCACAACTCTATGAAATACATTTTCTTTCTAGTTCCTACCCTTTATCGAGATGAGTTCTTTAGCGCCATTTATTAAGTGTTTATTATATTTCCCCATATCACGGTATCACATATCGTTCTTCTTCTTCGTTTCCTCAGCCGCCCTTGTTGGACTTTTTTTTTTCTTCACATACATTCCTTGGTCGACAGTTGGTGAATGTAAAGGAGCCATCGCTATGAACTCTACCTTTGGACAGTGTTCCCTTCGAATCCATATGGGTCCACGCTCGAACAACAGCCGACTGGGTCCTGCTTCGACTCCTCCCTGGTCTTACAGCCACCTTTTCCTTGATCGGAGCTGCTGCACTTACACTCCTCGTCCTAGCTCTACTGCTCCTTCTCCTTCCTGATATGAAACGAGGTGGAAACACGGGTTTGCTCTGACCAGATGCACCCCCTAAACCATCTGTTCTGACCATAAGTGCAAAAGAAGGGTCAGGTTGAAAGGTCTGAGCCCTATCGCGGATCGAAGACGGGGTTGGAGAAAATGTAGTACTTCCAGTGTTACGGATTGCAGTTTCTCCTCTGCTGAAAGTGGATGTTACGTTGCGAATAGAAATTCCGGGCTTGTTCTGCGAAGGAAATGTGGCAGAACCTTTCGGAGCCGTATTGATTTTTTCTGAGCTCAAAGACTCGCCGATTCTAGCTGAAGGAATCGGAGACCCATTCCGAGATACTTTGCTATTAGCAACCCCTAGAGATTTTACCCCAGTGTCTTGAGAGACGGGAATGCTAGAATCCACGTGTCTTTCAACCTTGCGATCATTTGATTCAATTATTTTTTGTAAAATTTGTAAATTTCTTAATCTTTCTTTGCTCAAATTCCCCAAATCTTCTTGAACATTTTTTGGATTTGTTTCTAGCAATATCTTCAGATCTTCGCTATTCACCGGCAAAACGGAGATGCCACTAACATTAAAATTGATATTTGGATTAATATTTCCCCTTTTCAATTCATCTACCCGACTGTTGATCAGCCTGATAATTGCTCCGTTAATTGTTTTATTGATCAAGTTATTCAAGGAAGTCTGATGAGTCCCTTCAGAATTTTGTAACTCTTCATTCCCGTGTATCCCTTGAGGAACGGAAGTTTCTCTGGGTGTAACAGCAGAATGCCCGCGTAGAGCTTCAATTAATTCGCGTATTTGAAATTTATTAGGCTGGACCTTGATGGAATCCTTAATATTTCGTCCACTTCCTCTTAATGTTTCTTGTTTGTTCTGGAAATCCGAAGGTGTAAGTTTTTCCTCTTTCACACTTTCCAGCCTTGTGTTAAAAGAGGGTTCTACGTTGCGTAGTAGATCCAGAATGGTTTTCGTATTTCCTTTTGAGTTAAGTAAATCCCTCATTCGTCGAATCGCAATAAGATCTAAAAGTTCTTGTGTACTGAAAGTATTGGTATCCTCCCCTTGGGAGGACTGAAAACTTAGATCACTGTTTGGACTTACATTAGAAAAACTATGTTGATTGCTGTTAGAATCTGATGATATTGAAATAGGCCTATGCTCTTGTGTGACCAGCGTACTTTCTTGAAGTAGAGTCTTAGCGATAGTATTTGCATCAAGACTACCTTGTCTTAATGGAGGTGTTTTTTCATCCTGTTTTACACGAGATAGTGTATCTTGTTTATTTTCATTTTTGATGTCAACTCCATGAGTGGACAATAAATCAGGTTTTGTAGTGGACGGAAATGCACTGACATGTGAATTTGACTGAGTATTTGAAATCCCTAAAGGTCTGAAATTTATCTGATGTTGAGTTACAGGTAAAATATTCTGCCTATTACCTTGAGTTGGAACTTGCATGCTTGGATGATGGTCAGAAATATTTCGATGAGTATTATGCTGAAGGACTTGACTCGGGTGTTGATTAAGGGGTGGTAGAAGATTGGTTAAGGTCTGAGAATTGTGACCTTGGTGCTCAGTACCTGGACGAATAACATGGCCTGAATTTGGGTTGTTTGATATAAGGTCAAACGCAGGATTTTGATTGGTTAGTGTAAATGCATGCCCCATGTGTTTATTATTAGGTTGAGCATTATTATTCGGAAGATGACCTGCTTGTGCTGGTTGTTGACCATGTTCAAGCCATCCCCCAGATAACTGGTTCTTAGGAGGTCTGTGATTACGCCATTGTTCTTCTGGACTTAGGTTAGTTCTCGAAGGGTTACTATGATTGTTGCGATGCCTTCCGTCTGCAATTTTCTCGCTATTAATTCCCGGAACTTTACTTAAATTGGAACTTTGGGAAACAACCGGACGCGGGTTGTTTTTCCCTTGGCTCCCGATTTCATCATTTTCCTGAGGATCTTGACGTTGGAAAATGGTCGGAGAGAGACCAGCTGAATGCAAGTACTTGTTATTGTTCATGGATGGACTGTTCGGGAATACAACGTTGACGTCACCTGAATTTCGAGGTCTATTTCGCCCATCACCGAAGGCGAGATTACTGTTGGCATCGGAAAACGTGTGTCGATTCTTATCGGAGGGATCGATTCCCCCTACATTCGAACGGTCACTTGGGAGTCGATTGCCAGAAATTTTCTCTTGTGGAGGACCAAGGCCAAACCATCCATTCTGGTAGCAGAGAACAACGCCAACCACAATCGCGATCATAACCTGCCAAGTGTAGTAAAAAAAATCGGAGTTATTTTCGAAACCAATCTTAACATGCTAACTACTCCTAAAATGGAATATATAAATAAATAAATAAAAATACAAATTGAGTATGGTATTACACATATCCACACTTTCTGATACTTTTTTTTATTTCTAGGGGGAGAAGTTAAAGTTTAACGTAGGTATCAAAAAACTTATGTCGACCCGAATCGGGAATCCATCCAGTAACTATCTTAACGCAATGTGGCTTAACTTAACTGCCAAGGAAAGTGTTTTCACACGGATATATTTATAAGCGCAAAAATTAAAATAACATGAAAATAAACTGGTGTATTGTGATGAATGGAATGAACAAAAATGGATATTGATTAATTACAATGAATTTGTGGAAAAGAAGAGAAAATAGAAACGAGATGGTCGACTATGAGGACGAGACCGGGACAGTCAGTTTAGAACGAGTCCTCGACTGTCACTTTAATATGAAAGAGTGAGGGTTGCGTTATGTTGCAAAGATATGAAAAAATGGGAAAGTTAGATTGCGCGAAGTGTGGATAATCACCTTTGAAGGGATAACCCCGTACTTAGCAATAGGAGCTCTCTCTCTAATCGAACTAACTACGCATGTTGATTGGGTGCAGTTTTTGAAGAAAATTGGTTTGCCGCGTAAAATCAAGTTTTTGCGTTCCCTTTAACCTCGCTACCTCTATCATTGAGTAACTTCACAAGAGAATATAGCGATGGAAGTTTCGCCCTTGTGGATTCTCTGCAGAAATCCCATTCCCCATATCTCTGCGTTTAGTCAAACATAACCTAAACTTAAGCTGAGCGAGTTTGAATTAATTTATTGTAGTGCTTCACATACTGGCGGAAACTTACGAGAAGTGTGTAACATCCAATGAGCATCACGGTTTGTAAGTTGAAGCGATGCTTTCGCTTGTCTTCCTTAAATCTCTGTCGGTGCATATCCAGGTAATAGTCGTGTGAGTTGTCCTGGCTCATTGTTACTGGGTTGCGGGGCAACGACCCAGACCGGCTATTCGCCCTCGATCTTGGCAGGGCATTAACCAAGATGTCCGGTTGGGCATGGATCTCCGGGTGAGAGTGCAGAGTGGTCGATACTCGTGGAAGACTTGTTGTTCGGTTATCGAGCAGAGTAGTGAGCGGGGGATTCAGGTTAAGAGAGCGAGTGCTGTTGCTGTGGCGTATCTCGCGGCCAGTGTAGGTGTCTCCTCCATCGGGAAGGGTCGACACCTCCCGGTGGTAACGCGATAACGAGTTACTTCGACTTCCTGGCAGAGAATGTGAGTGATCGGTGAGTCGAGCGAGGGCGCTGGAGGAGTTGAAACGCCCCGACCTCTCGACTCCTTCGTCTCTCGAACTGTAGCCGCTGTTCGAGTGCCCATGGTGATGCCGGTGGCTACCGGATGAGTACTTGGTAGCTTTAGATCTGCCCCTGGAGTGTCTCAAAGGCGACGTTCGCACGAGATTGTCGTGGGTGTGGCTGTGCAAATGGCACAAGTGACAAGCGGAAACGGATGACCCAGGCATTCTCTCTCTAGAAGACGAATCGATGGCATCGGTTTCTGCCCCACGTTGAATCCCAGTCAAGCGCCATTTTCACCCGTAATGCAAATGAACTGCAAAGGAAGAAGTAAATGATCAAACGTGGCGTGTTCTCGATACCTAAGAGAAGCTTTCTAATTGTAACCTCGGGTAAAGTTTAAATTTTGAACTGTCAAAGTGTGAAGAGAGACGAGGATGCTCCAATTGAGCGATCACATTTAAAAAAAAGGCTAAA
Source organism: Ceratothoa steindachneri (assembly GCA_963969495.1). NCBI lineage: Eukaryota > Metazoa > Arthropoda > Malacostraca > Isopoda > Cymothoidae > Ceratothoa > Ceratothoa steindachneri. The sequence continues at coordinate 6,820,949 of OZ018320.1, read as the reverse complement.
CCCAAAAGGAAAAAATAAAAAATTAAATTAATTGGGGCATAAAATACTTTTTAAATATGTATCAAATGTTTGTTACGCCCTCTCCATCCCTTTTGAATCGTAGACGAGGTGCTCCCCCCCCCCCGTAGCATGAAATTCGCATAAAGAGGTCTAGGATATTATTTTTCTTTTGTACCAACCATTGAGCAGAAAACTCTTCATAAATAAGGAGGGGTGGGAACCGATTCCAGGTCAGAGTGTGTGAATATAAATTCAACTTTGGCAGGTTGATGGACAGAAGAGTGAATATGTTGTGTATGTGAAGACGAGGGGAGAGATACGGCGGTGTTGTGATTGGTTATGTGCATGATAACATATGCAAAGAGATAACTGCCACTACGGGCAAACTCAGTATGTGGTGTCAAATTTGCGAAAGGACATTGCGATATTGAAAAACGTCCAGCGACGAAATTAATTCCAGAACTTAGAAATAGATCGCATGAAGATCGGATTTTACACCACCAACTTATTGACGTATTTAAAATAATAATCTGGTTTACTAATATAAACTATAATTCAATATTTGAGCTAAATAGCCGAGCTGTAACTAGAAACAAACGATAACAAAAGGAATAGCATTGCATTAGCACATAATTTCTTTTTTATAAAATAACAAACATGGAATAACTTGGCTAGGAATCTCGTTGAAAGCATTGCATTAATTTTCAAAAATATAATTGATTTCATTATTTTATAATATATCTTTACAGGAATAAGAATTATGAAATTAATGCATTATTAATATTCTTTCTTCCTTTTACCTTTTCTTCTTCATTGACTACTCTAGAGTGGATCTAGGGTCTATACTAGTTCATAATTCTGTAATTTGAGACCTAGGTAGAAATATGGTTTCTAGACCATGTCTTTAGGTTAAGTATATTGGGTTTTAATGTTCGTATTATTGAGTGCGAACAATTCTCAATAAAATAGTTTTAACGATAGAACGTGCAATTGCTATCTCTGAGAAGACAGTGAAACTTGAACGCAAAATGGTTACCGATAACATGAGACAAAATGCTAGAAGATTCACGAGACAAGACTTTGCCATGCTGACATAATCTTGGGGGTATGTGAGAAGCACCTCTTCCAGGCGATGGTGATGGCATGGGATAAACGACAGAAGATTATCGATTCAAAACTTAACTGTTGAAAGGTTGTCCTTCGCCTCTTTGTTCACTATAGGAAGGGTAAGGTAAAATATTGTTACTACAGATCCAAACTAGTTTAAATATGTGTCCGAGATCATTAAACAGCTGCAAAATGTCTCCTCAAAATACACTTGACTGACTCGTACTGGTGCTTTCCAGAGAACAAATCACAATCCAAACAATGGCTACCGAGGGGTTCATCTGAGCCAGTCAAATTCGAAGGAGGTAGGTACACTAGGAATGTATTGGCGGGTCTGGGATTCTAAAGGACAAATCGTGATAGAATTTCTCAAAAAGACATAATATGAAAAACCTTTTAGATTAAAAACTGCATTAGGAAAGCCAAGTACTATTGTAAATTACACCGATGATTTTCTTTTTTCTATCACAACAATGCACAATTCATTCTTTTGGTGTAACTAGAGCTGTCTGGCTAACCTTACCTTTATTCACTTTACAGAGATGTTTATGGTCTCCCAGAAGTCTATTTGTTCCCCAAACTCAGAGTGGATTTGAAGGGAATCTCCAATAATGTCAAAACCGCCGTTTTGATATCGAAGAGCTCACAATTCTTTAATGGAGGATTCGAGTAACGAAAAAACTGCCATCAGCAATTTCGATTTTTTTATTTAATATAGCAGTCTACTATTTTGTACTAAAGGGCGGACAGTGTATATACAGTCATGGCCAATGGTTTTGAAACTAATATGTATTTTCTTCTTTATTTTAAAAAAATACTTGACAGGAATGATTAGTGTAATATTCAAATTATTGCAGGTTAATTAAAGAGTTAGCATTTCAGAATTATGAGAATAAACTTCATTCCTTCACTGAATCCAAAATCGCGTTCTGGTCCTGTTCTTGCAGGAGACGAGTTTCAGGAGCTTTGCGATTCAATCAAAAGTGTCAAATGATGGCAAATATGGGTTAAATGAATGATGTAAAAATATAATCTATTTTATAATATTTTTAGAAAAAATAAACGTTTGAATCTTTTTCAATTCTATAAATAGTTCTCCCCCCCCCCAAAAAAGTGTACAACCATTGTTGTTCTGCACTAAAGTGGCCTGAAATGCAATGAGATAGTTGCTAATGGTAGTGCATCTAGCAACACCATATTTGGGATCGTTAATGACTTAAAAAGAATGGTTACACTCCTGTGAAGAAGTCTTCTGAAGGCCCAAGAGCTTCAAATGAACGTCAAGATCGCCTCCCGGTAAGGTCCTAACTCATGATTGGAAAGAATCAGGTGTTAACGTTTCAATGCGTACAGTAAGGCGGAGATTTTTCGAGAAAGGTCTCAAGTGGAGAAGGGCTACGAAAAAGCTCATCTCATCAAGAAGAACCTTGCGGATAGCCTCCATTTTTGTAGGAAATATAAATAATGGACTGATAAAGAGTGTAACAAAGCAATATTCTCCGATGAAGCTCCCTTCCCCTTGGTAAGAGATTCTAGAAGTACCCTCGTTAGCGGGAGAAAAGGGGAACGTTTTCACGAGTCCTGTGTCGTGCCGCCTACAGTGAAGCATCGGTGCACTCTCCATGTATGGGGCTGCTTCCCATCTAAGAATACTGAAGCACTAACAAATTTACCCAAGAACACTGACATAGACTCGATATGGTAACAAAAAGTGCTTCATCGGGTCCTTTTTTTCAACAGTTCATAACCAATTTGGTGATGATAATTGCATGTTTCAGCAAGGGACCTCGGCATCTTCGGCCTGGAATCCTTGGTCCTCCTCCTCCTCGCCCTCCTGGTCTTGCACGGTGCTCAGATCCTGTCGGATAACATCCCTGCCATCAGGAACGCCTTCAGGGGGAAGATCTACGACAACATCCTGGAGCTCCTTTCTTCCCAGTCCATCACCAGCTTCACCAAGGCCTACCGGATCAGCTCTCGCCACCTCACCTTTGTCCGGAGCCAGCGTAACCCAGCGGATGGTGCTTCGCGTACCTTCGGAACTTCTTATTAGCCATCGGGACTACTGCTTCCTTCAGGTCTACTTAAGGAGGTATCCTCACCGCGGAGCGCAATTAGACGTTTCGCGCTGGTGCCGGCTTCTCACCGGCCCCACCCGCTGCTCCCTTCTCCCTCCCACCCTCCCTGTGCTTCACTTTTGTGTCCTCTGCCCAATATTAAAGACCGGTTCTTGTAACTCTGCTTGGGTATAAGTCCCACCTCTTGCCTGTGTCAGGCTAAGCCTGGCTCTTTTGTACTTTAAATAAAGGAAGGGTCCTCCTTCCCAGTTGAGGGGGAGGACTAAACTTTGTTATTGCAAAAGCAATAACAAAGTTATTGACTGAAAATAGAAACGGAATTTTAGGACCTTGGCCTTGAGTTCTCCAGATTTGAACCCAATAGGGAATGTGTGGGCGATAATTTCAAACTGGCGCTTGATCAACAGAAATCATCCAATTGTGAACAGTTCCGGGTGTTCATTGAACAAAAATGAAGCAATATTAGTCAAGATATCATCACGCATTTGCTCTCCAGCATGCCAAAACAAATTGAAGCAGTCCTGAAGAACAAAGGACATCATTATAAATATTGACTGCGTGCATCAATTGATTGTATTTATTAATAAAATGGGTTTGAGCTCTAATTTATTGTAAATTTTACATTCAAATTATGATACAAACAGACGTAAACAAAACTCAACGTTTGTTTATGTCTATTAATTTTCTCATATGAAAAAAATATAGTAGTCTCAAAACTTTTAGCCATCACTGTAGCACACTAACGCAACATAGATATATTTGTGCGCAACAATAAAGTTGCATGTGTTGGAGAAGGAACAAAGACTAGGTGCAGTTGGCAATAGTGTCTAATGTATAATGGGTAGCAAAATATTCCCGTGGAGAAGGTGAACCATGACGTATGTAAATGACACCAGGGAAGTAGAGAAGTGAAGATAAACAAATCAGTCCTACCAGGACACTCCGGGTAATGAGATAGAATAGGTTGGGTCCATGTCGTGGAGAGAGAGCAACTGAGATAAAGTGAAAGAGACGAAGAAGTGGAAGTGAAGCGAAATCATTAGTAGAAAGGAAACATCAGAAGCTGGTAAAGAAGGAATGATACGTGGAAGAATCTTTTAGGTGAAGGGGAATGAAACGTCCACTCCACGGTACCCACCTGACTACACCAGGGTACATACCAACCTAACCTATACTAAAACTAAACATAACCTAACCTAGCCCTTAACCAAACCCAACCTAACCTATCCCAACTTAACCTAACCTAAACTAGTCTATCCTAACTTAATCTAACCTATCGTAACCTAACCAAACACATCACCTACCTAAACCTAACCTAACCTGACACAAAACCTATCCTAACCTAACTTGACACCGAACTTAACACCTAGCCTAACCCAAACCGACCTATCCCAACTTAACCTAACCTATCCTAACCAAACCAGAAACCTTACCTAATCTAACCTAGCCTAACCTAACTCGCAATATTTAGAAATAAAATTTGAAAGTTATAAAACGTTGCTAGTTTGCATGGGCGAGTTTGGCGTGTGACTTGACCCGCCCCACTGGCGGAGGTCCAAGTGGATGCTTTTGTGTGTGATAGATGTGAATGGAAGGGTTTGGGATAGGGGATGCTGGGGCATTTCGCCCCAGGATGAAACCTGAGTGGACGAGATGTTATGAAGTGTCGATGTATTGGAGCAAAAGAATGGGTAGAGTTTGCGCCAAGTAAGCTATTAGGGGTAGGATTTGGCTCTGACTCCCACACATCACACTTCGTGTAAATAGTGTGTTTTATCGATAATAGCCTCTTCGAGCCATCATAAATCACGGAAATACTGAATTATTATTACATATTATTATTATGATTTATATTTATTATTATTTAAAAAAAAATCAAAATTTATTGATTGATTCCTCTCTTTCCCATCTCACATTCAGGTACTGCCTGGTACCTGCTCTGAGCCCGGTACCCATGCTGCAACTGACGACTAAGAGGTTGAGAGCCCTCCGGACCCTATCGCTTGCATGCGAATCGATGACTAAATATCTTCCAGATATTTTCAAATCTCTCATTACAAACCTTCTCTGGAAGATGCCCTCGTTTGTTTCCTTTATTAATTTTAGATAATCATAATAGAAGCAGGAACGAAGAAATTTAACTTTATTTGCTCTTCGTCTTTCAGACAGAGTGGGCCACTTTTTTACAAACTAATGCCATTGTAGTGCCATTATTTGGGATAGAGTTCCCTCACCTATGAACTGATAAATTATGTTTGTTTCCAATCGTGTGTTCTTTTACCCCCGGCAGAGGGGTTTACCCTGGAGGTTTTCCGTTTGTATGTATCTATTCGTCTTTGTCATTATTCGTTCTTCTTTTTTTTTGCATTCTCTGCCTTGTCGCGAGCCCTTTTCGTTTTTATTTATGGCATTGGGCCAGTTTTTTTTTTATTGAATCCGTAGCAATCTTTCTGCATTTTCTTCTTACTCCTATTGTTATCTTTGCATGTTTTTCTTCGAATCCCCACCTTAGAAACTGTGATATCCTGTCTTTAGAACTCCATGAAGTCAACCTATGCTTGTATTTCCCTAACAAACGCCTTTCTTTATGAAGTTTTTGTTATTTTTTGCTTAATTTTCAATAAATAAAATATGGTCTATCCAGAGGCCTTGTAGACTGATCGGAAGTTAAATCACCCGTTCGGCTACTTTCAAAATCCCATTCTAAATGACGCAAAGCACAAAAAAGTGGTTTACATTTCGAGTTTTTATCAAAGGCATCATTAGCGACATGTCACAAGTTTGGGGGGATTTCGACAGCTGAAAAGTAGAATTAGAGCGATTTTAAAAGGTTGTAAATTACTTAATTACTTAAGAGTATTTCCATCTGTTTTGTGTGTTGTGGTCTGGTTTGAATTTCTGTATGGGTATGTGATTGATATCAATGGATTTCTTGTACTATAAAACTTGTTTAATGCATCTCTGAAGTTTGCGTGAATTCGTTAAAAGTTTTCTGTTTTCTCATTTATTCTGTCCTCTATAATTTTGGCATTTTTTATATTTTATAGTTTTGACAGTTTGAAGGTGGTTTTAGAACAAAAATTAGTTATCTATATTTGTTATAATACTAATAATAATTGATGTTAACGCTTTCACGTTAACGTAGGTTAGATTTATAACGCATTAACGGATTAACGATTAACTGTGTGCACATCTAAGAGAAATATAACTATTATAATAATTCTACAAAAGAAAGAAATATAGCAAAATATTTCCAATGCAATAAATGTACATATTTATTGCATACATAGATCACCAAAATCCCGACGAAGTGTACAATATGGGCGGACATAATGTAAGCAAAGGTTAGAAAATTGTTCGAGATATTCATTTCAAGGAGCCTAGAAGTTTCAAGACGTGTTGTAGCTTCCCCCAAAGGGAACACACTTCTCGATTGCATATCCAGGATTTTTTTTTATTTAAATCGAAATAAAAACTCAACACAATGTCATACAACAGTAAATGTTTAAAATGTCCTCGAACTCAGAGATTGATCTTTCTCAATTCATTGACAAAGAAAACGATTTATATTCTTCTACTTAATTATTTTTATGCGAATACTTATTTTACTTTTCAACAAGGGAATTTTCTCACTACGGAGAGACTTTGTGTTCACCGTAAATAAAGCGCTTGTAATACCTCACTCATAATATGCAGTTCACTTTTGCTCTCTTCATCTGCGAAAGGACACTGGAATCTTAGAATGTCTTCAACGGAGAGCGACCAAATTAATCCTTAAGCTTAAAATTAAATCCTATGAAGTCAGACTGAGAAATCTTAATTTGCATTAAATATAAAATTGTCGCTTAAAGTATGAATTACTCGTGTTGCATAAATAACCGATCGGTCACTAAGAATAGCGGTTTAAAGCTTATTAACAAAAGATTTTACATAACTTTTTCTCGTAAAAAAACTACTTATAATTGAAATAAATGGCCTCCCAAGTCATTGAAAGGGCTTCAATCAACGTGTTTAAGAAAAGAATTACTAATAGAAGTAACATTGCGTATAACATAATTTACTTCCTCATTCTTTCATTCACTCTCACATTCTTCCCTTCAATCTACGTTCCTGGATTGCCCTGAAGGGGAATTATAGTCCTATTTTGTCCGTAATTATGTGTATCCACGCAAAAATAAATTGACACGTTTTATCTATGTAGTGATAAAGGAAAAAATCGGGGAAAATGGAACATAAAAAAGAACCAAAATGCAGAGATAATTAAGCAAGGACCGATATACCAAAGGACAAGGGTCAAATTATAACTACTAAAATCCGTAAAAGCGATTGCAAGAATAAAAGATAAACAACAGAATTAAAATAACGAAAACGAGAGTGAACAAAGATCTGATAAAATGATGATACCACGAGAACCAGAACACGTGGCCGTGCTCATTTGTCCAGGCAGGACAAGGGAAGGAGAGAGTAGCGGTTCACTTTCCGGTCCAGGGCTATCCGGACCGGTCGAGAGGAGATGGCCTCGGCCCGTGACCTTCGTTTTATTTTTAATTTAAGAAAGAAAGAGTAATTGAATAATCCCAGAAGATAGGTAGTGAGAATAGAAAGGGTGGATAGACAGCCGTAGAAAAAGGGAATTTGAACACCAAGAAACCAAATAGTGAAAAAGGCTAGGAATAATAAAAAATCCACTTCTGAACCTTGATCACACTTGATCAAAATTAGATTAAGCCTCTCCTTGCGCCACTAATAAGAACTATCATTACTTTCAAAAGGCTGAATTGTTATTTTCTTTTTTTCTGTGTGTAGTTGTGGGCCCAGATGGCGGCAATAAAAATTTATTTCAGAGCGTCAAGTCATCTGCAATGTTTCTTTTCAACACATGGATCAAAATGCTTTAATGAGGAGATGATAAAAGATCTGGAACATCTTTCTTGGCTGTTAAAATTGCCTCGGCATCTATATTATATTCATAAAATGCTACGCAAAAGACTTAACAGGTGCTATTCGTTTATTTAATAACTTTGAGCACGAATCTGAAAATTATAACTCTCACAAGTAAATGTACTGACGGAATGTATGAAAGAATAGTGTCGTCATATTACATACTATATCAAATTCACTTTTTAATAATATTAAGTGATATCAACTAACTATTTGTCATCCTGGTCTTCAATGGTCTCCACAGGTATAAAGGTACCGTACTTAAGACATGTTCTGTCCATCTTCCGTTTCTTCTATCAAATTCTCCTGCCCATTACAGCTTCAGCACTTTTCTCGATTATACATGTTATTGTTCTTATCCAATATTCTTTTTATAGCACAGGAGGGTGCTATAAAATTCCCACAGTATACAACAGCCTCCCTTCCCTCTAACCTGGTCTCCTCAGGACAGCCTCACAGAAAGCGCGATCCCACCTAATTGTGGTAACGTTGACGGGGCGAACAGCTCAGGCTTTAGGGACAGAGCTTTCTCCATTAATCTCCAAAGGAGTCGGAGGGAGAAGAGATCCCATCTGATCCTAGGGAGCTATAAACAACGACAACAACATAGCCTATGGGGATCATTTCTACTTTATAACTCTCTTTAATTAATTATTTGAGTCACCCTCAGTTTTTGAGTTCTTTTGTTGTCTTTAAAGATATAGCAAGAGTTTTGGTAACGACATCCCAAAAAATTTGCTCTGCGAATTTCCTTTCCCAAGTTGCCACCAAGAGTTGAAAATTTCTTAAGTGCAGCTATTCTTATACCTGCTCTTAAATTTTATTACAGGTGAAGAACAAGTAAAAGCAAGAGGGAATAGGAATAAAAAAACAGTTTCACAACTCTTTCTTTCTTTACGGTCATATTTTAGATTAATATTGATTTTATTATTGGAAAAAAAACTGTAGTGCTTTCAACAACCTTCTAGAAAGTAGGGGGTGTGGTTGAGCTCCTCGAATCCGCACTCGCGCAGGGCAGCTTGTGCAACTCTGACCTTGTGGCCCTACAGTTTGTAGGGCCACACGGGATTGCATATACACCTGCTTCATTTGGCTGATCCACGGGCTTGGTCGAAGGAAAGATTTAAAGATAGAAAAGGGGTATTTAAATGTGGTTAAGCCTGGGTAAATATTTAATCCCGTGTGGTTCTACAAAATGTCCCCCATTTTACATAGGAGAGACCGGAAGATCCTTGACGAAACGAATTTATGAACATGAAGGTGATGCCAGACGAGGCACTACCCACATTCAGTATTTTTGATCATATTAGCAACTTCAACCACCACATGGCTATTCAAAGACACAAATCATATATAATTGTAAAGATTTCAGTAAAAGAAAAATAGTAGAATCTGTATTAATATGAGAAATTCCGAATTTTTATTTGTCAGATGGGCAATTGAAATGCAACCCCCATTCTCATAACCTCATCGTAAACAGCTTAGTCAACGATCTTAGACTTGTACCCACTGATTAATGATTCTTTTTCCCCGTTTTGTGTTTCTCTGTGTTTTTTTTTATTTTTGTTTTTCTGATCTGTACGCTATTTATAGACTTTTATAACAATTGCATTCTCAGTATACGACTGAAGAAGGTATTAAAAACTACTTACTGAAACTAGTCTCGTAAATTAAACTTTTGGCTCTTATACAGTGGTTTCACTATCATATACCATAACTCGCCATTGAGTTATTTTACTTATATATATATATATATATATATATATATATATATATATATATATATATATATATATATATATATATATATATATATATATATATAATTCTCAGGTCAGTCAGGGTTATTAAGTGCGTGTGTAATTAATACTTTGAGAGATGAGAGAGAGAGAGACACTTGAGATATTGCCAGACAGTGTCAGGTAGTTTTCAATTACCACTACTATTCACTAATTCATTTCTCTCATTCGAAGAAGTTTGACTTGCTGCTGAGTGCCGCAGCTCTGGATTGTTTCATCCCACTGAAATACTTGAACCTTTCTGCATTCCAGCATTGAGTAAATTACTTTATGAGTAGTATTACTAGTATTAATTATAACCAGTCAAGCCCAGAATCGAACTTATGTCAGAAATTGATTCTCTGGGAAAATGACCCTGCATTAAATCAACATTTATTTTTTTGTTTTGCTGAATTCCAGTGGCCATTTATCAGTTCCTTTATAAAACCGCAGAGTCACGAAAATGACCGACTTGGATTGCCCGTTCGCGGCTCTGTGAAGTTGCTCAGTTGCCACTGAAAAGTCAAGAGGAAAAATGTGCCTCTGTTGCTACTGAAAAGTCAAGAGGAAAAATGCGCCCCGCATTTTTTTCTTACTTCCGTATTTTGGCTTTGAAACCTCACACGGGGGAGAGGGGGAGGGGTTTGTAGTTTACAGTTCCAATGATATGTGTACAAGCGTGGTTTTTATGAATAAATATTAATTAGGTTTGCTATATAAGTCTTTGTAATTCTAAACCTTTTTTCATTAGTCTAGATTTTCAATAGAAATAATTTTGTTATATTTTTCCATACTTTTTCTCCCGGACTGAACATTTACTCGTTCTTAACACTATTTCCTTTCCTTTCTTAATGAAGGGAGGTATAAATTAATTCCAACAGCAAAATATTTATGCAGGTGTATAAATATATATCCCAAATTATATTTATAAGTACTGTTGGTAAATGGACAAAGTTCAGTCTAAAAAATATGCGAAATATCAAAAAAATAATATACAAAAAAACATATCGAAAAGTTGACGAAATCAGGTAAAAATTGGAGAAAATCATAAAAAAAAAGGTGGCAAAATAAATTTGAATTACGGAACTATAAACGAGATGACGCTTCTCATGAGAATGAGGGAAATTCACACGAACCGCCAGGCTTAACCTACATTTGTTTTAGGAACTATAATCGAAAATGTAATCACAACAGTTTAATCCACCTACTCTTTGCTTCGTAACCAAACTTTTCGATCCATTCAACTAACCTAACCAATTTTTTAAAATTTTACAAAGATGAGGTAAAGAGACACTGAAATGTGCGGAGATTTCTATGATTATATAAAGATTTTTGCCGGTGCCATAAACTCCATATACGCAGTGCCTAGTCTACACATGATGTTAAAAAAATCAATCGAACGTTCGTAGTTGTTGAAATTATGAGGTCTCCATAGCTACGAATTTTCGATTGATTTGTTTAACGTCATGTGTAGACTAGGCACTGCGTATATGAAGTTTATATCACTGAAGATTAATTAAGTTCATTTTCTTAAATAATTGTTACTTATCAGATTAAATTTCATACAGTCCAAAATTTTTGTGTTTCGGAATTTTTCTGCCATTTTAGAAAATTTTAATCCAGGGTTATTCTTATGGATCCTCAAATGGCAGGAAGACATCTTTCAGGGGGCCTAGCCCGACCTTTTCGTGAATCTGGTGATATCCTACCCTTTTCATTAAATTTAACTATAATTCTGTTAACGAAGGGTCTATTCTAAGATCTCTATCAATTTGTCTTTGTGAAAGTTCACCCGATTGACCAACAATCCGTCCTCTTTAAAAATCTGAAATTTCCTTGGAATTTTGCTTTCCGGGTAAGTGTAAATATTACAATATCAAACTTTGAAAGGACAAACAAGAAGTAAATAAACGAAGGAAGTTTTATGATAAAACGTTTTTATTTAGATATTTTCCATTATTTTGACTAGTTTTTGTATTCATCTTTTCAAAGTTTACTATCTTAAACGAACCTAAAACCAAATGACTCTAATTTCTAAACCGCTTAAAAGTTCCTGAAAGGCTGGTGCGGGTCACCATCCTAGATCACCTGTCCTCCTTCAAAGCTGATGTGTTCCTTCAGACTGGTTTAAAGCAAGAAATAACACTGAACCAGCTCCCCTACATGTAAAAGACTGCATTCACCATGCGGCCGAGGCTAGTCAGCTTTTATTCTGGTAGGACTAAAGCCTTCGGCAGCAGTTGGCACTGTTGTTACTACGTAGCATTGGTGGGCGTTATCGCGATAACGATATCGGGGTATCAGTTATCCGATATTTTTTCCCCGCGTTATCTATACATCGGTATCGCCGATACTTTTGGTTCAAAACTAGCGATAATCGATAATTTCAGTTTTTGGTTCCAGTTTAGCACAGGGGCGAGCCGCGCGTGCCTTGGAGGCAGAAATAGGTAGGTCCGAGCTGGGAGGAGTATCCTCAAAACCTATGAGGAGATAAAGGAGAGAGCCTCACCAGGTAAGAAACTAAGAAACAGTATTTAAATATTCTTACTATTGTATTATAAAATAACGCTATATATAGTCAATAATCAATATTGTATTATAATTTTGGATTTATCGATTTATCGGTGATCACCTTATCAGGCGATAAATTTATCGCCAGTTATCGAATATCGGTCATCGCCGATAAGGTTATCCTTATCGATTTTTCGGTTATTGCGATACATTTTTTCGTTATCGCGCCCCACCTATACTACGCAGTTCTCCTTCGTCACTTCTGTGATTTCCTGAGTGTCTTTGTAAGTGGGCTTAAGTGGTTTCGATCATATATTTCATCTCGTATTCAATCTATTCATATAGGAAATTATATATCTCGGCAGGAAGAGGTATGTGTTGATGTTCCGCAACGGCTTGTTATTTGTATTTTTTTGTTTCGCATTTATATTATTCCTCTTAATATTCTTATGTTTTATCTTGGTCTACAATATGATTTCTATATTAATAACATGCGAAGCCATCTCTCCCTTTCCTCATCCTTGTTAGTTGAGACTCTTAGAAACCTACGATCTGCCCATGGTATCATCACTAAATGGCTGTCGGATAACTTTCTGACACTCACATATGATAAGACAGGTATTTCTGGTAGGAATCCCCTGCGGATGTGGCTCACAGCGAGCAACCTTTCCCTATCTTAACCTAGGCGTCACCTTTGATAGTAAACTATCTCTCAAAATTATGTTACTAATTCAGCCGCATCCGTTTTCTCATTTTAACCACAGCATTTTTGAGTTTGCCATCCATACCTTCGCCCCCTCCCGTCTTCACTAATGCAACACATTGCTGGATCACAGGGTTTCAATCTTGTCCTGTCTAACTAGTTCAAAACATTACAGCCCTTCTTCCACTGCACCGGAGACGTTTCTCTAGGGCGACTCCCTACAATGCGAATAGAAATGGCTGCTCGTTCGATACAGAATCCCTTTCAAGGTCCTTTTTCATATAAATAGGACCTTAAAATGCCTCAGTTCCATCCTTACTGACCCTATTCCAGCTCCTCGGCACCATATGCGATGGCGATTCTACCCTACTGATTGTTTGTCTTAGTCGTTTGTGTTGCATGAGTGATCGAGCTTTCTCTGTATTTAGTCCGAAGTTGTGGAATGATCTTCCCGTTGCGATGATCTCATCGGTCTCTCACAAAGCCTTTTGTTTTGCCTTGAAGACCTGCATCTTCTCTCAGCCTTTTATTTTATTTGAAAGACAGAATTAATGCGAAGGCATATTTCATTCAAGAGCGCCATGAAAAAATCCCTTATTTATATTATTATTATTATTGAATCAACAACTCAAAATATTATCTTTTTTTCCTCGACTGGCATTGATGAGACTAATTTTTCTAGTTTATTTGGGATGTTTTTCCAAAGATTAATTTCAAAGTGTATAAATTATGAAGGAACTTTTTAATGTTTTAAGTTCTCGATCTGTAAGGCGTACAATTGAGATCTCTGGTGGTCAGTGCAGGCTTCCAAGAGCTCCAGACGCTTCTTCCTTGTTCCTATATAGTATTTCCACATCTTTGACCTGTATTTGTCTATTATCTTGTTGAGAATAAATCATTGAATAATAAGAAGAAACAAATTTGGTACACAATGGTAATTAAGTATTTGTATACATTTCCTTAACCATTTTGCCATCAATTCTGTAAATATAACTTATTCTTTGCATAGTAAAAGCTTTTGAAACAAGAATATTGCCATCTCGATGATTCATAGAGAGAACTAATTACTCTGTGCTTTACTTTTCATTTATTTTTCGTCAGGCTGCCTGTTTTTTGCACCCCCAAATTATAATTTTGGTTATCTATATGGTCAGCAAACTTTAAGCGCTTTTTATCTTTGACTAACGTGATAATGGTTTCCTGACAGGGAATATTTCAAATATAATCAATGTTGACTAAGTTTTCTTGAAACAGTCGATCTTGAGACTTATTTTGTGGAAGAGATCTGTTGACCTGTTGCATTAAACCACCGGCTGGGGTTTTTTTTATTTGAACCTATTTTTCAGAAGAAATCTTATATCTTCAGAGAGTTATCAGGGTTTTTCTTTTATTTTTCTTGTTCGAAAACTGACCTTTTCTTTTTCTCTCTCTAAAGTATATTTTAGTGTAGTTGGCGAACGCTAGATGTATGATGCGATCTTTCGTAATGCTCAGCCAGCATTTCTCAAGACTTTTCTCCTGCTTCTCTGCTCTCGAGGCAATTTGGATGACTTTGCCATTTGGATACTTTCAAAATTTCTTTATATTGCAAAATTACAAAGATTTCTTTTTAATCTATGAAGAAAGAAAAGAGAATATTTCACTAGGTATAAAATGTTGCTCAAGTTCAATTGAGTAAGAGCTTGTAAAATCACAAAAATTAACGCAAAAGATATATTTTATATGTAAATTAAATGAGTTGATTCCATGAGAAACGTTAGTAAAAGTAGTCTCATAAATACCAACAGGATTAAGGCTGACATTAAAGAAAAAGATTTCTTGTAGATTATTGATTTATCTACTAATTTGAAGGTTAATTTAACAAAAAGAAAATATTTTCGTTAATGAAAAGAATAAAGACATTATTAAATTTGATGGTATATTTTCATTACTACCTCTTATTAAATAATTATTTTTTTTAAATGATGTTCTCATTACTTTTGCACAGCAATATATATACATTGATGGTAATTATAAATTAAAGTGAAATCGCTTGGAATCGCGCTTTCGCCTGTACGTAATCTACATAAGTGAGAGAAGGCCAGGCAGAGAGGGAGAGAATGTGTCACGTATGTTTGCATCGAATCTCCTTGAAGTTTATCATCATATTTCTTCCTTTGCCCACCATCCCATCTTCTAAGTCACTCCTCACTTTCGTCAGAATATTCCGAGTGTCTCTTCTGTTTTCGAGAAACCAAACCATTCCTTGGCCAAATCCTTACTCAAAGAGCAACGTTCTTAGCAAAAAGATTTGAAGAGCAAGTTCACTACGAGAAGAGGAAGAATTCGCTTGCATTGCCGAAGAAGATAAGAGCGTCGTATGTAGAAGAATATAACGGCACAAATACCCGAAGGTCGTGCGTAGGTGGAATAGGTATAATGTTAAAAAGAAATGATCAAATGCAAGTATAAAAAATGAGAAGATAAAAGCCCAAAAATATGTAAATACAAGTACACAAATGAGCATATACAAGTGCCTCATAACCGAGAGTACGAGATGATCCCACCTTGAAAACAAAATTTACTTGGTTATTATCCGGTTTTTTAATGAAATGGACTTTGAAAGAAGAGTTTGGGGAGAATGGAAAACGTAACATACACATACAAACAAACCTACACACAAAGACTAACAAGTCGATGTTCGAACAGTTCCAGAAAGATAAGGACAGTGATAAAAAAATTATAAACAGAAAGCGAATAGATCGGATTGTTAAAAGGTCACTTGAAGCATTTATTCGTTAACATTTTAAGTTCGAAAGAAACTCGGTAGGTTTTTGTGTCGCTCGGACCCACTAAAATTTCCATCCAGATAATTGAAATGTCTTTAATTCATTCTAATATAAATTATCATTAATTGGCTCGTGGAATCTGTATCTTAGGTTATTCAGTACATGCACCCCTCCCCCTTCCCGCTACACCGCCCACACCTCCATAATACACTGAGTTACCATTCCTAATAGATTTACATTAATACTCATTAATTTAAGCTTGGTATCCTCTTACCAGCACGTTGGATTCAAGAAAGTAAAGAAGTCAAAGTATGAATATGATGGTGGGTTATTCTCAACCTTTCTTTCTCTTGAGACGGTAGTGAAGTATAAATAGGTTTTAGTTTTTATGAGGTTGAAGGGGTCTTGATCTCTTAAAAGGGTTTTTGCTTGGTAGGTAAAAAAAGGGGAAGACACTGGTCGAATCGTAAGTTGGAAGAATCCTTTCATTTTCATCCAGGATTTTGGTGACGTCGGATTGCAACCAACGTGAATTTGGGAAGCGTTATGATGCCACCATATCAATTACTACGTCGGTTTCTTTTAGCATCCGTCTTTACTTTCTCTCAGCATAATTTTCGTTTGTTTAATGTAGTGATATATATGAGGGAACATGTCCCTTCTTAGTTGAAAAAATACAGGTATACACTATCGAAATTAATTGCACTTTGGATTGTCAATCAAAATCGTACTACTAGTCTACTACTGACGAAAGGTACTTCAAAAATACCTAAAAAAAACATAGCATTCTGAGTATCACCCTCTCTTTTTAAATGCAAAGTACTAAATCATAAAGTTCTCCCCCTGCAACCTTTTACAGTTCGCACAATTAGTCTTGTCACACTTTAGGGTGAATTTCGTTCAGAGTGACAATTTAAGATATTATATAATGTGAGATGGAATGTTTGGGCTAGATTTAGTCAGAGATAAACTAAATAGTACATTTATCAATAAAATTAATTTAATTTAGTGATTTTTATTTTACGTTATTGTGGTATTTCAAGCAGTGCTCTAGAAACATTTTGAAACGGTTTTGTTTTAAAACAGGGGTGCTAAATTTCCCCTTTTTATTTTTCTAGGTTAATTAACTTAATATATTTATTTAATTTTAATCATCGATACCACGAAAATATTAGCACTAAAATCAGTCTATTTAATTCCAATAATTAAATTTCCAACTTAACTGGTATAAAAAATATTATTACTTGACAAGAGCACAGCTTAGCGGCAGTCATCCAGAGCTATTTGAGGATTTATTGAACACAAATACTTATATTATTGTTAATTTACTTTCGTCTTAAACATTTTGAAAAAATGTGACATGACTAATTTTTAGCTGTTTATCATCCTACCCAATGTTTCTACTCCTTTCTTATGAGTCTTTTCTTCATCGTCGAGAGACGGGTCTCTTTTGAGCCTTTAAAAAGAGAACAACTTATATTTTCGGCCCACAGAAGGAAGGAACTCTTGGTAGCTGAGTCGATCAAGCGTTCGATTTCCAAATTCAAGGTACTAATTTCAAATCCAGCAAAAGCGTACACAAAACTTTAACACACGGAGGGAAATGGCCGAATAGGGAAACACGTGCATGGTTTGCCCGTAGGAGCAGATAAATCTTCACAAATTTCATTATGCACATAGACAATCATAATACCACTGTCCCTTCCTCCCTATGTTCACACACACAAAATATCCACTCGGTTGATTCATATACCGCTATGCGTAAGCATGTGGTCTCTATGTTAACGGAAATTCGGTTGATTTATATAAGGCTATACGATTTCTATGGTAACGGAGATTCGGGATATTCATATAATGCTATGCGTCGGCTATGTAGTCTCTATGGTGACGGAAATTCGGTTGATTTATTCAACGTTATGTGTAGGCTCAGCACTGCGTCTATGGACTTTCTACCACTGAAGAATAATTAGGTTTTTGGTTTTCTTGAATAAATGCTATTTATCGAAGAAAGATTTGTCTTGCAATAATATTCTGGAGGTTTTTTAAAAGACTTCCCTTCCCTATTTTCGCCTTACAACAAATGACTTAGCTGTGTTCTCTTTGTACTAATAAGTTACCACTCCAAGCCCCCCCTGCCCCTCACTTCAAAGAGATATAGAAAGTAATTTACTTATGTGAGCGGATGCGGGCGCAGTTTTGAATTTCGGCGATCGCGCAACGGGGTCTCGTTCGTATTTCTGAGTAATGAAGAGAAATAGAGGCTCTTTTTTAGAATATTCCCAGACTGATGATGGAAGCAGGGTAATTTCGAAACGTCTCTTTGTAATGAATAAAAATATCCTAGAAAAACGTCCTTTTCTCAGTATTTTGAAGTTCGTCACTGTACCTCGCTGTACTTTTGTGTATCTGAACTTTAGGTACGAACAAATTGCTTGATTCTTTTCTATACACCTTGCCAGTCTCGGTATTCTTTACCTATCTTTCCCATTTATTTAAAGTCCCTCTTTTAATTCTTTTCCTAAGAGGGGAAACTTTTGACTTTATTTAAAAAAAATAGTTTCTTTTCTCAATTAAATATTCAATTATGGCAACCATACCACAGGATGGTGCCGTCTAGTTCACTACACATGGTACCTAGGGCTATTGCGCGTCCGGGATACCGCATTACCGACTACCCAGGAAGCAAAGCTGTGTTTTTTTAAACTCTAGCCACCCTGGAGGGCAAGAATATATACAGTTGTAGAGTGATCGGTCACTTTCAAATGGATTTGACACAACCACACTACCTAGATGCAACCCTGGTGCCCTCCCCCCCGTCACACTTGGAGTCTAAACTGCGTGGACCGCTAGCACAAGGCGGGGGGGGGGGCTATAAATCCCCATAACTTTTACAACGACCCCCTCCGCTCTAATCTGATCCCTCAGATTAGAAGTAAGGTTGACGGGGCCTAGATCACAGGTTGTAGGATCAAAGTTATCTCCCTTAATCTCCCAAGCCGTGGGGGAAGCGGAGATCATCTGCTCCTGAGGATCAATGCAACAATAACAACAAAAATCACCTCATTGAAGTTAGTCGCCTATATGGAATCAAAAATAAAAGCCTCTCCTCAGGAATCAGAATCCTTAGCTTAGTTACACCCTGATAAATGGTCCCAAATCGTTCCAGCTGTATTTATATGGTTAAAAATTACGTAAATATCACCGTCCCTAAGAACTACCGAGAGCCAGTGACCATCTTCCTTGTTACTCGGCTTAGACCGGGGACTATGTGATCATTTCATAGAAACCTGTGCTCCAAATACTCGTTACTGTGGCGTTGCATAAGTTCAAATGCCTTAATCAGTGCCAGATGACACTCAAGGGAGGTAATCAACCCCATTATGGAAAATCCCAAACAGCTCATGGTTGCCATGGGGACTACCGGTTTACCATTAGGAGAACATATACTCCATGGTAACTAGACGAGCAGGCAAAGAACGCCTCTCTCTGCGATCGTGGGAGGTTAACTCTTGCCTTGTACATACAGTAAACTATTTAGTTGTGGCACACTATTAACTAGCTAGTGTTATTGATGCGACACCATAACCATCATATATTTGTTTGTACTAGGAGAATGAATGCAAAAAATATATAATTGTTCAACTGGTGAATTAATTGTCCAAGAGGATTTTCAATTGGAAAATTATAAATTGATAGAGACTTAATTCAGTATTTGCAGTCAGTTCAGCATAATTGAACCTCCACAAATAGATCAACACTCAGTAGGGACAATTTTCCATTAACTCTAACTTGGAGTTGGAATGGAAAAAATAAAAAAAATTCGTCCACCGAAAACACACATTCCATGGGCACCAGCGACTCCCGGTCAGTATTTAGACAGTGATTATTAACTCGAAAAGATCAAGCGTGACGCTTAGGACCTTCTACGAGTCCAATAAGGATTAATCACCAGTCTTGCGGATGTGTAGAGGGGAAAACACTTTTTCAATATTGTGGATTTGAGTTGACTGTTGCATTTAATGGTTGACTCTTTTGTAGCGACAAAAGTCGATCCCCTCAGCAAAGGGGTTAAGCACATCTTAGAGTTCGAGGTGATTTTGCCGGAATTTTCTATCTTTATGGAGACCCGCAATTATGCATTATTGATTTTAAATAAGTGATATATATATATATATATATATATATATATATATATATATATATATATATTTATTATTATTATTATTATTTCGCGTCGGTATTTTAAAAGGGTTGTTATCTGCCTTAGTCGAAGTGCATTGAAGATCCGGCGTAACCAATCTAGGTCACTTAGCGTCATTGGTATTGGGAATTATCAACAACGGTTCACCTTTTTTCATTTATACCTTTGCACTTTTCCTTGTGCACGATTAGATATCTCTCGGTGGTAACAGAATCAAATTTATGTATTAATCACAAAGTTAAGAAACCTAAAAAAATCTAAACTGAAGTTGAAATCAACTCCTACGCAAAGCAAACTTCTGAAGTCTTTTAAAATTCGATTCCTCGGGGAAGATGGCACTGTTAATCGATCGAAAATGTTGATTCCGAAGGAATCTCGCGATACCTTGACATAATTAAATCTTCATTTCCTCTTTCACACTTACGAAACAGATCATGGAAGTGGAAAAGATAACGTGATGTTTCATTGTTGTGAAGTAGAAATACGACGCCTCTGGGCATAATTATTTAGAAGGAATTTTTTATTTAGAGGCAATAACAAAAGGAGACCAGTTTATACCCGGCGTCATTTTATTTACATAGTTATAGTCCTGTCAATAGGTTTTACCACTTTAAACATACGTGATTGGATAGATGACCTCTGATATTTGTTCGTATATACCAGATGTAATGACGTAGGCGTCCAATCTAAAATCCACACTTTTTATTTCAAAAATTCGGAATTACCACCAAAATGTGGTTTCCAAATCAAGGACAGAGTTTATTGTAAATGGCAAAAAGTGATTAACGACGCTTCAAATGTGGTCTACTTTTTGGTGTCTTCAAACGACAATGACTTTACCTAAAACTCACGGGGAATAATGGCAAAAATGAGGCGCAAGTTGGTGTCCGTTATGGATCCTGGAACAAAGGGCGCGGGTTTGGCGCCGCACAACGAAGAGAACTGTAGAGATGCTCACAATTTCACTTCCTCTCTCACCGAGAATGGTCAGATTGGTTTTGATTTAAATTATCATCATTTATTGGTCGATCCCCTTTTGTACCACCTTGTTTCCGGAGGTATAGAATACCCCTTGCGTCTACAGTAGGGAGTGTTAAAGTTTGTTGTTTAAATATTTACTTCCTGAAATTCTGCCCCTTAGGATAACATTCACTCCCATTTTTCCTCAATAAAGAAAAATCGGATCAACTGAAGACACGCCAGCCCAGTTTAAAGCAACTGAAGATACGCCACCCCAGTTTGAAGAAATTGAAGATACGCAACTCGAGTTTGAAGCAACCAAACATAGGCCTCCCCAGTTTAAAGCAATTGAAGACACGCCAGCCCATTTTGAAGAAACTCAAGATACACCACCCAAGTTTGAAGCAACCGAAGATACCCCACTGGAGTTTGAAGCAACTCAAGATACGCCACTCCAGTGTAAAGCAACTGAAGATACACCACCCCAGTTTGAAGTAACTGAAGATACGACACCCCAGTTTGATGCAGCTGAAGATACGATAACGCAGTTTGAAAAAACGGAAGATACGCTAGCTCAGTTTGAAGCAACTAAAGATACGCCACCCTAGCTTTAAGCAACCGAATATATGCCACCCCAGTTTGAAGCAACCGAATATATGCCACCCCCGTTTGAAGCAACCAAAGATACGCTACCCCAGTTTGAAGCATACCCCCTTCCCCCCCAGTTTGAAGCAATTGCAAAACGCCACCCCAGTTTTAAGCAACCGAAGATAGGCCACCCCATTTTGAAGAAATTGAAGATACGCCCCTTAGTTTGAAGCAACTGAAGATACACCCCCCTCCCCTAGTTTGAAGCAACTGAAAAACGCCACCCAGTTTGAAGCAACCGAAGATACGCTACCCCATTTTGAAGCATCTGAAAAACGCCGCCCCAGTTTAAAGCAACTGAAGATACATCCGCCTAGTTTGAAGAAATGGAAGATACGCCACCCCAGTTTAAAGCAACTGAAAAACGCCAATACAGTTTGAAGCAAGTGAAGATACCTCCCCCCATCCACCACAGCTTGAAGCAACCGAAGATACCCACCACAGTTTGAAGCAATTGAAGATTCACCACCCCAGTGTAAAGCAACTGAAGATACACTACCCCAGTTTGAAGTAACTGAAGATACGAGACCCCAGTTTGATGTAGTTGAAGATACGACAACCCAGTTTAAAAAAACTAAAGATACGCCACCCCAGTTTGAAACAACTGAAGATACGCCACCGAAGTTTGAAGCAACCGAAGATACGCCACCTCAGTTTGAAGCAAGTGAAAAACGCCACCGCAGTTTGAAGCACCTGAAGATACGCCACCCCAGTTTGAAGCAACCAAAGATATACCACCACAGTTTGAAACAACCGAAGATATGCCACCCCAGTTTGAAGCAACCGAAGATACGCCACCTCAGTTTGAAGCAAGTGAAAAACGCCACCGCAGTTTGAAGCACCTGAAGATACGCCACCCCAGTTTAAAGCACCTGAAAATACGCCACTGCAGTTTGAAGAAACTGAAGATACGCAACTATAAGTCCTCGAAGGTAGAATATTTTTTTCAGTCGATCTGAAACATTTTTCCTCATGAAAAATGCTTGATGCTTCTTTCTATTTTCTTTACTTAACATTAACTTTAAAACTATTAAGATTAAATAAACGAGGTAAAATAACATGAGTGAGGGGAAGAAATAAAATATTGATGGTAATATTAATTAAAAAAATAAATAGATAATTTTGAATGCGTATTAAAAGTCCTTTTCGCCCATGATTCTTATTTTTACTTCTTTAAGACAAGACATACAAAAAAAAACTAATTGAAAGTTGAGTTCATTTAATTCAAAGGCGACCTAAAATTGACAGCTTTGTGTGAAAGTGAATCTTAATCTTGTTATCCAGTCATTAGGGAGAGTTGCCAAATGTCGTCAGTAGAGAAGATCCCGTTTCGTTTATCATAATATGACCTTTTGTAGCTACCAGTTTTTTAGCCCCGTTAGGCCAAGTCTCTCCAAAGTGGATCGAGCCTAAGATAGTTCGATCGAGAAGATTATCGGAGGAGGTGTATGAAAATTATTAAGAATATTAGTTAATTGCTCCACACATCTCTTTTTACTGGTGAACAAGATCACCCGACCGGATAATGAAATTAACACGAAAATCAAAACGACAATCGCTTGCCTGCCCTATCACTCTGGGACAGAGAAATGACATTTCCTGAAATTCAGACCACGGTGCCCGCGAGCACCACTGGGGCGGTCTCTTAGGCAGCAGCGGTTCAGAAAATGATATTCGAATCGGAAAGTGATCGCTACCATGGACGTCATCGACTACCTCCTACCCCAAAACAGGCCGTGCATCCGGAGAGCACAATGATAGATGAAAATATGAACATGAAGCAGTTCTCGGACAGTGATGAGTAGGACACCTATCTCCAGCTCGTGGATCAGGTCGGCAACGACTTGACCGATGGGATTGATAGAGTAGTCTCCCCCGAGGGATTGTCTCCTGTTCAAATCCCCGAGCAGTAGAAAGAGCCTCGGCAACCGTGCAACGATGTGGCAGAAATCCCCAGCTACACTCCTACTGAAAGAAGGTATTTGAAGCAAAGAGAAGAATAGATACACCATGCTGGGTGTAAATGGCGCATCATTCCGCCAGGCCCCCATCCCATGGTAGTCGGGTGGCAAAACCCTTATACCCCGGCAGGGTGGGCAGTGACCAAGGCCAAGGATGGTCTCCAAAAAGATAGCTAAGGGAGGACGAGAGTAGACGAGCCTCCGCATCTCCTCCCAGTTGGCCCGGAGTCCGCTGCAATTCCATTGAAGGAATATGCCCTCCAGGCCTAGCTCGGGGGATACGCGGGGGCTCTCTTTGAAGAGAAGACCCTCCCTGGAATGGCTCTACAGTTCACGGAGGCATAACTTCACGGGCTGTTGGCTGTACAGGGCGTTGTCGCCTTCGATGACTTATCGGGGAAAGGGGGGCTCACTGGGGGATGGGGGGGAGCCCTGGTTTTAGCCGGAGCTGGGTTTGAACCATGTGTGCCACTAGCTCTACCAGGGGAGCGAACAGGGTGGGTATAACCCGCAGACCGGTTCTGAATGGGCACGGAAACGACCATGTTGTAGGCCTAGAGGTGCCTGCAGCAGACGGTGCTTTTTAAAAATTAAGGCATAAGACGTCCTAGACAGCGTCGGACGGTGCAACGTCCAAGGCCTTAGCCTCGCGAAATTAGAGACGATCCATACTCTGAACGGTCAGAATTTCCTTCTCAAGGAGATACGCACCGTATTGTTTCGAGAAACTGAGTTCGGCTCTACGAAATTGACACACTTGGCAATACACAATATGGACTTATCGTGTATGGCCTTGCAGCAACTTACACAGACTTCAGGTAAACCCGAATTTGCAGGTCTAACATGAGCGATTCGTTTGGCCGAAGCGGTAGCAGTAATAGCACGTTTGTGGCAGTGGATCGAATCCCTTCACGCGGTAGCAATACCAACCGACACGCACCGGCGCAGGGAAATTGTCATGGTCGAACGTGACGAAGAGTGTATGGGTGGATCTAGAGGACCCTCCTTGTTTTCTCCTCGCGCGTTCGACTTTGAACGCTCCATAGACGGCCAGCTATAAAGTGATATCATCTATGGAATAGCCCATGAGTTCCCTCGCATAAACTACTCCTTTCACGAAATTCATGGTAGAATGCTGCGTCACCCTCACCGGCGTGGCATCAAGTGTCAGAAGGTTACTAATCGTTGGCGCCTTGAAGGGATTCGACGCATTTACTAGAAGGCTTCCATCCGAGAAACGGGTCACCTACGGCTCTCTACCAATCAAACTAGCTAATGCTCTCCTCTGGCGGATTATGTTGCCTTTGGCCAATATGCTGCAATAGTGGAGCCCCGCGAAGAAGAGGAACCTATAGACCTCTTATCTTCCTGTTACTTTTCCTTTTTGGAAGAGGAGTGTCGAGATTGAATCTGCTTATCTCAGACGCCGGAAAGAGACCCTAGGTCGGATGGACCGGCCTCAGCAAGATCCTTCTCCGAGATGGACAAGATCTTAGCTGTTAAAGGGGCAGCTGCCGGGGGAAGAGATCCCTCCTCTCTTTGTGTGTCATACGGGGTACGAGCCACGTAAAGAGAAGCTCGCACAGGTGGAGGGATCTAGGTTTGGTGTTTGGCAGCGAGCCCAAGTTCGCCTCCTTGGAAGATCCTGTCATACGAGGCTGTGTCGCTCCTGGCATCATGTCTATCTCAGGAAAGGAATCCATGTGGCAGCCCTCCTCCCAATTCGTCATGAATCCCAATCAAGGACTCTTGTGTTTTGTCGCCCTCTGCAGGGCACGGACACGTTAGGAGTACGGACCGATGAGCCTTGCTCTCCCTTTACCCCCTAAGGGGGTTGACCCTATCCAGCCGCTCCCACTGAGTAGTGAATTTGGCCCGCCTGCTTTCTCTCTTGGTAGTCCCCTATGATGGGAAAGGAGAGACTGCCGCTGGTAGGGAGATGGAGTTGGCCGAAGGCGCCTCCAATGAAGGGAATGAGGGGGAGGCACCGCACCAGTAAGCCTAGGACAGGAGTAAACCTCCTCTCCGCTAGAAGAGGGTTAGAGGGACTCCTGGGAAAGCACAGGAACAGGTGCCTCTTTTCCATAGGTGGAGCTGCCCGATAGCTGCTCCAAAGATGGCAAAGGGAAAGCCCCTTTGCCGTGTGACGATGGTGAGCGGAGAGCTCCTCCACTGGACGACAGGGGGCCTTGATTTTCTTCTTTCTCCCCGTCACTTAGGAGGGGCGAGGCCGCGCTTGGAGGTGGATCTACATAGGCTTTCTCACTATTGACTTCTGTTGTAACCATGATCAGAAAAAAAGAAAAAGAAGAGCTCATGGAAAGTAGATATTATGACCTCCCAATGACTTGGGAGGTTAAGAGAAAAGTCTCCATAGGATCAGAAATTCCAGAATGTGATCATTTACACTTAATCAGACTCGTTCCAGCGTTGAAGGGCCTTGCCAACCCGGCCCGCCATTCAGGCGAAATATTCCTGGAGCTTTAACTATAAAGGATAGGGCTGGCGTAACCACCTTTTATGTGTGGTGGAGGAAGGTGAGCAGCGTCGACAGCCCAATACACCCCGTACCTAATACTTGACCTAGCCATCGGGCTTTCGGCCTTCGCAGCAGGTAGGGACTTCACGGTATACACTACCACTCGGCGGGCAACTAGAACATATGTGGGTAGAAGAGCAAGTTGTGAAAGAGGTTGAGGGTTCTGTAATAAAGAGAAATCGAGAAAGGCGGATCCACTAAGGAGTAGGATGGGTGATCACCTATTATTATTTTCATACTCTGGTGCTAGGGAATTGTAGGAGGGCATGCAGTCAACCAACGCACTATGGCTAATAATAAATTATAATAATTATAATAAATAATAATAATAATATATAGTAATAAATAATAATATATCATAATAACTATTAATAACAAATAATATAAAAATCATACCAAATAATAATAACAAGAATGATAATAACAATAATAATAATAATGCTAATAATAATAATAAAATGTAGAGTAGTGTTGAGTGGGGCAAGGGGAAAGCGCACCAACAACTGTCCCAGCCCCCATCAGAGGTTTCAAGTCAACCTAGTGAAAGGGCCTCTTTAATTTAGACTCAGGCCGGGAGGATGTGCAGCTCCTTCAGGTACCAAGTGTAACGGACTACACAGAGTACTCTCCTGCGGGAGGATGATAGGGTCCGCTGACCTGGAAAGCCGCACCCCGAAAGTTTTGAAGCGCGCCAATCCCACCTTGTAGGGAAACAGTTGGTGATAGTGATGATGGTAGAGGTTTTCAACAAAAAATAAGTGATTCGTTCAATAAAACCGACTTTAATACCTGCCACGCTGGTTTGGTGAGTGCAACTCACTCTCCGTCGAGTTTTTATCTCGCAATCCACCTGCTTCCCCACTCAGGAGGTAAACGTCCCTGAAGCAGATGCGAGGTCGCTGGTCGCTCTATTTATTTGCGGCGTGTGCCTTGGAGAATTTTGTTGTATAGGCCAAAAACACACGATCATAATCCTCAATCCGATGTGTTAGGTCCTGTAAGATGTAAGTGAGCACACGTGATGATACTCATCCGGTCCTTACTCTGGGTTTAATCCATTCCAGGAGCCACGAAAACACAAGAAAGTGGGATTGGAAATTGAAGGCCAAATTAATGCCTCGCTTTTTTGCCAGATAAACGTCAAATGAGACTAAGAACACACAGCTGATTGTCAATGTGATTGATCGAGGAGATACCATAAGACCTTTGAGAGGTGGTCGTGTGTGCAACTCCTACTTGTCTTCGCGAGCGTGAGTGTAGTGGGTGGTGGTAGGAGAGGGATTACGTCCATTTATCTCAAGCGAAAATCCCTCAGAATTTACATTATATAATTGTGTTTATCTCTCACGTTCGATTTCCCTTTCAGTTAGAAGATAAGAGCTATATTCCGGCGTTACAAGTTTCACTCTCAATAATTTCATAATTCATTGCATTCTTAACCATTGGACTTACGCACATAGTTGTACATAATAATTTTACATGGGTTTTCATTATTCCTTCGCTTTCTCATTCGCGCATACATATCATTCATGAAATTAATTTCATGCATTCAAGGCTTTGGGGCCTTTTCCTCTACTTGGCAAAGTGCTTATAAATTATCTTTTTCCCCGTCGTGATTGGGAATTTTCTGTAATAATTGGGCGCCAATTTGCGGCATTAATTTTTTCTTATTTCAGATAAAAATTGGATCCTCTATTAAAATTTTCTCTCTGTGTGTTTCACACATACACACACACATATATATATATATATATATATATATATATATATATATATATATATATATATATATATATATATATATATATATACATATATATATATTGCCTGGCCAAAATAAAGGTCGTTCAGTGTAATAATTATTTAATAAGCTATTGGACCTCCACTCGATAGAATTACAGCTCTCATCCTATCTGGCATTGACTCTACAAGCTTTTACATTTTCTGTAGCTTTAATTTCGGCCACAATTCCAGCAGCCGTAGACCCAAATCGTTCAATGATAATGGAAGAGGCGATGAGGCACGCAGGTCCCTCTCAAGCGCATCCAATAAATTCTCTATGGGATTTAAATCTTGGGACTGTGGTGGCCACTCAATATGCCGGAATGATCCCTCATGCTGGGAAAACCAATCTTTGGCGATTTTAGACCGGTGGATGCGCGCGTTATCCTCCTGAAACATTCCATTGCCATTAGGGAAATAGAAGTCCATTGAGGGGGTGAACTTGATCGTCCAGGATCTGCAAATACTGACGGGACTTCATCTTGTTGCTGCAGAGGGTTTCAGATCCATGTCCAACCCAGGTAAAACAGCCCCAGACCATCACACTACCTCCAATGCCTGCTCGGAGGGGACGTTGCATGATGGATCCAATGCTTCATGAGGTTTTCACCATACTCTAATGCGCGCATCATTTTGAAAGAGGGTAAACCTAGATTTATCGGACCACATGACACGTTTCCAATCCTCTACACTCCAGTTTTTATGCTCTTTGGCGAACTAAACCTTTTTTTCGATTTGTTGAGGTCACAAGTGGCTTCTTGATTGAGGCGCAGCTGCTTACATGCATTTTTATCAGCTCACGAAGCATAGTTCTCGTTGATATCGTTTTTTGACCTACACATAACATTCTGTTTAACTGCTGCGTCGAGCAATGCCGATATTTCTTGACTAAACGCTTCAACGAGCGCCTGTCTCTTTCGTCGAGAATTTGATGCCTACCACATTTGCTCCGCGATGAACCGACTTTGCCATCTTGTTTCCAGTGTTCAATTGTTCTCTGTATAGTCCTCATACCTATACCTGTTGCTGTAGGGATACCATGTGTAGATTTTCCACATTCATGGAAGGCGACGATGCGTCCTTTATCAAATGGTGTAATGTCTTTTCCACGCGTCTTCATTCTTGTAGCTCCTGTAAAAATTAGGTCAGTTATAACATCTATACCAGGTGGTTGCTGCGTCAGAGTCACTACTGTATGTTGCCATGTAGGTTTACTCTAAACCAGCGGTCGCCACACTTTTTTCGCATTGGGCCAGAAAACTGAGAGAATGAGGAGCGCGGGCCGCATAACCATTTTATTCAATACAATATAGTGAATCAACAAAAAATATAGACAACTAACATATTTATTTATCAATACACAAAATACACAAAAAATAAAGACAACAAACATATTTATTTACCAAAAAGTTATCAAATAAGGCGTCGTTAACCGGCCATAAATACTGCCCCCCCACAAAATACTTATATAAAGAAAATCTAAAGTTATTAAAGTTCAACATTAATGTAAACATGAAGAACATAACAAAAGATTTAGAGAAGAATAACATTAGACTTTTGCCATTCTATTTATCAAAGAAACAAAATATTCGTCTGGAAATTCATTCCGAAATTATATCAAAGATTCAGAGCATTTGTTGGTTGCTTCTCTCTCACTCCTTCCAGATAATCCTACTCGAGTTTAATATGATTGTACTTGGGAGACTTGGCTGCGCCAATCCAGGATTAGAAGGTGTCCTTCCTGGGGTTTTTTTCTTCAAATAATTACAACACAGTCTGGGTCTGTGGTTAAGAACTAATGCTAAAAGTAAAATTTGCACCGGTAATATAGGTTCCAGAAGGGATAGCTTGTTGTTTTTGTTGGATTGTTCTGCATGAGTAGATAACCTCTGCCACCTCTGACCACTTGGGAGATTAAGGGAGAAAACTTTGATCCTACAGCCTGTCCTGTAGGCTACATCAACTTTATCCCAATTTAGTGGAGCCGTGCTCTCTGTGAGACTCTCCTGAGGGACCATGTAGGAGCTGTTGCACGCGAGGTAGTGACTGACCAATACAACTCTATTTATTCTTGCCCTACAGGGTGGCTAGGGTTTAAAAGACACAGCCTTTTCTCCTGTGCGGTGGAGAGCATGCGGGGCAAAAATAAATGACATTCACGCTGGTCTAATTCGATATTTCATAAAGATTATTTAATGAATTGCCAACAAAAGAACCCTAAACTATCACACAAATTGTACCCTGCTTAACATTCGGGCGGGAAGTGGAGGTGGCTGTTTCAGTGTTGTCGAATTTCACCAATTTTGCTTGTGGGAGATGGTGGAATTCATACATTCTACATGCAAAAACTACGTTTGAGACCAAAAATATCAAACTTAAACTTATATATGTACAGAACCGTTTTCCACTCACCGATCGCCAAGTTTTGTTTATGCTTTTCAGCCCAATCTAACCTCTTTGCTCTAATACAGTGTCTCACCAGTGTTTTAGTGATTTCACTCCACTTACAAGCCCAGCTTCTCTAAGCCCCCTTCTTACCGTGGAGGACACTTTTACTTAGTCGGTGGTGTTAAATGCAGAACTATTTCTGGAGGAGCAATTAAGGCGGTGGTTTCGGAGAGATGTTACTCATAAACGTATCCTATGACTTTGAAGTCTTTCTGGGCCGTCCTGTCCCTTGTCTATCCTATATGACATTCCTTCCTTTCGAAAAGTTATGATAATTTTGCGTTCAAAAATAGATTTTAAGCACTTGGTAGCCTAGTACCGTAGTAGAATTCTCGAGGATGCCAAGTGTTTGTGTGTGACAGGTATTTATGTGGCTGCTTCGAATCGTGAGAATAATTCGATGAGGGTTAGTAAAGTGTAGTGAGTACGAGAGATGAACTGCGAAGGAGATTGCGTGAGTTGCTTGATGCGTTAATGTTTGCCCTGAACGAATGGTTGCAATGGTTTTTGAGCGTTCTAAAGAAATCTAGGCAGAGTGACGTCCGATTAACTCATTTGTATAGTAGTAGTAGTTCGCCACCCTGCTTTTATCCAGGCGGATCCCGACCGGATAATGAGACAGCATTCAGGTGGAACCCTCGTCGCCCCGGGGCAGGGGGGCCTGTTCCACGTTAGAGTTATGTGGATATAGATACCCATTGGCAGGATTACTTGGAACGGAGAGAGTGTGTGCGTTGGGCTGCGAAGATGAGAGAGGAAATAAATCAGTGTTGTAATTGGCTGTGTGTGATGAGAAGGGTAAAATCTACCCACACCAGTATAGGGCTGAGCAAAGCGCGTCCACCAATTGTGAGCCAGATCTCTACGTGCGCTGAAGTTTGTGTCCGCTCCTGCCGGGATCGAACCAGGTACCGCAACTTTGACAGACCTACGCCGTATCCACTCGGCTAGCAAGAGCTCTTACTCATTCGTCTGAAAGAACGTGTTTAAATAGAATAGAATATAAGAAAAGGTGTGAGAGCGAAATAGACTAGATTGTCCGAGCCCCATCCCGTTTGAAGAGCATTAAAATGGCGTTTTTGTGGTGGATATCGAGCTTGTTTTCGATGTGCAGGTTCCCATGGAGGAGTCTTCCGCCGACTGTGGAGAAGATATATGTGCGATGAAATGTAGTTAAAGCGATGGGTCGCCGTGTTGGGTGTTTGGTAGACCAGCTTCATTTGGGTTCTTGTTAACCTAGTTCTTTTCTTCTTCGTTCTTCCGCTAACACTTTCTTAGGTTAGGTTAGGTTAGGCTAGGTTAGGTTACGTTAGTTTTTTTTAGGTTAGGTTATTTTAGGTTAAGCTATTTTAGGTTAGGTTAGGTTTGGTTAGTTTAGGTTAGGTTAAGTTAAGTTAGGTTAGGTTCCATTACGTTACGTTAAGAGTTTGACCCTGAAAGAGCTGATTTGGTTTTTGGAGCGTTCCAGTTCGGATGCAGCAGAACTGGATCATATTAACTTTTTTTAACTTTCCAATGTAGGGTATTTTCTCAGAATTTTGCGAATACCATAATAAAATGGGCTAGTCAAGTTAAAAATAACCATGGATGAACAACCTTTGACGTTCTATCAATATACACAATTTGATCCGGATCTGTTAGATCAAAATATATATCTGGAGGAGCAATATTAACCGAGTTACAATTTAGTAAAGTAGAGGAGTAGAAACATTCGACAATGTGGCTGGATTAATGTAAATTTATCATCCTTCAAACCGAATTTCTTTTTTCTGTTAAATGGAAGAAGTCATATCTGGACGAATTCAGAATCCGGATCTGTCATTATGGAAATTCAGCCTTTTGTTGATGTGAGAGAAACACGATTCCGGTTGAGACTTGGGAATAATTCACAAGGTGAAGGAATTCTAGGGTGTTACTTAAATTGGCCCATTCATTCCTGCATTACGGAAAATCATAATTTTTTTGAATAACTGACAAACTACGATTTAAATTCTAAAGATATGTTAACAGGGTCGAGGATTAAGATGATATCGCTTAATTTGTTAAGCACATAGAGTACTGTATATCAGAGACTCTTGGGCTTAAATATGTTTAGAAGTTTGAATTGAATGGGTGTTCTTTCAAAATGTAATGCAACCATTTGTATGAATTCTCATTTATCATGTGAATGTTTCTCTTTCATGCCATTAAAATTTAACGATATTAGAGTTGGTTTTAAGGTCGCTGGTGATGATGTGTCTCTGATAAACACAATTATAAGAATTTTTCTTGGCTCCGTTTGGAAACTATTTCATGATGTTCTTGTTTTTTGGCAAGTTAGTGTACGTGAGAGTGAGGTGTTATAAAAGAAAAGGGGGTGATGGGTACAGTAGTGAAATGAGAAAGAAGTATTAGAGTTTGTTCGAATTTTAAAGACAATAGCGTTGGCGGAGGTACTCGTATGCGCTAGCTGAGTATCTTATAGCTGGCTACGTTTTCGCTTCTTTTACTCTCCATGTATTTATCCTACCCTAATTTTAAACTCCTCTGTATTTTATGGGCATTTAATTGTAGGGAGATTTTTCATTCCTTCCCCCCTCACTCCCGCATCTCCCACTTTTAAATATTTCCAGCTCTCAGAGGGTAGGTCGAGAGGAAGGGGGGGGGGGCACTATGCAAACTGTTATACCGGGTTCCTAGAGGAGCAACACGCTTACCCGATCCCAGTGACCAGGCAGTCTCGAAATAGATTTAGACTACCAGGGCCTTATTTATCGACAATTTCATTTTAAGCTTTTTTCCCCCTCATTTTCTTTATAAGCCTCTTCTCACTCATTTCCACGGCCGGCGGCAAATTTCGCAGGCTAGTCGCCAACCAACTTTCGTCCATTCATCCCTTTTCGGGCCCGGGAGAAATAGGGATACAGCCCTCCCTCCATTACCCCCTCCCCCTTCTCCTTCTACCGACCCCAACTTTTTTAACCTTATCTATCCTTTAACGCCCCCGTCAGTTGTAGCTACGGGTGGCATCTGGAGGACTGTGTGCCTTCCGGGCCCCAACGCTCGCCATTTGGTCTCCCGTCCTTGATGGTGCGGGAAGCTCTGCGTCCGTCTTCACTTTTGGTTTGTCGCTTTGAGTTGGGCGGAAAACGAGTTAGGCGGGGCAACCTTTATTTCTCATCCAATTTTCACTATTTATTTGTTAATTTACTCATTTATCTGTCCATTTATTAATTTATTTGTTCATATATTCATTCATTTGTTCATTTATTCATTTATATTTTCATATGTTAATTTATTCGTACATTTATTTGAACATTTATTCATTTTTTCACTTATTTGTACATTTTGTCATTTATTTGTACATTTATTCATTCGTTCATTTATGTGCACATTTATTTGTTCATCTATTCATTTATTTATTCATATATTCATTTGTCTATTTATTTGTACATATATTCATTTATGTGTACATTTATTTATTCATTGTTCATTTATTAATTTTTTTGTTTCTATATTCATTTATTTGTACATTTATTCATTTATTTGTTCATTTCTTCATTCATTTGTAATGTATTCATTTGTTCATTTATTCAGTTGTTTATTTATTTGTTCACTTATGTATCTGTCTGCATTCCTACTATTTTCCTCGACTTAAAAAAGACCCACTTGATCTTAAAGCCCACTAGCCACTAATGAGCCCTACCCACCCCAACACAGGTGATATTTGTACTTAATCTCCACTCCCTCGGATGAGGCTCTCAAGAAAGGTTCCCTGGTTACCAACCATCGGTTATAATGAAAACAATGACGTTGTCAAGGTTTTAAGTGAAATTTTTATGATTTTTTGTTGTCATATTTAGTCGCGTTGTGTGGGTCTTTCGGGGCGGAAGGAGCCAGTAATTGTAGGTTGCACACGCGTAGTGGACGAGTGTTTTATGAGCACGCGCGTCTTCCGGTCTCAGCAGTTAGGTGCAATAGACCTCCTTTGCCATGTGTGGTCGTTATTTGCTTCACCACAAGGGAGGAGGGCGCCAACCCCTTTTTTTAACATACATTGAAGCCGTTAGATGAGAGTCAAAGCCATCCCCCCCATCTTCTTGACGCATATACAAATCAGGTGTTGTTATCTTCAGTATCCATAGTCCTTGTCGTCTTGTTTTACCACTCAGAAATTCTTGTCATCCCGCATATCTCCTTCCGTCGTTTATCTTATTC
This sequence comes from Ceratothoa steindachneri, assembly GCA_963969495.1. Classification (NCBI taxonomy): domain Eukaryota; kingdom Metazoa; phylum Arthropoda; class Malacostraca; order Isopoda; family Cymothoidae; genus Ceratothoa; species Ceratothoa steindachneri. The sequence continues at coordinate 6,786,327 of OZ018320.1, read as the reverse complement.
CTCCTATATAAATGCAGAGGACTCGCTCCTATTGTAGCTATCGCTGTAACTGTATCTGAACATCTGGCTCACACTGAAAATGATTCCGTCATGTGTAAAAGTAGGGGGGGGGGGCTGTTTCAGTGTTGTCGCCTTTTCCCAAATTTTGCTTGGGAGAGATGGTGGACTAAAACCTCTTCCCTGCGGTCACATATTCATGTGAAGTTATTAAATTTCCTCAATTAATTAAGAATCGGGTAGAATAAATCCGTTTCTTAATTTAGTTGATTGAGCCACCAGTCGTTTTGATTGGTGGACGAAGGTCCCTAAACCGAATGATGAATTTAACATTAAGAACAAATCGACAGAGGGAGATTCGGGAGATTACGGAAGGAAAGAGTGATTTGTTGCCTTCAGAATAGGGGTGTTGTAATTGGGTATGTGTGTTGAAGTGTGTAGATGGAGCTGCCTGCGCTCTCGCGTCGCCAATGTGCGACTACCTCCCTACGCACGTTGAAATTGTTTGTACTTTTTTTTTGCTGTGATAGAACTCGAATAAATTCGTCACTAGAGCTTGAATATAGTTTTCACTAGAGCTCGAGTAAATTCGCTAGTAGAGCTTGAATAATATCGTCAGTAGAGCTCTAATAAATTTGTCACTAGAGCTTGAATTAATTCGTCACTAGAGCTCGAATGAATTCCCAATAACAACAGTTTTCGACGTTTTACTGAAAATGCGAAAGCATTTGCTTTCATCCTACTGAATTTTGTGAAATATGTAGTTGCCCAATGTAGTTATGTTGCATTCTTCAAAATGTTTCTGACTAAAGTAAATTAACTATGATATAATTATTTATATGTTCTATAAATCTTCGAATAATTTTGGATTACGGCCGCTAGGCTTTGCTGTGTTAGATTACCAGGTAATTATATTTTTCATACTACGTTAACCGGGAAAAATTTAGGAGAGGGGAAAAAAATAGCTAAATACTTTAGCGAATATTTTTGTAGTAAAACTTAAATAAATATATAAAGTTAATTCAGGTAATTGAGGAAATTTGGCAAGCCTCTTTTGAAACAAAACCGTTTCAAAATGTTTCGAAAATACTGTTTAAAATACCGCAATAACGTAAACATTTTCTCTAAATTTAATTTATATTTTGGCTTCTGTCCGAGCTAATATATTTGTAACTAAATATACCCCAGCAAATAATAATATATTAAATTGTCAAGCTCTGAATGAAATTCAGCGATAAAGTGTCACATGACCAATTATGGCAACTGAACGACTACTTAATATCTTTTAATCAGTTCAATAAACGTTCTGAGATTCAAAATAATAAAAATAAAAATGTTTCACATACATTTTTAGCGTAGTCGAACCCTGAAAGATTTTATTGCTAAGATCCCGAAAGTTGCATCATGATCCACAACGCTCTTTGAGTTAATTTAAAAATTAAATAAAAAGTAATAATTTCATCTAATAAAAGATTGGGGGGAACAAAATAAAAGCTCTAGACAATGTAGGAACTTTTATATGTTTGTTTCTTGGTAAATTGACATTTCTAATGCTATTCCTGATTGCAAAAAATCCATAAAGCAAATGTTGGCACGTGGAGGTTTGTGGTTTTGACTACTGTTGATGAACGTGGCCAAAAGGAAGGAGAACGCCATTTACACAAATCAAAATACTGTTCCAAGTTGCGGCTGCTCCAATCGGTCTGATAATTGTTTTTATTTATCAAAAGTCCCTCAAGGATATTTTACTCAACTAAATACCACGTATGGTGTTATTATTAGAATATTTTCTCTTTACATTTAAAAATAAACTTAAAGGGGAAAATTATTGATGGATTATGGGCAGGTATTGAGTACAAGAGTGAGACCCGAATTGCTGAATAAATTGCGGCCCTGGAATGATTTAAAGCAAATTGGCGAATATGTATATTAAGAAGCTCAAACCGATTGTGACAGAGAGAGAAAAGAGATAAAAAGTTTCACAATTGCCCAAACGGGTTTTAGAAGGGAAGCTTAATTTGATAATAGGGTGGGGGGGCGCTGTTCGAATACTCCATTCTTAATGAGTCTTCGAATACTTTTGTAAGACTCCACTCATAATGGGTCTTCGGGTGCTTTTGTAAGACTTCAAATCTTAATGGGTATTCGGGTATTCGTTGACAAAAGACCCCAGTTGAGCCTTTTTTAAATCGTGTGAATGCGAGCGCTTGCCTTGTCTAGGTACGTTTTGAATTCATTTGGCTCTTAATTGTTTTTACCTATTTTTTAATCTTTTTTTCTCGATTTTGCTGGAATCTCTTTCTAATTTAAATGTGGAAGGAGAAATGTGTAGAAAAGTGAATATATTAATAATGTGTGGGAGTAAAAATGTGGGAAAGATTTGTAGCGGGAAGAATATATGTAACGTCTTCCGTCGGGTGTCTTAAAAGGCGACTGAACCAGGCTATGGGCCGCTGGCCTGGGAAGCTGCACCTCAGGTGGTAATGGGCGGGAGTGTCGCGTTGTGTCGTTTATGGGGGCAGATCTCACCTCGTTGAAAAGCAATTGATGATGATAACAATGACTATACCCCGAAAACTTCTTTTGAGTTAAAAAAAGCCGTCTGGCTTCATTATGTTCATGCTTGCTCTTGGAGCTCTTCTTATGCACGATTCTATTATTATTATTATTATTAAAGTTCCAAGCCACAACCCCAACTGGAAGAGCAAATAGCTATAAGCCCAAGGGCCCCAGTGGGGAAAGAAACCTGGTATGGAAAAAACGAAACAAAGATTAAGAAAAACATAATAAATAAATAGAAAATCAAAAAAAAAAAAAAATAAATAAAAAAAATAAAAAAATTAAATGCTATAATGTTAAAAATATTATAATATTATATATGTGTGGATAATGAATAAAATATTAAAGTTATAAGTTTCTGTTAATTAAAAATGTATTAGCACCCACTTTAAATTTCTGAAGTTCCAAGGACTCAACAACAACACTAGGAAGTTCATTCCACAGTTTAGTTGTGTTAGGAATGAAACTTCTTGAAAACTGTGTTGTGTTGAATCTCATAGGCGTAAAGGCCCTACTATTGGCATTTAGTACACCTCTGGTAACTCGTTGAGGGGCATATAAATTGGGCAGATCGTGATGCAGTGGATGATCTGCATTGTTAAAAATTTTATATAAGATGCATAAGGAGCTTATTGCTCGCCTGTGCCACAGATCAACTTTGAGGTCAGGAATTAAAAATTTTATTGCTCTCAAATTTTTATCTAATAAATTAAGATAAGAGTTGGCTGCCGAACTCCAAACAGGGGCGCAATATTCAAAACACGGAAGAATAAAAGCATTAAAACAATTTTTAAGAACAGTCTGCTCTCCAAATACTTTGTAAGATTTCCTCAAAATGCCAATTTTTTGAGCAATAGAGGAGGAAATAGATCGAATGTGATTCTCAAAAGTAAACCTAGAGTCAAGCATAACTCCAAGCAACTTAAAAGAATCACATATGGAGATGGGAATGTTATTTATTAAAAGATCTGGATGGGGAGGATCTAGTGTTCTGGATCTGCTAACAATCATACTCTGGGTTTTCTTTGCATTTAACTTCATGCCCCATGAAGTGCACCAAACATTTATCTTAGCCAGATCTCTATTTAAAGACTCTGCAACCGATGCTCTCAACTCAGGAGATGGGACTGGGGCTATTAGAGTAGCATCATCAGCATAGGCTATAAGTCTATTTTCCAGTCCAAACCACATATCATGGGTATATAATATAAACAGTAGAGGACCAAGAACACTGCCTTGTGGTACACCAGATAGCACCTCTCTCTCATCACTAAAATTATTGTCAACATAAACCTTTTGATGTCGATTTGTTAAAAATTGTTCAATAATATTTAAAAATACACCACCTACTCCCAACTGCTTCAACTTAAATATCAGGGCCTTATGATTGACACGGTCAAATGCGGCACTGAAATCCAGGCCAACTAAGCGAACTTCTTGACCAGAGTCTAATGATTTTTGGACAATGGTGGAGACAGTGAGAAGTGCATCACAAGTGCTCAGACCCTTACGAAATCCAAACTGTAAAAAGGGAAACAGACGATTAAGCTCGGCAAATGTACTTAAACGTTTAGCTAGTAAACGTTCAAAAATCTTAGATAGAACAGGAGTTATAGAAATGGGCCTATATTCAGTAGGGTTAAAACTACCACTTGCACTTTTACATAATGGAATGATGTTACCAATTCTCCAACATTCGCAAAAACTACCACTCCTCGCCAGCTTCCGAAGAATAACGGAAAGCTTGGGAGCCAAATACTCTGCAGTTTTCTTAAAGAATAAAGGGAATATACCATTTGGGTCAGTACCACCATAAGCATCCAGATCAAGAAGTAACTGTTTTACTTCACTTGAACGGAAAGCAATCTTGTTTAACCTTGGTTCAGGGAAACAAGTGTCAGGTAGAGTTAGATTCTCATTACTTTGTTTATTATCAAAAACATCAGCCAACAGTGTTGCCTTTTCTTCAGGACTATGGGTAATGGAACCATCAGGTTTAAGAAGGGGTGGCATAGATGAATCATTCCCAAAAAGAGCAGACTTGAGAGTGGTCCAGAATTTGTGGGAATTTGCTGTGCGCTGAAGAGTTCCCTTTGTGGTAGTATTGAATTCAACTTCCGCATTATTATATACCCTCTGAGCTGCTGTTCTGTAGTGCACATAATTATCCCATAGAAAGGCAGATCTACTCCCCTTCCACAGGTTGTAGGCTTCTTGTTTCTGCATATGAGCCCTCTTACAGTCATCATTAAACCAGGCTTTGTCCTTAGTGCGATATCTGATCATACGGAATGGAACATGTCTATCAATAATTGAAACAATTTTATCATTCAAAATACGAACTGCTTCAACCTCCTTATATATTAGTGGCCAGTTGATCCGGGAGATATCATTTAATATATTGCACCAGTCTACTTGAGATTTGATGAATACTTTGCTTGTATGAGCTATATTAGGAATAGATTGCACAATACAGATAGTTATAGAAATTGCACAGTGGTCAGAAGTTCCCACAGGAGGATCAACAGCACTTGTAACGACTCCAGGGGAATCAGTGAAAACCAAGTCAAGGCAGTTCCCAGATGAATGGGTAGGCTCCCTAATGACTTGCTCACAACCCGACTCACACGCAAAATCATAAGCCCTGATACCATGACAGTCAGTAGGGGAGACAGAAGACAGCCATTGCCTATGATGAGCATTGAGGTCTCCCATAAATACAAAGCAGGCTTTCCGGTCATTTTCCTGTACCTTGGCCATGGCAAGGAGCAGACAATCAAAAATAGTATCATCTAAGTCTGGATTGCGATAGACAGAAAAAAGATAAAAATTATTTTGCTTACCACATACTTTCATAACTTGCATCTCATGGCAAGAACAAGCATAGGAGGTCTTTGAAGCAGAGTAACCATTCCTAATGTAAACTGCCATTCCTCTAGCCCTAGGAATGGCATCACGCCTAAGTAAAATTGGTTTTTTGAAGCCTGGTATAAGTATTTCAGAGACATGCCTCATATTTGAAACCAGGGTCTCTGAACAGAGTAAAATGTCATGAGACTTGGATGAAGCAGTCAAGTCTTTAATATTGGCATGTAGGCCCCTAATATTAATATAGAGTAGACGACATTTTATCTGACGAGGATGACCAGGTCCAGGGTTGAGCTCAATATCTCCTGATAAAATTAAAATCGATATTAAAAAAATAATATTAGCAACAAGATCTTCAACAAAAATAACAATTTGTACAACAACAACAACAACAATTTGTACAAAATTATTCAATAGCAAAACTTACCCACTTTACAGCAGATCCTTATTAAGTTGATAATAAAGGACCTTTTCAAAAGTACTTTCCTCGTTCTTTGTTTTTTATCGTCCTTTCCTAACTACTCCACTTTTATCTGACTTTTTTCTGACTATTTAAATGCTTTTATCCAAGTCTTCTGTGCAAGTTTCTACAATAAATGTGGTATTTTGCCCTAGTACCAAGTTGATTCTCATCAACAAATTTGGTATAATAACTCTGTCAAGCTAACTTGTATATATATATATATATATATATATATATATATATATATATATATATATATATATATATATATATATATATATATATATATATATATATAATATATATATATTTATATATATATATATATATATATATATATATATATAGATATATATATATATAAATAATGTGATTTGAGAGATAAATTAATAAGTGTACCTCGGATATCTCACTTGGCTTCTAAATAACTATTCACTATGTAAATCCCTATACACTTGTAATGTTGGTAAGCTTCGCGGTGAAGTTGGGGAATGTGAAAGGAAGGGTTACCTTGGAACCTGATGTTCGGGTGGCGCTGGTGAGTGAAGGTGGTGAGATAAGGGGTGGAGACGATGAGGTAGGTTCTCCAGCGACCGACCTGTTCCCACAATTCCATCACGATTCTGCTGGAAGAAGGCGGTGACGGGAGCTTCTTGTTAAAGAGGGCCCCACGCTCGTGAACTCCGAGGAATTTTGGGTGCCTCAGTGAGACGAGGGAGGGGGGCGAAGTGACCGATTGACGCGTATGGTCACAGATAAAAGCCGGGATCTAGATTTCTCGCTTAGGGAACCAGAGTGAGGCTGTTTGTAGCTTCGGCTCTGACACGTGAGTACGAACTTGGGTCCGCACTGACTTGCGGACCAACGGGATAAGGAGCCTCCCTAACTGGGGCCGATCTCCTGTCTGAAGACTTGATACTTCGATGAATTGCCACAACACCGAGATAGATGGCAATTCCTGCCCGGCCAGAAGCTGTGCAAGCTCTACTGTCGAGGGTTAAAAGAATTCATCTTTTATACTCGAAACTCGGGAGAGGTTCACATGACTCCGGAAGTAAATTTGATATCAAGCTCCTTCATTTCGTCCTTTGTAAACTTCGGGGAACCACTGGAAGCCAAGATGGGCTCCCATCTATCGATAACGAGTCGAAGGAGGAACGCGGTGGTTAGCTAAAATGGTCGGCGGGTTCTTCCGGGGGGAGGGGGACCAGACATCAGGCCGGAAGGGGAAGGCTTGATAACCGGCCCGCCCGGAAGGGAGGTGGGGAAACGTGGGTGCATTATGCTATTCTCCTACAGACTGATGATGCCTTTGATGAACTGTCCATTGGCAACATCTATTTTCATTCCCTCTTTATTCATCCCTTACTAATTGAAGTCGAGGTAAGATGGGAAATGAGGGGGGTTTGAAATATGCATGTACAAACCCCTTCCATATTTCTATTGCAAGAAGGCTGAATAACCGGTTAGTTAAATCTAGCATCTAAACAAACAGGATTACCCGCAACACACTTTTTCCAAAGTCAAGTTGTTAAGGCGAATGGTCCATCTTTTTTTACTAATACTTACCATCATGTCGTAGATTTGTTGAAGAAAGTGGCCGTAGCAAAATGGAACGGGTTTGAGAAGGAAGTAAACACAATTTCAATCCCAGATACGTGTGATACATGATTGTATACAAAGTTATGACCGATAGATAGGATTGTGACATAAGTAAACACATGCGAGATACATGATTGTGTACAAAGTTGTGTCTGATATATATGAACTTAATCAAGAAAATTAATTTTCATTGTAGCAAGATACACAATCCCCTTTTTTTACAATACATTTTTCCATCTTCCTGGCAACTACATAATACCATTAGAAAAGAGTGTCAATCGTGTAGTGGTAATCCAGGATCGAGAACAGGGTGAATTTCTCCCGCAGCTGGCAGTTGCCTACTACAAACCGAAGGTTTGTGTGGTGGACAGTTTTAAATCAGTCTGTAAAAGGGTTGGTCAAGATGAAAGATGGACCAAATACTGTAAAGATGTATTTCCATTGCCACAGAGACACCAATAATATCTGCGCTTATCTACCGGGAAAAACATCCTATACAGTATGTATGCCCCAAATGAACATCTAATAAGTATATGAGTGAGAACTGCGGAGTTTGTATGGTCTTCTTTCTGGTACTACAACTCTTGAACTCTCTTATATGAACTACTCAGTGTTGGAGTTTTTAGCGTTTTGCCGCACCTTTATATCCTCTACAGACTAATGTGCAGATACGAGGTACTCTGAGGTACGAACTTGAACTTGATTGGTAGGAGGGGGGTTAGGGGGATATGAAATACACCCCTTCGCTCTTTTGTACTTTCAAATATCCGGGGTTGAAGTATATTTTTCTTTACTTGAATTTTGATCTTTTGATGAAGATGATGATTATGATGGATGTGTATAATTTAATCCATTCCAGAGGATTTGAAGGAAATATACATAGGTTTGGTCATTTCATGTGTGTAATCCAATGAGGAGCGATTTGCACTTTAAAACCACTTAAATTTGGTTTCGTTACGAAAATTAGCCGTCGTCAATTATTTAGAACATCACTAGAGTTGTCGATGCCATGATTATGGTCCAAATCGACCTTTCATATTATAACATCACTCTAATCTTCAGCTAAAACCACTTGCCAATTAATTTGGGTCGGTACGCTTCAATGCCATCAACCTACCCTGCCTCTCTTGCCCTCTCTATGCCCTTTCACCACAAATTCACCCATTTTTACATGCTAAAATTGCGCTTCAAAAGGATGAGGTGTAATGTGCAGTAGCTTTTCGGTCTGCCAAGGTTTATCCCTATGTAGGAGGCTCGATGCAGGCCCCTTCACAACCTCCCCTCCATGAATATCTATCATATTCATCATCTACTTTCTCTTCAGTCAGACAGTTCTCTCAAACACTATTTCACTTAATTATAAAAGAGACAGTCTATCTGACTTATAACTTCCCTAATTTATTATATTCTTACCTGGAAAACAGGTATTGGAGTTGAAACGTATACGATGTGTCGCTTGCAAGATTTAACACAACCAATTTCGGTTATTAAAGTAGATAAAAATGTGATCAAACGGGTTTGGGAAGGGAGAGAGGGCTTTGAAGTGATTAACGGGACAGAGACTTCGAGGGAAAACCCGCTCTCTTCCTTTCAAAACAACCGATAAGTGGTGAAGGTAGGAGGATAAAATAAGCCACAATGAAGTTGTTTTGAGTAGCAACAACCTTCCTTTCGAATGTTCTCGGAGCGTCGATGTTTTTCCTTTTCTTCATTGGCTGACTTCGTCGATTCATTTGATTTTTTTTCCAAATTTCGACCAAGAAATCTCGGTGACCAAAGTTGGGCGATTCCTTGACTATTGGGACTCGCTTTTTGGTCTTCGTGCTAATTAAAGTCGGCCGAGTTCACAAACAGGTAGATTCTTCTTTGTAGTTCTTGCACAACTTGGACTGAACACATTTTTATTCATCCTAACTTCACTACTTTCTCGTAAATCTCTTTTGATAATTTTTATGGCAATGGCTACGCTAGGTTCAATTTTTTAAAAATAAATAAACCATACTATCATGGGAAGAACAGCTACAGTAAACGACTACAGGAAATATCCTCTCAACTGATCTTCGATTTGATACTGCACTCCTTATCCACCGGCATTTCATCAATAATAACAAAATAAATTTTTCCCTTTTAATTAAACCAGCATCTCGCCCTATTCAAACAACACTTTGAGGGTGTTTATCGAGGAATCGAGCCCAATATACCTTGACATGAGCCTTGCAGAGAGTTTGTAATGTTAAACTAATGTTAAACAAAACACCCTACAAACAAAAACGAAGGACAAAGATGAAATGAACACCCCATAATGTTCTTAAGGTTTTATTGTGTTTGGCAATATTAGAAGAAAGACTTAGAAAACCGTTGAATCAAGTTCACTCTCTATCTGAATGCAAAGGAAATAGACAGACGGAAGGACAAAATAAAAGTAAAGGGGGATGATACCAATTAGAATAAAATAATAGATTTTTTATTTCTTTCTTTTTTTCTCAGTTCACCTTATCCCCCTCTCTGTTTCATTAGCCCAGATGAATTCAAAAATACAAAGGAGAACACATTTTTACAATCCTTTATATTCCAAGTAAATTAGGAGTAAAAGATTGCAAAATTGATCGAAGAAATAAGCGATAAAATGCCCACGACTTCACTAAAAGTCTAATTAGTGAAAAAGTTACCACTATTCGGACGTCTCTAGTGCGCCATTTATTGAAAGCATTTGGTCGAAAATTGCGGCCTTCGAGGCTTTCAACATGATCTGACCAAACGAGTACTGATCAATGGCATTTAGAGAAATATCCGCTCACTTTCCTCATGACTAACAAGGAATGTACAAATATCTATTTCAGGTACATTAATGAATTCCTGTAAACAGCATGCTTGGGTAAACTCATGTATTCTATCACCAATGAATTTCAGTATTTGTTATATCACTTTCATATTCCATCACAGGCACACTTTTTCTCTCGATTTGATCGACACAGATGGAGTGATGGGAAATTAGTTTGTTCTCTCGACCTTATGTTGCCATTGAATACCAATTCTCTTTTGCACTGCTTCTTCGCGGTCGAATTAGCCGGCAAACTGGGCATTCATTTGATCAACTGCACTGCATTCTTTTTTTAAATTATTGCAGTATTTCCCGCATATACCCCCCCCCCCCTCTTTTCCCCAATATAATTATGTTACCCCTATTTAGTATTCTTTTCTTGCCTCGACTATTCACGGTTTGGCAAAAGATGGATTCTTGTCTGGGATTCAGAGATGTTTACTTCCTAAATTTATTTACCAGACAAATCAGATATGGCGTTATTGAACTTTTCCTTTCCTCCATTACATTCCATTTTTCACGTGAGCCCTTGAATAAGTCTGATTATATAAGGGAAGCTTCTTCTTGTGCTTATCTCCACTTACTGGTCCACCTTTGCTGACTCTCCTGACAAATATGATTAAAATAAGGACTGGTGGTTATGCATTCAAACACACCCTTCATACCACGCACAATTTCAATACTACCACATAGTAGATAAAAAACAAAGTTAAGCCACATAGGGTGTAGTTAGTCACCGGGTGGAATCCCGATTTTGCAGATGCCTCGTTAAGCTGTAAGCCTTCAAGAAGAAATAAAAGGCCTCAAAATGAGTCGTGTGAGCGGTAAATCGCATAGCGAATGAAAATATGTAGTAAAAATCTAGTAGTACCACAAATTTGTAGTAAATTCCTAGCGTGACTAAGTTCTGTTTTAAAACACCTATCATGAATGCATATTGGTAGTAAAAACACCAGCAAAATAGATGTAGTAAAAGAACATGTCATTGAAGAAATTATGGTAGATTTCCTACCAAAGAAGAAGATCGGTGGTTAACCACCTACCAAGATTGATTGTAAAACCTCTAACCTGCAGTGCGCAGATATGTTGTAAAACTTATAACAGGTGTGTAGTTCGGTGGTAAACCCGCTACTAACTTATTTGCTCGCCATTACTGACCTTAAATTCCCTTCCATCAAGTCGATTTCTTCTCTCTGCATTGCCACAAGGGGTAATAAAACTCCTGTTTCGAAGTCTCAGAAAAGCCCCTTAGCGTCAAGTGAAACAGTTCTTTTTAAGGCTCTTAGATTGGTCCATGGGATACCGTGCGGATGCTAGGCGTTCCCCAAGGTGGCTGATGGAATGTGAAGATGGATACTCATTGATATACTTACTCTTGGCCCCTTATCAAGTTTTGAGTGTGGCTCCCTCGGACCATTTAAACCACCCCAATACCTCGGGCACCACCTCATACATGCTCGTTCCTGAAGGTTTTAACTTACATTTTTATCTTTTTTTTAAACTTCTGTTTTTTATTTTCGTCATTCTTTCACAATTAAGTAAATATGTAATTTGGGGATTATTCATTGTAGTACTTTTAGCAATTATCCGGCATTTGTGCCATTTTCCGGCCGTATGCAATCTTCAAGAGGTTGATTAATTGCCACCCGTCCCTTTCCCATCGTGACTGCCGTCCTCCGACCAGATAATGAAAATCCCTTAAGGATAAGAATAACAATCAATGGCAAATCTCTGTGTCTTTTGGATTTCTGAAGGTTCCTCTTCTACCTTGGACATTCAGGCTTGAGTTTTCTGCTAAACCTGCTTTGTTTTCTATCCTTGGTCCCCTAACCCCCGCGTCCTCTCCTTCTTCCCTGTCTCTCTAATCGCCATTACACATTCTTTCATCGGAGTCGTCTAATGACTCTTAACCTCCTCGCTAGTTTCTACCCCCCTCTTCCACGCTCCTTATGCCCCCCCCCCAAACAATTTATGCTCCTGTCAGTTCTCGCTACGTCTAATTTTCGGATAATTACATATATTGCGAGTGAATCCATCCTATTTATAAGTATTAATCGGCCTTTTGGGGCGAGATATGGTCGCCATGTTTGGCGGTCTAAACTGTGTTGGTTTGAACTGATCAAGGGAAAAATGAGGTTAAAGGGTCGACGCCGCCAGAAAATTCATACTTTCCAAAATATGGACACGGCAGTGCCGGCGCACGCTCACACATGCACACAGCGTTTGACACACCCTCACTCCGAAGGTACACACCCATTTATGTCAGCACACATTACCCGTTTGACATATCGTCATCAGCTGATTGGCAATTCAATGGCACTAGTTGTTGCTGACTGACATGGCCTTTGTTGTTGTTATTGCTGACATTGTTTTTGATGATGTAGTTGCTGACGTTGTTTGGGGTGATGTTTTAGTTACATTGGGTTGTTGATGTTGTTGTTTTCTGGCATTTTGTTGACGTTGTTGCTGACATTGTTTTTGTCGATGTTGCTGATATTGTTTTAGTCGATGTAGTTGTTGATGATATTTTTGTTGCTGTTGTTGTTGATGATAATTTTCCGATGTTGCTGTTACTGATATTGTTTTGGTCGATGTTGTTCCTGATATTGTTTCTGTTGATGTTGCTCTTGCTGATATTGTTTTTGGCGATATTGTTTCTGCAGGCATTGTTGTAGTTGATGAGTACGCGCTGCTGTAGTGGTGGTGATATTAAAGGTTTAGATTTCATTGTTGTTTTATTTTTCTTTACTCCAATTCTGTATTGGCAAAGTTGTTATCGAATAAAATAAGATTTCCTACTATGGATCAAGATTATGACATGCAAAGACAAAGTATCTAAGTAGGGAAATATACATACACAGATGCATACAAACACGCAACTCCTCTTACACATTTGCAATACAATCAACCCTGCAGTACCCACACAAACGCAGACAATCAAATTTAATAACTCCCTTTAACCTTCATCCCGTCTCATTTTCAAATGTCAGATCTTGAGCCTCGTACACACACACATACATACATACACATATGCCCCTACTCCCCTCTGCAGATATGTGTGGATAGGCTTCATCGGCCGAGTAGAAACACCGACCCCAAAATCAAAAGTAAACGAAATTGCTCTTATTTGCTCCCGTGGCACTAAGGAAAATACATTGGTAATTCCTATGCCCTCCCCTCACCCTCCACCCTCAAAGAATGTATGTAGGTTAACTTTCTCTGACTTTGAAGGCGTTCACCACTTCCATACTTATCGGATGTCGTAACTTTGCGCTCTAGTTTTCAGTTAAATATGCATAAATATACAACATTACATTAACGCAAGGGTTCTTAACCCTGACTACCCCCCCACGATAGCGATTACGAAACGGGTCTGTTTGGGGAGCGAAGTTTTACTCAAAGATCGTTGTTTTGGGAGAAGGGGAGAAAAATTGTGTTTATTGCAATACCCTGAATTACAGCACCAAGTATCTATTTAGTAATTTACTCACGTGTATTTAAGTTGGTGTGTAGGCATTTATTTACCAATGAATTGGTTGATGATGTATGCATTTACTAGAGAATATCTATTAATATATATATATATATATATATATATATATATATATATATATATATATATATATGTGTGTGTGTGTATGTGTGAGAGAGAGAGAAAAAAAAAGAGGATGCATAATTGTGTGGACGGGCGCATTTATCAATGTATGCTTTACGGAGTTGTAAGAGTTGGGGGTGTAGCGAAAGAGTTCGCCTATGATTTGTGTTTGGCTCCCGTCCCGCGTCGAAATGGAAAGTGCTTTCGTATGCAATGATTTCCGTAAATGGGAAGGGCGCTATTACGAGCGGCTAGTTGGGATGTGTGAATGTAGATTATGTGTATTTGTGTCGATTGTGTGAAAATCTGAATGAGTTGACTAATGATTGTTTAAATAAGTCCATAAATTGAGTAAAAATGGAGAGATGGTGGACTCGTATTTGAGAGTGCAGCGCTTTCGAGCGAGAATTGTGCATTTGCTTACCTCTTAAGAGCGGCATTACTTCTCAAAGGCTGCATATATCATATTTTCCACTGCTTTGACGATTTTAAACACTTAAATATCAGCAGATATTAATAAAAAATGTTATAAAGTTAATATAGAGAATATTATATTTTTATCCGTCTGAATAGAATAAAGATTTGACGTTTGAATTCTAAGAAAAATAATCGGTCCAAAGACCCATCGTTTAGAAAAAGGCAATTTTAATGAAAATAAACTTTTATTCACTTTTAATTCAGAGTATGTATATGATTGTCATTAATTTTACATCAAACATGGAAGGAACAAATCGCTCGGTTTGTTTGAAAATAGCGCTAGGATATGGGAACCAAGCGCACGTCTTTTATAATGGCAGACGCGCGTCTCTGTTATGGTACGGTGAGCGGCGCTTCGAGAAGCACTCCAAGAAGGAACCAAGCGATCCAGGCAGGCGCTGAATGCCGACTGACTCTCTTTCATTCTCCCTCTCGAAGCGAATCTCTTTCTCTCCTCATCAAGACTCAAAAAGGCACCTGTTGACTACTCTGAGAATATATGGAAAAAGCAAACACAAAAGAGGCTATAAAGTAAAGTTTACAAACGTAAAAGAGAACTAAAATGGGGGAGGGGCATAAAGCGAGAGGTTCGAGATGCTAAAAATATTTCCAGTTTGTACAAATTTATTTTCAACCTTTGTTTGAGAAATTAAAGGGGTATATATATATATATATATATATATATATATATATATATATATATATATATATATATATATATATATATATATATCATATAGCACCCACAGGATGCAAAGGGCCGTAATAAACTCTCTCTACCAGTACTTATCCTGAAGCATCTCTCCAATTCGTCATCCCAACCATCTCCTACCTCTTTTTTCATCGTCCTTATCCATGTTTGGTTCGATCTACCTCTTTCCCTTCTTCCAGCTGCCTCCCATTTTGGTGCATCCTCTACATATCGTCCCTCTCGTTTGCAAATACGCCCCATCCATTTCCATCGCGACAATCTCACATCCTCTTCTACCGGTTGTACTTTCGTAATTTCTGCCACTCTCTCATTTGTCACTCTAAACTGCTATCGTATACTTCATATTCTTCTCATCGTTTTATTTTCAGAAGCCAAAAATTTGCATCTGTGATTGCCGTACTATACCACGATTCATGTCCATATATAAGAATTGTTCTCACCATACTTTTATAAATATTCATCTTAGTGTGTATTGAAAAATTATTATTATTCCACACAGATTTCAACACGCTTACTGCTTGGTTAGCTTTCCTAATTCTTTCCTCAAACCCAGTTTTTAAAGAACCATACCTTGACACAATCGTAAACCAAGTACTTAAAAATTTCTACTTCATTAACATCCTGATCATTTATTTTGTATACTCTTTGGTTTTCCATATTCATGTTTATTATTTCCATTTTCGCACAATTTATTGTTAATCCTATCTTTTTTCCTTCGCTATCTAAACAATTTATTACTCTTTGCATATCTTCACAGTTTTCTACAATTAAAGCAACATCATCTGCGTAATCCAAATCGGCCAACTTCATACCTCTCTTCCAAAATATTCTAGTATCAGTTTCTCTTATGACCTTCTTTATTACAAAGTCAATGATCAAAATAAACAGGAATGGAGAAAGAATTGCACCCTGAATTAGTCCAATTTAACTTCAAAACTTTCACTCAGACTCCCTTCTACCAATACTTGGCAGAAGGTATCTTCATGCACACTTTTGACTATGTCAACAAACTTCTGGTGTATTCCATAGTGTCTCATTATTCTAAATAGACACACTAGCATTTTCTTTTTGTTAGCCTAATGCATCAGGTGCCTTACAATAAAAATTTGTTAATTTCATCCACGATGTTTCCTAAATCCTGCCTGCTCATCTCTCAAGATCTTATCCACCCATTCTATTCAAAAGAATCTTACTAAGCAAATTTGAAATAATGGCGACAATGTAATAATACCTTTCCAATTTCCACAATCACTCAGATATCCCTTTTTTTAAATTTTTATAATCACCCCTTTTTACCATTCTTCTGGCACCTCACCATTATTCCACACTTCATCGAAAAACTTCACTAGAACCTTCAGCATCTCAACATCTTCAACTTTAAACATCTCTGGAGGTATCTCGTCAATTCCAGGAGCTTTGTTATTCGTTAAATCTTTTATTGCCTTTTCGACTTCATCCAGTCGTAAATCTCAGGTACTTATATTTAATTCATGCTCTGCTGGTAAAACTTGATATATATATATATATATATATATATATATATATATATATATATGCAAATTTTGTTGAAGACCATTGTGTATTTCGCCTTAATTAATTTCCTTTGGCAACTTTCTCTTCTTCTAACTATCTTTTTTCTTCCATCTTGTAGATGGTGGATTATTTGTCCAGTATTCATCTCTTTTTTAAATGAATGTGTTTGCTAAAAACCAAACTAAATTGCTAAGCTTTCGATCATCTTCAGAGCGTTTTAATATGTTCTTGCTTCTTTTACCAATGTAATGAGTGGAGTGAGGATCTGACAGAATGAAAGAAGATAAGATTTATTAAGAAAGAGTTACAATAAATATTTTTTACAAACACATGAGTAAAAATAATTAAGTTAATAGTAGTGAAGAACACCAAACACAAAAGGAGAGTAGAGAAGGGAAAGTTACATCGAAAAGTAAGAAGAACGGAGCTCCAAGATCGGTGGAGGACACTCATAATTTTTACAATTTACAGAATTAATTTATATGCATACATGTTTGGAGTTCATAATAATTCGTTGTATTATTATTTTATTTTATTTTGTTTTTTTGCTACATTCTTTAAGTTAACAGATTGATTATATTCTTTTTCTATTTTATATATCGCATTTTGAATTTCCAGATTAATTACTATATTTTACACGTTATCATCCTGACTTTGTTTTATTCTTAATTACTTTCTTTCTTTTTTCTTTTATTTAACAATATTATATTATTTTATTTAACAATAGTATATTATTCTATCAAATTAATTTTACTTATCCTGGTTTGTTCAGTTTTTAACATTTCACTTACATAGTTATTTTTGGTTGTGTGCTTAGTCACTTTATTATCACTTGTTAATTAATTATTCCCTAGTTATTTGGTCATTCACTTATTAATTTGATTATGTGCTTAGTCACTTTATTTATCTTCAATTCACTTATCACTTTTAACTTTTAACATTTTCTTCCACTTTATTAGTTTTTAGAGATAGTTTACTTTGTAGTTTAATTGCCCCACTGACGCAATTCTTAGTCCGTTTCTAATCCTTTTAAAAGAATTCTTACTCACCTCACGGCAGCACGTACTTGGATGTAAAGCGTTATTTGTCCGCCAGCGTTTTTTCGATCTCATTTACTGAATATGGTCGAGCAAAGATCCACTTAAACTTCTCATCAGTGATTCTTTGGCGCAGTATCGTCTGGTCCCCAACTGATGGTTTGGAAGTTCAGGACCCTGGCGTCGTAGAAGCATCCTCTCTCCAGGATGTATTCCTCCTCCGAGAGGGGTATCACCTGTAACTTCGAGCGTTCTTCTTCCTCTTCTTCGCTTATCTTCGTTTAGTAATGTGGCTTCTAAGATGTTCAGTCTAGCTTTATTAACCTCTTTTCTTTTAATAACGGTGTTGTCAACTAGCATATATCTCGTTAGGTTAATGTTATGTGCACTCTCCATATGATTTTTAGGCCCTCCGCTATGCAGATGCATGATTAAAAGTCTCAAAAGTGTAGTAGTTGCCATGCTAATATATTTGGAGTTGTTATAAAGCTTACAGTCTTTATCAGGGTAGATGAACTCGTAAACTATGTTGGTTGACTTGAGATTCAAGGAGTTTGGGCAGCTGTTGTTTTTCATCAGGAGATTGCTGGCTTTTGTTGTTTTATAATAGATGATGAGTTGAATTTTATCCATTTGATTTTTAACCTTGATGTTACGGTTAATAATCTCCTTGATGTTTTTTTCATCTTTTTTATAGGCCGTGGACATCTGATTTCTGTAATACACTTTGATGTTGTTGACTTCTCCCTGATTACTTTCAGTTTTATCCTTATCTATGCAATGATTATTTAAAAATGATTAAAGTTGTTTGTCAATCATGCTGTTTGAGAAACCGTGGTTCACGAATGTTTGTTTTACCCTTGCTATCTCCTACGTAGAGCAGCATTTATGTGCTCGGCGGATCTATGAGCCGATTACGCTTATTTTATCTCTCAAGTCACGACACCTACGTACCATTTAGCTAAAACCCTAAATGAAGTAATAAAACCGTCGATCCCTTCCAAATATAGCATAAAATCCACGGATAAATTCATCGATATACTCCACTCTGCAAGACCGCCAGGACTAATATCATCCCTTGACGTGGAAAGCCTATTTACGAACGTGCCTATCGCTCAGACCATCGACATCATTATAAAAAACGTGTACCACTATTCTACAATTTTTTCCCCAAATCTTGACCCAAACATCTTAAGGAGCATGTTACGTTCATGCACATCAGAGGCTCCGTTCAGGACACCAGAAGGTAATCTATACACGCAAGTGGATGGAGTGGCTATGGGGTCACCCTTAGGGCCGGCGTTCGCCAATTATTATATGGGTCAACTTGAAGAGAGATTATTGGACATCATGGAAAATAAGCCACACACATATTGCCGATACGTAGACGACATCTACATCAACGTCCAAAACGAAGAACATCTGATAAACATCAAGCAGCAATTACAGGAGCAATACGTGTTAAAATTCACTTATGAATTAAGCACGGGCAATAAACTCCCTTTCTTGGACGTTGAGATTTAAAACATCAATGGTAGCTACATCATTAAAGTACATAGAAAAAGTACGGACATAGAAAGATGCCTCATTGCGGAGAGTGAATGCCCAGAAAGGTATAAAATAAGCATAATCGGCTCATACATCCACTGAGCACATAAATGCTGCTCTACGTGGGAACTTTTCCATCAAGAGATCGCAAGAGTAAAACAAACACTCATGAACTACGGTTTCTCAAACAGCATAATTGACAAACAACTTCAATCATTTTTAAATAATCATTGCATAGATAAGGATAAAACTGAAAGTAATCAGGGAGAAGTCAACAACATCAAAGTGTATTTACAGAAATCAGATGTCCACGGCCTATAAAATAGATTAAAAAACACCAAGGAGATTATTAACCGTAACATCAAGGTTAAAAATCAAATGGATAAAATCCAACTCTTCATATATTATAAAACAACAAAAGCCAGCAATCTCCTAATGAAAAATAACAGCTGCCCAAACTCCTCAAATCTCAAGTCAGCCAACATAGTTTACGAATTCATCTGCCCCGATAAAGACTGTAAGCTTTATAACAACTCCAAATATATTAGCATGGCAACTACTACACTTTCGAGACTTTTAACCATGTATCTGCAAAGCGGAGGGACTAAAAATCATATGGAGAGTGCACATAACATTAACCTAACGAGAGATATGCTAGTTGACAACACCGTTATTTAAAGAAAAGAGGTTAATAAAGCTAGACTGAACATCTTAGGAGCCATATTAATAAGCGAAGATAAGCTGGCCATCAACAGTCTAGCGACAAGCTGGAATCGAACATTAAAATTATTTTAAAATTCCACTCACCTAGGCGGAATAAATATCCCCTTAAAAATCGTTTTCTTTCATTAGAGATCACACTCACTTGTTTAAGATCCTCTATGAAAAAACCGAAATGGCTATACAAATAATGGAAAAAGGACTTATTGCATTCTATACTAGGATCCCGCAAGCCAACATCCAGAGAGACGCATTTATCAACATACAAATATGCTTCCGTTGTTACGCAATGGAAGACTACATAACTGAGGAATGTCCTAAAAAGGACCTCATGATATGTTCGGAGTGCGGGAGAGAGGGGCACACCTACCGCTTATGCCAGAGTACGACCAAACAAAAAATAAACTGTGGAGGACCACATCGGACAATGGCGATGTCATGCCCGAAAAGGAAAGACATAATAAAAAGGAAGGAGAATGAAGAAAGATTGAAAGGACAGAAGAACATGACATACACATCGGCGACAAAAACTACACCAGGCAACCAAAAGACGGAAACACAACTCAACATTGACGGAACATTGAATGTCAAGATACTGACCTATATCTTACACTCACATATAATGAACATTGCCAACCCCGGAAGCTACGCGAATACCTTAAACAGAATGCTAAAAGAAAACGGTTTAGAACCCATGAACTTTCCCAAGGATGTGGACTCGTCAGCAATATTTAAGGTGAAGATTAGTGACAAGACTACCAAAGCACTAATCAAAGAAGCAAAACCCCAAGACAAAAACAATGAAGACTCAAATACTGAGGATACTGATTCGGATAGTAGCACTGAAGAATCCGCCCAGAGGTTAGAGTCACAAGAAGGAAAGCCCAAAAGAAAAGAAGATCCAGCTCACACAAGACTTCTTCAACCCAACGGCAGCAATTTCCGATCCCGTCGACATCACTATCGAAGAAAAGAAAGGAAGTAATCATGTGTAGACGGGAACAAAACGAGAGAAAGAAGAAGAAACGTTAAAAAACAAGACCTAAAGAGACAAACGGAACCTCCCGCCCCCCCAAAAAAAAAAGAATATTAAAATGGACAAACGTAAATTAGAAATACTTCAAATTAATACTAACGGTTCGATAGGTAAAAAATTCATATAAGGAAATATCTTTAGAGAGCTAGATCGAGATGTTATTTTAATATCTGGCCACGGATTAGACCTAGAAATAGAAAAAAATAAAAATATGGAATTACAACGTTGTAGCAACGAATCCTTCGAGACAAAGACACGACGAAGTAGCAAATGTGAGAAAAAAGAAACTAGAATATAAGACTGACCAAGGACTAACAGAATCCTATGCAGCAGTAGAGATACAACTAGAACTAACTAGTGTTACAATAGCCACGGGGTACCAACCCCCAAGAAGAGACGAATGACCAATTTCCAACTTCACTAAGCTTTTTAATAACAGGAACCAAGTCATCTTTATAGGAGACTTGAACGCCCACTGCGCGGAAAACGGATATAGAAGAAACAACAACGCGGGCAAGCATTTGAAAATGATGCTAGATAGGAGAATGCTCCAAAGACTGGGGCCAGATTTTCCCACATACATACATAACAGTGCGGGAAGTAATCCAGATATCTGCCTCGCAAACTTTAACTTGCCATTTAATTTTCACTTAAAACCGGTTGACATACCGGCCAGCGACCACATAGCTACACTACTTACCATTAACCAGAATCCCATACAGAAGCCATGTAAGAAATGGAAAGCCTATCACCAGGCAGACTAGACAAAGTACAAAAAAGTATTCAGAGAATATGAACCAAGGACTTTCACCGAGCGACTATATAAGAAATCGACGAGGGACTTAGAGAAATTAGGAGTACGCTGATTAGAGCAGACGAAAAAGCAGTTCCAAAAAGAGCCTTTAGAACCATCCAAAACTTTAGAGGGTCACAGGAAATGATAAATAAAAATACGGAAATAAGACTTATCTCTGAACAAATTTGGAGGGAAGGACATAGCAGAGACTTATACAACCAACTTAGAAGAAATAAAAGAGAATTAACGAATATGATATGCGATAAGCAACAAGAACATTGGAACAACCAGGTCAGGAAGCTAGATGTCGGAGAATCAACAAAGAAATCTTGGAAATCGGTAGATAGAATGAAGGAAAAACCGGCAAAGGAGAAGATCAAAATTAAAGCTGAGTGAGGGATCCTACTTGAGGATCAAAGAGAGATAAAAATAGTTTTCAAAGAATATTGGAGAAATGTTTTTAGAATCAGCGAAGAAGAAAATGAAAATTTCGACACTGATTTTGAGAACGTAATTGTCGAAGAACTCAACCAGACAACGACTAGGAGTCAACACTATGATTCGGTTGATATAACGAGAAACAACAATGAGGAAAATGATGCTATATTATCCGTACAAGAACTGAAAGAGAGCCTAAACAGCTTCAAACAAAAGGCGCCAAGAGTCTCAGGAATCACAAAGAGAAACTACACAAAAGTGACTAATAACATCTTGTAGGGATTGAAGAACCTATTCAATGCTTGCCTTAATACAGGCTACTACCCTAAAGCTCTAAAAGTAGCAAAAATAATTTTTAGCCCAAAGCCAGGAAAATATCCATACAGGGTTGAAAACTATAGACCAATATCTCTGCTTGACTTCATCGGGAAAGTATATGAAAAGGTCCTAAAGAAGAAACTCGACCAACATCTTGTGGAGAACGGCCTGTACAACGAGTGCCAATTCGGTTTCCGGAAGAACAGGAGCACGAATATGGCACTCTGTTTAATTATGGAAAAAATAGCCAAGTTCAAAGGTGAAAAGATGAGTGTGGACTTTGTATGTAGAGACGTGTCCAAAGCGTTCGACAAAGTATGGCATCAAGGCGTACAATATAAGATACTTCGGCTCGGATTAAGCAATCAACTGGAAAGGTTGCTATGCAACAATGTAGCTGATAGATACGCGTATATAGAGATGGGTAATCACCAAGGGAAAGAGCTCATGCTAGCCGAGTGGATACGGCGTTGGCCTCCCAACGTCGCGGTACGGGGTTCGATTCCGAATCCCCGCATGAGCGGACACAAACGTCAGCGCACGTAGAGATCTGGCTACCGATTGGTGGACGCGCTGTGCTCACCCCGTTATCGGGTGAGTAGATCTTATACCTCTCACCTCACACAAAGCCAATCACAACACTGCTTTCTTTCCTCTCCCGCCTTCCTAGTACAACACACTCACTATCTCTGTTTTAAGGAAACCTGTCGATGGGTATCTATATTCGCGTACCTCTGATGTGAAACATGTCCCTCTACCCCGATATGGCAAAGGCTTCCACCTGAACGCTGTTTGGTGTCAAAACATAATACTTCCTGGCACCTCTCCCCAAAAGAGGACCGGCCCCTAGGGCCCTCGGGCCGACCAGCGATTGTCATTCTCACCTTGAATAATAAATTTCATTATCCGGTGGGGAATCCTCCCAGTATCATGGAAGGATTGGCGCTAGCTAACTAACTAATTAACCAAGGGGAACACTTTAAGCTGGAGGCTGAAGCACTCCTGGGCGGTTGCCTGAGTCCGTTATTATACGCTATTGATACAGCGGACATCCCCCCTCCAATGATGGAGGGATTTATGAACATACAATTTGCGGATGACATCACCCAAGTTGTGGTGCCTCCATACAGGCACGCTCAATTACAAGCAATAACGATGGCAGAAGAAATTCGAAGAATTAACGAATACGAACGCAAATGCAAAATCAGTACAAACAGAGACAAATTTAAAATAGTTCCCATATACAGAAGAAAATTAGCAGACATCAACGTGAACAATGTAAGATATAGATATAGTAACGACTGTAAAGTAATAGATCTGACAATAAAGAAATCCGGTTACACGAAACACGTAGCCGAGAGAATACAGAAAGGAAAGAGGGGACTAGGACTCCTATATAAATTAAGAGATTTAAGTCAAGAGAATAAAAAGAAGATTTTCAATGCGATTATCCAACCCACACTGATCTATCCAGCAATCGCAATGTGTACATTGTCAAGAACTAAACTGCTCGAACTACAAAGGGTCCAGAACAAAGCAATGTACCTTGTGACAAATATAAGAAGGGTAGAGATGAGAAAGATTGAAGAACTACACAGAGAATCCAATGTCGAGCCCTTAAACAAGATAATCACGAAGAGAGAAAAAGGAGTAATCGAGAGGACATATGACGAAATTGGAGACGAACTATCAACACCGACTCTTCACTAGCAGGGCGAGGATCGGAAATGTGGACCAAGAAGAAAAAATCTACACGTAGCGGGAAGGATACATCACCGGATTTGACAACCGATCTGTTTGATCTTCTACTTGTTTCTTGCTGCACTATCGCTCCATTTCATCTTCCTCTCTCAGCCCTCTCTCTCTTTCCCCTGTTACATTCTCCCTGGTGCCGTAGGCCACATGGAGTGTGGAAAGGCGGAATAGGAGGATTACGGGCTCTCTCGCCCCTTCTCCTCATTTTTGGCCCTGATAGTGGGCCAGGGGAGAGGATATGGGGCGGGATAGCTCTGGACGCACTAGCCTTTTACACTCTTACACCTTTTCTTCTTCTTCTTTATTTCTTTCATTGATTTACTCAGTCTGTACGCTTTCTCTCGCTGCGAACAGGTAAAGGCTATCTCAGGTAAAGGGGGAAAAGTTTTAGGAAGGACCTAAAAAAACGCCTTTCTCAAGAAAACTTCTAAGAAGAAATATATGCCCTCCTGGGGCTGATTGGAGATTCCCCCTGTTCCTCTTCAGCGAAGTAGTCTTCCCGAAGGGGTTGCTCTTCTTTATTCTAAATTTTTGGCTCTTCATTTATACTTTTTACTTCAAGGTTACTTCTCACTAGCACTATATAACTTGGTCACCGGCGAGTTCTGAGTTGCAGTTGGTAGTAAGGTATAGTAAACCCCTGCAAGAGACCCTCTTAGGGGGCCAGAAAAACAGGTGCCGATTCTCGGTCACGAGCCAGAATCCAACTGTGGACCGCTGTTAAGGCTAGGCCCAGATAGGTAGGGTTGACCAAGAAGAGTGTGCAAATTGAAAGGTAGGCGAGATAAAACTAGGACAGATAGAGGGGCTCCTCCCACTAGTGGAGACTGGATAAATACTCTACAGCTGAAGATCGACAGAAGAGCCCCTCTCCTTGGAGAGAAGACGACTCCCGGGTAGATGGACCCAGCGGACTTCAAAAAACTTCCCCTTAAACTCATACCCAACGAAATTAAAAGATCAAAACAAGAAGTAGTGCAATGCATATTTATTGATTTGGATATACAACTAATCAAATGCATTGACACACCATCTGGATTCATAGTTATTTGCCCAGAAAATAAAGGCTTAGAACAGCTACTTTTATCTGTTGGGGGCATTACGCTAAGGAATTTGGATTTGGAAGCTAGAGTACCACCACAAATCACAGCTAACAGAAGTGTCATCTGCCGAAAAATCGAGTCCTGGGTAGGAGAGCACTCATACCAAAAAATAAAAGAAGAACTTCAGGAGAGGCAGAAATGGCTCAAAATAGCAGAGGTGGTCATATTTAAAGATCACACTCACGTTTTGAAGGTCATTTGTGAATCTACTGAAATGGCTTCAAGGATCATAGAACAGGGACTTCTCGCTTTCAACATGAGAATCCCAGCCGACAAAAATACAAAGAAATGTCTTCACAAGTATACAGATATGCTTCAGATGTTATGCGTTGGGAAAACATACGACTCAAAATTGCTCTCAAAAGACCTAATCATCTGTTCTGAATTTTGAACTGAAGGCCATTCTTGGCGTTACTGCAACAACACAGATAAAAGATGCATTAACTGCCAAGGGGGACACAGAAATATGGTCATGATCTGTCCCAGAAGAATAGAAATTACAAAGAGAAAAGAAATAGAGTCAAACAGAAATAATGCTAACGTAAATAAAAACTCATACGCAGCAATGGCAAAAAGTGACCAACAAGAACTGGCAACACCGATAAATTTGGATGGTACTCTCAACGTGAAAATACTTACTTGTATATTACATGCCCACGTGATGAACATAGCTAACCCTGGAAGTTATGCAACAACAGTCAACAGCATGTTACATGAAAACGGGCTCGAACCGATGAAATTCCCCAAAGAAGTCGACTCATTGACAATTTTCAGAATCAAAGTCACAGAAAAGACAAAACATGAGTTAATCGAAAGGCGAAAGGAAATCAACAGGCAGAAGAATCAGAAGAGGACACAATCAGCGAAGACTCAGAGAACGAAAACTCCTTTGACGACACAGAGCAAGAGTGCACATGGGTTACTCGCAGGAAAGCCCAAAGAAAGGACAGATCTAAATCCGCAAGTAAAATGGGTCCATCACCTAGAGATGAACTACCAGAAGGGCCCTCGAATGCAGTCAGCAGAGGGGGATCCCAGGAGAAACGAAAGAAGAACCAGAAAAAGAAGAAGAAACACCAATAACTTAACAGATAGGACAAACTAAACGGAAAACGAATAAACGAAGGGAAATGGACAATTGAATTATGGATATTAGGAAATTAAAAATACTACAACTTAACACATGCGGATGGAAAGACAAGGAAATGATGTACGGAAACTTATTCAGAAAGATTGAAACCAACAGGCAGCAGAAACTAAAAATTCCACCGATGACACAGAGCAAGAGTGCACCTTCTACTTCCTCTCCCTCTCACTCTTAACCACCGTACCCACAGTGCTTGGAGTTTACTTCGGCTCTAGACAGAGTGACTATGGGGGTCTATAAAGGAGTGCTAAGCCTCCCCTTTTCCCTCCTTGGCCGCTCCATGAGGGCCAAGGGTGGCGGGGGAGGGTCGGAAGAGCTGTTCTTTGTCTCCCACCTCTCTTTACATTTCATTTCATTTCTTTCATTCTGTCAGATCCTCACTCCACTCATTACATCGGTTAAGGAGGCAAGAACATATCAAAACGCTTCGAAGATGATCGAATAAGATCGAAAGCTTAGCATTTTAGTTTGTTTTTTACCAAACACATTCATTTAAAAAAGAGATGAATACTGGACAAGTAATCCACCATCTACAAGATGGAATAAAAAAGATGGTTAGAAGAAGAGAAAGTTGCCATAGGAAATCAATTTAGGCAAAATACACAATCGTCTTCAACAAAATTTGAATTCAAGAAAGACTGCTACTATATATATATATATATATATATATATATATATATATATATATATATATATATATATATATATATATATATATATATATATATATATATATATATATATATATAAAGAGAGAGAGACAGAAAAGTGACAAGTATTTGCACACTTAAATTCTAACTATTTCTGAAATATTTCCTTCTTTCTTCTAGTTATAAAACTAACAGGAAACAACTCAGTAAACATATATTTAACAAAAGAAATACACATCAAGCAGATTTCCTTAGTATATAACAAAAATCGCTAATAAACAAAATTTAGCGGGTGACAAAAACCAAAGTATTCAACCAATAATAATTTCAGCCATTTATTATTTCGTGGCATAACCACTGTTTGCAATAACAGCACGAAGACGATTCTCTTAGGTTGATATTAGCCATTCGCAATCTTTTCGTGATAATTTGCTGCGCTCTTCTGCGCACATCTCCCTAAAATAGACAATGTTCTGTGGGTTTATCTATCGGATTGTAGCCTTCAGTATTCTGCACAAATGCTCATTAGGAATGAGGTTTGGCGATTGGATTGGCCATATATGGAAGTTGATTTTTATCTTCGTAAACCATTCTTGTATTAATAATTTGTCCATGTACTTGGGATCGTTGTCCTGCAGAAATATCCATTGATATCGGCCGTAAATGTTTTTCCCCCTTGGGAGCGGCTTTTCCTCAAGTATCTTTCGATACGTGGCACCATCCTTTTTCATCATTATATTAAGTTCTCCTGTGTCATATGCAGTAAAACAGCCCCTAACCATGAGAGTACCTCTTCTGTGTTTCATGATGGGATGGTGTAAGGATCATCACTTTTGCCGAAAGGTTCTATTATACAGTCTATACAGACATCCAGCATTTAATTGGCTTGGTGGCTTTCAACAATTCATAAAGTCTAGGAAAACAGCAAATGACAATCTTGACGTCCTCCTGACTCGCATTAGCCATGATGGCAAGGATATTGAATACCAGAGCATGTGGAGATTACAACGCTTCAATGGCTCGTAGCTTCCGAATTGAGTCGTTATAAATTACGTATCGGTCTACGAATTCGTTACGACGCATAGTATCCTGTACCAAGGCGTATATTGCGACCAGATCGACCATGAAGATAAACAGAGCGCCTAGGAGAGCCCGCCCGCTTCAAATACTGTACAGGTAGGATTGAAGGCAACCTTCTCTTCGAACTTGGAGGCATTTATGTACACAGGCATGACTTTAGTGGGGAAAAATGCATGATCCAAGAAAGGAAAACACAATATCACCGGTACTGTAAAAGATTTGAGGGAAGAAGAAGAAAGGTGGCAACAGCCGTGTTACCTTCGAGTGATACCCACTTGTCCGAAAGGTACATCTAAATCTCGAAAGAGTTTGCTTAATCTGAATCCGAAAGGCTTAGGGTTTGAGAGTCGTTGCTCGTCGGCTTAGGCGCCGTTGTTATCGGGCGCGGATAAAGTAAGAACTTTTGGTTACTGTAAAAAAATCTGAACCCGCGTGTACAAGCGAATGTAATGTACACGTCGTAAAGCAAGTGACATGCCCTCTACATTCGCAAGGTGGTTCTGTGTGTAGAAGACGTGTGAAATGCAAAAGTCACAAACGCTAGACAGGCGTGGTATTCGAATTCCCTGACAATAGATGATTGGATACAGATGAATAAGTCGCGGTTACGCAGTTATACCTCAAGAGCGAACAAACAATTGGTAAAATAAAAACCAAATAACATAAAGTAGCCATGGCTTGTATGCAAGAGCCATAAGGTTGCAAATATGCGCCTCTAAGGTAAAGGCGTTGGTCAAATGCAACCCAAGAAATCGATGCAAGTACAGTATGTTCAAGCACGTCCCAATAGAAAACCGAAACTTGCATTTCTGCAGAAAGGGAGAGGTATTTCTAATGTTGTTGTAGCCGACGCTTCACATTAGGCATCTAACATGGGAAAAAAAAAGATCGGAAAATCGTATACGTATTGTGTGGTTCGAACATCTGAATTGATAAAATAGATCGAAAAGATAGTAACGCTGCAGTTAATTCCCCTTGGGACATCCTCCTCTTGTTCTAATGACTCGGAGATGGAGACCCTGATGCGTACGAGGAATGAAAGTTCTCGCAGGAACTCAGATATGGGGGGGAGGGGGCGTTCCCTCGCTCCTTTTAAAGGCAATAACATAGGCATTCTTCAAATAAAAAAAATAACGTAGCAAAATTATGCTTGTAAAAGAGATCCTTGCAGATAGCACTCTCCAGCAAAAGAAGAACATAAGACGTACAGTGAAACTTACAGAAGCCGCACTATGCCGAAGTCAGGTTACCTCCACTATCTAGAAAATATGTTACCCTAACATGTACTAATTTTCTAGCAATTAGCACAAGCGGAGGTTAGAGAATTTGGAAACAAGCTGGTAGCATGATCTTTCTCGGCGTCATACGTAATAAATCTGGAAAAATACCATCCAACCAGATCCTGTTTTATAAAGCTAACTCAAAAGCAAAACCTCGCTCACCTAGGAGTCACTGCATAGCGTACAGGATATCAGGCGGGTCAAGGGCTCTATTCGTGCAAGAAGTGAGAGCGGAACGCAACTATTTAAAAAGCAGCATAATTAAGAGCGTTCTTGGTCTCTAGGTGAAATATATTCGGAGGCATTCAACGACCAAGTGACGTCCATGAAATGCTGTCAGAGCAGCATCTCTGCTGGAGAATACAGAAAAAGCGGCCGTGAAGGAGTTCACCACGGGAATATGGTCCGAGATGGTGGTCCTAACTTCCTGGAGGACGGAAGATGGGTCCTGAATGAACTTACTGCGATTTTTTTAAACACTTCTATACCTCAGCAAGATGGGTCATCCTATTCAATGAAGACACGTATCTCGCCATGAAGCGCGGCCAAAATACGTTAGAAAGGTGTCAGGCATATAGCTTCTCTCTGAAGGCCGTCTCGCACTTAGCCGACAATCGAGGATGTGAACGCCGGGCTGAACGGTCAGACTTTCGAGTAAGAGAATCCAATCCTGTGGTGACGAGGGAGTCAGAGTAAAACTCAATCGCATCATAAACTAACCTAAACTCCTCGAATGACATCAAATTTCAGTAATTTGCTAGAATATGGATCTCCGTACTAGATGTATGTACCGTCGAGGTGGCTTTTCACGCGGCCCCAGACGAGCGAAAAAGATTCGAATGAGAAAGTGGTATGTAGGTTATCAACGACCTCACATCCAAAGTTTATTTGTTTGTTTGTAGGAACACATAAAGGCAACAAAATCAAGCGTTTCCAGATCAGAAAGTATGATTTCAACCTCAGTAATACTTGTAGGAGAATCGTCACTCCCCGTTCTCTCTCAGTGTATACACGGGACGGTAACCGCAAAGACATCCGGCCCCGGCACCGTGGGGTCAAACTCGTAACTACAGCGCCTTGCCACTCGTCGCTATGAAAAGCCGAAAGGTTTTAAACTACAAGATCTCGCCTACGAGAGTACATATATTCAATTTCACCTCAAGTAAGAAATTGGAGATGCGTTTCTCTCAAGCTCGAAGGCCAACGGGAGCCGAGGTAAGACTTGGTGAGAAAAATCGTTGGAATAAGAACCCTCCTGGGCCCGTCCACAAGCTTCCCCCCACCCCTACCCATCCTACATCTACCCCAGTGGGGTGACGATGTATAAATAACAAACACTTGGGAAAAACGAGGTAGAATACCTAAGTCTCCAGGCTACGAAGTCCCCGGTTTAAGACCGGGCTACCAAGACTGGACAGGTAGAATACGTGAGTCTCCAGGCTACGAAGTGCCCTGATTGAGGCCGGGCTACCAAGACTGGACAGGTAGAATACGTGAGTTGCCAGACTACGAAGTCCCCTGCAAGAAAAGCAGGGCTACCAAGGGGGCTATGAAGCAGCTTATCCTCGAGCTTGTCCCTGGTTATCAAACCGAACGTTAAGTTAACTTGTTCAAGTTCAACTTACTCTCGTCAGAGAGACTCCTCATATCCTGGTGCATCCTAAAGCCCAGGAATATTCCTCGACCTTGAGGAATTACGAAAAGAAGAGGAAAAAGGCTCCCCCTCTAGCCCGTTACCCGGTGGCCACACCAAACTCATAAGTTAACTTGGTTGAGGAACCAAGTTCAACTTATTCTCGACAGAGAACCGCCTCCTCCTCCCTATCTATCATGGTGTATTTCAAAACAACGAGATAGGCCTCGCCCTTGAGGGAGACTGGAACTAAGAAGAAGCTCATCCTCGAGCTAGTTCCTGGTTACCAAACCGACCTTTAAGTTAACTTGTTCAAGTTCAACTTATTCTCTTCAGAGAAACCACCCTCCTCTATCCTTGCCCTTGAAGAAGATCCGACCCAGAGTACACTCCCTCCAGCACTCCCCGGAGTCAAGGTATTCAAGCCTTAGCGCATCGCTAGACAGTGTGAATTACTCCTCAGAGTAACCCGAAGAGGAGAAAGGAACCTTCTTTCACTATCCCGTGGTGATATCCCTTCCTGCCGAAAGCGTGTGGATTCCAACTGCCACGCTCGCCAAAGTCACTTGTGGTTTTCAAGTTATTCGTCCGCAACCTCCATCTGACCGGTCGACACGCATCTAGAAGACAATAACATTCCCGAGGTAAAGTGCACCTTGAGTTCAAGGTCAGACGCAAACCCGTTCCAAGCGGTATCCACTTAGTTAGTTGCGATCAGTAAAGGCCGTTAGCATTTTGTTTTGTTTTTAAATTGAAGTTAGAATCGAATTAACCAATATTAGAGGGTCAAGTTAATTGAAGTACTTTTTGTGTATTTTAAAATTCGGAGTATTTCTGTGGTTCATGTTTTGTGTTTGGGTAGTAAATTGTTAAATTTAAAATATAAGTTTATTTTGTGAATTCCTGTGTGTTTCCTTCTTATCCTTACGTGTTGAAGCGGCTCTTCCTTAAAAAAAAATAGCACACTTAGATCAAAGCCTACTTCATCAAAGAAGTACTTCACGTTCGACAAGGTATACCACGACAAAAGTGGTGTCAGAGGTAGAGTGATCAAAAGCGGAATTCTGCTACAATACTAATCTCCACCAATTCGATCAGTGCCACTAAGTCCTGACCTCTTAGATTGACTAGATAGTCATCCCAAAGTGGGTCTCTACCGTTGAGGTTTCCGAAAAGGACAAAAGGCCCTCAGCAGGTGACCTACGAGACGGTGGAACTCCGCCCCATTGAAATTGGCTGAAGTTGAAAAAACCCTATCCATGTAAAGCTAAATTGATACCGAGTGAAGGTGGTTAGTGTGAGGCAAAGAGCGAATGGAGACACCCCCTAGGGTATAAATTGCGCTCTAACGAGCCCGATCGACATTCCTGGAGAGGCAATGAGTCTTCTGTAAGCACACAGCTAAATGGGAATGAGAAGGATACAAGCCTCCTCAGCGCCTTTTATTTATTATTGAGGCAACAGCAATTTAAGGAGAACTATTAGCCGTGGAATGTGTTGTTTGAGCTGGTTTCTAGGTCTGCTTCTTCCCCGGCCCCGAGTGCTTATCCTGGCAGGACGCTTATTGGATGGACACTTTATCCTTTTGATTAGAGGCCGATCATCCGTTTCTCCCCGTTAAGGTTTGGGCTGGAGACAGGGAGCTGAAATCCCCTTATTGTTACCCTGCTAAAGAGGGGATGTTTAGAAATGACAAGGAATGGTTATAAACCATATTCTGGGTATTTACCTCTTCCTCCAAATCTAGCTACTCAATAAAGGAGCATGCCCGCTTCGTATTCCTCGAAACGACCACGCGGGGTAGCGCTCGCGTTCTTCTTGCTACCAGAATGACTGAGGTGGAGCCCAGAGAGAGTAAAACGTGCAGAAGGGTTCCTAAATGTCGCAGGAGCTACAGTGTTCCTAGGCTTGGATGGTCCAGAAGCAAAAGGGGCTTTTGTCACTTAAGATGTGAATAAAGTTAGTGGTCGTGCAGAGTGCGACAGGACTATTTCTTTATCCTCTTTCAAAGAAACAGTTAATATTAGATAACAAGGTAAATTTTCTCTCTGCCAATTTTATAATGTTTCCTTGTACATGCGACTTTATTTTTAAAAATGGCAACCGCGTTTTCCAATTCTATTCTGAGATTCGAAAAATAAATGTAAAAATCATGCATTAGACGTTTGTCCTGTTCTCACAATATATATATATATATATATATATATATATATATATATATATATATATATATATATATATATATATATATATATATATATGTTGACTTAGTCATTTGTTTAAGGATTTGCTAGTCTAGCCGATATAATATTTTGAGCAATATTTACAATAAATTTTATAAATATAACCTTCTATTTTATGTGGAGAGGTTTTTATCGAGAATTTTTTTATTTTGGTGTAGTAACTTGAAAAGGATATTTAGGCCAAAAAGCCTTAGAATACATTTTAAAGGAACTAAATTGATGTTGTATGGAAGGGAGTGGTTGTTTCAAGAAAAAAATATTTCATATTCTTTTCTTTCGGCTTTCTCCTCACTTGTCGGTGCCTTGCTCGGAGTTCTTGGACCTTGCAGATCGGCGTTTAAAGCTATTCATCCAAGAATATGTGAGGTGAATGTTTCCTACAGAAGAGCTTCATACATATATAACTCTCTCAGCGTTCTGTGATAGCAAGACATAGTGCCCTTTATCAATCTATGGGACAAACTTTACGAGAGCTGCGAGACATTCTGTAGACGCGCGCTGTACCTGAAAAGGGTAGGCGAAGCGAGAGAGAGAGAGAGAAGACTTTTAAATAATGCTTTGATGTATTTTCCGAAAGAATTGCATCAGAGACTGGTGATCACAAAGGATAATGTTGTTCGTAACAAAGTTATAATCCAAAGTGTGGAAATCTAACACGAATATTGTCGTTTTTGCCCAAACGCGCGCAGAATTGAAGGTCTTAGTTGCGTCAGAAGATTCTGATAGTATCACATTCAAGAAGCGATGGATAGAAGAAATTTATATAAGGACTCTTATTAGAGAATTTAATTGACCTTGGTATCAAATTTTGCTATGTTAAGAGGGAAAGGTGGAGGCGTAAAAAAAAGATAGTAATATATGTAAATATTACTGTTTGTATTTTAGGTAACAACTTCTTGATAATTAGATAAAATCATTTTTTTCGTGGTCTATAGGCCACCAAAGAAAACGGAAGAATACAATATTATTCTTTTTGAAACATTTTCGACCTTAATTAAAAAAAAAGTAAATCGACTTCTAGAATTTCTATATAATAACTTTCTAGATGAAAAAGTAGACGAACCGACACATGATCATAACATTTTTGAGTTAATATGACAAAATGGAGAGGAATTAGTGTGAAGTATACACGTTGGTGAAACACATGTTAACAGAGATCACAACATAATTCGATTCAATCTAAATATTCTTAAAATTGTTCCCAAGAGTTCTTTACTAATTTCTACTATAATCTTGTAATTTTGGTATTTTTCGCGCCGCCCAAAAATTCTAATTTAGATGAAATTTTAAGGTGTATAAACGCCCAGAACATATATAACGGATTTCAACGTTGAATGTTTAATATCAATATCGCAATAGAAGGCCATAAGCCGAGAAGTTTTAATATATAATAACTTCTTACATTCAAAAGTAGACAAACTGGACATGTAAACAGAAGTTTTTCGAGGTTTTAATAAATCTAACAAGATAAGATTAAAGACCACATATGGGGACATTATAGATTGTATAAAATTTCGAAAACCAGCAATTGAGTCTAGAATCGTAACCAATACCTGTATTGTCCTCTCATTGTCAAATTCAAAATAAGATCAGACAAAAAAAAAACTCGCGTCGTTGTCAAAAACATGGACTAAAGCGATTTCATAGATATGTAAATAATTATAAGCCAATTATAGAGTCCATTGAGCCCCTTCAGTTTGTCGAGGGTATCCTTAGTGACGATCTAGAATATGCGGTGTAGTTATTAAATTAACATTTTGTAAATGTTTAACCGTCGAAGATGCAAATAACTTACGTTACAAAACGTAATAAATTTGGCGAAGACACTACTTTATCAAATATTGAAATAATAGAGGATGAAATTATTTTGGGGATTAAGAAAATGAAAATTTTCCAAGCGCCGAATCCCGATAAAATCAATCCGATCAACCTTAAAGAATAAAATGTCTGTTAGCGAGGAAAGTGTTCATAAGGAGTTGGAGTCAAATGTAGCACCATTTTTTATAAAAAGACAGATCCTGGAAATTATCGTCCTATCTGCCATACTTCGGTTGCTGTTAAAGTCTTAATGTTCATTGTTAGGGATAGGATCGTGGAGCATCTAAAAGTAAGTTAATAACTGAAGCACAACTAAACTTACGACGCAGAAACTCATGCCGGAAAATATACCTTTCGACATACAAAATATAATATAAATTTAAGTCATTTAATAATATGCCTTACTATAAATTAGTGATTTATTTTACCACCTTGTTAATTGCTGATTGTAATTCTCTTCCTTTTTTCATTTGTACGGTTGGCCAATCGAATTTGTTTAGGTATGTAGATTATGTCGGAGAACTTTTCCTCGCCCTAGATTATTTTGTTCGCTTGAATTCAACCCGTATGGTTCATTGTAATATCGCTCTCGCTGTAAAGACACTGTGCTTTCTCTCGAAATTGTTCCCTTGACATATCCCTTTGATATTAATATTGATTGCCAGTTTGGCAAGCGTTGAAGTTGTAATTATACCGAAGATCTTTCGGGTGCAAGTATTGTACATATATAAATTTGATAGTAGTGATTACACTCTTTAATTTACTATCTCGTAATGCTGCTATTCATAGCTTTAGAACAGTAATGTGTTCACTTAATGGGTAAAATGTTTCTAATTACTCGTAAGAAAATTTTACTTACATTTAGTGAAAAGGCCCGGGACACAATGTCGCTTATTAACGTAAGTAGTGGTCATAAAGCGGCAGCCTCCTTTTGGTTAAAAACCCTTTCTTTAACAAAGGAGCTGACTCTCGAGGTAGACAACCTTAAAACAGATTTAAAATCCCGAGATTATCATTTCCAAAAAATATTGCTGCTAGATGATAAAATTGTAGAAGGTTGGGATAATGAGGATAGCATCGGAAAGGAAATTATAGACGGTTCCGAAGTGATTAGTTTAAATTAGCCATTAAGAAGGCTGAAGATTGCCTCAAATCTATAAGATCGCTAGTGGAAAACAGTTACCTACGACTTAACCCAAATAGGTGTTAACCTACCCAAAATTAAGCTACCAATCTTTCATGAAAACGTCTTTGATGGAATAATTTTGATGACGTCTATGATAATATTTATATCCTTGAAATCTCAAATGTCCAAAAATTTGCATATCTAGTTGGCCAGCTAAAGGGAGCAGCCCTCTGACTGTTAGAAGGATTTATCAGATCTGGTGCCCAGTGTCTCGAAGCATATGAGTTACTGAGAGACGTATGAAGACACAAGGGTAGTATTACAATCTTGTGTGTATGCTATCCTTGGCTTAAACAAACCCCAAAACAACTCGGCAATCACTTGGAGAATTCCGCATGGCTTATTAAAGCCAATTACTTAGCATAAAGATTATGGGATTAAATATAAGCAGCGCGGGTTTCATCATTGTCACCATATTTTTGTGAAAACTTCCCTCTAGCCTAAGAAATCAACTACACCTGTCGCTTAACGATAATACAAATTATTAGGAATTGGACAAGTTTTGTAACCTTTTCTAGAAGCAAATACAACTGTTAAATCAAAAGAATGACGACAGTCGCTACGAGAAATGTAGGCCTATTAGTTGTGAGCCTTCGCAGAGTAAACACAAAATTAAAATGGAATTTTTTCAGAAGGCAAATTCTCTAACTCATTCGAGCACCTCCCAATGTGCGGTATTCAATGAGCAACGTAAGGTATAAAATAGTTTGAACTACCCAAAACCCTAATAAAAATATAAACGTACCAAGTTTCTCGGGTTATGCACATTGTTTGCGATCGGTAGATAGAAATCAAAATAGTCTCTCAAAGTATAACAAACATCCAATAAGTCATCATTCCTACCAGTGTTTCTCTCGTAGTAAACCTAAAGGCACAAATAAAACAAAGGTTTTGACTTCTAATCTTGATATGAGAGTAGCGTTATCCGTTGCACATATTGAAGTCGTAGGTTCGCATGAAAACCCGAAGGTCAAAGCACTTTTTGATCAAGGTTCCCAGAAAACCTTTATAAGCACCGAATTGCTCAAAGGATTGTTTGTGCTTGTGCGTGATTCGTCATATTAAATTACGGGTAAGTGGTTTTATAGACAAGGGCGTACATAAATTATGACTGTCATTTAAAGTTAATATAGACTTTAAACCTATTGTTATTAAAGCACTTGTTGAAAATTTATTAGCCCGTCTTTATACGGGGTCGCTGTTTTTAATGAGCCGGTTCCACCTGTTTCTGTCTCCTGCCATGTTGCTGGTCTCCAGTCCCGTCTCCCTCATGTCAGCTTGTATGGAGTCTCCCCATCTAATCTTGGGTCTTCCTCTCCTCCTCCTTCCCTGTACTTCCATCTCCAAAGCTCTTCTCTCGTCACTCTCTCGTATCCATATACCAGGATTAAAAATACAAAGAATAGGCTTGCAGCGTTAAGTCTAAAATTGGCCGATCCATCCAGGGTTCAAACCATTAATGATATATCATAATAGGGGCTGGAATTACGCATCTCCAATCTACAGTTGGTACCATACCCTCGGGAGTTTTGACCTTTGAAAATATCTTCCAACAATTTTATGTCCATTGGTTTAGCCGTAGTTAAGGCAACCGTGGATGAAATGAGCTTGGAGACATAAATGCTATATCGCCTGAGGATGATATAAGTGGTATATGGGAAATGAATTCCTCATCTTTGATCTCTCAGCAAATGACATCTGAGGATCAAAAGGTGAATGCTGGTTTTAAATCTACGATCGAATTCCATGACGGAAGGTTTGTGGTGGGCCTATCATGAAGAAAAACGTCTTAACTTATTCGACAATTATGCAATTGCAAAAGGTAGGCTGTGTAATATGAAAAATTTACTAAGACAGAGACCCTTCACAATAAACACTTATGACGAAGTCTTTAAAGAGTTATTGAACAAAGGCTACATAGAAGAGGAAACTCCAAGGAGCCCTCATATAGAGCAATCTAAAATACATTATTTCGCGCACCAAATAATGGATTATGTTACCAATGCCTTGGGGGTAGTTTTTGATTGCTCAGTAGGTAAAAGTAGTTTGAATAACTACTTATATCCGTGGTCTTCTCTTGTTAATAAACTATTCCAGATTTTAATAGGGTTTAAGCAACTTTCATTGCCTCTTTAATGCCTCTTTAAATAACCTTGAACTTTGCCATTGCCCAAATTTTACCTGACCTCGTTGCACTCTTTTTCGCTGTTCCGCGCGTCGAAACTCGTGGCGTTCAGTCCCCTTGTCGGTTCGCCTATAAGTTATTAGTCCCTTCCCCGATAGATATAATATGGTATTGATATAATATAATGTCATACCACGACAATGAGCTCTATTACTCAGATCCGAACATAAAATTTGTGGCCCAAACCAAAAGGCAGGTGTTAAAGTGCATAGCCTCTATTTATAATCCATTGGGACATCTACTCCCAGTAATGATACTAACCGGCTTCTTTATGAAGAGTTTATGGGGAAAGAGATTAGAATAGGACAAAGTTTTAGACGAGGAAAGCCAGTCACAATGGAACCATTTAACACCCCAACTAAGGGAATACCTGAATATATCATTTCCTAGAAAAGTTTTACCCTTCTAATAACCTAGTTGCAAGGTTTCCAAGGCATATGGAACCGTGGTCTACTCTATATTCGGCGATAAGGTTTGCCCAGATATGACTAAACCAGAACTAGTGTGAAAACCCCTTAAGGTTCCAAAATTAGAATTTACCACCGCTTTTTTAGTGGCTCGCTTTTTGCAGAAAATAAGTAGAGCTCTAGATCCATTCTTAAGTGAAATTTTACTCTGGTCAAACAGTAAAATTCTCCTTTAATAGC
This sequence comes from Ceratothoa steindachneri, assembly GCA_963969495.1. Taxonomy (NCBI): domain Eukaryota; kingdom Metazoa; phylum Arthropoda; class Malacostraca; order Isopoda; family Cymothoidae; genus Ceratothoa; species Ceratothoa steindachneri. The sequence goes on along the minus strand of OZ018320.1, from coordinate 6,747,080 downwards.
TTTGCTCATATTCATGTAATGAACCATACGTGAAAGAAAAGAGGCAGGAAATTAGACGATCGCTTCGTGGAAATAGTACTACTGCATCTCGACCATTCATACGGACACCCAACGGTTGGTCAACTACTGATAACCCTCCATAGTAAATATTGGGTGCCACGTGCCCGACAGGTAATAAAAAGGATAACAATAAAATGTCACACTTGTGATCATTTGCGAGTAAAAGGTCACGGGACACCAAATGCGCCACTGTTACCCGTAAATAGAGTAGAAATGGAGCCACTGTTTTCAAATATTGGTTTCGAATAGACTCGGGCTATCCAGATAAAGGAAAAAGGGGGACTGAACAGTTCTATATAATGTTTTTCACTTGTGCCCCTACTCGTGCCATCCATCCGCCAAGCATGGTCTCGCCTTCGGACCACTTGCGGATTAACTTCTGCCAGGCATAGTTTCGTGTTCGGGCTCAATTGCGGGTCAGCTTCCAGCAAACATGGTCTCTCTCTCCGATCCACCTGTTGATCAGCTCTGTGTAGGTCTTCGAACAAGACTTCGAGCCGCTTTTTAGCCCGAAAAAGAATACGAGAAATATTGAGAGAATTTAAGATCCTATCATATTCATTTGACATTAATAACACTGTACAGCAAATTTTAGTGTCAAGAGAAAACATAGATCTCCTGTAAATTTTATTAGGAAGTTGAGTGTGCTGAATTTGATAACAAAAATTTCCCATCACGTAACAATTTCTTGTAAATTGCTGATTATAAATTTGATACTGATTTACACGATACCATAAATGGATTTCTCTCCCAATGTCAGATTAAATGTGTCCATTGTAATTAATTCTTAATATATAATGAATCAGCATATTTTTTAGCACTATATAATCTATTAACCTACATTTTAGTATTTACTTCGTTTGTAAGACGTCTCAAGTGTGTCACGTTTTAGGTTCCAGCAAAGTCAGCCAGCATAGCAGGGCTCCATTTTTCCTTATACATGTCTTCCATTGACGATATATTTTGATGGAACCTCTCTCCCCATGTTCACTCACATCTCCTGCATTCTCTGTCAGGGACAGATGAGTTTGAAGAAAATCTATCTTCAGTGACATTTGCATCAGAGATCTTGGTAACACTTGATTAGGCTCTCCACTATACGCTCTCGCTGGGCCCATTGCTGCCTTCCCAGAAGTCCTTTGAATGCATGCCAGGCCAGTAGCTGTTTCATCCATTGTCGCCTCTAAGTCCTCATTAGCTATAAGTTGACGAATGAGGGCCTAATAATATGCCTTCTTTGATCTTGGCATCACTTACTTTAGGGAAGATCGCTTTGAGTTACTGGAAAAATGGCTTGTTATGTTGCAGTGTTTTGGTAAATTTCTTCATTAGGCCTATAGTTTTATATGCAGTGGTACAACTCATAAAGTTCCTTCACGTTTAGTCAACTGTCTATTGTATTGTCATAATATAACTGATCTACATATATAACAAACTGTCTGGGGAATTTTTGCATTCTCTCGGCATTTTAGCTCTCTCCTGTAAAGAAAAACATTGTAGTATGTGAAAAATAATATAAATAGAAACGACAACAAATATTAAATAAAAAGTAAAAATAGGAAGCATTTATAGAAGTTAAAAAATTATCAAGTGTTACCACGGATTTGGTCCATATAACAAAAAATATTGAGTATACTTTCATAAATTTCATAGATTACGTTGACAAATATCTTGGAAACACTCCATTAAAATCGAATCAAATTCCACTAAAAACCTTTAGAGTTGCCAGTTTAGGGAATTCTGTTTGCATTTAATCCATGCGGAACCATCAGTCTATTTAATGTAAGTAAGATGGTAATTTACGAGTAACTGGAGGGCCGCAGGAAGAGACGGATGTAATATTCATGAGTTATTCTTATTTCTAGGGTTTTTTTTCAGTTGCCGGTTTGGCAACTAATGAACTTATAAATATAGCGAATATCATTCTGTTGTAAGAATTGTGCATACATTAATTTAATAGTAGTGATTATACTCTTTAATTTCCAACCCCGTAAACGCTTATATTCATAGCTTTAGCAAAGTAATGTATTCGAATGGTGGATACAATAAGCTGTTTAACATAGCTGTGCGCGACGTTTTCTTCCCGCTGCGACTCCGCTAAATTACAAAATAAACTTTAGCGCGATAACAGAAACATGCTTTTATAAGGCAGAAAAACACACATAAAAGAGCCGCGGCAATTTCTTTCAAAAAAGTCGTCTGTGTTCCTGTTCAAAGTCGCGGAAAATTGGCGGTGCGACTTTGCTTAGTCCGACTTTCTCAAAACGTTTGCGACTCTCGACTTTGCGACTTCGAAATTCATAGTATGGCAAAGTCTCAACTTGTTGCTGCAACGCCCAGCTCTGGTGTTTAAGTTTAATTACTTTAAAACAACTAAATTTAAAACTAGTCCCCAACTAATTTACTGGATTTTTCACGAAATAATCATGGTTTAACCGAGTTAATGGTACAAATGTAGTTTATCTAGATTTCAAATAAAACTTTTGACCTGTCCTCACAAAAGACATAAGAAAGCTAATAGTGCACGGAATTGGTGGCAACATACTAAAATGCAATGAAGGCTGGCTGAAAACCCCTAGAGAGAGTAATAATAATGATACTAATGATGATGATATTAAGGATGATGATAATAATAATAAGGATAATGATATTATCATTATTAAGCGATCCGTCTTTCTTTAGACGGCGCCCACAGTCAGATAGGAAAATCCACATAAAGATCAGTATGGCAATAATAGTAAGAAAGTGAGCTCCAAGGTCCAGTCCTGATTGTAAGGTGGGGAGGGGAGGATAAGAGCAGAGCAATGCGTTTCCCATCCCTGAGAGAGCGGAGAATCCTTTGTGACTCCATGGGTAGATAACCTGTTCCGCGTCAGGGGAGGGTAGATTATAAACCCGTTTGGTGGCGTATGTAAGCGCTAATGGTATTTTTGTGTGCGAATGATGGAATCAAAGGTATAGTGAGGATGCGATTGTTGGTTGTGTATGACGGATGCGGATGGAATTAATTGCGCGCATGGGTCAGATTTGACCCTGTGGTGTGATTGGTGGAAGTTCCCTACAAGCTCTGGTTTGTGTGTGTACGTGTCTTCCATTTAGCTGCGAATCGAACCCGGTACCCAAACGTGAAAGTTCCGTGCCAGAATCCATTGAATCCATGTTGGTATCAAATGAAACGAGTTTTCATTAAGGAAATCTTCATAAATATACCCCCTACCCCCAAGAGACTCTGGTTGGAGCGGAAGGGTGTGTGGCATTATTATTATTACGTTTTTAAACTTTGTATTCACTATTTATCATCTCCACGCCATTCATTTTGCACAGTTTGCAGTGGGTAACTTGTCGCCTAACTTCAACATAATAGAAAATAAGAGGTTATTTATACATACAGTTATACTGGAGGGCCGTGCATGTTTTTTTTTCATTTTAAATTGATGCAAAAGTTTTGTTTTCAGTACCAATTTGAAGGTAAGGGTCTGTGGAACAATTCTGGTTCGAGTGTCAAGCAGTCAGATAAAAAAAAATGGCAGCCAAAATACAAGATGGCTGCCAATTTCCAGCTTTTTTTTCGCATTACGCCTCATAACATTTTTGTACTATTGAACCTAGAATGGTGATTTTGGTCTCTATATCTGTTTTATGCATGATTCTTAACTTACTAACTCATTACTAATTGTGTTTTTCATTTACCATTTTATTGGTCTCTTTTTACAAGTGAAAAAACGCCTCCATTTGCATATTCACTTGTATTTCCAGATAATACCTCTTATAATATTTTAGGTAAGACCAATTTTTTTTATTTGCGACGCCCCTTGTACAGACAGTAGTTTTTTTAATATTGTGTTTTTCTTTGTTTCTTTCCGGGTTGTTTCTGAGATGGCTGAGGCAAGGATATGACAGTTGTGTATTTTGTGCCAAAAACAAACTGAGGAAATAAGTGCTTGTTTGTCCTCTCGCAAATCCAGTCACCAGTCGTAGATAGAGAGCCTACACAGAAATCATCAGCCTCGCAAGTCAGTTCAGAGCAATTGGTGCTGCTCCCCACCCAGACTTAGAACTTCCAGATGAAGAATCCATGCAGAAGAATCGTGCATCCTGGTATAAATCTTGTCGTCAGCTTTACAGGGCATCAGCACTTGACCATGCAAAAAAACGTCATAATGAATGATTGCCTCCTGCAAGATAAAGATCCTGACAAGGCAGTCGCGGTCGGCGAAGAGCGTATCGTGGCAGTCCTTGCCGAAGGTGATGTGGTCGCCATTGAAGCCAAGTACCATCGGAATTGCTACACAGGGTTCAATCGCCGTTACGATGCGATTTGTAAACAAGACACAGCTAGCGAAAATCTCGAGGCCCCAACAGAAAATGAACTGCTCCAATTTATAAAGGAAGAAGTCACTGGAGGTTGTAGAATTTTGGCATTGCAAGATCTGACAAATATGATGACCGAGAGATTAGAACAACATAGAATCCAGGAGACCGTGAACCGGACATGCCTAAAGGAAAGAGTCCTGGAACACTTGCCTAGTTTGACAGAGGAGAAAGGTGTCTGAGGCCGAGTTTTCATAATTTGTTCGAAGACGTCTAGAAAAGTCATATCAAATGCAACTCAAAAACCAGATGAGGAAGCACCTACATTACTAATGGTAGCATCGATTCTCCCTAAAGCTGTTTTGAATCACGACACTGCATTTAGGTTCAATGGCTCATTTCCCAATGGTTGCGAGGAATCATTTGTTCCACAACGTATAAAGTATTTCTTCCATCAACTCCTCGCAGGACCCAAACCATCGCCAGAACAAAAGAATTCCAGGAAGATCCTCTCTGTGAGTCAGTTGGCCACGCTAAATATAAATTCTCTTTCTGCGACCTTGAATTGTGAGCCTCCACTTGCAGTGTCCCTGGCCCTCAAATTGTATTCCCGAACAAGAAGCTGGTAGAACTACTACACAAGTATGCTCTGAGCGTGTCATATAAGAAAGTACTTAGCCTTGAATCTAGATTTGCACAGGCTATTGCAGATCATGCAAGGAACAACGATGATATAGTCTGTCCTACAAATTCGCATCAGTGCATTTTCACAGTTGCCACCCAGGATAACCTGGATAACAATCACGCACTGCAAGCTCATCCTTCCATGTAACTAGTATTTCAATATTTCAGTTTCCTTCATCACAGACGCCTGGGTTGGACCAAAAATGTCTACGAATCAACTCACAGAAAACAGGAACACGCAGCAGTGAACCCATCCTGCCCCGTTCGTAGATGTTTGTACCACCTGTGGGCCGAAATCTTGTCACCCAACCTCCGGTAAAAGATGTGCAACCAGTGGCAAAGAGTTTATTCGATGTGAAGACACAGCACGAACAGGCATGGATAGCTGCAGTAAATGATATCCTATATGTGGATTGTGATACAGAAAAACACACTCAAGCGATGTGGTCTTCCTACCATGCTGCTCTATAAGATACTGTTGGACAACCGGAAAAATACATTGAAGCTCTCCTGTCACTTTTAGATGAAAAAGCCGCCACTCCAAAAATGATTCGACATGAAATGTGTCGAGGAATAGGTCATCTCCCGAGACAATAAGTTTATATATACATATATGTATCTATTGGTTGGGAGGAAAAAGATAACAGCCACGAGAATATGTATATATACAGTTATATACACATATATCCTCTAATGTACGTACGCGTCCTTCGCTACGTACAAGTACGTTCACTTCGTAAAAGTAATCCGTTGGTTACGAAGTATAAGAGTGCGATTTTAATACAGCGGCGTTTAATGAGTTTACCAAGTTGCAGCTCAAGGATGTATTTAAAGAGTGAAAACTAAAAATATAGTTTTAATAAGTCGCTAGTTAACATATATATACATACGGGAAATATTGGAAATGTAAATAAGGATAATACTAACAGAATATAGACAATTGGAAATCGGGTAACGTTAATTACTTGTTAATTAGCTTTTAAAGGAAATACTATAAATCAGTTATACAGAAGGAATATTTAGAAGTCGCAAATACAATCAAAGGTTGTTTTACCTTAAAGGGAGTCACGTCCAGGAAGGAGAATCCTTTAGCGAGTCGGCGTGGGGGAATGAAGACGGAAAATGGTCGTGATTCTCGGGCGAATAACCTGATGGTGACGAGGTTGAAGGAAGGGGGGCAGAAGACGAGTTCACGATCCTCCTTGAAGATGGATGATGGTACCTCTGCTCCAGAGAAGGGCAACTTCCAAAAATCGAGACTCTGACGCAGCTCGGCGCGAAATCTCACATGGGAAACTGGAAATCCTTGAAAGGGGGTTCTAAATGAGACGAGAGGAATCCCGGCCAGTCCTTCGGGGATGAAACGATTAGAGGCTTGCTCTGAACAGAGTAAGCCTTCACAAAAGAGATGGATCTACCTCGTGAGATACAACCTCGATGGTATATGCGAATACCAGGGACTTGGGAAACAGACACACGATCTGAACCAAAGGCGACGAGATCTCAAACTCAATCTGCCGATCTTCGAAAAACTCAGGGTATTTATATGATGGCTATTTTTTCGGTGCTCAATCGCTAAAAGGCACAGACGTCGGTGAGAAGTCTTCCAACGATGTGGGTGGGAAACTTTCGACTAACATTTTCCCAACTACGGAGATTAGCGTTTCATCGGCGAGGTGCAAGCTTTTAGCGCCCAACTTAACTACACTTTTGACGCGCTGACGGATATTCAAATTCTTTCTTCCTATATTTTTCTCTTTGGATACAGAGCTTACTCCACGTGGAGTTATACTTAGGAGACATAGGCAGGGAAGGAATTCAAGAAACAAATGAAGGGGTAATTCTTCTTGGTGTCCCTTTCCCTTACAGAATGAAACTGGTGAAAAAGACAACTGAGCACCTCAACCAACAGCAGGTCCTTGTGTTGGTAGTGGACCAACCACTCTATTACCTCGCCAAAAAAATGCAGTGGACCTTCCCTGACATTTACACGGAAGACAAGTTTGTGGTTATGCTAGGTGGGATCCACATTGAGATGGCTTTGTGGAGCACCATGGGAGATCTTCTACGTGGGTCTGGATGGTCTGAAACCTTGAAAAAGGTTGAGCTTGTGAAGACAGAAGCAGCAGCCACAGCTTTTCTGAATGCATCCAATGTAATGAGAACAAAATATGTCCATCAAGTTATTGTTATGGTACTTGACAGCCTTCTGAAGCGAGCATACGAAGACAGTGGAACCGAGATGGCTCTTGAGGATTCGGTTGTGGTAGCTTCCCAACATAATCCAACGTTGGGATTCTGGCTACTCCTACACAAATACCAACAGATTATATTCATGTTCATCCGGACACATCGGGAGAGGAAGTTAGAATTCATGGTTACTACCCTGTAGAAACTTGTGCCTCTCTTCTTTGCTCTAGATCACCAGAATTACGCCAGGTGCATTCCAATTTTTATCCGAGATCTGGAAGGTCTACCAGATAGCATCCAGGAAGAGTTTAAGAATAGACACTGGACAATAACTCGAAACAATCACCGTTTCTCATCCTTACCCATCAATCAAGCACACGAGCAAGCTGACAAAAGGGTGAAAGGAGCTGGTGGCATTATTGGTCTCATAGACAACCGTGACATGCTGGAATGCTGGATCGTGACTGGACCAGATATCAATCGTGTTGTTGAAGAGTTTACTGGTGCAAATGATAACGATGATGATGAAGAAGAACTCCCTCATCATGAGGAAGGATATCATTTCAGCACCGATTTCTACGCCATGCCAAAGATCTGATGGAGGTGTTGCTGTATATTAGAAAACAAGTTATGCGAGTCTGCAGCTGCTGCCCTATCTGTCCATAAAGTCCGGTCTATGGGACAAGAGCAGTACAACAACTTCATACAGTGTGTGCTTGACTTAAATGACGCACCTCTGACAGCACCGACGAAGCACTTCAAAGCTTTTCTTGTACTAGCCCGCCGCGGGGGGGATTTGGGGTATTTTTTCCAGCACGAATCTTCCCCATACCCACCTGCATTGCCATCCGAAAGGTCTCTGAACTCTTGTACCAAGTCAGATTTGTTGGTATATATCATGGAAGCCACTACAAGTAGCGCCATTTCTGTCGACGAGGAGCTAGTTGAGCCAGATGTTTATGACTCCATTATTATTGACGGTGGAGTACTTATACACTCACTTCCTGGTACAACTGTCCAAGGCAAGACCTTTGATTCATATTTCAACAAGGTATTCTGCCCAAGAGTTCGCCACAACTTGAAGCGATTGAAAAGAGTAGATACTTTCTGGGACCAGTATCGTGCACTGATGATCAAAGGAAGCACAAGGGAAAACGAGGAACAAGCATCCGACTATTCATATCTGGTACTGCCAAATCCCAGGAAATTGGCAGAATTTTCCGGCGAACGTTGATAAAAAGAAGGAACTGTTCTCCTTCTTGTCAAAAAAATAACAGAAGAACATTTTCCAAATGACAAGAATGTCTACATCACTGCAGGTGATCAAGTCCACCATGTTAGAAACAGTCCACCAATGGATCAATGCAACCATGAGGAAGTTGACACGCGTCACAGAACACGGTGTCCATATGTCAAGTAAGAAAGGATAAATAAAGAAGAAAGAAATTGAAATGTGTAAATAAATAAGTTTAAAATTATTCAAATCAAATCAATATATAAAATTATGAGGCAGTAGCACCCACCTTTAATCGAAGGAACTGTTCTCCTTCTTGTCAAAAAAATAACAGAAGAACATTTTTCAAATGACAAGAATGTCTACATCACTGCAGGTGATCAAGTCCACCATGTTAGAAACAGTCCACCAATGGATCAATGCAACTGTGATAGAACGAGTTAATTTCAACTCCTATCCCATATTATTAAAAACCACGATGCTGCCCACGTGCATCTTCGATTCGAGGCTTGGAGTCTTATCTCAGCTACCGGATGCCAATGTTTAAACAAGGAGGTTATCGTCCCCCCGTTCGCCCCCCCGTTCGCCCCCATACGCCGACCTCGCCAGATCGAGTTAGGCTTATGAACAGATAAGGCATTGTTCCCCGGCCCGGCTGTGCGTTCCCTCCAAGCTTCCACTCCATTTTCCCCCACGCCAAGGAGATGTCCTGGCTATTTATATGGAAAATTTACCACTAAGATCAGATTGGAGATCCAGATTTTCGTCGCGAAACATCACCACGACCCTCTCTCCCTTTGTGCGCCAAGGGACCTCGACCTCGAGATTCACCATCACTTGTCCAGAAGGAGGACAATATTCCTTGAGTGCCAAAGGTTCGAGCCTTTCGTGACGCCAAGTCCCCAAGACATCCCCCCCCTGTTGTTCAAGGGAGAACAGCATTAGAACAGCCATTGTTCGTTTTGAGCCCTTCGCCAAGAAACGGTTCTCATCCCCCCCTGTTTTTCAAGGAGAACAGCATTAGAACAGCCATTGTTCGTTTTGAGCCCTTCGCCAAGAAACGGTTCTCTTCCCCCCCCCCTTGTTGTTCAAGGGAGAACAGCATTAGAACAGCCATTGTTCGTTTTGAGCCCTTCGCCAAGAAACGGTTCTCTTCCCCCCCTGTTGTTCAAGGGAGAACAGCATTAGAACAGCCATTGTTCGTTTTGAGCCCTTCGCCAAGAAACGGTTCTCATCCCCCCCTGTTGTTCAAAGGAGAACAACATTAGAACAGCCATTGTTCTTGAGCCCGTAGACAAGAGACGGTTCTCATTCCCCCCTTTGTTCAGAAGAGAACAAAGTAGAACAGCCATTGTTCTTCAAGCCGTTCGTCGAGTAACGGTTCTCCTTTCCAAGACGCCTCGTCAGGATCCTTTTATCCCCCCCCTTCGGCTGGAACTCGCCAGCGGACCGAATATTCCTTCAAGTACCTTCCACTGCACCCTAATGAAAAGTTACGTAAGCCAAACGTCACCTTTTGAGTATTGATCCCTTTTTGTCAAATCTATCCTGTTCTTTAAATTGTTTATCGAACCATCCCATCTCTTTAACCCTATATTTGTTTTACCTTTTTTAATCCTTTAGATCCTCGGATTAGCCCGAGTCTCCACGACCCTTTCCATTCTGTTTATGTCAATATTTTCCGTTTTTGTGTATTGTTTATAGTTATTATTAATAAAACTCTATTTTATTAATGATAGCAATATTATTATCCTTGAGCTCAGTTCCACTTCTTAAGCATATCGAAGATACATAATATCGGCCGCCAGACAGTAAACGCACTCTAAAGATAATTAAGGAAGTTCCCTCAACGAATAGTGTAATATATGGTATCGTCGGGAGTCATTCTACGACATATATATATATATATATATATATATATATATATATATATATATATATATATATATATATATACTATTTAAATTTGGTATCAGGTGTGTAAGGTTTAACGCTATATCTTTGCAAACACTGGTCTCAGTCGAGTAAAGCATAGTGTTATTCGTTATAATAATAGAATATAGTAGTTCCCTTTTGTTTTAACGATTGCTATCCCCCTTTTTTTTAAACTTAAGAAGCTGGAGTAGCTCAAGGAACTGTTATAATAATTTGTTTGTGTTTTTTTTGTGATTTTAGTCAGTGGTTATTTAGATTGAGAAACCAAGTACGAATAGGTCAGTGCCCATATTTAGGTAGGCTAATTCTATAGAGGCATAATTCTTGTTGCGAGGAATTTTAGTTGGTTGACTAGTGCGCCCCCAAGTGCAAAGATGACTCAGTTTGAATTCTTTAAAGCGCAAGGAGAATCCTTGGGACTTTCCGGAAAAGAACTAATTAAGTACATAAGAGAGGAATGGATAAGACAAGTGTACCTTCACCATCAGATTAAACTAGCTCGGATTGAAGAAAAATATCAAAGAAAAGAGGTAGAAAGAGAAAGGGAAAGAGTAATCCGACAAGAGGAACGAGAAAGAGAAATACAACGAGAGGAACGAGAAAGAAAAATACAACGAGAAGAACGAGAAAGAGAAAAACAACGAGAGGAACGAGAAAGAGAAATACAACGAGAAGAACGAGAAAGAAAAATACAACGAGAAGAACGAGAAAGAGAAAAACAACGAGAGGAACGAGAAAGAGAAATACAACGAGAAGAACGAGAAAGAAAAATACAACGAGAAGAACGAGAAAGAGAAAAACAACGAGAGGAACGAGAAAGAGAAATACAACGAGAAGAAAGAAGGAAGGATTTGCGCTCCTTCCCAGGAAAGCTGACAAAGTTTCCGAGCCCCGTAAAACCCCAAAACTTCTTTCCCCAAAACCAACAACGGGACTCCAAACCTCCCGTTAAGACTTCTCCTCCATCTCTCTTCCCGAAGCGACCAACCATATGCTTCACCTGTGGTGTAGAAAACCACATGAGCTGGAATTGCCCCCAAAATTCTAGGCTTAAAAGCGGACCAGCCCCCCAAGTTCACCAGATTAATGCAACCCCGGCTCCCCCGGTGGTGCAGACCCAAGCAGAAACTTCTCCCCCTCCGTCAGGCCACCAGGTAAATTTTGTTTTTGGTAAAAGTTCATCGGGAACTTTGAAATATGAGGAGGGCAGCGTGGACAGCTGCCGAGTATTGACTCTCGTCAGGGACACAGGATGTACGTGTTTCATCGTGTCCGACGAACTCCTCCCAGTGGCCTCTAACCACGAAAAATTTGCGGTGGTACATGACCAACTTGGGTGGGCGAACCGATTCCCCGTTACTAGATGTTACCTGCAGTGTCAATATTATAATGGCTGGGCTGAAGTCATTGTAGCACCCATACAATTCTGTTCCGTACTTATAGGACAGAGCCCCCAAGTAAGTTTCGACCCTGTGTTTCAAGCCGCCCTTCCTCAAGGCCGAGATAAGAAAGAAGCCAAGGAGCCCGTCCCCATCAGAACCCCGATACTGTCCGATTTCTCGGAGACCCCTAACCAGGACTTTAGGACGGCAAAAGAGGAATGTGAATCACTAACACCCTTAGGTGATAGGGCCCCAGACAAGGACAAGGAGACTGTCCCTGGACCCCAAGAAAAAAAGAACCCCCAACGCGCCCATGGAGATACCTTCGTAGAACTGGACGAAACATCGGCGCTTGAAGAGGATTGCCCCGCGGAGTCCCTTAATGTAATCCAGACAGTGTGCATCCAACCTGATGCCGATTACCCTCCTCCTTCCCTACCAGGCAAGTTTTTAGAACCCTCTGACCTGGATAGTGACGCGCAGCTGACACCACGTCAGAAGAGTCAGCTACAAGAACTAATTAAATGGAATCACCATTTACCCACCCTATTAGCTCTTTTCGAGCAACTGCGTGAAAATGGCCTCACCATTGGCCTCAGCAAATGCCAGTTTGCCCACGAAACCATCAAATATTTGGGTTTCAAAATAGGACAAAACAAGTTAGGTCCCCACGAGAACAAGATTAAGGCAATCGCCCACATGCCCCTCCCGATTACAAAGAAGCCATTAAGATCGTTCCTAGGATCAGCTTCTCCCTATCAGCGATTTGTTCCAAATTTCGCTGCAATTTCGGCCCCCCTATGCCCCCTTCAGGAAAAGAATTTCTCCGATCGTTTACGTTGGAATGATGTCGCTGTTTCCCATTTTAATCAGCTCAAAAGTAAGTTCATTTCTGCCCCCATTTTTAAGTTGCCCAACCCGGAAAAATCCTTTGGGGTTAAGACCGACGTGATCAACGAGGGCATTGGAGGTGTACTCCTTCAATACGTGGATGACAGAACGAGTCATCCAGTTGCATATGCTAGTCGTCAATTATTACCACGCGGAAAGAGATATGCCACTAGAGAAAAGAAAGCTCTATCAATTATCTGGGTCATAGACAAATTCAAGCTGTACTTGATATGTAAAGAATTTCAAATAGGAACCGACCACCGTCCGTTAGCCTATATTAGGAATTTGAGACACTCAAACGGCCGCATCATGCGCTGGAGTTTACTCTTGCAAGAGTATCAGTTTAAAATAAATTAGATAAAAGGTTCCGATAACCAGGTCGCTGACGCCCTCAGTAGAAATGCGTTACCGAATAGCGTAGAATAATTGTATTCATAGGATTAGTATCTCCATGTAGGTATATACCGTCTTGTACGACTTAATTTAAGATTCTTTTGTAATATAATTAATTAATGTATATGTCTGAATTTTGTAACGCTCAATGTCTAATTTTTGTATGTATATATATTTGTTCTTATTAATTTACGTATAAATTATTTTGTCCCGTATGTACTAAGTTTATATCATTTCATTGTTCCATGCCCTTTTTTTTTCTTTGATTAAGTTGTATTAAAGGTTATTTTCCCCTGTAATCTAAAGATCAAAATAGTCATTTGTATTGAGGTAATACTAGTTAGGTGCAGGAAGGTACGGTTGGTACAAGAAAACGAGTTCCCTACAACGGAGCTCTATCGTTGTCCCTTCTCTCTTTTTTTTTTTTTCGAAGTGACAACTTCCCCTGGAATGGAGGGGTGTGATAGAACGAGTTAATTTCAACTCCTATCCCATATTATTAAAAACCACGATGCTGCCCACGTGCATCTTCGATTTGAGGCTTGGAGTCTTATCTCAGCTACCGGATGCCAATGTTTAAACAAGGAGGTTATCGTCCCCCCGTTCGCCCCCATACGCCGACCTCGCCAGATCGAGTTAGGCTTATGAACAGATAAGGCATTGTTCCCCGGCCCGGCTGTGCGTTCCCTCCAAGCTTCCACTCCATTTTGCCCCACGCCAAGGACATGTCCTGGCTATTTATATGGAAACTTTACCACTAAGATCAGATTGGAGATCCAGATTTTCGTCGCGAAACATCACCACGACCCTCTCTCCCTTTGTGCGCCAAGGGAACTCGACCTCGAGATTCACCATCACTTGTCCAGAAGGAGGACAATATTCCTTGAGTGCCAAAGGTTCGAGCCTTTCGTGACGCCAAGTCCCCAAGGCATCCCCCCCTGTTGTTCAAGGGAGAACAGCATTAGAACAGCCATTGTTCGTTTTGAGCCCTTCGCCAAGAAACGGTTCTCATCCCCCCCTGTTGTTCAAGGAGAACAGCATTAGAACAGCCATTGTTCGTTTTGAGCCCTTCGCCAAGAAACGGTTCTCTTCCCCCCCTTGTTGTTCAAGGGAGAACAGCATTAGAACAGCCATTGTTCGTTTTGAGCCCTTCGCCAAGAAACGGTTCTCTTCCCCCCCTGTTGTTCAAGGGAGAACAGCATTAGAACAGCCATTGTTCGTTTTGAGCCCTTCGCCAAGAAACGGTTCTCATCCCCCCCTGTTGTTCAAAGGAGAACAACATTAGAACAGCCATTGTTCTTGAGCCCGTAGACAAGAGACGGTTCTCATTCCCCCCTGTGTTCAGAAGAGAACAAAGTAGAACAGCCATTGTTCTTCAAGCCGTTCGTCGAGTAACGGTTCTCCTTTCCAAGACGCCTCGTCAGGATCCTTTTATCCCCCCCCTTCGGCTGGAACTCGCCAGCGGACCGAATATTCCTTCAAGTACCTTCCACTGCACCCTAATGAAAAGTTACGTAAGCCAAACGTCACCTTTTGAGTATTGATCCCTTTTTGTCAATTCTATCCTGTTCTTTAAATTGTTTATCGAACCATCCCATCTCTTTAACCCTATATTTGTTTTACCTTTTTTAATCCTTTAAATCCTCGGATTAGCCCGAGTCTCCACGACCCTTTCCATTCTGTTTATGTCAATATTTTCCGTTTTTGTGTATTGTTTATAGTTATTATTAATAAAACTCTATTTTATTAATGATAGCAATATTATTATCCTTGGGCTCAGTTCCACTTCTTAAGCATATCGAAGATACATAATATCGGCCGCCAGACAGTAAACGCAGTCTAAAGATAATTAAGGAAGTTCCCTCAACGAATAGTGTAATATATGGTATCGTCGGGAGTCATTCTACGACAGCAACCATGAGGAAGTTGACAAGCTCTCACAGAACACGGTGTCCATATGTCAAGTAAGAAAGGATAAATAAAGAAGAAAGAAATTGAAATGTGTAAATAAATAAGTTTAAAATTATTCAAATCAAATCAATATATAAAATTATGAGGCAGTAGCACCCACCCTTAATCGAGCATTGCAACCTCGTTTGAAGATATTAAGATCTTCCTACATAACTTCTGCAGGAAGATCATTCCCCTGCTTTACCGTACTTGGCAAAAGGCAACGCTGAAACTGGGAAGTGGGGCAGCGGGGAATGCATACTGCATGTGGATGTTATCCATCCGCAAACCTTGTTGCTCGAGCAAGAGACAGGGGCTCAGGAATTAAAAGTGATAGTGGCAATTCCCTACTGAAGTATTATTTATGGAATATCTACAAACATGATATCATCCGACGATGATCCAAGTCATTGCTAGCCCCATCAGGAAAAAGGAACCTACCTCCACGAGCAACCCTATCTAAGAGAGACAGATCTCTGGCAGATGCGGATATCCGAACTGGAGAACAATACTCAAGAAGAGGGAGAACAAAGGACCTGAAACAAGTGGCATTAATATCTTCATTATTATAGATATTTGAGGCCTTACGTACAATACCAAGTTTTCGAGCAGCATTAGCAGATACATTTAACAAATGCTTCTCAAAGGTCAGGTGAGAATTATAGGTAATGCCAAGGATCGTTAGGGATTCCAACTCAGCAAGAAGTGTTATGAGGGGGGGGGGGCTATCCTTATTATCCCGGGTTATTTATTTATCAATATTATTCTTCACTTACTTGATTTTCTCTTTATCGATCTGTTTACTTCTTCTTGAATGTAATTCCTTATTTCTTTTAAGTTGGCCCTTCTTACATTTGTCTTCCCTTTTATCTTGATTTAGGTATTATTGTTGGCTGGGTTGCTTCTTAATCTTCGTTTTTTCTATCTTGATGTATCTTCATATTTCTTCCATTTATCTCGGGTTGATTTCTTGGTCCTTCTAGATGAGTTGGTCCTTCAAGCATTTTCTTCCGTTTTCCTTGACTTTCATTTTCTTCTTGAGATTTCTTCATAATAGGTTTTTGGGACTGAGTTTCGAACGCGGTACCAACACTCTAGCCTTCACGCCAAGGCTTTAGTCCGTTTTTAGTTGGTAATTTTGTCGGCTATTTATATTATCGAGTTGGAAGGAATTTTTTCCTGATACATTTTCGCACCCTTACAGTGTATCTCCAACACAAAGGGAAGGATGAGGCGGCTCATTGGTACGAGATCTACAAACCAAGAGGGTCTTAGTTTTACTTGAATTAAGCTTCATACCCCAACGATCACACCATTTCCTAATTTTATATAAATCACGATTTAGAATCATGGCAACTTGGTTTCTCATTGCTGGAGACCTGACTACTCCAACAAGTGTAGTATAATCTGCATACTGAACAACCTTGTTTTCAAGACCTTGTACCAAATCACTCGTGTATACTAAAAACAACAATGGTCCAAGAACACTGCCTTGTGGAACTCCAGACACAGCATGACTAGGTTCACTAAAAACTCCATCTACGACAACACGTTGCTGCCGATCTATTAAAAAGTCGTTAAGTAGTCCTAGGATGTAGTCACGTATTCCAAGGTTTTGTAGTTTAAAAACAAGTGCTTTATGGTTAACACGATCAAAAGCAGCACTAAAATAAATCTGAACTAATCTAGATTCAAAACCCTTGTCAAGATTATCTTACATACCACAAGTCAAATCTAAAAGGGTATCACCAGTACCCAACTGCCTCCTATATGAATACTAACTTCTAGCCAGTAAGCCATTCGACTCCAGGTATCTATACAAGGGCCTAGATATCAACTTCTCAGCAACCTTAGAGAGCACAGGAAGTATTGAAATAGGCCTGTATTGACTACACTCGGCAGATAACATGGCCTTAGGAATAGGCACAACATTGCTCAATTTACGATTATCAGGAAAGGTGCTTGGTCTAAATAAAAATCTATATAATCTACTTAACTTAAATGCTAAATCAGTAGACATCTTTTTAAAAAATAAAGGGATAAAGTTGTTGGGATCGACTCCGCCCCAGCTGTCAAGACTTTCAAGTATCCTTTTAACACCCCTTGCACGAAAAGCAAACCCAGTCAAACGAGGCTCAGGATGGCAAGTGTCAGGGAGAGGAACTTCTTCAACTGACTGCCTGGCTTCAAAAGTTTGATGGAGTAACTCTGCCTTTTCATTTGACTAGTTGCTGGCTTTCCATTTGGCAAACGTAGTGGTGGAATGGTAGAAGTGGTAGAGTCAAAAATAGCAGATTTTAATTTAGTCAACCACATATGAGACTGTCTGATCTCTGCCCACTTACTCTTCAGATTATCATTATATAATATCTCAGCCCGATGGTAAACTCTGTTGGCAATACCCCGAGTCTGAACAAAGATCTCGAAGTTTTCTCGCATCTGATTACGCCTCCATACATTAAATTTTGTTTGCTTATCATGGTAGGCTCTTTTACAGAATTCATCAAACAACGGCTGGTTGTTTGTACGAATCCTGATAATTCTACTGGGAACATGCCTGGCCAAAACAGTAGATAACATATCATTCACCTTAGCCATTGGATGTGGGTCAGATATTGCATCAGAAATATTCAAGGCTCGACAACTCTCTTTACAAACAACCCAATCAGCTCGAGATTTAAGCCACTTTTTTTTTAATCGTGGCATTCGGGATATGCTGATTAACACCTACGCCAATTCTAATGGAACAATGATCTGATGTCCCCAAATTTTCACAGACCTTTGCATCTGTGAACACAAGATCTAGTCTATTACCTGAAATATGGGTGGGTTCTGAATCATCTGAAGACCTTCAACAGCAGTGCAAAATTCATAAGCTGACCTACCATGCTGATCAGTTACATTAGAATTGAGCAATTCTTCATGCTTTACATTACAGTCCCCATTAATTACAAAACAAGCTTTCCTATCTATTGATTGAGCCAAGGCAATACCATCTAAGAGACAGTCATAAATAGAGTCATCATGTCACGGTACAACGCAAATATATATATATATATATATATATATATATATATATATATATATATATATATATATATATTATAATATTTATTATAAATCTTAAAGCATAAAACTTCATGACGCTTGCATTCTAAATTCTTTCGGCGATAAATTGGTAGGCCAGACCTCGAAAATATTGCCATACCCTGAGCTCCTGGCGTAGTCGACGATAAATAAAATCAGGGCCAGAAAACCCTGAAAAAAGGAATTCTGATTTAGATTTATTACCTGTCACTAGGGTTTCTACAAGGAAAAGGATGTCATAATTCTTTGCATAAGTATGAAGATCTAGAAAATTAGATCTTAAAACCCGAATATTAGAATAGAGGTCACTGCATTTCTTCTTATGAAAATGAGTAGCAGATTCAGGGTTCAACGCAACATCTCCAGAAAGAATCAGAGACAAAAGCACCAGTAAAAGGTTTAAAACAAAAATATTTAATAAAGCAACAAAGTAAATATAGTCAACAACAACAATATGTACAAAGGATTGAGAAGCAAAAAGGTCCATAACAACTCTAAAAGAAGCGGAAAAACTGGTCAACGTGGCGGAGCCGGGACACCATGCAAGGCAAAATATCCCCAGAATCGCCACAAGACGGAGGGGGGAGGGGGACAGGTGGAATGGATTTTGAAAATAAATAAATAAAAAAAAGATTAATAGAGAAAGATTAAGAATAGAACAAAGGCATCCACCTGAAAACCCCACAGATATGCTCCAATCATGTTTATTTTATTTTTATTCAATTACTCATACATGCAAACCTAGGTATAAAGACCACAATCACCATTCTAGGTTCAATAGTACAAAAGTGATGAGGCGTAACTCGAAAAAAAAAGCTGGAAATTGGCAGCCATATTGGATTTTGTCGGCCACTTTGATTTTTTTATCTGACTGCTTGACACTCGAACCAAAATTGCTCCATAGACCCTTACTTTCAAATTGGTACTGAAAACAAAACTTTTGCAGCAATTTTAAATGACTGAGTGACTGAGCACCCCATTATTACCAAAATTACCACTTGAAGGATTGCTGTACCATTCATTTTATTCAATGAAATCGCCATCGGCCTCACCCAAGGCCTCAAAGCGGCGTCGCGGAACCTGTTGCAGGCCTTCTTGACGGTCCCCTGTAGGAGCCTGTAGGGTTGGGAGGCCAGAAGTTTGGAGTGATGTAGTCAAAGAAATTGTCTGCCAGCTAAGACTAGAACCTTCCCCTGGTAATCACAGCCTGACTCGCCCAACTCTTTTCTGATCATCTGCACCGTTCACACATCTTCGCATTGGAGCTCCTGGCTTAAATCACAAACAGCGCAGCTTTTTCCAATTTTTTGGAAGATTGAATTCAGTAATGGTATCGTTTACTTCATAGACGGTGCACAATTGATTATGGTATGATAGAGAGAAGAGAAAACAGACAAAACGCATGCATAGAATTCATTGCTGCCAACTGCAACAAAATACCCAATGCACTTTGTATGTTATATGTTTCCATTCCTCCCTCTATACTTCTTCGTCTATGAATGACGCCGAAGTCCCCAGGAACATTTCAAATACAGAGAAAGGAATAATCATCTAGAAAGGGGCAGGTTTAAGACCTCTGCCCGCTCATCTTGTTGTTTATATTTATATTTTATTGTTAAATCAGTTTCTTAAATTAGTTTCCTTACTTAGTGTAATGCTATTCTGCGGGTTTTTCGGTGGTTCCTCTATCGTTTACTACCGTCAAATGAGCGATGTGAAACTTTAAAAAAAGGCTCTCATTTCTACTACCAAGCTCTTGTTCCTCCTTTCACTATTTTAGTCACAGCACACATCGAAACACATCTCTCTCCTACACAATAACCTCAGGCCCCACCAACAGAGCAAAAAGGCTGATAAGCTAAAATACCAACGTGCCAATTATCTCAAATAAGGGACTATCACATAAATGTCAATTGGCATGCATTTATATCATGCCCTCTTTATGTACATGTACTATATATATATATATATATATATATATATATATATATATATATATATATATATATATATATATATATATATATGTATATATATATATATATGTATATATATATATATATATATATATATATATATATATGTATATATATATATATATATATATATATATATATATATATATATATATATATATATATATATATATATATATATATATATATATATATATATATATATATTCAGTAAGAAGGACAAAACGAAGAAGGCGGGTCCCATCTTTAATTCCAACGTTTCGGGATATTACAAAACCCATTTCAAGAGCTAAAAACAAACTCTAAATGAGTAATCTAAGCATTAAAACATAAATAATAACACAAGTTCAAAGTTAAAAACCACAGATCAGAGAAAATCACAAAAACGACGTTAAAAATATAAAATGAACGTTACGTTAATGAACAAACAAAATAGTGAGGTAAAGAACAGTAAAATATTTGTAAAGAGATATTATCAATTAAGGACAAACAAAGTAAACGTAGTATTACAAAACTAAACAATTGAAATGGAAAAATAGATAATTGGATACAAACAAAAGGTAAAACTAAAATATAGACACTGAAACATTACCTTAAATGGTCGGATCACAATGACGAGTGAAAACCGGAAGGAATTCAAAGAAGATTGAAGATCAGAAAATCCTAAACATTTCTTCAATCTCTTCAGTCTCATTAATTTTTTGGCCGTTGTGAATGATTGTCATTTTTGTTTGTGGAGGTTTTCCTTTAAGGCGCTTAACCGTCTGCCAGAACGTGTGTGAGTCTCTTCCTATGTCGAGTCTTTCTATTAGTCCGTCCCAAAGTAGTATTTGCTGGTCCGTAAGTAGTGTCTGGAGTTCGTCTTTAATTTGTCTTAGTCTTCTGTGGGCATTGTGGTTGGGGCCTATCAACGCTAATACATTGGACAGGTCCCTATATTCTTGGGCCAGGGCTCTCATGGTAGGGATCTAGGGGGGAGCTGGAAGGGTTCTATAATTAATACGGGAATGCTATTTTGATCGGCTTTTATTAGAAAGTCAGTGATTTCATCCAGCTTATCATCTATTTCTTCTAAATTAGCATCAAATAAAGGGTCGGGGATATAATTTATGAGGTAATTTCTATAGCTTTCCTAGTTCGCTTGCTTGTAGCTTTAGCGTTCTGGAATTTCAATTTGAATGGGGTTTACTCCTACTGTAATTTTGATAGCCTGGTGGTCGCTCGGAGTGATGGGGCCCGGTTCAATGTAGTAATTATAAGGAAAACTGATGCTAGATAGTACTATATCAGGTTTCGTTGCTGATCTTTCCGTAATGTACGTCGGGAATTCTAGTCCGATCCTTGTCATGTAGTGTCTTTCGAGTAGTACTTCGATGTTTCTGCCTGCATTATTGTAGGTGGTATATCCTGCCGCAGCACACCTTGCATTTAGATCTCCGGCAAAAATTACACTTTTTTGTGGCTAAATGTCTGCAAGAGGTTGTGCATGGGCAAATAGCCGCGTCTTGGGGGTTGGTACCTCGTGACCATGACCAGTCCCCTTAGGGCAGAACCTACTTTAATGGCAAGGTAAGATTCATCTAAGTCCTCCAGTGTCCTGTATTTTAGTCCTTGTTTAACAGCTATTGCGCATCCGTCATACCGTTCCTGACTATGATTCTTGCTAATAACGTCGTATTGAAATAATTTTAATTGTTTTTGCGCGGCCAGTCCGTGTTCAGAGATAAATATTATGTCAAGGTCACTTTGTCGCATAATATTGCCATAGATGGAACCTTTTCCGTCCCACCAATTGACATTCATATGTATGACTGTAAGTCTGTCTGTCATTTTGTGTAATGTTGGTTCTGTAATTTGTGGGATTAAAGTAGAAGTTTAGTCGCAGTCTACTTTAGCCCCATGAGATGTACTGCGGGGTGCGCTCCCTGCCATTTCTTTTTTTCCTGTATTCTGTGCTCGTGATTGTGTGGAAGCAGTCCGTGGTCAGTTTTACCATGTTTTGAGCCAGTACATCCTCAACCTGCCGCTCGGGAACCTATTCTGAGCATTCCCACTTGTATTTTCCGGTTCTAAGTCCTTCAGCTACTTCGCGGGAATCGATTTCAGGTGGGAAGGGAGCCGATTCGGGGGGCATATATTTTGAGGTTCAAACCTCTCGCGTGATATTTTAGCTGGTGTTCTCTCATTTGCGATGAGGAGGAGGTTGACCTTAAGCCGCGGCTTTTAGAGGTTATCCTTGCTCATGTAGACCTGGCCTCCTTGGGTCGCACTGCTTCCTTGTTGGGTTAGTAAGTTTGCGTGTTATTTGTATCGATGTTATTTGTGTTACCTTAGGTTTATTGAGACGGGGATCGCGTGTGTTGGCTGTGTTTGGTGGCGTGGTTACTTTTTGGCATATTTCTTGGCACTGAGGGGCTATGCTTATTTTCATAACCTCCTCTGAGGGTGGGTTGTCGGGAAACCACATCTCTTGCAGCCTGTTCTTTACGAGCATGCGGTTGACTTCCGTGGCAAAGGTACCTGGGCGAGTAATGTTGGCAATGTGTGCATAGTATATACAGCACATTATTTTGGTTGAGTGTTCGTTTTCAATGTGGAGGTATGTCTTCTGGTTGTTGGTCTCGGCAATAGCGGCTTCCTTCAACGAACGAACTTTGGGAGACTAACGTCGTGTACGAATATTTGCGCAGAGTCGGTGACAGCGAACAACGCAATTCAAAGTACATCGGCGTAACCTCCACAACCCTGCCAAGGCGACTGACAGCTCACTTTCAAGATGGCTGATTAAAAATCACGCCCACTCTCATGGCACTACCCTAACCCGTGAAAAGATGAATCAGGACACCTCCATCATTCTGAGATTCCAAAATCGCAGAAGATTGCGGATGGCCGAAGCCGTCATCATTCAAATGAAGAAACCGGCAATTAATGGGCAACTTCAGCCGGAAACCATACTTCCGACATCTCTGCGTCTCCAAGTTGACCGCCGTTAAAAGAAGTACGTTTTCAAACTTCTTCTCATTAGCCTCCTTTGCCAGAGAACTAGATCAGAGCAACAAATAGTCAGACTTTTTTTTTAAGGGAGAAAAGGTAGGCTCACGGTTACTCCTCCCCTCTGTACCCCTCCCACGATCGGAGGGGGGCACACTTCTGAATGACAGTTCAAGTAAACTGATAGTGAAGTTCTAAATGGGAAGTCCGGAACAAGCTTTAGAAGAGGGTTTATAGTGGGAGACAGAAAGTTTTGAGTTAAAAGAGGACAGATTGGTGAGGAGGCAGATTGAGCAACCTCGATAGTCAAAGGTGGAAAGGGTGGAATGCTATTGCCTGAGGTACAAGGGGGACCTGCTGATTAACATGGATTCCGAACCACCGTCATTCATTTACTCATCATTCATCATGCTTACTTCCTTTCTCACACTTTAGCACCTATGTTCCTCATACAGAAGCGGGAGGACCGCCTAATCTCTGTTCCCTTATTCTCTTCATCTTTAATTCATGTATTTATTGTAGCATTCATGCCATTTCTAGTTATCTTAGCTCTGAGCTTTGTTTTTGTATTATGTTACTTGTTTTTACTTTCCTTACTTTGTTTACACTTTCTCTTGTTTTTATCACTTTTTCACTTTAGTTTCACTTTGATCACTTGTTTTAATATTAACTTACATTTGACTATTATTTTTGTTAAACTTTTTAATACTATAGTTCACTTATTACACTTTCAGGTTACTATGTTCGTTTTATTTCTGTTTTACTCTTAACTTTCACTTCACTATCATTTTTGTTAGAATTTTTAATATAGTTCACTCATTACACTTTTAGTTCATTTTGTTCGCATTATTTCTGTCTACACTTTTGTTCTGTGTTGTCTTCTTATTCGGTTGTTTGTTCCTATTTAGGTTGTTTAAATTCGGTTGTCTTATTAGGGTATCAATCTGGTGTCTTGGTTGGTTATTTCGTTGGTTGGGTTTGTATATAGTCGGCTAAATATTTTTAGCCCTATGCTTGTTCCTTCTCTCTTTTTTGAATTTCTACTTAAGTAAACATGGGAACCTCCTCGATTCTCAGCTGTTGTCTGCCGCTGGGAAATCGAGTGTTAAAGGGGATTCCAGCTCTGATGTTCATGTGCTCTGCAAAGATCGGAGGTAAATCGTCTATCTTTCTTCATATTTCTCCGCTCTGTTCCTGATATTGATATTGAGCGTTTCTAATCCTGCTTCTTGGTGTAGATCCTGTAGTCTTTTTCTCTCTCTCTCCTACGTGTGTCGGTGATTAGCAAGAGAGTTTTTTTTTTATTATCTGGATTTCCAATTTTTTGGTCCTTGTTTCACCGTTAATAGGGGTTGGCGGGTATAGTAGTACCTCTCTTCCTAGTGCAAGAAAGATTTTTCTATAAAATTTTCATGCCGAACCCTCTTAGATTATACAGTAGGTTAATCATCGGAATCGCCTTGTTCTTCTTCTCCGTTATATGTTGTTTGTAGCCTCTTTTTGTTATTCTGAGTCGTAGCACTTTGTCCTCACTATGATATCTGTAGTTCTGATCTTCAACTACAATTTCAACTGTTTTGTTCCTGGAGATTTAGGATTATTGTAATTTTCCTCCTGTTCGTCCTTATCTTCGAATCTCTTTCGTAGTTGTTGATGTTGCTGATTTCTAAAGCTGTTGTCCTTGCCTGAAAGCGTACGTTCCTGTATGGAGTGACGACGAGCTGGCTTATGTAGTCCGCGAACTGTATGTTCAGGTAGCCAGGCATTATTGGTGGTGGCAGGTCTGCTGTGTATATTGAATACATCGTGGGGCTGAGACAGCCCCCCTGCGGACGTCTAGCTTCCAATTCAAATTCTGGTCCTGAATAACCATTGATCTTCACATATGCTCTTCTGACTGTGACATAATCGCAGAGAATTCTCTCTGCGATCGATGTAGTTATTCTCTGCTTTGGCCTTTGTTATTTTCTCTGTTATTAGGCCAAGTTTCATTGTGGTGTATCTGCCTCTTCTGAATCCGAACTGATAATAATTATAAAGGTCATTTCCTTCAAGATATTCCTTTAGTCTTCTGTTAAGGATTTTTCAAAGACTTTGCCCATGAAGTTCAATAGCGATATTGGCCGGTAACTGCTGAAGTGGTTTGGTGGTTTTCCTGGCTCTGGGAGGAATATCATTTCCTCTAGTTTATAGCTATCAGGGAAGTAACCGGTGTTTAAGCATGCTTTAAAAATATTCTTTAAGGCTCTGATGATTAGGTGTCTTGGTAAGATTAATTCTGGTTATTCCTGAGGGGCCTAGCGCTTTCTGTTGAATGATTGTATTACGCCTTTGATCTCTTCCGTTGTTATGTAGGCCCCTGTACCCAGAATTTCCTACCTTTCTCGCTCTACACTTGGTGCTGGAGTGATCTTGTTTATGTTTTATCGCAAGATTGTGTGGACCATTTCGTCTATCTCTGGAATGAAGTCTTCTTCCTCCTCGGAAAACACTGATTTCCAGTGATTACGAAAAAGTTCCTCTGTGGTCCTCTCTTCTTGGATCTTTTCTCCGCGTTCATTCTTAATTGTTATTTTTTCTCTCGGGGGTCTGCCTTTAAGTCTATTTATTAGTCTCCAGTTCTCTTTTGGTCTTCTTTCTTCGTCTATTTTCTCTATTAGGCTATTCCATATGTGGCTTTGCTGTTTTTCTATGAGATGCCTCAGTTCTTCTCTCCGTCTTCTGATTTCTTCGTATCGCTCACTATTTGGTCCATGGAGAATTATTTAGTCTAGTATTCCTCTTAGTTGCTTATTCTTTCTCTTCATTTCCTCTGTCCATCGAGGATGTGGAAGAGTACGGTATCTTGTCTTTGGTATATATCTTTCGTCCGCCTCAATGATCGTTCTTGTTAATCTTGATTCCTCCTCATCAATATCTTCCAGGTTGGCGTCAGTGAGATTCTTTGGGACAAAGTTACTAAGATCTTGCGTGTAACCTGCCCAGTTTGCTCTCCTGTAGTCCTTCCTCACCGGTACTGGTACCTGTATTGGGTATTGATTCATGAGCAAATGTGTTCCAACATGGTCGCTACATGCATGTGGATGTTGTATGGCATATTAAAGCTACTTAGCACGACGTCTTGTTTTGTAGCTGCATTGCCTGTGACATATGTTCGAAAGTCTAGCCCTATTCTCTTAAATACGTTTCTTTCCAACATAATTTCTAAGTTTGCTCCTCTGTTGTTTCTGGGGTGGTATCAATTTGCACTGGACCTGGCATTAAGGTCTCCCATAAAGATGGCTGGTAAACCTGTGCCAAAGATTTTAAATAGGTTGTGCAGGGGAAGGTAATTTATTTTTTTCTTGGTGCTTGGTATCCCTTTGCTACTATTATTGGCGTTAATTCCGTTTCAATTTTTATGACCAAGTATGCCTCATCCAAATTATTAACTTCTTTGAACTTTAGCCCTCTTCATATTGCTATGGCCGCCCCGTCATGACGCTCACCTAAAGGGTTCGCATATATTACTGTGTAATCGAACAATTTCATTGTTTTTTATTCTGGATTCACTCCATGTTCTGATATTAATATTATTTCTGGATAGATCTCTCTTAAGTTATTTCCTAATGTCGATGTTTTACCGATCCATCCTTGAGTGTTGACTTGCAGAATGCTGAGCTTTCTTCTCCTTTCTGGTTCCATTGTTTATTAAGTTCGGTCGTCTAGAGATCTCTGGACTTCTGGCGGGTCGATCTCTTGTTGGGTTCTGCTTCGTTGCCTTTAAACCTACCATTCTTCATACTTTGAAATGTATCATGGCAGAGAGTAACGCAGTCGCCAGGGTAGATTCGAATTTTATCCTCCATTAAGAGT
This sequence comes from Ceratothoa steindachneri, assembly GCA_963969495.1. Classification (NCBI taxonomy): domain Eukaryota; kingdom Metazoa; phylum Arthropoda; class Malacostraca; order Isopoda; family Cymothoidae; genus Ceratothoa; species Ceratothoa steindachneri. Next base: position 6,720,141 of record OZ018320.1, on the reverse strand, counting down.
TTTTGTACTTCTTCCTCGTCTTCTTCTCCTGTCTTTCCCTTGAATGCATATTTGCATTTTCCTTCTTTAATCGCCTTATTGATGTCGTCCTTTTTCTTGCCTCTCAGGAGGGGCGAGCATTCATCGCTGTAGACTTTAGTTTTAATTCCTGTGCTTCCATGCGTACTATTTTTTCTCCTTCATTACTTTGCACTGACATGTTTCAAATTGCATTCTTTTCAGTAGTGTGTTCCTTATTGCTCGTTGGTGCTGACGATGAGGCGACGTTGATTTTAAGGATTTCAGAGGAGGGGGGATTGTCAGGGAACTACATCTTCTTCATTCCATTTTTCTCTAGCATTGCAATGAGTGTCGTAGCGAAGGTTCCCGGTTTCCCAATATTCATCACATGGGCATAGAGTATGCATGTGAGCACTTTTGTTGATGCCCCTTGTGCCACAGTTAGATGGGTATGTGTTTCCTGCATTTGCTTCACAGTTGCTTTAGCCACTCCTGTGTATGTTGCATTTCTGCTAGTTTCTTCTTCGTTTCTCGCTTCTCTTTCCTTTCGTTTTATTATCTCCTTTCTTTGGGGGCATACAAATGCTATAGTCCTAGTGTGGCCCATGAGAGTTCACGCATTTCTTAGTACTTTTCTTGCACTGTCTCCATTCGTAGTTGTTCTGTCTGCACTCAGAACATATTGTATCTTTCTCAGTTCAGACACGCATCAAGTGGTCATCCCTCTTATAGCAGCGGAAGCACATTTGAATATTAATATGCTTCTCGCACTCCATGTTCTCTGGTAGAATTCTCATCTTAAACATTAGCAGTCCTCGTTGAGATATCTTTGCTGCCATATCCGTTGTTGCACACACAATTTTAAAGACATGTGTGTGGTGGCGAAATTTAATTATTTAATTTATTTTTATGCCTTCAGGATTTTTTTCTATTTCTTCTTTCATTTTCATCTTTGTCATGGGAACCCACCCAAACGTCGACTTTCCTGCATATGATACTTCTGTTTGCAGTTATCTGGGGCGGGATTTTGGGCATTAGTCCTATTCTTTTTAGTGCATCTATTCTGTCCTGGGACACTAATTTTTCTACTTTTTTCCCTACTTACAATTACCACGTACCATTTGGGATATCGATAATTTTGACGAGGACTACTTTTATCTGTCCAAATAATGTCTCGCAGAGTTTTCCTTTGTCCGGTTTGATCTCCTGGTCAATTGTCCGTAGAGGTACTCGTAAGCATTCCAGGCTGCCTCCTTTCCCTAGAGGGGGATGATCCCCCATCCTTTTGCTAATCGAGCGCCTAGGCTCTTTTTTCTCGTTGTTTCCTCCGAAGCCTATGTTTGTTTACTTCCTCCCTTTTTAAATCTGTAAAAAAAGACAGTGAAAACGTTCCCTATCACCTAGTAGCCTATGGTTCCCTATTTACCTACTTATTTTAGCACTTCATGACCAACCTACCTAAAGAGACATAAACTAAGCAGCGCCCCCTATTGGGGCTTTCATCCGGGGTTCTCTATACTCTACTTTAAGTGGTTCTGGGCGCAGCGGTGGTCGTGTTACGTTGCTTTTAGTCGGTGAAGTAAGTGGAAGTCAAAGCGTGGAATAAGGAGGAATTAACGATGAATTACCCCTTCAGAGTAAGCACTCTGCCCACTGGAAACAGGAGGAATCTCCAATCAGTACAGAGGGCGCATATATTTCTTCTTTCTTGTAGTTAACTTTAATGAAAAGTGAACTTTTCCTTAAGCGTGCTCACAGCTCTCCGTTGTAAAAAAAAAGAACCCAAATCCAGGCCGTCAAATCAATAGTCAGACAATCTGAGCCTTCCAATTTTATATGTTTCTTGTAGTGCTTAGTTTCCTTTAAAAAATTCCCCGCGCCATGATTGTCCAATTTTTGTAATACTTATGTTCGTGTAGAAGGAAAAGAAGCTCTGAATGCTCAAGCCAAGATCACAGGTGGGATGATGGCCAGAGCCACGTCAGCAGAGGCCGAAAAGATCTCCAATTTCGAACGATGCTGGAAAATACAAACTAACGTGTCTAATTTCTCTGCAACTGCAATAGGGAGACATCGTACCATCCCCTTCAACCTAGGAAACACCGATATAGAATACTCTCCGCACGCGTCAGTTCTCAGTTACAGGCTCTCTAGTACCGGAATGAACAGACACGTGAGCTCCAGAACCGGATCTGCATGAGCATATGGGGGGGTTGGGGCATATCCTTATTATATCTTTATTTATTTATTAATATTATTCTTCATCTTGATTTTCTCTTTTATCGAATCTATTTACTTCTTCTTGACAAAAATTCCTTTTTTCTTTGAGTTTCCCCTTCAAACATTTGTCTTCCATTTATCTTGAATTAGGTATACTTGTTGGCTGGGTTGGTTCTTAATCTTCGTTTTTCTTTCTTGACGTATCTTCGTTTTCGTGCATTTATTTGAGTTGATGATTCCTTCGTGCTTCTTGTTGATTTAGTCCTTCAAACGTTTTCTTTCTTGACCCCGTTTTCTTCTTGAGATTTCTTCATAAAAGGTTTTGGACTTCTGAGTCTCGAACGCGGTACCGGTAGATTTAAACGCCAATGCTCTAGTCATTACGCCACGGCTTAGTCCGTTTTGAGTTAGTAATTTAATGGGCTATTTATATTATCGATTTGGAAGGAATTTTTCTCTGATACATCTTCGCACCCCTACAAGCAGAATTCGACAAACTCCACCGATTTAGATACCTCACAGCAGCAAATAAGAAGAAGTTTACATCAGTTTGGTTAGATCAAAACTGGTGTACCCCAGTATACCTCCCAATGCATCATCGAACAAGAACATGTCGAAACTTCAAAGAGTGCAGAACCAAGGTCTCCGTTTCATCACTAGCTCTAGGTGGTACGACTTCCGGACCTCAAGCAGCCTTCACGAAGAAATAGGTCTAGATCCGTTGAACTTGTATCTCTACAAAAGAGGGAAAGACATTTGGGAGAAGTTGGAAAACATTCTCCACAATGATACACTTGGCACCCTCGATCCAGAGGAGGGAGAGTACAAAAGATACCTCCCAAATACCAAAAGTGCCGAGCCAATCCCAAGATTCAATTGAATGAACTAGTACAAAAAAAAATAAAAATATATAAATATATATAAATAATAATAACAATGAAAAAATAAAAAAATAAAATAAAAAGAGAAAAGAGTAAGAAAGAGTTAATGAAATAACAGGAGAAGAGAAACTAATGGAGATGGCCCGTACACCAGGCACCTAAACTACTAATCTGATACTTTCTTCTTTTCCGCACTATTTCCCCCCCCCTATATTTTTAGCTAATCACCCCCTCTTTTCCCCACTTTCTTTACAAAAGAAAGAAAGAAAGACGAGTGCAGAAGCACAGAAAAAAAGTGCTTAAACTGCGGAAGTGGGCATAGAACTCTAGCCATGTCATGCCCAGTCAAAAAACAATTAATTCGGAAGAAAAAAGCCGAGATTAACACAGAGAAGGAAAGAAGAAAAATACTTCCTACGCCGCAGCAAGAGCTAACGGAAGCGTCACTGCACCCTCCGCACAGACCACAACAGTCAATATCGAGGGTAGCATGAGGCCCAATTTAATTCTGTGCATAATGCATGCCCACTTTGTCAACATGGCGAACCCGGGATCATATGCAACTGAACTGAATACCATGCTTGAAAAAACGGGCTAAAGAAAATGTGTTCTAAGAGAACCTACCCTCTAGTGAATTGTATAAAATAAATATGACTCCAAAGGACAATACTAGCCAAGTAGAAGAAGAAGTAGACAAAAGTGAAATGGAAACCGACTCTGAGGAAGAAAACACAAAAACGAATTCAGAAAATCAAAAATCAAAAGTGACCACCCAAGAATTCAACATCAAAATTTACGGATTCCATGCTTACCCCATTCCAAAGTAATATAAGCAGAAGGAAACAGTTGATGGACTAGTCAAGGGAAAATTTAGATGGGAATACGAAGCAGATGCAGACGAAACGGAAGTTCACAAGGCACTGAAACAGGTCATGATACTCGTATACATCGCCTCAGAATCATGCGGCAACATTTCGTGCGGTGAATTTAAAAAGAAAAGAAATGGACGCACTCGATCTCCAGGCCAACCACAAAAAAACAAAGTCAGGAAGAGACCACAAAAAGATATAAACAACAATGGACACCTATCAACGTAGAATTAAAATATTCACCTTGAACGTTAAGGGCTGGAAGGAAAAACGCATAATCTACTCGAACATAATAAGAAAGGAAGACCCAGACTTAATAATCCTAACAGAACATGGTATGACCACAGAGACGGAAACCAAAACAATGAAAATCCCCAATTATAAATTCATAGCAACCAACTACTCACAGTCAAGATATGACGGAGTTGCAATAGGTACTAAAAAAGTAATACACTTCACAGAAATAAAAGACCTAGAAGAGTCATTTTTAGCAGTGAAAATAAAAATCACCACAGGTGATCTGGTCATAGCCGGGGCCTACCAACACCCAAGACGCTCGTACCTACCGATACCCAATTTCATTAAGCTCTTATGTAGACAGGCCTCAACTTTTCTAGCCGGAGACCTTATCGCATGTTGCAGGGAAGCAGGGTACACAACCCATACAAATAGAACGGGAAAACCCCTTCACCTCCTAATACAAAGAGACCTACTAAACAGAGAAGGACCAGACTTCCCTACTTATCTTATAGCCCGAGCCTCGACTACCCCCGATATTATTTTTTCGAATCAAAACTTCAATATAAATCACCACACACCGCCATGCCCCGCAACCCCCTCCGATCAGTTAAGCATAATTACCACCATCTCAACTTCGCCCATCCAAAAAGAAATAACACGCAGAAAAGCAACCAACAGAACAAACTGGGATGGATACAGACAGTACTTAAACACAATAGAAACTGGATCCCTTAACAACCAAGATAAAGAGGAAATAGATGACCAACTAAAATTAATTACCAGAAAAATCAGAGAGGTGGACAGTATACACACCCCCAATAATAGAGTACAGAACCATACCTATACCAAGATGGACCCAAGAGATCCAAGATGAAATGGAAGAGTTTCCGAACATAATAAATGAAATCAGGGTATCTGGAAATACGATGCAAAGGTACAGAAGTATACTCGCAATCAGAAAGAGAATAGACACCCTCATCAAGGAAAATTCAGACTGTCTCTGGAATAATATAATAGGTAAAATGGAAATAGAAAAGGATCCAAGGGAATTCTGGAGACAATACAGGAAATTACGCGGATCACAGCCAAATGAGGAAATAAGCCTGAAAATACATAACCAGATAGTAGAACAAAATGAGGAGCTTCAAGAACACTTGAAAACACACTGGAAGAAAATATTTTCTATTTCACCGGAAGAGAACCAAGAATTCGACCAAAACTACGAAGAAGAAATCATACATAGCCTCGAAACACAACGTGAACGTACTCTACCGTTTAGAAACGTTGACGAACAAAGCCTTTTACAAAGGATGAATACATGACAGCCTTAAAATCCTTAAAACAAAAGGCTCCAGGACAAAGTGAGATATCCATAGCTCACCTAATCAATGCCCCAGAAAATGTGCACGAATCGGTAGTGAAGATCTTCAATGCCTGCCTAAATATGGGATACTTCCCCCAAGCATTTAAAACGGCAAATATGATCTTCCTACTGAAGCCGGGCCAACTGAAACACCAAGTCGGAAGCTTCCGTTCGATCTCGCTCATGGAATCTCTAGGTAAAGTCCTAGAAAAGCTCCTTACCGAAAGGTTGATCAACCACCTTAACTAAAACAACCAATACAAACCACAACAGCACGGGTTTCGGATCAAGCGAGGGACAGACACTGCGCTAGCAATCATAACGGAAAAAATTGCTACAGAAACAGCACGAGGCAACAGAGTTGATATTGTACTCCGTAATGTTGCTAAAGCCTTTGACAAGGTGTGGTTGCCCGGCCTAAAGGCCAAAATCTGTGACCTTAACCTAGAAATATACATCTGCAAAACACTCTGCAACTATCTAGACGAGAGGAAAGCAGTATTGCAGATAAACGGCTAAACGGGTGACGCAATTAATCTGCAAACGGGTGTCCCACAGGGAGGCTGCCTCTCACCAACGCTGTACACATTGTACACCAGGGACCTTCCGCATCTAACCCTTGAATGTGCGATGTATATACAACTAGCGGATGACATCACACAAGTAGTGACCAGTGACAGAAAAAAACCCACGGACATCGCACTAAGAACAGGAAGAGAAATTAAAAACCTGAATGATTATGAAAAAAGGAACAAAATAAAGACAAACAAAGAAAAATTCAAGTTAATACGCATGAACAGAATGAAAAAAGCCACTGTACACGTAGATTGAGAGGCATATCCTTTCTCAACAGAAGGACGTGTCCTCGGACTAAAATTAACAACAAAAGGCTATATTAGCCATCTACCACAAAAAATCATCGAAGCAAAATCCACCTTATCAGCACTATACAGATTCAGACAACTATCAACCAAAATAAAAGCAAATTATACCTGGCCTTAGTACAACCTAAGCTCCTATACCCAATAGTATCCAGTGAACGCATTAAGTAACTCCCAAATCAAGAAGCTCCAAAGAGTCCAAAATCAAGCCACTAGATTCATAACAAATACAAGAAGACAAGATTACATACCAGCAGAAGAACTCCACCGCAGAACTACTATAGAACTCATAAACACAGTCCTACAAAAAAGAGCAAGAAAACTGTTGAAAAAAATGAAAAATGCAATACTCCAGAATATAATAGACCAAACCATCGTACAAGAAGACGAGATCCGTCGCATGCATTATAAACAACGCTTCGACGGAAGCCTGAAAAAAACATTAACAAAAGTCAATTCAATCTATAGGTAATAAACTATAGTACATAAATGTAACAACTAATGAAGGACAACCGATTATGACTACCAACTATAGAACTCAAATGAGAATCCCGATGAGAAATTAAGAAAAGTAATCACTGACAAAATTAAAGAAGTAAAAACAAACAAACAAACAAATAAATCCAAAAAAATAAAACAAAACAAAAAAGCGAAAGAAGCATACAAAGATAAATAAAACCAAAATTTAAAAAATGATACAGACGCTCAACTGAGCAAATGAAAACAAAGGCTCGAATGCTTAATATAACTATGTATCTCCCAAAAATAAATTATAAAAGAAAAACGAAAGCGTTAGCCAGGCAACCTGGCACAAATCTTTAACACCCTCACTGCATAATCTTCATCTATCATCCTACACACATTAACACCAACACACCACACTTTAATTTATATCTATCCTATCTCTCTCTCTCTCTCTCTCTCTCTCTCTCTCTCTCTCTCTCTCTCTCTCTCTCTCTCTCTCTCTCTCCCTCTACGGTCGGTCAGGGCTGTTTAATGAGGATGGCACTCACCTGTCTGTCCGTGGAAGAGGTGTGCTGGGTGAGCTCATCCGCCGCGGTTTATATTGGGTAAAGAAATCCGATGTAGGGGAAAGGATGACTGAGACCCCAGTGGGAGAATCCCACGAAGTAGCACCCTCGGCAGCCGAGGTCGAGCACCCAGCACCCAATCCTTCCGTGGATACAGAGGAGGGGGCGGAAGTGGGTGATGGTCAACCTCCGAATCCAGCTTCGGAGGGAAGGACGCACGACGAACCGTCGGGAAACGGAGAAGTAGAGGGGGCAGTAGGGCTAGCGGACGCCCCCTAAGAGTTCTTCTATTAAATGCCCGCTCAATAAGGAACAAGTTCTGCGAGCTTAGAGCACTGATGTCATCAGTGATGCTTGACATAGTGGCCGCCACTGAGTCTTGGATTCGTGCATACACCAGGGACTTCATAGGTGAGTTTGGAGTACCCGGTTACGCGACCTTCCATAAATATCGCGCTGACCGGGAAGGTAATGGAGTTCTGGTGTATGTACGGGTCCATCTATCTCCCATCGAATGCAGAACTATCCCAGAGCATTAGGTAGTAGGAGTCGACATCAAGGTCGACAATACAATGTACAGGTTCATAGTGGCCTATCAACCTCCTCATCGGACCAAAAACTGTCCAGTCTCTTAGACGGCCCTCCCTCGCTGCTGGTAGGGGACTTCAATTGCCAAATCGACTGAAGTGACCGAATGGGAGACGGAGAGACATCTCGGCTTGTAGACTTTGCTGATAGCAACTTTCTGACTTATTGGATCGGCGAGCCTACCCGAGGGGGAAACGTTCTAGATCTAATATTTACCACTGAAGATGACCTCGTCTCTGACCTGTCAGTGAATGAGTGCCTAGGTGGTAGTGACCATAACATAGTAAGGTTTGGAGTACGTGCTCCCTGTACGCAAGGTACTAATGAGCGAGCACGTAAATTGGATCTCAGACGTGCAGACTTCAATGGGCTTCGGGAGGCACTTGGCCAGATGCAACCAACTAACGAATGCGGGACGAATTCCAAATGGAACGACTTCAAAAATCGTTTTATGGATCGTCAGGCCGAGTGCGTTCCCACGAAGGCTGTCAGACTAGCGAGTATTCAGCCAAGGTGGTTTTCTCAAGAAATCGCTAGTGCTATTAAAGCTAGAAAGTCAGCGCACAGAGCATGGAAGAGGAATAGTAGTGCGATGCACCATGAAGCCTATGTGACCCATAGTGGAACGGTTAAGGCACTAGTGCGCACGGCTAAGCGTAACGAAGAAATTCGTGTAGCCTCTCTCTCCAAAGAGAGCCCCAAGGAGTTCTTAGCGTACGTGAACAGCCGAAAACCAGTACGCCAACGCATCGGACCCCTGAGGGACGCCGACGGCGTTCTCCAGGATTCAGATGAGGAAATAGCTGGCATACTCAACGACTACTTCTCCTTGGTTTTCACGAGGGGAAGGGGCGGAGAGATACCCAGACCGCCGATAGTAATAGATCGCGAGTTAGAATCACTAGAAGCAGTAACTACAACTTCCGAAGTGGTTGCTAGGAGGCTAGGTCAGTTAAATGCATATAAATCCCCAGGTCCTGACGGCTTCCTGCCAAGAGTACTGCGTGAGGTGAAAGATCAGGTGAGCCCTCATCTTTCTGAGATCTTCAACTCATCGCTTGACAGTGGCGAAGTACCTGCAGACTGGCGTATGGCCAATGTCACCCCGATCCACAAAAAAGGAGGACCGTGGCACCGCAGGAAACTACAGACCAATAAGTCTCACTTCAATCGTAGGCAAAGTACTGGAAGGCATCATAGGGGATAGGATAATGAATCATTTAGAGTCTCACGACCTGTTGAGAGACACAGCATGGCTTCCGAAGAAAGCGCTCGTGCCTCACGAACTTGCTTGAATTCTTCCACAGTATAATGAGTAAGTTTGACAGAAGTAGAGCGGTGGACATACTTTATTTGGATTTCCAAAAGGTTTTCGATAAAGTCCCCCACCGCCGACTGATGGCGAAAGTACATGCCCTGGGAATAAGAGGAAAGGTCGCAAAATAGTGAAGAAAGTTGGTTGTCGGACAGGTGACAGAAGGTTACCATCGGAGGCCACACCTCTCAGTAGTCATCAGTAACGAGCGGAGTCCCTCAGGGCTCCGTGCTAGGCCCTCTATTATTCATCATCTACATCAACGATATAGATGAAGGACTGGTGAGTCGTCTAGCGAAATTTGCCGACGACACCAAACTTGGAGCTAATGTAGCGAATCCCGAAAACATCGAGATGTTGAGGGATGACCTACGGATGATCGGCGAGTGGGGTGACAAGTGGCAGATGCCTTTCAACTTAGACAAGTGTAAGGTGATGCACATCGGGTATGCGAACCCCCGGTCAGGCTACGAGCTACAAGGTATGCGTCTTGAGTCTACTGATGTCGAGAAGGACTTAGGTGTGCTGATTAGCAGCGATCTCAAATTCTCAAAGCAGTGCTTACAGGTGGAGAAAAAGGCTTATCGCTTGTTGGGTTACATCAAGAGGCAATTCAGCTTTCAAACAAAAGAGGTTGTTTTGCCTTTGTACAACTCGCTGGTGAGGCCTCACCTAGAGTTCGCTGTTCAGTTGTAGTCTCCTCATTATCGAAAAGACATTGATCGTCTGGAAAAGGTGCAAGCCAGGGCAACGAAACTGATCCCATCGCTAAGGAACAAGTCATACCAAGAAAGACTGCAGGAGCTCGATCTATATTCGTTAGAGACTCGAAAACTGCGCGGTCGTCTAATAGAGACTTTTAAAATCTTGAAAGGATTTGAAAATGTCGACTCCACCAAATTCTTTACCCTCAACCGGTATATGACTCGAAATCACGGGTGGAAGGTGGAGCTGCCCAGATTCAATACCATTCCGGTGGGTAAGTCATTCACATATGACATTTACGACACATGGAACAAACTACCAGCGGTGGTTGTTGAAAGTAGCAGTGTTGAACAGTTCAAGAGTAGACTTGACAAATTATATTTGAAAAGTTGATGATCTCATAGCAAGTAATCAGTACATGCTAAGAATTGAAACCGCAAAAAGTGCCTCCTCGATATGGGCCGCAAGGCCTTTGAGGTACTTCTTTTCCTTGTAACTCCTTGTAACGCACTCTCTCTCTCTCTCTCTCTCTCTCTCTCTCTCTCTCTCTCTCTCTCTCTCTCTCTCTCTCTCTCTCTCCACATTCTAACTTTATGCATCTTATGGTCTTATAATTCCATTTCTGTTCATTCCCTGAAGATGACCTAACATGGTCGAAAGACGTCTAGGAATAAAGAATGTCATTAGCGGATGTTTTTTCTCACCTAGAAGACCCCGTTAAAAAAATTTGTAAGAAATATTAAGAAAATACAAGTTAAAATTAATAACGCTGCCACAGCAGTGGACTTCAATAGAACCTGCAATAGAATATATATATATATATATATATATATATATATATATATATATATATATATATATATATATATTATAGATACACCCACAAATGAAAAGTGAAAAATGATTCCGAGCGCTTTCGCTTTTATTCTTAAAGACCTTTTCAAGGAATGAACAGGAGGCTGGACATATATTGCCTTAAATAGTGGAAGGGGGGATTAGACTACCCATCTCTGGACCTTAATTAGGGGGTACAAAATCCTGAAACAACTTTATTTGAGATTTTATGTCTGTAGTGATAATGGGGTCTAGCGTGAACAAACCAGAGCTAAGATTGAAATTTGGGAACGCGTTAATGAAGATACATTTTAATATATTTTTCGAAATATAAACACTGCATATTATGACTGGTTTGGCACTGTTCCAGTTAATGCTATAGTTAAGATTGTACATATGTAGAAAAAGCGCAGATTTTTCACTGTGATTACGTACATTGGTTTGATGTTGCTTAACCCGTACATCTATTTCTTTCCCGGTTTGTCCATAATAACATTTTTGGCAGTTGTTGCAGCTTATCGAATAAACAATGCCAGATCGGGAAGCGGGGGAATCGTATTTCACTTTTCTTTTGTGGTTGTATCTGCATAAATTTGACTCACGTGCACTTTTTGAGCTTTTTTCATATATATATATATATATATATATATATATATATATATATATATAAACATTGCCCAAGAACCCTCGGATCTCTATATATAAAACACTACAAACCTACACTCAATGAAGATTTAAGTGCAATATCATTACTAATTAACTAATTTTAACTACAGTTTGTTAGTTGGTTTGCCTTTTAATAAACCAAGCGTCACTTTAACCTATAAATACTAGCCCCTTGTTAAACCCACCATTCACTCTCTAGGATGGATCCGCTTTAGTAAGTACCCAAATTTACCGTTTTTATATTAAATGTTTTTTAACTCTTACAGTCTTTACAAAATTAAAAACAAAGTTTAAATTTACTATCTTTAAATAATGCCAGGTCAATTTCTTTTATAGTTCGTAATTAATTTCTGCAATAATCCTTAAATTTATTAACTAATTTTTGAGTCAGTCTTAAAGCAAATTTAACTGTTGCCAAGTAATATTTAATAACAAAAAATTTAACTTATAGTACTTTTTACTTATATTTTATAATTGGTCACCCTTTAAAATAATATCTTGTTTGCTTTTCAAGTTTTCTTCATACATATTAACTTTGTAAATGTATTCTAGCCTGAAGATGAAAACTTGTAGTTTTCGAAAGGTAGTGAAAAATTAAAAGATGCTACATCCTTTTCTCGTGGCTCGGGGATTTATACTCAATATTTAATGCAGGCTTCACGGCCGAGCTCCATATTTATATATATATATATATATATATATACACTTGTAATTGATTCGTTCCTTGGAAATCTGATATGTAGTAGGAATATGAAGACCCAGGTGATTACACTAATTATTTATTGGCCGGACGTTTTGGACATTCACTAGGACTATCTTCAGCGTCTGTATCGACTAAAGAGAAGGGGAAAGAATATTAACAATAACAGTTAAGAGAATGCATTATATAATGGCTAAAAAAGCGGATGAAGACAAGTTAAAATAATAAAATTGACAATTATTGAGATTAAAGTAAAAACACAAATAACAATATATACATAGAATTAATTAATACTAACCAGTGTATTTTTCAAAAAAAAATAGAAAAAAGGGAAGTTATAACATAAACTGACTTGAATATCAAATATTAACCCTTTAGTGGGCAGGTAGCCTGCGCGGGATACTTAATACCACGTTTTTGACAAAACGTGGTGCAATACTTTGATGGCGTAGACGGCTTGGTTTGGTTTCAGTCAATGAGTGAACTCCTTGGCTATTGTTCTGCACCAATGAGAGCTCGCTAGCCCATGCGGAAGCTTGGCCAGTGCAGGTAGAAGCAAGCATTCTCTGTTCAGACGCCTTACTAGCCAGATCTCCCTCGAGTTACCCGGACACACACGCCGCCCACGCCCGCAATAATGGAGGTAGGTCCATAGAAATCTAATATCACATAGCCAGATAAATGTGTTCCAATGTGATATGGGTTTGAAGTGTAAAAGGTGAACAGAAATTGGTGAAAAATGATGATGAAATAAGAGAGTGTCCCGCGCGGGACTTTTGCCCAGCTCACGGGGAACCATATAGGTCCCGTACGGGATACTGTGTCCGGTCTACGGGGAACCATATTAATCCCGCACGGAAATTTCTGCCCGCTAGAGCCATCTTATTTAACGAAATATATGGTGATTTTTTATGTTGAAACGAACTTATGGTGATGTGGAACATTTATCTGTTTGTGTGTGAGACCCATGTGGCATATGGCCTGAAAATACTGGTGTTTTCTGTGATTACCTACATTATATTTACCTTTAATGAAGGTTATGGTGAATTATTATTGTGTTTGTAGATAAATATGGCCCACCCTGCCCCTCATGCTCTTAGGTCACCCTTCAAGTACTTCCAGGACATGTTCACCACGGCCTTCCTGGAGGATATCGTATACTAAACAAACCTCTATGGCTGGCAGAAAAACGTCAGCACCACCTTCCAGATAGAAAAGCATGAACTCATGGTGTTCATCGGCATCGTGCTGTACATGGGGGTCTCCATCTTGCCTTCAATTGAGGACTACTGTGAAATATACACGAGGGTGGTGCAGGTGGCTGAAGTAATGTTCCCTAAGCGGTTCCGGATGATCAGATCCCTTCTACACTTTAACAACAATGAGAACCTCCCTGGCACCACTGACCGCTTCTTCAAAATTTGTCCCATCTTTGCTTTCCTGACCAGGCAGTTCCTGCAGGTGAAAGCAACCCCCACGCATTCCATCGATTAAGTCATGGTATCCTATAGGGGCACCAGAGCAAGGACCCTGAGACAGTACATCCAGACAAAGCCGGACAAGTGGAAGTATAAGCTGTTCTGCTGGGCAAGCATTGATGGATTCATCCATGATATCCTCATGTACCGGGAAGAGGCTACCTTCACCAGCCACCACACCAAGCTCTCCCAGAAGGAGTCACAACTGCTCGCCTCCACCAATACCGTTGTTATGTTGGCCAAGACCCTGAAGGGACCTCCTCAGTCAGCTATATATGCCCTTTACTACTTCACCAGCATCGAGCTCGTGGAATATCTGAACGACAAGGTGGGCTGCCGGTACGTGAGGACGGCGAGGATCAACCGTGTTGGGCGTGCTCCTCTGATCTCTACCAAGGAGCTAGGCAAGAAAACGACTACTCGAGGCCAATACGACTACTGCTCCAGCAACGGGATCCTTGCCCTGCGCTGGAAGGACAACAAGAACGTCACGGTCCTGTCTTCTGACGTTGGTGTCGAGCCCGTTGGCAATGTGAAGAGATACGAACGCAACACCAAGAAGAAGTTAGGGGTGCCCTGCCTCAACGTCATCAAGCAGTATAACGGGAAGATGGAAGTCATTGACAAGTCCGACATGCTGACCCACCTCTACAAGACCCCAATGCGAGCCAGGGGGTGGTACATGAGGCTCTTCGGGTATGCCCTAGACCTCTGTGTCTGCAACGCCTAGATCCTCTACAAGCGGGACTGTCAGGCCATGGGAGAGAATCCAATGCCCCTAAAGCTCTTCCGGCTTGATATCAGCCGCTTCGCCAGCTGCCAGAAGACCATGGTGTCCAGAATCACAAGGGCATCACCTGACCAGCCAATGTCCATTCCACGTCAGGGGTACAGGGCCCAACTCCCCAGTGTCCAGCAGCGCTATGACAACTCAAAGCCACACCTGCCCATCTTCGTCATTAACCGGCAGACCTGCAAGCACTGCTCCATCAAGGCCACAATCCACTGTTCCAGGTGGATGTGCGATGTCTGCCAGATCGCGCTCTGCCTCTCGGATACCCGCGGTTCTACGCCCCTCCCACCGAAGCTAAGCAGCAGCCCTCGACCTCTGCCGCCTCTCCCTGAGCCCGTCTCCCATCCACTGATGTCCTCTGGTTGGTTTCCCATGAGTTGGTATGTAAAATCATGTAATTTATACTTTTTTATAAGTAAAACATTGAATTTTTCTTTGCGTTTTATTTCAAACAAGCATTAATTTTTAAGAAATACAAACATAATACAAAAAGAGTTATATGGTAAATTACTTATACCCCATTCCGGGGAAAGTAGCCCCGACGGGACTAACATGGTTCCCCGAGAGCCAGGCGGGTAGCCCGCACGGGATACTTCATTGACAGAACATTGCAGGCAATCAATGCCTCAAATCAAATAATGTTCAAGAGTAAAAAGTATCTTAGAAATACATCTAGTTTATGACCCTATGAGGAATTTTTGAAATCTCAAGTTTTTATAGGTGTGCCGTCTAAAGGGTTAAAGGTAACTGGATTAAACAATTAAATAACCTATTATGTTAAATTCTAAACAAAAAATAACGACAAAAAAAACCCGAAAACAAATTAGAATGAATTAAACAGAGGGATTAATCTTTATCATAGGAGTTGTGAAATCAACTAACTAAAAATATAAAAGCTACTAACGAGATTTGTTCGGTTGGTCGGTTGGCTAGTTAATGTATTCGAAGTGTGGATTGGTTATATAGTGAATAGTTTAATTGAGGACGAGTAATTATTTAGGTTTGGATGTATTTTATTGATGTACAGTGACTCTAGGATTTTCAAATCGAAAGAAGTTAAGGCTGAAGATAATATGGTAAATGAATCAGAATTAAGAGGATGATGGTGATACTCAGAGTGTTGCCTGATGGAAGAGGCTTCAGGTTTAGAAATGGGAATACCAGTCCCATGAGACAAACCTAAGTGCTTAGCGATCCTAAATTTGAGTTGTAAGTCAGTTTGCCCTACATAACGACTGTGGCAAGTCATACATGTATAATTGTAAATTTCTTCAAATTTCATTATTACCCCGATTTTATCTTCGACTAGTTAGTATCCAAATTTCTCTCCAAAATATATTATTCTCGACCCTTTCTTACTACTGTTTCTAAACAGAAGGTTTTCCTTAGACTACCCTATCTCGAGTATTTAACATCAGAGTTTAACAATCTCCTTCTCTCTACTCTCAACAATCATTTCCCTCAATGCCAATTCATTTGTATAAATTCCAACCCTGTATCGTTAAATTCCTTTATTCTGCATAAGGAACCAATCCCTTTGGGCTTGCGATCTTGTATAACTTACAATTATACATGTACGACCTGCCACAGTCGTTATGTAGGTAAACTAGCTTACAACTCAAATGCAAGATCGCTAAGCACTTAGGTTTGTCTCATAGAACTGGTATTTCCATCTCTAAACCTGAAGCCTCATCCATTCATTTACTATATTATCTTCAGCCTTAACTTCTCTCGATTTGAAAATCTTAGAGTTACTGTACATCATTAAAATAAATCCCAACCTAAATAATTACTCGTCCTCAATTAAACTATTCACTATATAACCAACCAACACTTTAATACATTAACTAGGCAACCGACCAACCGAACAAATCTCATTAGTAGTTTTTATATCTTTAGTTAGTTGATTTCACAACTCCTACGATAAAGGTTAGTCCTTCTGTTTAATTCATTCACATTTGTTTTCGGTTTTTTGTTTTTATTTCTATAATTTAATATAATAGGTTATTTTATTGTTTACTCCAGTTACCTTTAATATTTGATATTCAAGTCAGTTTATGTTAAAACTTCACTTCTTTCTATTTTTTAAAATAACACTGGATAGTATTAATTAATTTTATATATTTTTATTTGTGTTTTTACTTAAAACTGTTATCGTTAATATTCCTTCCCCTTCTCATTAGTCGACACAGTCGCTGAAGATAGTCCTAGTAAAGATCTGAAACATCCGGCCAATAAATAATTAGTGTAATTACCTGGGTCACCATATTCCTGATATATATATATATATATATATATATATATATATATATATATATATATATATATATATATATATATATTGGAATATACAATAACAGGTAACTGACATTAATCTGGAGGCGTTAACTTTGGGTGATTAACAATATCCTTTACAATGAGGTTTGATATATAGGGGCTACATTTATTCTGGCCTTCTGACAAATTGAAATTTGGAATTTCATTGATTAGTGAGGATTCAGTATTTTTCTTTTATTATAATGGCTTCAATGGTAAATTATTTGGGCACTAGGGAAATCTATTATGTGATTGGTGTTTTTTACATGGTTAAAAAGACTGGAAGAATTGCTCGATCTACGAATGTGTTTCCCCTATATTCATATATGCGTTTATTTAATGACCTTCGGGTCTCTCCCACGTAGTAGGAGGGGCAATTTGGGGCTTTACACGGGATTAAATAGATGCCTGCAAAGGTAAAAGCTTTTGTCTTTGTTAGACCACAAATCAGGAAAATCCAAGAAACTTCAGAATTCCCTGAAAGGCTTACTAAAAATGAAAAAGAATCTTACAAGAGTTCTGTTTCGTTCAGTCTGGGTTTGGGGGCAACCACAAGGCTGACAATATGTGGGACTGGTTGAGAACTTAGTGAAAAGTAAGGCCAAATAGGCTGCCGGATGTCTCTGAAGGTGCACACTTTAATCCTCTTGTTGACAACTTCAAGGAGAATATGGGAGCATACTGAGAGGGTCAATGGGAGCGCTTCCATCAAAATAAACTGAACTTTGAACATAGATACCAAGGAGTATGCAATGTAGCCATTGAGAGACTACCTTTGGGGGCTTGTTCAAGAAAGTTATTTACATTATAAACGTAAATCGTGAAAAACTGTTCACTTCTAACATTTTTTTACTTGTTTTTACGTATTTCTTGTGGAAGTTTCAATAAAATTGTATAAATTTAACTGTGTTTATATATTTAAGCCTACAATGGATGAAAACCAAAGATTTGCCCATTTTTAGTAAATATTTCATCACAAAAGCTACAAAAGCAGGGGAAAACAAATAATGGCGATTTTCTATTGTTTCGCAATAAACGGAGTTTGAAAAAATACAGACTGGCCAGATAAAAAAAAGTGTTACATAGTGTAATCTATATAGCAACCTTCTTTTATCTATATCTAGAGGACGCTCGATCTGTTTCTAGGACCACAACGTTGTTCGCTCATTTGTAATTATCAATCATTCACTCTTTGTAAGTAATTATATGATAATGGTATTATTATATAATAGGGAGAATAAAAATAATAAGAAAATAAAGATATTTTTGTGCCAAAATATAAGAATTTCAAACAATATGGATCTGAGGTTCTTTGCGACAGGACATTTATCTCGGGAAACGCCCGGTACCTATGTTAATTTATTATAATTTGGATAAAAATACTATTTCATCTATTCCTTCACGCACTTGATACCACGCACGACGAGATATTAACATTCTCGATCTATACAGTTACTATAACACCGAGTATCCACCTTCCCAACAATGCATAAGGCACGGCTTTGAGGGGGGGGGGATTACGCATCTACCCTAACCAAGTGATTTTATCTAATAGGCCAATCTAAGAACCCTAAAAAAAAACTGTATCCGTTGGTTATTTTAACTTTCACCACATACCATCACTGCGTGCATTGCAGTTTACTATTCTGGAGGCAGTACAGAGGAGAGTAACAAGAATTGACGCCGTCTTTGAGACCCCTTGATTTCATAGATAGGTTGGGGGCAATTAACACGTTTTCCTTCGAAAGAAGGAGCTTAAGGGGTGATATGACCCATCCCCTTTAAATGTTCAAGGGGATTGCTAAATTGGAAATAGGGAAGATTTTTGAGCTCGAGACTGATGATAGGACAAGAGTAGAGTCGTCTATTCTTGGAATGCATTGCCTGGGGTTATAGTTTATACCTCTAGTTTGACATAACTCAAAAGCTCAACAAATATATGTGGGAAGAACATATCTAAAGAACTTGATTTTTCAGCCCTATATGAATGTTTTTATTAGTACATACATGCTTGGGGTCTCGTATTATAAACTCATTATGACGATGCTACTGGTTGGTGGCTAATAACACAATCTAATCGATTAATATTCACCGTCATCTATCAATATCGATAAGGTTTTTTTCGAAGATTCGAATAAAAATGAGGTTTAAATAAAATGGGGCGCGGGGGTAATTTTTTTATCTCTTGGCATGGTTATCGTTAAGATTACCATAGAGTAAAGGACACTAAATGTAATCATGTTTAAAACTCCTATCTCATATCATGCCATGTGAAATAAACCATGAAGAAAGTCACAAGGATATATATATATATATATATATATATATATATATATATATATATATATATATATATATATATATATATATATACATTACTTTAATTCCTAAAGGCCTATAAATTAAAATATCTAGAGTAACAAAGAAGTGAAAGCAAGAAGTATGATCAGTATGTATAAAGGTCCATGGAGAGGCATCAACAAATAACAATATTTTTATTAAATTAATATTATTTGGTAGGGAGTCTACAAATAAAAATCGAAAATATACTTATGTGAATAAAGAAAGAAGGAATCCATGAAGATACATGAACAATTACTATTGTGAGGAAAGACTCTAACGCCTTGAAGAAGTATTATGATTAATATTAATATTTGGTGGGGAGGAGGTCTACGAATAAGTACGAACTATTTATTTATAATTAGAAGAGTGTAGGGGAAAGGGACGCCAAGAAAAATACCCCCTTCATTTGTTTAATGAATTCCTTCCGTCTCTCTGTCTCCTAAGAATAACTCCACGTGGAGTAAGTTTGGAATCCAAAGAGAAAAATAAAAGAAGAAAGAGTTTGAATATCCGTCAGAGCCTCAGAGGTGCAGTTAATTAAGTTGGGCGCTAAAAGTTTTCAGCTCGCCGATGAAGCATTAATCTCCGTAGTCGGAAACTGATAGACGAAGTTTTCTACCCACATCGTAAAGGCCATTAAGACATGGGTCAGGCGACAGATGCTAATCCATCTGGCCGCCTAGAAGCGGTCAGCCAGTCGTTTTAGCCTGATAACGTGGAGAAACCCCCCAAATGACCGTCATAAAAATACCCTGAGTTTTCGAATATCGGCAGATTCAGTTGGAGAACCCATCGCCTTCGGTTCAGATTATGAGTCGGTTTCCCCAAGTCCCTGGTATTCGTTTATACCATCGAAGTTTGATCTCATCAGGCAGATCCATCTCTTTTGTGAATGCTTACTCTGATCACAGCAAGCCTCGAATCGTTTCATCCCCGAAGACTTAGCCGGGATTCCTCTCGTCTCATCTGGAAGCCCCCCGCCCCCTCCCCGTCGAGGATCTCCAGTTTCTCGTGTGAGACTTCGTGCCGAGCCGCGTCAAAGTCTCGATTTTTGGAAGTTGCACTTCTCTGGAGCACAGGTGCCATCGTCCGTTTTCAAGGAGGATCGTGAACTCGTCTTCTGCCCCCCCCCTTTATCTTCGTCACCATCAGAATATTTGGCCGAGAATCACGACCATTTTCCATCTCCATTCCCCCGCGCTGACTCGTTAAAGGATTCCCCTTCCTCGAGGTGACCCCTTTAAGGTAAAACGACCCTTGCTTGTATGTCCCGTTAATCAACCCACTTTCCGACTTTTAAATAATCCATCTGTATAACTGATTTATAGTATGCAATTTAAAAGCTAATTAACGAGTCATTAACGTTACCCGATTGCCAATTATCTATATTCTGTCAGTATTGTCCTTATTTACATTTCCTATATTTCCCGTATGTATATATATGTTAAGTAGTGACTCTTATTAAAATTATATTTTTGGTTTTGACTCGTTAAATAGATCCTTGAACTGCAACTTGATAAACTCATTAAACGTTATCGGCCCCTTTAGTAAAATCGCACTCATATACCTCGTAACCAACAGATTACTTTTACGAAGTGAACGTACTTGTACGTAGCGAAGGACGCGTACGTACATTAGAGGATATATGTGTATATAACTGTATATATACATGTTCTCGTTGCTTTTATCTCTTTCCTCCCAACCAATAAATACATATATGTATATTTAGACGTATTGTCTGGGGAGGTGACCTATTCCTCGATATATATATATATATATATATATATATATATATATATATATATATATATATATATATATATATATATATATATATATAATCTAATAAATCTGGTGTCAGGTTTATTTGGTTAATTGAGGATCCCTTTCGTTTTCAAGTCTCTCAGTTGAATTAATAGAAAATTTACCAAGTTTGGTCAAGTATATTTAAAGATAGGAGAATAATTTAATTTCTAATTTTTTAAATTTTATTTTGAGTAATCATTCTTTTCTGGTGCCATTGTTTTTGTGTGTGTTTTGAGAGAAACTCTTTCAAACTCCCCTCTTTATAATCCCCGTGCCGGATTAAGTGGTCCTATATCAGGTACTCATATAGGAATTAGTATATTTATCATAATTAATTGCTTTTGTCCGTGTGTGTGATCACTAGGGCAAGATTCCACTTAGAATTTTGGGGAACTATTGCGAGAGCTCCACTTTCTTTGCTGTAAGATTCGTGAACGCGTCGAGTGGTTAAGGCTTGCGTATGGAAATAAGATGACTTCCTTCGAGAGATTTAGGCAACAGGGTGAGATGCTTGGTCTCTCCGTTAAAGAGCTAGTCGCTTATATTGAGGAAAAGGAGCGAAACGAAACTTAGAAAGCCTCTCAGTTAGTTTCAGGAAAGAAGCCTCCCTCCCCTTCCAGATCCATGCTTTAAAGCTTCCAGCATTTAAGGACGGTGAGGATTCCAGTGCTTACCTTACTCTTTTCGAAAAGAATTTTGAGGTAAATCACTGGGATATCCAAACTGATGGAGTCGCCCGACTTTTACATCTCCTGCGAGATATATTCATTTTGCTACCCGCCGAGACTACACTCGACTATTCGACCCTTAAGTCCGAACTCTTTGCTGCGATCAACATGAGTCCGGGCTCCTACAGCACAAAGTTTCGTCAGGCAAGGTTGCTACCTGGCCAGACTTACCGCCAGTTCGGATTCACCCTCAGAAGAAGTCTTCAGTTTTGGTTGGACTCTTCCCAGGTAAACGGCGACTATGAGTCTCTGTCTGACTTCATTTTACGTGATAAATTGATGGCTACGCTGGCCTCTGAAATCCGTGTATTCGTGAAGGACCGAAAAGTTGCTTCCTTCAAAGAATGCATCGAAGAAGTGGATTTGAACGCAGCCAATCATAATCTTTACCCCAAAGATCCCAAGAAGATTCATCCTCTCTCCCCTAAGAGTAAAGGCCACTTCCCTAAATTTCACCCAGAGAACGCTCCCAAATTCATAAAGGTCCCAGGTTCTCACAAACCGAAATATCACCTCCCGTCTGAACCTAGGGATGTTAAGTCACCCATATTTTATCCCCCTACGTCGGATTACCTCAGACGACCCATCATCTGTTTTTCTTGCGGAACTCCCGGGCATGTGAGGACGAACTATCCCCAAAATTCTCAATTCCGTTCTGCTCCCAGCCACCAAGTCCACCAATTAAGCGCCTCTCTTTCTCCTCCGCCTACTCGCCCCGGAACACCTCCCCCCCCACCAACGAATAGCCCGCCTGGACCTCAAGTTATTTTTGTATTTAACGAGAGCTCCCCCGGTGGGCTCAAATTTGAAACCGGATCGGTTAATGGTTGCCGGGTTTCAACCCTGGTCAGAGATACGGGATGCACTTGCATCGTCGTATCGGAAAAGTTGCTGCCCCCAGTGAGCCCCGACCACGATAAATTTACAGTAGCCTATGACTACTTGGGACGAGCGAACCGCCTTCCAGTGGTCCGTTGTTTCATTGAATGCCAATATTTCACCGGTTAGGCTGACGCCGTAGCAGCCCCTATTAAATTTTGTGCCATACTAGTCGGCCAGAGCCAGCAGCTCTCACCTAGCCCTGTTGCTCAGCCCGCCATCACGAGGGCCCAAGCCCTAAAGAACGAGGCACTCCCCGTGACTTTAGAACCCCCTTTTTTCCCCCAGAGTCTTTTTCCAACGAGTCTTGGGTAAAGGCACAGAATGAGTGTCTTTTCTAAAGCCATTGTGGGAAAAGTCGAGGCCCAACGAGCGCGAATCCATTCGTGTTCACAAGGAGGCCTCCTACTCCGTTGAGGGTAAACTGTTGTTCCGTTCGACCTCCGTTCCTAACCCCTTCTCTACGCGCTCGCTATGTATCCCCCGCTCCTATAACAGGACATATTTTGACATTAAGTCAAAAGAAAGACGATTCAATCCCGGTGACGACGTCCTGCTTATCCTGTCCACGGAGATAAATAAACTTCTTTTCCAATGGAAAGGCCCCTTTTAAGTTCTCGAAGCCCGTGGCCCTCTGGACTAGCTCATCTAAACGCCCTCCGGTAGCAAATCGTTTCACGTCAACATTCTCAAACGTTACCACCGCCGCGCCTGCATCAACAATATTGTTCCCTTGGACAAAGAGGCTGTAATGGAAGCCTCTTATCCCCTGTACCTCTTAACCTAGTCCAGACAGCTTGTCTAGAAGCTGATAATGACTACCCAATCCCGTTGCTTCCCGGAACGTATAAAGACTCCCCTCAGGAGATCGATCTAAATCCTCACCTGGAGCCCGCTCAGAAAGCCCAGTTATCCCGGTTGTTAAGGACTGCCTCCTGCCCATTCATTTGAGATTCGCGTTCACTGCGGAGGTCAAAAACTTCCTTAAAATATAAATAATCAAACCCTCCTCGTCAGATTACTGTTCCCCCATTGGTATGGTTTGGAAGCCAGACCAGTCCTTTCGAATGTGTGTGGACTTTCGAAAACTTAACGCCGTGAAGGTTTTCGATGCTAAACCGATCCCGTTGATAGACCAGAGCCTACATTTGTTCTTAGACGATCTGAATAATGTGTCATTCTATTTTGATGATGTGTACGTAGCTGCACGTACATGAGATCATCTAATTTCCCTTCGTTCCCTTCTGTAATAGGCTCCAAGAGCATGGTCTGACCATGGGTCCTTCAAGTGTCGTTTTGCTTACGACACTATCAAGTACCTTGGATTTCATATTGGGGAAAATCAAATAACGCCCTAGCAAGAAAAGGTCAGGGCCATTTCAGATATGCCCCTTCCACGTACTAAGAAGCAGCTACGTTTCTTCTGAGTTCAACTTCCTTCAACCAGCGCTTCGTCCCCAACTTTGCCGCTTTAGCGTCCCCCTTGAATGCTCTCCTTAAGAAAAACTTCCCAGATTCCCTTGTTTGGAGCCCCAAGGCAATTTCCCACTTCCATCAGATGAAGGATAGGCTAATATCTACCTCCATATTGCGGCTCCTGAACTCGAACAAATTGTTTGGAATCCGTACGGATGCCAGCAACGATGGCATCGTTTGCGTGTTGCTGCAGTACGAAGATAGGAATAGCTATCCTATCGCTTATGCAACTTGGAAGCTTTTACCGCACGAGAGAAACTATGCAGTAATAGAACTTGAGGCTCTGGAAATAGTTTTTGGTGTCCGGAAATTTAAAATATATCTGATAGGTCAGGAGCTCGTGATCGAAATGGATGACCGTCCTCTGGCGTACTTAAGAAATTGTAAAAGCCAAAACGGAAGGCTTATGCGCTGGAGTCTGCAATTGATGGTATATCCATTCCGAATTTTGTATTTAAAAGGTTGTGAAAACTGTGTAGCAGACAGTCTTAGTAGAAATACAGTAGAGGACCCTCCTCCTTCAAGGTAGAACTCCACGCATCCTATAAGTTCATGTATATATTCGAGCTCTTTGCTCGCCCATGTAAAATTTATTTTTGTGCGTGTGTGCATACGCCCGTATTTTAGTGTATTGCTTGTATATTCGTGTTGTCATTATTGATTTTTTTATTATTTCCTGGATTGTCCCTAAGCTTGATTGATTCCTTATTCTAAATTGTGGTATTGCTTTTACATGAAACTATATATATTATAATTATGTAATTATAATATATATGTATGTGTAACTGTTCTCCATCGTCTGGGATAAAACGGAGTGAATCCCGTACCTTGACGGCCGCAGTGTCGGCTCAAATTTTAATACCGATGGGTTTTAATCGAGATGCCCTTTTACCTTCCCTTTTGTGCCGGAAAAACGCCATCTTTGAAAGGGAGGCGTGTAAGGGAAAGGAACGCCAAGAAAAATACCCCCTTCATTTTTTTCTTGGATTCCTTCCCTCTCTCTGTCTCTTAAGTATAACTCCACGTGGAGTATGCTCTGAATCCAAAAAGAAAAATAAAAGGAGAAAGAATTAAAATATCTGTCAGCACTTCACAGGTGCAGTTAATTAAGTTGGGCGCTAAAAGCTTTTTCCTAGCTGATGAAGCGCCAATCTCCTCAGTCGAGGAGGCCATTAAGACGTGGGTCAGGTGACAGATGTTAATCCACCTGGCTGACGGAAGCGGTCAGTCAGTCGTTTGAGCATGACAACGTGGAGAAACCAAAAATATGGCGGTCAAAAAAATACCATGGGTTTTCGAATATCGGCAGATTGAGTTGGAGAACCCGTCGCTTTCGGTTCAGATCATGAGTCTGTTTCCCTAAGTCCCTGGCTGGTATTCGCCTATACCATCGAGGTTGGATCTCACCAGGCAGATCCATCTCTTTTGTGAATGCTTACTCTGATCACAGCAAGCCTCGAATCGTTTCATCCCCGAAGACTTAGCCGGGATTCCTCTCGTCTCATCTGGAAGCCCCCCCGCCCCCTCCCCGTCGAGGATCTCCAGTTTCTCGTGTGAGACTTCGTGCCGAGCCGCGTCAGAGTCTCGATTTTTGGAAGTTGCACTTCTCTGGAGCACAGGTGCCATCGTCCGTCTTCAAGGAGGATCGTGAACTCGTCGTCTGCCCCACCCCCCTTCATCTTCGCAACCATCAGGATATTCGGCCGAGAATCACAACCATTTTCCGTCTCCACTTCCTGCCGCCGACTCGCTAAAGATTCCTTTTCCTCGAGGTGACCCCTTTAAGGTAAAACGACCCTTGCTTGTATGTCCCGTTAATCGACCCACTTTCCGACTTTTAAATATCCCCTCTGTATAACTGATTTATAGTATGCAATTTAAAAGCTAATTAACGACTAATTAACGTTACCCGATTGCCAATTATCTATATTCTGTCAGTATTGTCCTTATTTACATTTCCTATATTTTCCGTATGTATATATATGTTAAGTAGTGACTTATTAAAATTATATTTTTGTTTTTCACTCATTAAATAGATCCTTGAACTGCAACTTGATAAACTCATTAAACGTTATCGGCCCCTTTAGTAAAATCGCACTCATATACCTCGTAACCAACGGATTACTTTTACAAAGTGAACGTACTTGTACGTAGCGAAGGACGCGTACGTACATTAGAGGATATATGTGTACATAACTGTATATATACATATTCTCGTGGCTTTTATCTCTTTCCTCCCAACCAATAGATACATATATGTATATTTAGACGTATTGTATGGGGAGGTGACCTATTCCTCGATAAAGAGTCCATGGAGAATCAAACAAATATTTATATTAGTAGTAATATTCGTCGTAAAATTAAGTCCATTATTATACCTGAACAATTTAAGGCAACTTAGTCTGGATATGGGCCCAACGGTTTTATTATTATTATGAGGAGTGGGGTCTCGGCCATATGCACTCTGCGTTTTGCGTACCTAACCCCTTTCCTCATTCTCACTGACTGTCCCTCCAAACAAGGTAGGGAGTTTTCTTCTTGGAACTCGCGGTACGTCTTTGAATCCATTTTGACGCCATCAACCTATTTGAAGATGTCATTATAGCTTGTCTCCAACGTTTGCAGCCTAAATCACAATTTCCTCCTTCCTACCACACCCACTTTGGTGTCGATTAGTGAACTACTTCACCTGACGTTCATTGACAAATCACCCGGCTCATCCAAAAGCCACATTTTGATTCGTCAGTGAAGATACCTGCTAAAGTCAGTTTTCATCTGGTATTTCTTGTATGTTTGGGCCCAAAGCAAACATTTTAATAGTATGTCTGAGTGCCCCCTCCCCCTCTCAAACGTTCTTCTTGTATATCTGAGCCCCAGCAAATGCTTTTCTGTTATACTTGATCTCACAACAAACGTTCTTCTGGTATATCTGGGAGCACAGCAAACCTTTTCTTGTATGTATTGGCTCGCATCAGACCTTTCTCTCTGTTTTGGTTACCAATGGTTTATCGGGTCTTATTCCTAACGATAGAAGATGTCCTGAGAACCTTACACCTTTTTTTCTCTCAATACGGAAGGAGCCTCAGCAGCTTGATGCATTCCTTTGCTGCAATCTTGTCTTATCCTGTTTCGCCTCCCTCCCTTTCAGAGTAAAAGGGAGGACAAAAGTAATTGAGAATGAGGAGAAAATTTCGACAATTTAATTAAGAGTTAATGATAAAATAACTAAGCCTCTTTAGGAGCAAATTTGCTTGAAGAACGCCATTTCATTGAACCTAAAATTCATTTTTCTCCCGATGAGTTGCAAAGGTCAGATTTCCTAGCGAGGGCGAGCACAAAACATTTCCAAATCTCTGTGTCAGTTAGTCGTCCATTGGAAGCACACCGTGACAAAAGTTTTGGGACCATTCGGAAATTTTAGGAATTAGATAAACAGAAGGTTGTAAATTTTTTATATGCATATCAATAAGAATATAACAAAAATAAAGATGAAACAATAGCAATAATTTATATATGACCCAAGCAATAAAAGAAAATGAAAAAATAAAAAAATGCCAAAACATGCAACATATAACATAAGCTCTGTGAACTTTACGTCAACACCAAATCGGTACAAGAAGCTCAATAGCATGCGGAGAATTCCTTGCCAGTGAGGCATGCTCCCCACGAGGGGACGATACCCGAGGGGTGTAATGCTGGCTCACTCCTCGGTGATGACTACCTTCAGTTGCTCATTGGAGGTTGGCTGATGACGTCTTACGGCCCCTTTCAGGTCCTGCCACAGTTTTCAAGTGTATCCATATCCAGAGACGTTAAAAGCCACTCTATCACCGCGATATTGCTGTCCTGGAGCCACTATGGTAGACGTAAACCTGTTACATTGATCATTATCCTGCTATAAAATCTTCTTACGGGCATTTCTTGATAGATCTCAGGCTGAGAGTAGCATGTAATCTCTCAAACGAGCTTCATACTCCTAAATTCATGGTGCCATTACAAACGATGAGACAACCAACCTCTGAACTTGACATGCACCCTTATACAATTACAAAGTGCCAACATGCCTTACTCTTGGCACTATGCATACACTCTCAATTCCACTACTATCCTGTCCTCTTCTTGAAACTGGGGTCAAGAACAACTACAACTGAAAGGTGGACTCGTCGGACCGGACCATGAGACGTTCCCACTGACGCATGGTCCAGTTGCGGTGATCAAAGTACTCAAGCCACTTTATTTCGCTTCTGCTGATGGTTGAACGGCGGCATCTGGCGGGCTTTGCATGACTTCAGGCCTTGTGGAAGTGGTCTGCGACGGACTGTTCTGGCAGATGCATTAAACTAGTCACTCTCTCTCTCTCTCTCTCTCTCTCTCTCTCTCTCTCTCTCTCTCTCTCTCTCTCTCTCTCTCTCTCTATTCATGTTGCAGCTGGAGAGCGGTTTTCTTACGTTCCCGAAGGCTCATGCGACGGAGACTTGTCACGTTGCGTTATACTAACCCTGGGTCATCCAGAACAAGGTCGATCTTGGATGTGCCCACTTTTTCGGTTCTTTTACAACAACTTAATGTGATCCGCTGACCCTCTGAGCGATTTGTAGCCAGCTGAGACCTTATCTATCATAATCATATCATTATCAGATCGTCTCTACATGGATACAGTAATAAACCAAATATGATGTTATCTGAAGAGATTTTTAATGCAACATAGCACATACAGATACCAGAATTTCATACATTCAATACCATCGCCATTTAGATTTTCCTAAAGTTATAAGGAACCTTATACTTTCATTTTGTTTTCCAAATGCATTAGAGACATGCATGCAAACTTGCACCAACATCTTCATTGACATACCCAAGAAAAAAAAATATCCCGGTGTCCGAAACCTTTTGGTCACGACTGTACATGTTGGCACAACAACCTCCAAACCCCGTAATCTTCATTTTGTTCACCAAAAATAGTGTACATGGTCCAGTTGATTTACCTACATTAGTGAATATGATTCAATTAATTCACCTAAAATAGTGGATATGGTTCAATTGATTCGCCTACCTTAGGGAATATGGTTCAATTTCTTCACCTACATTAGTGAATATGGTTCAATTGATTCACTTACATTAGTGAATATGGTTTAATTTCTTCACCTACATTGGTGAATATGGTTCAATTTCTTCACCTACATTAGTGAATATGGTTCAATTTCTTCACCCAAATAAGTGGATATGGTTAAATTTATTTACCCACATTACTACTAATACAAATATTTGTTTGATTCTCCATGGATACTTTGTCGAGGAATAGGTCACCTCCCCAGACAATACCTCTAAATATACATATATGTATCTATTGGTTGGGAGGAAAGAGATAAAAGCCACGAGAATATGTATATATACAGTTATATACACATATATCCTCTAATGTACGTACGCGTCCTTCACTACGTACAAGTACGTTAACTTCGTAAAAGTATTCCGTTGGTTACGAGGTATACGAGTGCGATTTTACTAAAGGGGCCGATAACGTTTAATGAGTTTACCAAATTGCAGTTCAAGGATTTATTTAATGAGTGAAAAACAAAAATATAATTTTAATAAGTCACTACTGAACATATATATACATACGGAAAATATGGGAAATGTAAATAAGGACAATACTGACAGAATAGAGATAATTGGCAATCAGGTAACGTCAATGACTTGTTAATTAGCTTTTAAATTGCATGCTATAAATCAGTTATACAGATGGATTATTTAAAAGTCGAAAAGTGGGTTGATTAACGGGAGATACAAGCAAGGGTTGTTTTACTATTCTGTACTGCCTCCAGAATAGTAAACTGCAATGCACGCAGTGATGGTATGTGGTGAAAGTTAAAATAACCAATGGATACAGTTCTTTTTATGGTTCTTAGATTGGCCTATTAGATACAATCACTTGGTTAGGGTAGATGCGTAATGCCCCCTTCCCCTCCAAGCCGTGCCTTATGCATTGTTGGGAAGGTGGATACTCGTCGTTATGGTAACTGTATAGATCGAGAATGTTAATATCTCGTCGTGCGTGAAGGAATAGATGAAATAGTATTTTTCTCCAAATTATAATAAATTAACATTGGTACCGGGCGTTTCCCGAGATAAATGTCCTGTCGCAAAGAACCTCAGATCCATGTTGTTTGAAATTCTTATATTTTGGCACAAAAATATCTTTATTTGCTTATTATTCTTATTCTCCCTATTATATAATAATACCATTATCATATAATTACTTACAAAGAGTGAACGTTTCAGCGCGCGCGCCCGTCAATTTACATATACGCACGCTTGAATGACTGATAATTACATATGAGCGAACAACGTTGTGGTCCTAGAAACAGATCGAGCGTCCTCTAGATATAGATAAAAGAAGGTTGCTATATAGATTACACTATGTAACACTTTTTTTTATCTGGCCAGTCTGTATTTTTTCAAACTCCGTTTATTGCGAAACAATAGAAAATCGCCATTATTTGTTTTCCCCTGCTTTTGTAGCTTTTATGATGAAATATTTACTAAAAATGGGCAAAAATCTTTGGTTTTCATCCATTGTAGGCTTAAATATATAAACACAGTTAAATTTATACAATTTTATTGAAACTTCAACAAGAAATACGTAAAAAAAAGTAAAAGAATGTTAGAAGTGAACAGTTTTTTACGATTTACGTTTATAATGTAAATAACTTTCTTGTACAAGCCCCAAAAGGTAATCTCTCAATGGCTACATTGCATACTCCTTGGTATCTATGTTCAAAGTTCAGTTTATTTTGATGGAAGCGCTCCCATTGACCCTCTCAGTATGCTCCCATATTTTCCTTGAAGTTGTCAACGGGAGCATTAAGGTGTGCACCTTCAGAGACATCCGGCAGCCTATTTGACCTTACTTTTCACTAATTTCTCAACCAGTTCCACATATTGTCAGCCTTGTGGTTGCCCCCAAACCCAGACTGAACGAAACAGAACTCTTCTAAGATTCTTTTTCATTTTTAGTAAGCCTTTCAGGGAATTCTGA
The DNA here is from genome assembly GCA_963969495.1 of Ceratothoa steindachneri. Classification (NCBI taxonomy): domain Eukaryota; kingdom Metazoa; phylum Arthropoda; class Malacostraca; order Isopoda; family Cymothoidae; genus Ceratothoa; species Ceratothoa steindachneri. The sequence goes on along the minus strand of OZ018320.1, from coordinate 6,688,990 downwards.
AGTTTCTAGGATTTTCCTGATTTGTGGTCTAACAAAGACAAAAGCTTTCAGTTTGGGAAAGAAATTTAGAATGTACTTGAAGGCTGCAAACTATTTGTTAAGAGCTCTAACAAACTACTTAATGAGACCTATTTTTAAATGCAATGGAGAGAACAACACCTTTTAAGGGCCTTCACAGAGAACGCACTCCTTTGTGGCCAGTGCTTCTTGTGGCAATGTGCTGTGGTATCCCTACTGTCCCAAAGGCAGACAGACAGACATACAGATAGATGGCATGGAAACCTGGTAAAATCTCCCTGGAAACCCATCAAAAATGGAATCTCAAATCACTTCCCAGCCATACTAATAATTCAAACCTTGTAACAGGATCTTGATATTATTCAAGTGTTCTTTCAGATATACTGAATGAGCCAAGGAAAGGTATGGATGCTTATTCCAATTATGGATAAATACAGTTTTAATGTTTCTTGAGGAGCTGTTAGCGAAGCACCTCCACTCATCTGGATTACATGTATTTCCAATTGCATAAAACAGACCAGATGCATCATTGCAGTAGCATAGCCCATCTTCATAGGTGAAGAATCTTGAGAAATGTTTGACATTTCCTTTGGCTTGTCACTTGCACATTTTCATCCAGCAAATCCCACTCTTTGAGCCTGGAAATCAATAGCTCAGCAAGTGACTTTGACGAGCAAAGATTTCTGACAAGGTCATTGAGGTCTTTTTAGTTTGGATAATATGGAATCCTCTTAACAGCTATATCTCTGAAACTGTAGTCTACATCTTTACTGATATTTTCAGCTTCTGAATTGTTGCTTTCTTCTGACGGAGGCTTATTCCTTTCTGAAGAGGTAAGTACAGGAGGATCAGCACTGTATGGTACTGGTGCAATAAAGAATGGAAGATCGAGATATGAAACAGCAGGCGCATTTTCTCCACTTGGACGTTTGGAAGGGTCCATCATGCAGAAGTATGTAGCAGTTGCTTGAGTTGCCAGTGAACTCTCGCCAAATCCAGGGAATGGGGAAACTCAATGCTCTACTTTCTTCCCTATACCATTCTGTAAGAGTAAAATATATACTTTATTACTCTTTTTGGTTTACAAACAAACATAATAGCTTAAAATATTCTGATATTTAATATTTTACTCTTTACAACAAACAATTGTATTACCTTCTAAAGTTCTCTTACAGGGTTCACAAGCAAAATGAGGTTTGTCTTGGTCCTCAACTGGCATGCTTAAGTATTCTCTGTAAGCTTCACACATTCTCATAGATTCTGTCACACCGATCTGTTTTGCTCTTGTTTTAATGTACTGACGCAGATATAACAAAATACATCTGGAAAATAATTGCAGCCTCTCGATGCCATTTTTCTTCTGATTGTGTTCACGCTAAAAGCTAGAGCTGAAATGATAGCAGAACTGTAAATCCCTGTATAAATATTACTGATGTAATCTTCCAGAAGGTTCTAGAAGTTTATAGGGCTGTGTTTTAGCAGGTTCTGGAATATTCTTAAAACTTCATGAAATTCTACTGAATTCGATAAATTTCTTATTAAATCTAGAATATTTTAGAATGGTTTCCTTAAAACAAATATTATTCTACAACATTTCATGCATTTAGAAAAATAAGATTTACAATTTTCTACCATGCTTAAAAAAAATTAAATCCTACAGCTTTATATATATATATATATATATATATATATATATATATATATATATATATATATATATATATATATATATATATATAATATATATTCATTTTTCCTGAAATTAATAATACCTTAGCATTATTTTCCAAATGAGCAAATTTATGAATTCAGTGCACTACCTACAAAGGCAAAGTTTGGGGATCAAAATAAACTTTTTTTTATTTTCTTTAGTTACGAACAATTGCGGAATAACACTTTTAACACAGGAACAAGAAAAAGAAGTGAAATTTTGTTACATCGTGTTTCTTATGAAACTTAAGCATAATCGGTATCATTATTATAAACTAACAATATCTACTTGACAAACCACAAGAACAAAATAATTCATGACGCTAAAATAGAACACGGGTGTCTAAATATCTCGATCCCTGCAGACATATTTTCGATATCTCCAGAATGTGCAGGTGTGCGTAAGAGAAGAGAGAGGGGCAAGTTTCCTTATTATTAATCGATGGTAGCTCTTTACAAAAAATATAGGAATCAGAAAAAATGCCTGCAAATAAAATAGATCGCCGGGGCCTAACTACATTGCCCGTTCGGTGCATATTGTCCATACCTCCAGGAAAATACAGGTGTGTGTAAGAAGAGAGAGAAAGTTTGCTAAGTATGTTATATCCTGTCTCGAGATGAAATAAGAAATTTGCTTGGTGAGGGTGGAGGTGTAATTTGCTATAAATCCAGCCGCAACCTATAGCTCCTTGCAGAGACGATTCATTAGTGGGGGGGGGGGAAGGGGCTACTCTTCGAGTAAGACCACTCAGTATTAATTAAGATGGCACAGAAAGCCATCGCCTCAGTGAACCAGTTTATAAAAGAAGCCCTCCATCAGGTTCTCCCTCTCTCAGATATTTCCAACAAGTTGTAATAAATATATTTAATTTGGGGAATATCATGAGGTAAATGTTCATATATGTATTTTCCTTGTAATTCTTGAAATTACATATCCATCATTGGATTGATAAGTAATCAGTTAAAGAAAATTGATTAAGAAATGTACCATACATGCGAGCACTATCATTTATTTTTAGTAAATATCTTTGAATAAATCTAATTTTAAACTATCAAAATATAAAATTTTAATATCCAATATATATAAAGCGATCCAATGACTTCCTGAGGGACCTCGTAAATCGAAATTAATAACTCGGTAGCAGGTAATTTGCTTCGAAAATTGGGTAATTCATTTAGAGCAAGACAACCTTTCAAAATATTTCTTGTCCAATAAATATTATTCGATTTATCTCTTCTTCATCCATTTTAAAAGTGGTTCGATCTTTTCGAGATTTCTCGATTTCGATTCAAGATAGAAATTCGCCGTAGATGTTGTTGTTTGTCGCTCCCCCGGAGCACATTGGATCTCTGCTCCCTCCGACCCCTTAAGGGAGATGAAGGGAGAAAGCTTTGATCCTACAACATGTGCTGTCGGCCCCACCAACATTACCCCAATTAAGTGGGGCCGCGTCTTCCAAAAGGACCGGGTTAGAGTGGGGTGAGGCTGTTGCATGTTGTGGGAATTTTGTATGAAGCTCCCTTTGCTAGCGGTCCATGCAACAGGAAGTGGGAGTTCAATTGCAACTTAACCTCGCGTGGAATGCATCTAAGTAGCCGTGGTCCCGCTACAGGAATGTTTCCAGGTGGGGCTGGTCCTGTCAAATCCTCTTTTGAATGACTAACCACTCTTCAACTCTATTTATTCTTGCCCTACAGGGGGGCTAGAGATAAAAAAACAGCCTTGCCTGCTGGGGCTAGATAGCTCTAGATGTATTCCGTTATTTGTTATCAAATGGCATCCCTGAATTCTTAGTATAAAAGGTGTCCCAGAAAAAAAGTTAACCGTACTTTGAATTTGTATAACTCAAAACTTATTAGAGATTTTTGAGTCCTACAAAGCAAAACAAATTTACCAACTATTTATCTGTCGATTCTGGTAATTTCATTAAATTCCCTTTTACGATATTGATACACTAATGGGTTTAGTGGAGGCGATCAAAATTATGTTTGCGCAAAGAAGTAAATTAATCAAACTTCGAACTTTAAAATTAACAAATATATTTAAATCCATTTTTAACAAAAACACCTCTTCATATGAGTAATACAAATTTATTTTTTAACTTTTTAAGCTCCGTTTCCTTCCACATGTCCTCCATTTCTTTCCGAACACAGTTGTGCCTTTGATGGCATCGATTGAACAACTTTTAGGATTAACTTGTGATTTTCCTTAAGTCTATTGACTCCACGTGTGATACTATCTCTTAACTGGTTGATGCTTTGTGGTGGAGTAGAATACACTCTATTCTTTAGATATCGCCATAAAAAATAATCGCACGGTGTTAAGTCAAGGGATCTTGGGGGCCATTCATTTGTATGATTTAGCGCGCCAATGCAGTTGTCAAACGTTTCTCTTAGTTTTGTTCTTACAGCAAGCTGTCTATAAGCTGGTGCGCCGTCCTGAATCCACCAAAGTCTATTGAATTAATTGACATAAATCTGGTGGAGTTCCCGGAAGATCCTTTCGTTGATCATGCTCAGGTAGGCAGCACCATTCAAGTTATTCTCGTAAAACAATGGGGCGACAAGATACCCATTCCGCATATTCCGATCCACAGAGACACTTTCTGCTGACAAATACGTGCGTCAAAGTTGAATGCTGGGGGGTGGGGGCGAGGAGGGGGGCAGCGGTGCATATTACCGAATATTATGGCTAATTACCATTCCATTCATGAAAAAGGCCGCCTAGTCACCAATCACAATGTTTTCCAAGAAACGAGCAGGTTTATGGAGAAGCCATTCGACAAATTGTCTACGACGAGGAACATCAGTTTCAAGAAGCTGGTTCTTGCATGCATCTTATAGGGATGCCATTTTAAGTCATGTTTATTAATGCGGTTAAATGATGACTTTAACAATTGTAACCCATTCTTTCTGACTGATACATGTCAATTTTGAAGAAGCGTTATCTGAACATTTTCGATATTTTTTGTTGTTCTTATGGTTCTCATACGACAAGAACCACATTTATTTAAATTTAAGCATGTTCCTTCATGTTGGTATTTGCGAACATTTTTCCAAATTGTAGGCTTGCTTGGTGGGTGCCTACCTGGAAAACGTTGTTCAAATGAATCTTGTACTTGTTTAATTTTGCCAGTCTTAATAAAGTTTGTGACTACAAATACGCGTTGATCTTTTGTTAACTGCATGATTAAAAAGGTTCTATGGAAGTAAGCTTTTACCCAGAAACGCTTTTATTTGCTTAGTAAGCAATAATGACGAGACCATACCACAGCGTGGCTGAAAAAACACCGTAAAATGGCCTAGGCTTTGCTTGAAGAATGGCACAGTGGCCTAGGCTACCTAGGCTCCCTACGTTTCTCTTGAAAGTGCACGGTGGCCTAGCCTTCCTAGGCTTCGTTTCATTATTTTACCTCCTTGCGCAAACATATTTTCGATAGCCTCCACTAAACCAATTAGTGTATCAACATCAGAATAGGGAATTTAATGAAATTTCATAGAATCGACAGATAAATAGTTGTTAAATAAAAGACTTTTTGCAGGACCCCAAAATCTCCAATAGTGTTTGAGTTATACTAATTCAAAGTACGGTTAACTTTTTTCTGGGACACCCGGTATATTCAACGTTCTTTGTTTCATTGGATTAACATGATCGTAAATTGATGAATTGCGCTGATCAAGCGGAAAATTAAAACAATACGTTTTACTCAGTCAAAATTCTTCATAAGTTATTCCGATGCTCCTGCCCTCATCATATAGCGTACAAAAGCAATCATCTGGAAGAGTATTGATATATTTGTTAATGTTTCAAATGGGTGTCCAACCCTATTTACGTCAAATGATATACATAGTCCTTGGCAAAGGTTAAATGGCTGAAATATAAAGGCTCTTGTTTTGGTTAAAAGGCTTAAATATAAAGGCTCTTGTTTTGGTTAAATGACTCAAATATAAAGGCTCTTGCTTTGGTTAAATGGCTAATATATAAAGGCTCTTGTTTTGGTTAAATGGCTGAAATATAAAATCTTGTTTTGATTAAATGGCTGAAATATAAAATCTTGTTTTGATTAAATGGCTGAAATATAAAATCTTGTTTTGGTTAAATGGTTGAAATATAAAGGCTCTTGTTTCGATGAACTGTCTGGAGAATAATTGCAGCCCGCCTCTCGATGCCATTTCTCTTCTGATTGCGTTCACGATGGAAGCCAGAGCTGAAATGATGGCAAATCTGTGAATCTTGGAAAAAATATTCCTGAAGTAATATTCGAGAAGGTTCAAGAACTTTCTAGGGCTGTGTTCTGGCAAGTTCGGGAACATTCTTGAAACTTCTTAAAATTCGATTAAATTCTAGAAATTTAGGCTTAAATCTAGAATGTTTTTCGAAGTTTTCCTTAAAACAAATATTATTCTACAACATTCTAATCCTTTTTTTAAAAAAATAAGATTTACAATTTTCTGCCAAGCTTTAAAGAAATTAAAGCCTACATCCCTTTTGTATATTCTCCATACTCTTTGTTAGCGGACGATCGAGTAAAAATTTGGAAAATATCTCTTGGAAATTTGCTTACCCAGTTTATAATCGGTTTGGTAATAGATCGGTGTATGGTAATAAACCGTATTACCAAACCGATTATAAACCCGGTAAGTAAATTTCTAAGACTGTTCCCAATTCTTACTCAATCGTCCGCTAACAAGGTAATATTTTTCATTCCTTCTCAATAATCCGCTAACAAAGGTAATATTTATCATGCTAGATCTAGTTATTGGGTATTTCCATTACAGATGAAGTTGTTAGTCTCACTTTACATACATAGAGATAGTTTCCAAGATCTCAATAATTGCCTCACTCTTATCTGATTCCCGAATTAACGAGAAGTGTGAGGGTGGAGGAGCCTTGTGAGATTTATTTTCACGGATACTTTAGTGAACAAGAATTTCTGTTTGAAATGAAGTGTAGCCTCCGGAATATACCAATATTTTTCTACCAGACTTTTTGTACTTTTCTTTGCTCACTTTATTTAAAGACCATCCTCCTGCTGAAAGTAAGGTTGTTTTAGCCTCATCGGAGAAAGTTATCAATACTTCCATCTATTTACGATAGGAGATTAGGTCCATTATATATATATATATATATATATATATATATATATATATATATATATATATATATATATATATATATATATATATATATATATATATATATATATATATATATATATATATATATATATATATAATGAAAAAGCTCACAAAGTGGCACGTGAGGAAAACAATAATATGAAAATTAACCCAAAAGAAAATGAAAAGATGAATCCAAGCATTTTCGAACTATATTTGCAAGTTTGAAAATGAACTTGCATATATACTCGTAGTTCGAAAGTGCTTGGATTCATCTTTTCATTTTCCTGTGGGTTAATTTTCATATATATATATATATATATATATATATATATATATATATATATATATATATATATATATATAAAATAATCACAAATCAGCAGGTGATCTTCGAATGGGTGAAATTCCCAAGGAAAACAAACAAAACAACCGATAGGCCAAACGCTTTCGTTGTCAAAACTTCTTCAGGACAAGTACAAAGATAAATGTTAAAGAAAAAAGTGGAGCGGGCGTATAAAACAAAAAACATGTGACGTCATAAACAAAAGACTAACGACACGTTTTCCTAAAAACGAAACAAAAGAATAAAGAGATTGTTATGTAAAATATGTTATCTAAAACATATTTTACATAACAATCTCTTTATTTAACATTTATCTTTGTATTGCCCCTGAATAAGTTTTGACAACGAAAGCGCTTGGGCTATCGGTTGTTTGTTTGTTTTCCTTGGGAAATTCACGCATATATATATATATATATATATATATATATATATATATATATATATATATATATATATATATATATATATATATATATATATATATATATATGGGAAATATCACGAAAGTTAGCGCGTGATAACTATAAATATGAATATGTACCACGGAAGGAAACTGAATAAAAAGCGGATTGGAGTGAGTACTTTCGTCTATTCGACATTTGAAAATGTCGAATAGACGAAAGTACTAACTCCAATCCGCTTTTTATTCAGTTTCCTTCCGTGGTACATATATATATATATATATATATATATATATATATATTTATGTGTGTGTGTATCTATGTATGTATGTGTGAATGTTTGTATGCGTGTGTGAACGTGCAATCACAATAACATAATAACACGTAATACGGTAGATGCTCATCAACCCATAGAAAATAAGGAAGATGCGATTGTCTTTTTTATGACTAAAAATGACTAAACATAGATTAAGAAAGAAGGAAGAGAGAGCGATAGCAAGCAGAATAAAATAATATATGCTACTTTACTCATTAAAGAAAGCGAAAAAGTGACATGTTGCGAACCTATGCCATCGAACGCCATTCACTTTTAAGGCCACAGCTCTAACCAATAGGCTACCATTTGCACCAACACAAAAAAGGGCGCTTCAAGTCAGCTCATAAACAAATGGAATAAAATAATATAAACGGAATTAAATAATGTAAACTCTTGCGTTTATATTATTTGATTCCGCTTGCTATCTCTCTCTCTCTCTCTCTCTTCTTTCTTAATCTATTGTTAGGAAGTAGTTCCATATGTAACCTCCACCTAAATCTTTTTTATGCCCATGATTCGAAAAAAAAGAGCGAAATTTTGATGTGGGTTGAGCAAAAATAGGGCGTAGTATTTTTCTGCGGATCATTCGAAAATAAATTTGATAAATAATCGATTTTTTTATTTTTCCTTCTTCCTTCCATCTCCTTTCTCCTGTTCCTACCAATTCTTATTCTCACTGTTTATTCTACATTATACATTTCCTTACCTTTATCTTACGTTGACCTACTTATTATGCGAAACATGTAACTATACTATACTTAATAACATTTTTTTTCGCGGCGAAAGTAGGTTTTGAAGTCGGATTCATCAAAAAGAGTCTGTTGCGGTGACCTGTAGAGGCGAAGTTGCCAAATCAGCATCATTAATAGCTTAGATAAATTCGTACGCATTATTATGTCTATATGATGGCGCTATTTAATCTTTTTCATACGATGGCGCTAATTACCCACTTTTTTTATATTTGCCATAAGTCAACAGCACCTAACTTAACCAGAAGGGTATACGAGGCTTTTATGAAGGATGTTGCAGCTTTGTACAATCCAAATACGCTAAAGTAAGATGTGTTTTCTCATTACAATATATGTTGAGAAGGGACTCGGTTCATTATGTGCCCCCAGAAAAAACGATATACCTTGCCAAAATTGTTTATTCTCTTATGTTGAATATTTATGTGAATCTTTAATAAAAAAAAACTAGAAACGAACCCACCAAATTTAACAGTCTAAACCTAAATAAGAAAATTAAAAATTAATCACCTAACCCTAGCATTTTTTGTTCGGTTCAAAACAAACTATCAATGAGAAGATGGCTGTCAATCTATGTATGTCGTTACATATAAGAGCATAATTAGAAATTTACACTATATAGCATTTTGCATATTGTTTTTTTAAATAAAAATATTTATAACGATGCGCCTTCGTTTTTGTTTTTAGTCGCGTGCGACTCTATATCTCACTATGTCGGTCAGTCGGTCCCCGTTTTGCTTGTTTTGTTTTGGTAATAACATCGTAACTATTCGGCCGATTCTAACGAAATATGAAGCCCTTATGTTGTTTTACATTCTCTTTCGAATGAGATAATTGTCAAGGTCCTTCCAAGGTTAGTCCGGGAATTATTGAAGTCTTTAAAGGTTGTAAGGTCATAAATCAGAATAAGTGAGAGCAGGCGAATTTGGTCAGCAGACCTTGTTGTTGTTTTTTTTATTTAAGTGGAGGATAAATGAGGGGCTGCGTTCAAGAGGGGTTCAATCCACAATCTCCCCATTTTCATTTTCCCGCGAAAAAACGTTGGCTGCACGCTTCCTCTGCCTCGTGGTACCAAAAGACGGGCAATATTGAACCTTGGAGCCTTGCTACAAAAGGTATAGGAACAGGTGGTAATGCCTCATTTTCTTGAAGATCGCTTTGCTGCTAGCGAGCCGCTTTTACGCGCTCTAGTCGCCTCTTGGCCAATCACGCGTGCCGAACCATTCTTTCTGCTTCAGTCACGCTCCTCCACCCCTTTCACAAAGTGTCAACACGTTCGCGAGTGCTCTGTGCTTTTTATCTATTTTACCATGGATTTATCATCTGATTAAGACTCCAGCGCTTCTGAGCATGAAAAAAAAATCTCTCCTCACCCCCCAAGTGCCGTAAGCGGCAACGGCTCCATGAAAAGTGGTTAATGAACGTAAATAAGTGAATAAGTCCAATGGTGATTGAGGAGAAGCCTACACCAGCCAGGCCACCAAGCAGATGGTTGAGAAGAGGAAGGTTGAGAGCCGAGGACTTTTTCCTGACCGATATTTTGCCAAAGTTGTAGCGGATAACATTCAAGTTATTTTCATTGCCTAATAGGAAATGGTAAACTACGGTGCACAGTCATGTTACATTGCATCTAAGGTCACTGATACACCTGTGAAACGACCTACGAAAATGGATGTTGAGCCCAAACAAAAGTGTAGCCGCCATTATTCTGTTCTGGTCAACGGGAGCCTTGTTACAGTCTGTATAACTGCCTTTCTCAACATCCATGATATCAGTGATAAACTTATGTGGAATGTAATGTTGAAGACCAAGGCATTGACGATAGGAACTTCTCCAGCAGACAAACGGGGCACTAAATCCAGCTGGAATAAAGTGGCAGAAAAACACAAGGGGCAGGTAAGAGATTACAATAAAGCCTTACCTGTTTGCTTGTCACATTATAGTCGTGCCAAGGCTGCCAACAGAAAGCTCCTCCCACCTGGCAGTACTCTCATTTCACTCTACAACGTTTACAAGGACGACCTCGAGTAGAAGCAGTTAGAGAGTTTGGCAGTACATGAACACATGTTTCTTGATATTTTAAAATAATGAGCTTAATATTGTCACTGCTCCTTCCCAAGCTGATACATTCAACTTATGTGACGAGTACAAGATCAAGGTCAAGGACAAGGTCAAGATTCTGAAGGAGGTAAATAATGTTGATGAGCTGCAGGTCCTGAAGAGAAGTTAATAATCTTCTCGGACAACTGCTCAAGCCAAAATAAGAACATGAACCTTGCTGCGTACTACCTCAGGCTCATCCACTCTCGAAGTCTAACGAGGATCGAACACCGGTACATGGAGCCTGGTCACTCGCACGTGTCCTGTGACAGACTTTGGCCGATTAGAGCTGAAACTCTGTGGCCTTCATGTGTATACCCAAACCCACTACATAACCATCATAGAAGCTGCCAGTGACAAGTCCCTTCGTTGAAGTGTCCATGGACTCCACTCGATTTTTTAACTTTGAAATAAACGGAGGGGAGGTGTCCAAGACAAAGCAGGCTCGGTAGGCTTTACAGTGAAGAAAGGTTTCGGTAGGTTAGTTTATGACCTTCTCTAGATAATACACAAGAAGAAAGGTTCATACGATCCGAAGAAGTTCGATCTCAGCAAGGTCCACCTACCCTTAAAGTACCCCCATTGTGTTGGCCTTACCAAGGGCAAGATTTTGGACCTAAGGACCTGCTCAAGTTCATTCCTGGAGAGTATAGGGACTTCTACAATAACCTCTTCAAGTCCCAGGAAGGAAAGGAGCGTAAGGGGGCGTGACAGGAGGGGAGGAGGATGACGATCCCACACTGAGGACTGCCTCGAATACAACTACTCCCCCCCCCCCCCCGTTCAAGTTATGAAATCACAACCTCTTCCCTGGAGTGGTGATTATTTAACTTGTAATAATGTATGAATTTCCTGCAACAATAGTGATCTTTTAATGTTAATAATAAATTAATAATTTTTTAAATATTGTGAAATGTAATGTAAGTTGGTTGGTAAAATTAAAGTTTTCAACGTGAAAAATTAATGGATTTTAATAAAACTAAAATAGCTAAAAAGATAAGTTCTTTAGCTTTAAAATGGTATATTACATATAGTTTTTACACTTAAACTCTCATAACAATTATTCCCTAACTTTAACATCAATTTACTCAAAACTATAAAAAATCGGTTAAGTCCCTCTTGCTGGCAGTTCCTCAAATATGAGCACTTGCCTATGTTTGATCCTCTTTGGTCTTAGAAAAAAAGACGAAATCACTTGTGTATCATCTTTCCTTATTCCCTATGGGTTATGGAGTATCTGCCTTGTCACGTGTAATTGTGACTTCCCGTTCATTTACGAAGCCCGTGTTTCTCTCTTACTAACGCTTTCTTCTCCCACACAGACGGACTTACGCTGATTCGTAGCTTTGAAATGACGTATCTTTTGGTATTTTTACTAATTTCTCCTGTTTTCTTTACTCTCTTTGAAAGCTTGCAAGGATCGCTTTTCATCCATTACGTCATGATAAGTGTTGATTCGTGTTCGCCGACCTTCCCTCCCGAGATATTTCAGTACACTCTTTATTTATGGCATGGCAAATAAAATAGATCCAAGACCATGACCTCTTTGAAATCTCAATTCTATATTACACTTCCATGTGATTAAGCATTATATTTCGTTAGAACGGGCATTTAGCTTCACACAAACAGAAGAGATGATATATATATATATATATATATATATATATATATATATATATATATATATATATATATATATATATATATATATCATGAGCGTGAAAGAATGATGAAAATAAATACAACAAACCTCAAGAAACAGAAAACGGGAAAATATTTCTTCGGAACTATTAGTTCTTAATTCGCAAAAATTCCGTTTAGGGGCGGGATTCAAACCGTGCACACTGAGGCAGCGAGCATCCGCTTTGATCTCAATTAAATCATCTCTTAGACCACTTGGCACTTGTTTATTCGGAAGATTTTTTGGTCGTCCGTGTAGCCATGTCATCATAATCATCATCACTAACTCTATAATTTAAGAAGGGGATTTTTTTGAGTATTTGAATAATAATTTCATCTTAGTTTGGTTATGACTTATGTTTTTTTATCAAAGGTATTTCTAATAATTCTATTATAATATCAAAAAGCAAAATGGTGAAGTTCAGAAATAAATATAAGTATCGAAATTTTGTGAATTTTTTAAAACCCAAAGAATTACAAATGGTGAAATTCAGAAAATTTATCTTTATATATCTTCTTCTATAACTACATTTTAGCAACGTGATATTTTGAAACGGGGGAAATTTAGTTTAGAGTTCCTATTTAAAATTATTATAATTGGCGAAGTTCATAAAATTTATAAAAATTTAATCATGGCTGCTTTTTTTTAGATTTTAAATTTTAAGCTTAGTAGCAAAGCGCAAGCTCCCCCCGTAGGGGAGAGTGGCGAAGCCATTGCCTGGTGTATATATATATATATATATATATATATATATATATATATATATATATATATATATATATATATGGCCAAAAGTCCCCCGTCAGTAAATCCAAACCATTTAACTCCAAGATTTATTTATGTTTAACAACTGAATGAATTGTATAACAACATCTAAATATGAAAAACCATAAAAACTGTTCAAACTGAAGTCCTTCTTGAGTGTTTATCCATTCTTAACTGAAATCTCCTATGATATTGATTTATTTTTGACTAAATATTCGCAAGAAAATTTTTTGTCACAAAAATTATTAATAAGGTAGCTGAAGTTACTTTATCAAAATAAACAGTAACCAGAGTCATGGAAAAATTCTCTTATAATGTATTTGAACACTAGAAACATCTCATCAAAAACCAACGTGTGGATTAGCCCTGGTCCCTCATTAACTCCTGACCCACTGTCTTGTGAATGTCCTTGAGTGGACAAAGACTACGGGAGTCAACCATTAATGCAAAATCTGCTGTGGCGACCCGCACTAGGCGAGCGTTATTTGACCGACCACTCGGCAGTCGACTGCAACACTGCACGATGGCTGGTGGTCTTGGACCACCTTGCCACCATCCCAATTATAGAGTACCAAGATAATTGGCTGAGGAATGTACACACCCCTTCCCACTATAAGCATCTTTTAGACAAGGAACCCTTCCGTTTTCGCTGAGGGAACGGAAGGAACAGTGGGGACAGAGGCCGGGAGGAACTGCCGGATATCCTCCAGCGTCTCAGCTCGGTCGGTCTCGCGGTCCACGACAGAGAAAGGAACTGAGAAGAGACCAATGACAAATGAGAGGGGGCAATGGAGGAAACGCGAGGAAGGACCAAAGGCAGGGGAGAAGGAGCAACAGAGGGACCGTGAGAAGACAAAGAAGGAGTGGGACAACCGGGAAGAGGACGGCGGGACCCCGCCTCCCGGAGAACGACAGAGAAGAGACGGCCAGAGGGGGCAAGTTGCCCCCTCACCCTACCGCGGGCCTCATGGAAGTCCAGCCTGAGGGAGTCCCGAAGAGCCAGGACCTCCTTCACAAAAAAAAATACAGAACAAGAACGCGAAGTCGCGATATAGGAACCTCCATAATTGGCGCAGCATTCATGATTCCCACAAGAGGAGCCATGATACGCCAACGCACAGGCCACACAGCGACGAGCCTGCCTACAATTGCTGCTCATATGGCCAAACTGGTGGCAATTAAAACAACGTCTGGGGAGCTCGACATAACGGGACACATGGACACGAAGATAACCAGCACGAACAAACTGGGGCAGATCCTGATGCTCAAAGGTAACGATGAGCGAACTCGTAGGAACATTAGCGGGACTAACAGAATTAGAAACCCTATAAACGTCCGTAACCTTCTGGGACGAAAGTTTATCCTTTAGTGTCGAAACATCATCTTGCAATAATTCGTTGGAGCGGATCACTCCCTTAACAAAATTAAGGCGAGGGTGGGGCACAACTGAAACTGGGACCTCCGAAAGGGAGGACAAATCCCGTACGGCACCACACTGCTCGCGCGAAGATACCTTAACCACTAAATCGCCACTACCACAGGCTTACATACGGTGGGGCGCACCACAGCGGGACTCAAACTCCTCATTCAAATCAAACACGTCCAATTTAGGAGACCCGGAACTGGAATTCAGCACCAGGAAACGAGGATAAGCCAAATCAGGATCTATCTCTTTTGCGAAGGGATCTAACAAGCGCGGAAAATAGGACTTATTGACAGGCGTAGTACCCATATAGGGTAGAGTATAAAAGGGGTGCGACCTCGCGCAACACAGTCACTATCTCCCGTCGAGACACCTATTCGGAGCGCCGGCCCAATCAGGAGGGTAAGCCCATCGACCCCTGACCCAACCATCGTTTTAAAAATGGCCGGCCAACCTCGGAAATTTACTGATTGGTAAAGCAAAGACACCCTAGAGCGCCACTATGGCTCAGGCACGCACCAACCAACACAGCCAGGACCAAGCCAAGGGGGTCGTGCCCCCTGACCGACAGCTCTGATACACTGAGATCGACAAACAAAAGTAGATGGAAGGACGATACAGGGTGAAAGAGAATTGGTACAGAAGACGAAGTAGAGGTTAGCAGGAGAAAAAGATTGGCAAGCTAGGGCCGGGCGGGGCGCTGAGTCCCGTCAGCACGGGGGCCATGAGGGCAAATCGCCGTGCCCCTTACGGGGAAATGACGAAGGTTCGTCAATGGCTTATGGTCACTCTCAATTACGAATTCGGTTCCTATAAGGTACATTCTAAAATGGCGAATTTACAAATCTAACCAAGTTGTAATTAACAATTAACCCCCCCAAAAACTAACTAAAGGTTCCAATTAATTATGCACACCAGAAAAAGAAGATAAATAACGAGAGAACCTGATTCAGGACTGAGTCTTCTGGTAATTTTACCAAAGCAAAACCAAAATTTGGTGGCTATTCTTGCCATTTAATTAGTGGTATCTTGATTCACGTAAATACGCTCAACTACAAAAATATATAATTGCCTATTAACAAAAATAATTGTCCTATTATTTTTGCCTGAATATTCTTGACACTTGAACTGTATAGAGTGGAAATAATGATCTTTAAGGAAATAGCAAAAGATCAGGTAGGGTGGAATCTTTTACAAACCCAACGACCTGAGGCTACTTTATATATATATATATATATATATATATATATATATATATATATATATATATATATATATATATATATATATATATATGGAAGATAATGGTAAACCACATTATTTGAGTCAAGATTTTATTTAGAACTATCGGACTAGTTTCGGCAACATGCCATTTTCAACTATTAATGAAGACGCTAGACAAGGACACATATTCATATATATAAGGTAAGACACATCCTAAACAAAATGAAATGGGGCCGGATACAAGACTCATTGCATCCGGGGGCAAATAGATACAATTAGCGACTCTATTCATTATATATTTGTTAAATTTGCATTGCCCTTCAGATAAATTGAAATTATCAACTTTGTTAATGATGATGGATTCCGCAATTTTCCTTTCAATATAATTGTTTGATTTCTAAATGATTTTTGCATGGTTAAAATCGATTCTATGGTCGTGCTTTTGCATGTGCGTAAAGAGACTTGAAGAGTTCGTACACCTTCTGATATCAGCTAAATGTTCTTTCATCCTCTTATTAAAGTGGCCTGACTCTCCGATGTATGTTAATTTGCAATTATAGCATGGTATACTGTAAACTCCAGCATCGAGATTGATTGCGTGCAGTCTAGTCAAGGATTTTCGAATGGTATTAGAATATTTAAATGTAATATTTATGTTATTTCCGTTAGCATATGATTTTAGAGGAGCCAAGGCTGGAGCATATGGAAAACTAATACATTGTTTTAAATCGTTCCTTCGTGGTGTGGAGGCGGCATAGAAGTTTTTTCGTACTTTGGAATGGCATCTATTTATAAGGTGAATTGGATGTTTTAGTTCAATGAAAATGCAGATAAGGTGGTTAATTTCATCCTGAAGGAAGATTGAGTCGCGCGTTCTATAGGCTCGGAGAAAGAGAGAAAAAATAACAGACATCTTAACGGATTTGTCATGTAGTTAAAAAAATGTATGAAAGCATTGGAATTTTAAGGCTTTCGATAGACTGAGCACCTAATATAATTATTTAAACGGTGGATATTTACGTCTAGAAACGGTAGAGAATTATTTTGTTCCCATTCTACTTTGAATTTTATCGATGGGTGTAACGAACTCAGGTTGTTGAAAAATTCATTGAAATTGTTGTTGCCTATGGGCCATGCCGACAGGATGTCGTCTATATATCGGAACCACATAAGAGGTTGGGAATGGATCCTAGGAAGGAGGGTCATTTCTTAGTTTTCCATCAATAGATTGCATAGGATGGGGGAAAGAGGGTTACCCATATTTAGGCCATATTTTTGGCGAAAAAACTGATCTTCAGTTGAAAATACATTAGTCGTTACACATAAGCGCACTAATTTAATAATTTTAGGGATCAGTAAAGGTAGATTAATATCTAAATTGGGAAGAAATTTCAATAAAACGTCAAGCACATCATCGACCGGGACATTTGTATACAGACTATTTACATCAAAGATTAGCAGTTTTTTTTACCGCTGAGGTCAAGATTTTTAATTTCGGAAATGAGTTCCAATGAGTGGATAATATGTGAGTGAGAGATTTTACCCACCGCATTTGATAAGATTCCTTCCAGCCATTTGGATAGCTTATAACTATGGGAGCCAAAGCAAGAGATGATTGGGCGTACTCGTAATGGCATACCTTCTTTATGGGTTTTAGGTAACCCGTACATGTAGGGAAGGGAGGGGTTGATTGGTTTAAATTTTTTGGTTAATTCAAATTTGGACCTAAGATTTTTCGAATGGCGTCTTGTTGTTCAGAGGATTAGAATTTAAAATTGCATAGGTAGTGTTGTCACTTAAAAGATCATTTAATTTGTGCGCATATTGAGTTTTATCCATCACAATAATTTGGTTAGTTTTGTCGAATTTGTTATCATTATGTTTTGGTCTTTCTGTAAAAGTTTTAAAGCGTTAAGTAACCTTTTGGGTATATTTTGATATTTCACATTGTAGCAGGCCGAAAATCTATCCTCTAACCCCAATCAATCCAACAAAACAGAAAAGGCCTCACTTTTTACCCCCGGGGAAGTCCTGGTGGCTGCCACTCGAGTGTTCATAATAATTTCGCCTAGGTCTTATCAAAAGAAGCTGGTGCCTCCGAGCTCGTAAAATATTGCGATCTGGTCGCGTCTTGAGGCTATCAAAGCCCTCCCTTCAAATGGGACGTACAATAATTTCAATTTTCAATATTTCAAATCGTACAATTCCAGCCACTCTTTATAAAAGAAAGGTAATATTTATCTATTGAAATTAAATAGAGTGGAGGTGAAAAATAACAAAAGGAATTATCTGAGGAAGAAAAAAAATATTTTAGACAAAACATGAAATCAAATAAATATATTATATATAAAAAAAACTCTCTCCATTCACACACACACTCTTACAGAGGGAGGGAGAGGGTATTGGGAAAGGGGTGGGAGAATGGCCCTTCACACACACTCATAATCGCTCCACCACAGCTTTCTTTCTTTAGGCTATTCGACCACAGTCATTCACAATACACTATCAATCTTTACTCACGGTACTTTTTATACTCAATCGCGCCATTATGCACCCATTCACACTCGTCTACTCGTCCCTGGCTACGCGTAGCAATCTGTCGGGGTTGTTCGTCAGTCGTCCTGTCAGTCTCCTCGTCACTATCGATCATGTCGTCCACCATACTCTTAGCTTTCATCACTAGCTCTCCCATCTATCGACATAACTCTTTCATACTCTTCCGTTCAGAACCTTTACTCTTCATACCCCCATCCATCAGCTCCTCACTCACAACTTTCATCCAACTCAAGGTACACTCTTGCAAAGCAGACAAATCACTCGCATCTCCTATACTCGCACCGGCTATACCAGAAACCCCTTTAACTGGTTCCCACTAGAAGCCAGAAAAGTCAGTCACATACTCATTCTCCACATCAAACTCACCTCTACCCTTACCATTCGTAAAACCAGAAAAATCATCCACACTAGGTTCATTCTGTTCAAACACACTATCATTCATACTGTTCCCAAAACCAGAAAAATCAACCACAGGCAGCTCACTCACTCATCTACTTACATCAGCCAAATCACTCATCTGCTTATGCAAACACTCGATCTCTCTCTCTCAAGCTCCCCCATAACAGAAAGATCTGCTCAGACTTACTTTCATTCGTACTTGCATTCTTCCTTTCACTCTTCTTTGTACGCTTTCTACTCCTCGAGACCAAGACAAGCTCTTTCCCAAACAGATCCATACTATCACATTCCTTCTCATCATCATGCATCTCATCTCTCTCTCTCTCTCTCTCTCTCTCTTTCTCTTCTCTCTCTCTCTCTCTCTCTCTCTCTCTCTCTCTCTCTCTCTCTCTCTCTCTCTCTCTCTCTCTCTCTCTCTCTCTCTCTCTCTCTCTCTCTGCACAGTTTATACACAAGATGGCTCATCAGGTAGTCAGGAGGTTCTCTCCACCTACTCAACTGATTCTGCTCACTTTCACTCAAACAAAACCTATCTTTCACTCGCCTTTCAAAATTCATAACAAACTGACACGGGGACATCCCAGTTGCACTAGGCACCGTCGAATTATACGCCCATGACACTCTACTCAACCATTCATCCTAGTCATTCAAAGTCGTACTCATCATTCTTAACATCTCACACAAGGTTCTAATTGTACGCTCAGCCAAACCATTCGAAGACGGTACATACGGAGTCGTCCTCACATGCTCCACACCCTTCTCACTCAACATTCTCTCAAACACTTCACTCGCAAACTCAGGCCCATTATCACTCGGACATCTCCTAGGCTTCCATACACACATAAGAAAAAACAACTGCTCAAACACATGCGGAACAGTCACACTCCTTTTATCTCTCATAGGCACCGCATACACAAAATTACTTTTATGATCAACCATCACAACCATACCAACATTTCCCAGCACTCGTACGAGTTAAAGACACACAATCAATTACTTGCACAACTTGCACCTTTCAACAGTCCTCGGGAAACGGATGAAACACACGCTCTTCCATACAGTCCCACAACAAAAACTTACCCATATGCCCATAATTATCATGTACAACCTTCACCAGACCAATCATACCAACCAAGGACATCACAGGTACATACATATCATCACCACACTTCATATGCTTCACAAAATATATAACATCCATACAAACAACAAAATCCTTAGCATACCTTTTAAAATCACTCAAACACTCAGGTCATTCATTCAAATCAACACGCATCATCACACACCTCTTTAACCCATTAACAAAAGGACACATTTCTTGCATTTCAAGAATATCATCATCACTTAAAACTTCATTCTCATCATCTATGAGCAATTCAATCACACCGCAAAATTTGACAACATTCTTGGCAAACTCATTCAAGCTCATCACCTCACATTCACCTTTCGTAGCACAATCCTTATGAGCATCCAAAGACAAATAATTCAATCTCATAAAGTCAACACCAGGCAAGAAACAACACGGCATTTGCTCATCTTTCAGAATCACAAAGTCATGCTTCACATTCACACCACTGCCCAAACTCACTTTCAGAGTAATCTGTTCTCATGCCACTATCATTCTATTCCCTAATCCACTTATCTGTAATTTCACAAGCTTAGGTTCACAACATCTAAACTCATCTTACTTATTCAGAATCCTCTCATTCACTAATGACACTTTCGCTCCAGTATCAATCAAACCACAGAAAAACCTTTCACCAACTTTCACTCTCGCTTCCATCATATCAGGTCCTCCATGCTCGCAATACACAGAAGAAACAAGCACACCAACATCAGCACTGACATTCACACCGTCATCAACTCCCACATCTTCACTCACCACACACACATCTTCATCCAGACAATCCTTCTTCTCCCTCATATACGAGCACTTTTCAATCACCCAATTACAATGAACACTGCTCAGACACTGCAGATGCACCACATTAGCATTCAAACCCTTTAGTTTCTCATCCTTGTACACAATCGGCGTCTCACCACCAAAGTGCACATAAACAATTACTCCATACAAACGACTCACTACAATCAACACTTCCTAAAACGGCGGGACCCCTGCATACACATCGCTCTCAATACTTTCATAAAGTTCCGCACCCTCGCCATACCAATACTTTCAGGCTTCCTACATACTTCACTCATTACCTCCTTCCTTAAGTCATCCACATTATCGGGCACTCTCACATCTACTCCATCGCTCTTCAAATCTTGCATCTATTCAATACGCTCTCAAACGAGGAATAACCACTACCCTTACTCTCCTTTCCATTCATAATCCCTTTCGGCAAATACTTAGTATCACTCACTCCACACATATTTTTGTCATTCGTACCAGGATACCTTGACATCAAATCAGCCACTCCATCCCGTTCACCAGGCACATATTCAATCATATAGTCAAAATCACTCAGATCTTCCAAAGTCCTCGCAATCCTATTATCAGCCCATTTCATACATTGCAAATACACTACAGGTTGGTGATCTGTTATGATCACAAACCTCACACAATACAAAAACGGACGCAAAACTTTTAAACAATACCTTATCGCAGCCAACTCTCGCTCCACAGTCGAATATTTTCGCTTCATTCATCTTATCATTCCACCTAACAATCGTACTACCTTCCTTGCCCATCCACTCAGTCAGAGGCTTACTCACACCCGAACAATCGCGTATAAACTTTCGCTGAGACTCAATCAAACACAGAAACGACTTCAGTTGCTTCACAGTTACCGGTTTCAGAAACATTCGCACCTTCTCAACATACTTCGGCGACTTTCGCAACCCATTCTCACTCACGATATGCCCAAGGAACTCCACTTCTTTCGCAAACCATTCACACTTCGTTACTTTCACCTTCACACCAACACTCTCCAACGTTCTCAACACATCATTCACCAATCCCATATGCTCCTCAAAACTCTCAGTCATAATCAAAATATCACCAATAAACACAATCACATTCTTAGTCGCAAACTTACTCAACACAACATGCATCGCCCGCTGGAAGGCTCCAGGAGCATTAGCCAACCCAAAGCTGAGGTTCCGGATAATAATGCCTTTTCGTAGAGGAAAAGGCAGTCACAGGCCAGCTCTCCTCAGCAATGGGCATCTGTTAATATACAGTACCAAATCTAGCTTGTAAACCACTTCAACCCCATGCATACTATACACACACTCAGATACCACACACATCGGAAACCTTTTTTCACAGTCCTTTCATTCACCTTTCGATAATCCACACACAGAGGCAATCGTCCATCTGGCTTACGTATAGGCACAATCGGACTATTCCATGCACTCTCACTTTCTTCAATCACCCCCAATCGCTCTAATTCCACACAATGCTCCTCAATCTCATCAGCAACCGGTCGCGGGAAATGTCTCGGCCGCTGAGCGATTGGGGTGTTCTCCTTCAGGATAATCTTGAAATCTGGAAGCTTTGCAACCCCGAAATCCAGATCCCCCTTACTGAGGACCCCCTTTTGTTCAAACAGCATTCGATACACATCCTCCCTTTCATACTCAGTCAAACATTCATCCAATTCCACCATCCCTTCCACATCATTATACGTCCATTCACACGTGTTTTTATTCGCAACATTTACCCTGACATCCGTGCTATCATGCCTACCTACCTCACGGACAGTGGAGAGGTGACTCAGTACATCTCCGATTTGGATCCCCCTCACCTGCCCTTTCAATCTGGGGTCCACCTGCACACATACAAAGGATCATTCATTCTCATCAAGCCATCAAACACACAAGCAACACGACTTAACTTATAACATACGTACCTTTTCATCGAATGAACTCACAGTGTTCTCACCTATATTCAAACTAACATCCTTACTCAAACTCACTCTAACAGACACCCTTTCACCCTTCACAAGCCTTCCACTCTCCATAGCAGTCTCTTCAATACCGCTAAACACACTCCTAAAAACATTGCCATTTTCCCCTACATACAACTTATACACCCTATACAACTTATCACTCAGCTTGTTATACACATTCTTATAACCAAGCTCGTCTTGCACCCAGAATTTATCAATGCCAAACACTCAATCCCGTTCAATTCCACCTTCACACTCAGACACTCATACTTCCTACCAGACAGAACTTTCACACTAGACAGACTTACCAACACATTACTCGCACTCATGCACCCAGAGGATACTTCACCAGGTACCCTCTTACCATTCAGTTTCTCGCTTCAGACTTTCCATTCACACCTTGCACTCTCAGTCTAATCCAACACTTTTCACTCGAATATCCTTCCATCGCATAATAACTACATGCATTCCTCTGGTCACGACACATCCTCTCATAATGACCAGCCTTTTTACAGTTACCGCATGCGTATCTTCCACTCCCACCAGAATTTGCTCTATCATTCAACTTCGGATAATCTTTCGTCAAATGGCCCCTTTCTTTACATTCGAAGCACTTTTTCACACTTTCCTAGCAGTCCTTTATCGTATGCTCCTTCTTTGTCCTTTATCGTATGCTCCTTCTTTGTCCTTTATCGTATGCCACTTCTTACCACACCCAAAACTTCAACAGACGTCCACCTACATTCCGCAAACATTTGACCCTTCCTTCCACACCTACGACATTCCACAATCTTTTTTACACTATTTGACCTCTCATTCGCTAGGACATACCACCGTTGCTCCCTCATATACTCATTCACGCGCTTACCACTCATCTGCTCCCTTCCATTTGCCCATCCATCTAGTCTACCGGCCCAGGAAGCTTGACCTCACCCCAGCTGGCGCAGCCCTCAGGGCATCCCTGTAGCAGATAAACTGCTAGGGTGGATGAAAGCTTCTGGGCTTCTTACCCCCAACATTCACTCTGTACCATCCATCCTCGTCTAAGTCACTTTCCTCATCAAATCGCCCATCTTCCAACAGTTCCAACACCAACCGTTCACCTGTCAGCCTCATCCTCTCTTCTCTCTTTCCATTCAACCATTCACTTATCTTTCGCGGGACCGTATCAAGGAACTTCCTTATCAATTGATTACATTCATTCGCATCATCATCACCATACCTCTTTCTCCCCATTCGAGTCTTTTATAATTGATTCATCCTTTTATACTTCACACTCCCTTTCATTCGTCTCACCTGCCCAATTAGTCTCTCCTTTACCACCTCATACCTTGGCTCACCCACACTCGTGATCACGCGGAAAAACTCTAATACTTTTCCATCCAAACACTTCCCTAAAACATTCATCCAGTATCCCTTATTATCGAGGTACTTGAGCTTGCAATCCCCCGCAAGTTGCCCGAAGAACTCTCCCACACTCTTCATAACATGCAACCTAAACTTATCCACCTTTAGCACTTCCCTTATCAAAATACCCTTCCCCATATTCACTTCACTCTTAGTTGAGCTGCTCTCGCTCTCACCAATCACACCATCACTCTCTCCTTCATTCGAGTACAATGAGTCCACACTCTTCCCTCTCACCTTCCGATCCTTCCCCTTTATTCCTCTCTTGCGCTCCACTCTCTTCCATTCTCTATCTTTTCTATCACTCACAATCATCCTATCCAATCTAGACTCACTCACACACACACACATACTTCCACTCATCCTATTTGTATTATCCCCTTCAGTCGGAGCAGGGGTCAAGGACGAGGGTCCTGGGGCCGGTCCTGACCCTTTCATCATGTCATATAGGTCCTACATTCGTTGGTTGACCTGCTTCTGTATCTCGTCCATTTATTTCCTCATCCTATCTGTCTTCTCATACATACTCACCATATCACTCTTCAATCCCTCAATCACGCTCTTTAACATTGTACATTCTTCCTCTTTCTTTCTCAATTCAAGCCTCAGTCGCACAACCTGAACATGGAGACCCTGCTCCACAAAAGTCATCCCCCCAGGTTAGTAAGAAAGGACAGAAAAAAGAAAAAACAATCACTACGTCCAATCCGATGACGGACTGCAATCCAATCCTGTCACGCTCCCGGTTTCGAGATCTCACGTCCCTGTTCGGGCGCCAAATGTAGGGGGCCGAAAATCTATCCTCTAACACCAATCGATCCAACAAAAAAGAAAAGGCCTCACTTTTTACCCCCGGGGAAGTCCTGCCGGCTGCCACTCGAGTGTTCACAATTATCTCGCCTAAGTCTTATCAAAAGAAGCTGGTGCCTCCGAGCTCGTAAAATATTGTGATATGGTCGCGTCTTGAGGCTATCAAAGCCCTTCCTTTAAATGGGACGTACAATAATTTCAATTTTTAATATTCCAAATCATACAATGCCAGCCACTCTTTATAAAAGGAAGGTAATATTTATCTATTGAAATTTAATAGAGTGGAGGCGAAAAATAACCTTTAGTAATTATCTGAGGAAGAAAAAAAAACATTTTCTACAAAACATGAAATGAAATGAATATATATATATATATATATATATATATATATATATATATATATATATATATATATATATATATATATATATATATATATAAACCTCTCCATTGACACACACACACACATTCTTACAGAGGGTGGGAGAGAGTATTGGGAAAGAGGTGGGAGAATGGCCCTTCACACAGATTCACATTCCCTCTACCACAACATTAGGATTCGTATTAAAAACCCCTAAAGAAAACCACTGAGAAATTCACTATTGATCTCCAGATTTTCAATACATTTACTAAGGGAAGCTAAATGTTGTAGGTTTAATGAATTACTATTAGAAAATGATTTTTTTTATCGGAGATGATGAGGTGCACCATGGTCTTTTCTTGAAGAGAAGGTTAAGTTTCTTGTTTATTTTGGAAGTTTTTCTAAGGCGTGGTGGAGATGGTTTTGGCTTAGATGAAGAAAATGAGAGAGATTTTCACGATTGGAGCAAGTTTCTATCAATTTATCTGAAGGGCAATACAAATTTAACAAATATATAATCAATAGAGTCACCAATTGTACCTATAAGCCCCCGGATGCAATGAGTCTGGGGGACTAGCAACTCTCCAGATTGTTTCTGGGCCCATTTCACTTTATTTAGCTTGTCATTCATGCCATATTTACTCAAGTATATTTATTTTCCAGATTGTTTCCTGCTGTTTCATTTTGTTTAGGATTTGTCTTACCTTATATATCCTGTGCTCCTTGTCTAGCGTCTTCATTATTAGTTGAAACTAGTCCGATAGTTATAAATAAAATCTTGATTCAAATATTGTGGTTTACCATTATCTTCCACTGATATGCATCACGTCAATGTGATATCTTCCATTATATATATATATATATATATATATATATATATATATATATATATATATATATATATATATATATATATATATATTGTGGAGGAATGAATATCACGATTTTTTTTATACAGCGTCAACCGTTACGCTCTACATGGGCCAAGACTATACCCCCCCTCCTTTCCCCGCTGTCCAAGATGTGAAGCCGATCTCAAAGAGGATTTCGGTCAGCAGATTTCGTAGTCCGTTAATATAAACATAGGAGGGTGTGAGAGCTTTTAGAATGAAATTCTTGCTGCCTAAGCCTTCGTCGGCAGAAAATCTATGAACAGGCTCACTGTTCCCTCCGAATGTTTATGTCTATTTTTGCCAAATAGACGAAATCTCACCTTCTCCGTGCGTAAACCTGAAGAGGCGAAGTTTCACTGCGTTGAATATTTATGCCCTAGGAAAGAGGCTTAACTGTGGGCTAGTTAGGGTTCGCCCCTCCTAAACTCCTTCGTCTCCCCTCCCCCCAAGGGATAATCGACCCATATATAGTTCGATCTTGAGAAATGAAAAGGAGAATCCGCGTAGCAACCGAGAGAAGAAGACGAGTCCCTGAGTTAAACAGGGAATCAAGAAGAAAAGTGGAACCGAGCGGGACTTTCCCTCCCGAGGCCGTTCCTTTGGTCGCTTAGAAGAGCAGACGAGTGGTAATGAGATCAGCTCTCATGCCATTCTCGTCCAGAGAAAATCCCTTATCTCAGTTTTCTGAAAAAAAAACAGAGATACTCCTCACCATTGAGGAATACCATCGTGAATTCTCATTCGAGAAAAAGATTCACCTCTTGGTTAAGTCTCATCATTGAGAAGCCCGAATTAGTAACACGGCGATCGGAATAACTTCCGTTGATCCAAGATCCCCTCACTTACATCTTCAAGTCAAGAAGCCTCGCCACACGCCTCCACCTACCCAGTGAGAAGCATCAGCTGTTTTTCCCGAATAGCCTAGCCACGCGCCTACAACTCCCTAGTGAGAGGCATCAGCTGTTTTATCAACCCTCCTCGTAAAAGCGAGGCAGCCTCCAGTCCAACTCGCAACAATTTACCTCAGTGAGAAGATTCTCTTTCAAGGTCACCCTACTGTCTACTCCCTCTGAGTTAAAGGTAAAAAGAATCCAAAACTTATCCATTTTTTTGTTATTTCCCATTCCGTGTGAAAGTGTATTTGAAGATTTAATATTTCATTCTTTTATGTAATTAAAAGTATATTTTTGTCCGAGTTGTTTAATTAGATCCTCGAATGATGTAAATGGCAATAGATATATCATAATACGAATCCTTCCTGGTTAAAGACTTATTTTAGAGCACTCTTAGAGAAAAGTGGAACGGATTTACTCATATACGAATCAGACGTATATACGTACTCGGCCGTAAACCACGACATATATATATATATATATATATATATATATATATATATATATATATATAACACCCCACACCTGACACCAGTTTTATGTCGTGGTATGACCAGGTGTACGCAGTTTATACGCACACAGGCCTACTGGCGGACCGAAATTAAGGCTCGACCTGAAGATGGTTCTAAGAGTGCTTTAAATACACAGTTGCTAGACCAAGGAATATTCAAAACACTGCTACAAAAATATACTTGAATAGGACTAAAGATTATATATACATATAGGGCAAGTTAAATGACAATGCAATTAAATATTGACGGTTCACTGCTAAGATGATTAACACTATCAATTAAGTTTAAACCGAGGGATAGTTTAAAAAGTAATGATTTTACAATTATGCAAGTTCTAGAGCAAAGGGGATCCTTGAGTTTCGACGCGGTAAAGGTGGGAGGAGCGTGACGAAGTGGAAGTTAAATCCCTTTTACCTTAACGTGCGGCGAGTAAGACCAGGTAGGTAAATTCAACCTTGAACTTGTGGGCGTTTCATGGGACGCTTAATTCAACTTCGGGAAACTGAAGTGGGGGGGGGAGGCTCTTATCCTTAAGAGGCAAACGGAGGGTGCTTCATCGATAGCTTTCCCGATTCTTAAAATCTGAACACGTAATAAGAAGGGTTGAAGCGCGCTAACTATCGCCACGAACAACACTGAGTCACGACTAGCTCTTTTTTTGGCTTTTCGACAATCACTCAATTCTTCTCTGGACGAGAATGTAGTCGATTCCCTCTCACTTAACAAACTCGTTACGGCTAACGTACTGGACTGCAGCTTCAGACACAGTGTCGAATATACACCCCGAAATTATCTAGACAGGGAGAGAGATTCATCGCCAACAGACTTCCTAAGTTGCCTTTGGTTGCGATAAGGTTCTATAGCGCGAAGTCACGATGCCCACTTAATGGTCTGTCCATTGTTCTAATTTTCGCAATATATAGGGCAGACGGATTTAGAGCGGTCAACGACGAACTGGGGAAGTCAGGAGGGGAGGATTCTTTCTCTCTCTCTCTCTTTCTTCCAAATCTGGTAAACATGCCATGAAATGTTTGGACCTGATCGATCACAGCATGTCTTTGATGTAAAGATCTAAGAAATTTAGGGATAAATATGGTCCATGTACTTTGTACTACGGTATGGAAACCTACAAGAAAGTCAATTATCATGAATAACACACCTGTATTTTCATGTTGCAGACGATATGTAAAGAATGCTCCGCCTTTGATAGAAATAAATTTACCGAATGTTCTAAATGCGAAATCCGAACACGCCTATATCTGATGAGAGATGAGGATCCCACTTTTGTAACAGTTTTCATAGAAGACCTTATAGAACCTAAAAATATGTGATAAAGGGTAAAAACTTATGTACCTAGCCCATAACGACTCAAAATTCGTCTCCCAGTTTATTTATAAAGAATGTAAGGGAATCGATACTCGTCCCCCCCTCTCAGTTGAGCTGCTGGTCGTTAACCACAATTTCCTGGCAGTGGAGACGCCGTAGCTCGACCACTTAACCTTCTTCCTTCTAGCCCCTAATCTCGAGGAGAAGTTGAACTGTTGTCCCGACCGCAAAATGCAATAATCAGCTCAGGTCAGGACCCGAGACCCTAACATCGGTTAAAACAGCAAGATTTCACCTAAGAGCTGGTATTCAATTTCACCGCATATGCGAAATTAGAGGAGCGTCGCTTTAAGACCAGAAGGTCCCTCAGGGCCAGCTGTACGACGGTATGAGAAAAACCGTTGGAGGAGGAAACTTCCTGCGGACTCTCCACACATCCCCCCCCCCTCCTGCCCCTACCCCAGTGGGCTGCCGACGTATAAAAGCAAATATCTTTGGAAAAACGAGGTAGATTACGTTAGTCATTAAGGCGACGAAGACCCCGGCAAGAGGCCCGCGCTACCAACAGAAGGGACTAAGAAGTAGCTCATCTTCGAGCTAGTTGCTGGTGGTCACACCGAACTTTAAGTTAACTTGATTTAAGAAGCAAGTTTAACTAACTCTCGTCAGAGAAACCCTCCCTATCCTGATGTATTCCAAAGTACAGAGATAGTACTCGCCCTTGAGGAATACCACCGAGTGAACTCCGTTCAGCACTTCCCTGAGTCAAAAGATTCATCGCGCGCCAGTGCTAATTATTCCCCGAGTATCCCGAAAAAAAGAAGAAACATTCTTTCACTGTCTAGTGGTGAGATCATTTCCTGCATCAGGCGTGTGTCTCTCCATCAGTCACACGCTCCAAATTCCTCTTTGGCTTTAAGGCTATTTCTCTCGCACGAGTACATCTGGACACGCTTCACACGTCAGCCGGGAAACAACATTCCTGAGGTGAGGTAACCATTGAGTTCAAGGTCAGACTCAAACCTGATTCTAGTAGGAAGCTATAAAAGTATTTAAACATGGTATCTGGTTCAGTAAGGTCCGTTTGCATTTTTATATTGAAGTGAACTGTGGGTCACCCATTACTATAAATTCAAGTATGTCATTTTAGAAAGCCTCACTGAAATTTGTTGAATTCATTTCTGTGTATTTAGTGTGTCAAATTTCGTTGGTTCATGTTTTTTTTTTTAATTATAGTTTTAGTTGTTTTTTTTAAACAAATTTTATTCAATCCTTAAAACGCTAAGCAAGGCACTAGAAACCCTCAAAGATTAAAGAAGTAATAATCAGATAATAATAATCAATAATAATAGCACTTTTAGAGATAAAACGTAATCGCGGAGTTTTGAAGTATGTAACCAACCCATACGTACGAACTCCAGCCATCACTCGGTCCTTCCTATACCACGACAAAGAAATACTAGAATATTATCTTCCTGATTTTCAAACAATCTTATGAAATGTTATTGAAAAATATTCCAAATGGAGATATTGAAGGATATTAAATTTGAAGACACTCCTTTTCATGCCATCACTACTTCGCTAACTTCTAAACCTGGTTTAAAAATCAGATATATGATATTCGTAAGGAATACACAAAATAGTTCATCCAAGATGTATCACTTAGTAATTTTTAGATTCACCATTGATCCTGTGCAGTAAAGTAACTTTTGCATCTTTGTTATAAAGTTTTTAAAGATCATTTTTGCCGCCTAAAACAATTGCTAGCATAGCAATAAATCAAGTCAATATTCTCTACAAAGCCATTCGTTCAAGGGTACAAAATTCACCATGCAAGGAATGGAGGTGAACATGTGGTAAAAGTAAAGAAGCGTGTTTACCAGCTTGATGTATTTTCTAGTGTGGGGAGACGTATACTATTCATGGTTATCATTGGCATGGCTATCAGAAACCAAATTGCCCATTTAGAAAAGGGTATTGTAATGAAAAATAAATCGCCTCTAGATCGATACAAATACTCTTATTGCAGATGAAGATCTTGAAAATAGGTATAAGTTGTGAAAATATGGGAATGTGAATATGAGGGAAACCAGAGTAGAGTTCGTGGAGCTGGTGAATTTAAATGAAGGTGTAAATATTAAAAAAGAAAAAGTGGAAAATAATACTGTAAGGCAAATCTAAGCCAAACTCTAACATAACAAGTAATATAGCTTAAATTTCATATTGATTTATTACAATTGGAGGGATGAAACTCGTTTCAGTTCAGTCTTGAAAGTCAAAGATATCTAAACATAGCTTTGTTTTTTTTATAATTGATCTTATAAGCTGATATTCATAGTTGTTCGGCTCTGGGATTTTATACTTCATCATCTAATTAGACAGGAAGAAGAATGAATATATGTTGGAATAGAGTAATCTCTAATTTCTTCATTGTTTTATTGACAATATTTTATCTTTCTACAGTTTGTGAAGAACAAATGTGCAAAGAGCTCGTATGAGAATCACGGCCATCTTCAGCGCGGATCCTGATGTTATTCACTTATTCAGAGATTGTATAAAGGTGACTTCTATCGATTTTGTTGCAAATACTTCCATCGCAAAGAACGACTACACCAAATTTACAGATGTGTAATCACCTGTAAAAAAAACATCCCATTATCAGAATTCAGCATTACATGCACAAAAATAACTCTCTAGTCTCTTTGGCGTTTTCTCTGCAAGAGACTTACATTGTTATATATTTGGACGTGGATGACGCCATGTTCATCTCTAGACGTGGAGACCCGAGCTACCAATCGGCAGCTTTCTTGCACAACTGATCAGATAAAAGACTTATATTGAGACACTTCTTATGCTGACTCATTTTGTTCTCTGGGACCAAAGTCATACTCATTTCGTGTAAAGGTGGAAAGAGATATCGAATGCATTATTCGCGCAAAAGGCTCTCCCTATAAGCTTGATAACTAAAGACCTAATAATCTACAACACAATGAAGTTACGTGTGGTGATAGAAGATGAGTTTTATGAACATTTAGATAACGTACAGGTTCCGATTAATCAACTTCAGCCAAGCAATCACGGAGAGATTAGCGAAATATGAGAAGAGATGGTTTTCAGAAACGTACAGAAAAAGATGTAGAGAGTCCTTTTCGTGCAGTCTCCTTCGGTTATAAAGGTGAAAACAACGACAGGTAACGATGGTTATCTCCCTCAAATTTGGTCTAACATCTACTGAATGATCTATTTATTTCTCACTAATAGAAATTATTATTTTTGCTACTTAATCATTATATATATATATATATATATATATATATATATATATATATATATATATATATATATATATATATATTTATATATATGAAAATTAACCCCCAGGAAAATGAAAAGATGAATCCAAGCACTTTCGAACTATATTTGCAAGTTCGAAATTGCTTGGATTCATCTTTTTATTTTCTCGTGGGTTGATTTTCATATTATTGCTTTCCTCACGTGCCATTTTGTGAGTTTTTCCATTATATATATATATATATATATATATATATATATATATATATATATATATATATATATATATATATACGAATAACATTGGTCAACGCGGAGACCTTACTACAATTGAGCAGCCCCGTGCCTGCTCGATTGCGAGTCCAAAGGTACCCTCTGAATGGACCGTTAGGTCTCCTAGGGTACTTTCTTTTCTTGTAACTCCTTGTTATACTTTACTAAATGCATTTCCATTCTGAATCCGAATCTGTTTTTGGTTTTGCTCTAGCACGTACCGGTTTTAAGATATGCCAAAAATTCAAAATGGCCGCCTGCGAAAATAAAATGTAGTATATTACTGGTATTGCTTTATTGCATGCATCATTACTGTACTGCTAAGATGAGCAAACTAGATGCTTCGTGAGTACTTGCTGGTTAAAGGGGTATAGAGAAGAATTCATTTACATTTGTAACCCGCATGCATATTTTGCGCAATTATTTATAATTCTGTTTTATGCTTTCAGGTTCCTCATGTGATGTGCTTCCTATAAAGCTGCTCCTTCTGCGGTGATCATAAGAGGCTTCCAAATATTTCCACAAAGCAGTAACAATGCCTCCAGAGTGCAAAAATTATCCAGATAAATTCTGCTATGTATGTGGGCATTTTACTACAAAATCTCAGCACCGTACTATCACAAATGATATAAAGAAAATGTACAAACTCTACTTCGGTTGCCCTCTGGGTGACCAAGATAAAGCATGGGCACCACACCAAATTTGTACTTCCTGCTCTAATGGATTACGTGACTGGATTAACAAAAAGAAAGCTTCAATGCCTGTCGCGGTTCGTATGATATGGAGAGAGCCCAGAGCTCATCTCGAAGATTGCTATTTCTGCAGTGTGACCACAAAAGGGTTTTCTGCAAAGAACAAGCACCAAATTGTTTATCCAACCAAGGCGGAATAAATACCCCTTAAAAATCGTGTTCTTTCACTTTCCGCCAGATCCTCACTCCAATTATTACATCGGTAAAGGAAGCAAGAACATTTCAAAAACGCTCCGAAGATGATCGAATAAGATCGAAAGCTTAGCAACTTAGTTTGTTTTTTACCAAACACATTCATTTAAAAAAGAGATGAATATTGAATAAGTAATCCACCATCTACAAGATGGAATAAAAAAGATAGTTAGAAGAAGTGAAAGTTGCCAAAGGAAATTAATTAAGGCAAAATACACAATGGTCTTCAACAAAATTTGCATTCAAGAAAGACTGCTACCCAACTACACTAATATATATATATATATATATATATATATATATATATATATATATATATATATATATATATATATATATATATATATATAATAAATTAGGGTACTAATGAAGAGGAAGTAGCAAGCATGATCATTCCATGTATACAGAAGTCCACGAACAAGAATGAACAGTTTATTCATATGTAAAGAAGAATAGTAGGAATCCAGGAAGAAGCGTGTACAATTACTATTTAAAGCGGGGTCGCAAATATGCATCATGAGGTATTATTATTATTTGCCTGGAAGAGAGTCCACGAATAAGCACGAACTATTTATTTTAAAGAAGAGTCGATGAAAAATCATAGTACCAATATTGCTCAGAATATAGTGCACGAATAAGCATGATCAATTTAAGGCATCTAACCTTTGTATGGACACCAGCGTTATCATAATTATAAAGGCAACAAGGCCTAGATATTGACACTAGCACTGCTATTGTAGATAGAGTTCCCGTATAAGCATGAAGCATTTACCGCAGCTAAGCATGGGTATGGACTAATAAGTCTTGATTTGGACCCCGTAAGGGCCGCGGCGATTTACATTCCTGGGCGCCTGCTGAGGAGACTCAGCGCCCCGCCCCGCCCGGCCCGAGCTTAGCCTATTCTCCTTCGTTCTGACAGCCTGAGCTTTTACCCTACTTCCTTACTCTCCCTACAACCTCTTCCCCAACCTTTTGTGGTCGGCCTCTTATTTCACAGGGTAGACACCGACCACCTAAATCTCGCCCAACTATCCCGGATCGGGACTAAGAGAGGAGGGCCAACGTTCCCTCACCCACGAGCTCCGGTCCGGGAAGGATGGGTTCGTAACAATCTTCCCCGTCCCCACCCACACCTTCCTCACATACTCCTTTCTCTCTTCTTTCAATCTCTATCAATTTTCCGCCCAGCCAAGGTAGAGCCACCATGCCGAAGGGCAGCCTGGCCACTGAGCGGAAAAGTGTGGTCCTATATGATGGCAGCTGGTTCTGCTGGCCTCGTGTTCACCCCTTGCAAAGCGGACTACTGCGTGGGATGATGAGCGTTTGCAACCATTTTGCATCCATCGGAGCCGCCCTCGGGTAGCCCCATCGTAAAAATAGGAGGTCCCCCCCTATGTTTTCACAGGGGACCCTCCAAACCTCTCCGACCGGAGAGGAGGTGTACTCCTCTCCTATGCATATGCGTGTAGGTGATTCTTCCTCCCCACCTTCAAAGAGAGTCACCCTTAGGCGACTCACTTCTTCCAGGGGCAGACCCCCATAAAGGGGTGAGGTATGACAGGGCCCGTCGGTTCTTGCCTTCCAAGGTCCTGCGCGCACGCATGTCAGGCTTACAGGGGTTCACTATCCGTGAGCCCTTCTCTTGCCCGACGAATGCAGGTTTGCCGGCCCAGCACAGAAAGAAAGGTACCTCGAAGGAAACCGGTTATGTATTACAGGGGAGGGGGGCACATGGAGGCCCCCTCAGATGGACATGGTCCCTGAGGTGAACTAGCTCCAGATAGCAGCATCTTCGAAAGGGGTCGAACCCGGGCTCGTTGCCAAGCACAAAACCTGTGTCCGCCCCTATGCAAGCTCCCCCTCAGACAACTGGGGTCCTCGAGGCCTCCCAAGGAGAGGAGGGATCTCCTCTGGGGATAGTGCTCCTATGACAGGCAGAACCTTCTCCATTTTAGAGAAGGATCTTGCACAGGCAGGCCCATCTGCCCCGGGGGCTCATGCCGGCGGAGGAGAGAAGTGGGTTCATTCCCCGCCCTCTTCTTCTATACGACTTTTTAGAGGAGGCTGGCCTCCTTCAATATATTTGATGTTTGCTGTGGGTCTGATGCTCCTGCGCCGGGGGGACTCGGGCCTACCTCCGACGCTGGAATGCACTTCCTTCTTGTTAATTCTTTGTTTTGTTTTTGTTTTTAGTTTATTATCTTTTTATCCTAGTTATTGGTTATTTACTTGTTATTCGTTTTTTTTTAATATAGCCTAATCGTAGGCTGTAGTGAGTACGGCGACTTATGCCCAAGTAGGGAGTCGCCAGATGGGACTATTAAAATTTTTAAAAGGAGAGAAATCTTGATATGGACACTAGCAGTGTTACTATTGTGACGAGGACTCCGCCATATTGCACTCGGCAACTGTTGTACCTTACTACTGAGGAAGTCTCTTGTCTCCATGCTGGATAATTATCCTACTCATGCCTCAGAGTTATTTAAGCATTCGTTAGAATCGAAAGGATTTGAAGGAGACTCAATAATCGCCTTGCCTCCCAACAGTTGCGACCTAAATCCAATATAAAACCTATAGGACAACCCTAAAGAGAGACCTTTACGTAGATGTAAAGCAGCTTTAGAACAAAAATTACCTTTGAGAAGCCATCCAAGATGTTGCAAAGAATGTTCTTGCCGATTTCCCCCAAACTTTGACTTCGTTACTCGATAACAGATCGTTCAAAGTTATTCAGAAGAAGGGTTCTTTTGTCCCATGGCTTTCAATCGTTCTAATTCAAAATTATGTTTCGTATAATATTCCTTTATTGTTATTTTTAAGTATCTCATATAAACCGTTTAAAGTTGATATACTTTGCTATTGTATGATTTTTGTATTTCATATTTACGTTCACAATGGTCTTTTGACACTAAAATAGTCAATAGAACAAAACTTTGATAACATTACACGTAATAGTATCTTTAGCATGACAAATAATTTTAGCCGAGTTGCAATCAATGTTATGGATAAGTTGAGACATATACTCGTACGTTCTGGCAAACATTGTCTCGGTTGACAGAATAATATTTGGAACAATTTATACATTTTACACAATATACATTGCCAAAGGTGGAAAGAGCTTCATGCACTAAAAGTTTAAAAATAGTACTTTTATAATTAAATACAATAAAAATGCCTAATGTTTTAAAGTATGAGCTAGATTTACTGCGGCATCAAGTTAGGGGCAACTCGGGCAGTTGCCCAGGGCGCCTCAAGTACCTTAAAAAAAAAAAGGAAAAAAGCAGGTTCAAATAAATATATATATATATATATATATATATATATATATATATATATATATATATATATATATATATATATATATATATATATATATATATGGTTGTCCAGGAAGTCCTGGATCACTTAGGAAGCGGAAAGAAAACAACAAAATTTTATGGAGAAACACCAACATTAGGTTAGGTTAGCCTTACTCATTCGA
This sequence comes from Ceratothoa steindachneri, assembly GCA_963969495.1. Taxonomy (NCBI): domain Eukaryota; kingdom Metazoa; phylum Arthropoda; class Malacostraca; order Isopoda; family Cymothoidae; genus Ceratothoa; species Ceratothoa steindachneri. Next base: position 6,652,100 of record OZ018320.1, on the reverse strand, counting down.
CTACCAGCCACCGTAGGCTGCTGTCGTTTGTTGCTCCTGTGCAGTTTATTTTTCTTTGTGTAAACCCCAATTGACAGAATTGAGTTTGCAAGAAAGTGGAATTAGAGTTTTGATTCGCTACTGTTACAAGCGAAAACTTTCTAAAAGAGTTGCTGTGCAGGAGATTTGCGATACTGAAGGAGAAGGCACAGTCAATTAGCCGAAGATCTCGAGGTGGTACAGAAGTTTCAACGCTGGGGATCTTACCCTTGATGATTAACCAAGTTCCCACCGACCTTCGGATGCAAGCTGATCTCTGGAAGAAGATCTTAGAGAATGATGGACTTTATTTTGAAGAATAAATGTTGGTGTTGTTAAATTTTTTTTGTTGTTTTCCTAACTCTTCCTAAGTGAGTCAGGACTTTCTGGTCAACCTTATATATATATATATATATATATATATATATATATATATATATTCATATAGAGAGGAAGTGTGTGTGTGTATGTGTGTTTGTGTGTTTGTGCCAGTTAACTACAGAGCTATTAATTCTCTATCAGAAAGATTTAAACAGTTACAAAGTTTCAATAACACATGGGGATTTTTAAATGACCTAAAAGATCTGCAAGATAAAAATAAACTCAAAGTAGCATTTCAAGGTTTGGAGAATAAGTTGAGGTACAAAGAAAATGGTGATATTAATGGATGTAATCTCTTGACTGTACTAAAAAATTATTTCCTGATGATGTAAAGTTTCCAATAGAAGCCGATAGGTTTATAAACACTAGTAAGTTACAGGATGCCATGGCAAATATGTCGAGAGAAGCTTTAGTAAACTAAAGTTTATAAAACATATTTAAGGTTATCCATGTCTCAAGACAGAAGGAATTCTTTGACAATTTTGTCTATATAAAATGATATTGCAAAGAACATAAATATAAAAAGTGCCATCAAAAAATTTGCTGATCTAAAGGCTAGGAAAAAATGTTTCAGGTAAGCTAATTTTTCATACTGTCCAAAATCCAGGTTGAGAAAAACAATATTATTGTTCATTGTTTGTTAAAAAAAAAACAGGTATAAACTCATTTCCTTTATTCTATATTTTAGTTTTTTCCTTGCGAAGATTTTTATAATTATACTTAAAACGGTGTGCTGAATATCTGCTTGCCCAGGAGGCAAGCAACCATAAAAAGACATTTCCGCTAACTAAAGACATTTATAAAGGAAGGTTATAGCAAAGTTTATGTGCTATGTCAAAAATTGTAGAAAATTCGGTGTCAAAGTATTCAAAACTAACCATGCGGAGCACACGAAGAAGCAAGGAGATAAAAACAGACATTTTAACTGTAATATGATAAGAGGAGTAAAATTTAATGTGAAGAAAAATTAGTAGACTTACGAAAGACTGAATTTGAAACAAGTAGTGCGGTATATCAATAAATCTAGGAAAGGAAGTGTTTAGTTTTGTTCTAGTTCATGAGGAAATCTAATTAAAGGTAGAAGCTGATTTGTTGAAAAGAAGGTCTACATTTTTCGAATTGGGACATTAATATACAATATAATCAATGTAGCAAAACCAGCTCCACCAAACAGGTGAGAAAACCCGTTAGATTTTATAGACTAAAAGGCTTTTTGCAACTCAAAATTTTTGCTTACAATACCCTCAAAAATGGTGTATGTAAAGATTTAGAAATAAAAGTGCGAGAAAAGTGAAAGAACTGAAATAAATCCAAAGAAAAGTACATTAAAATTATCACAAAAAATTCGGAGAAAGGTGAACCCGACGCTACCATGTTTCTGGAAGACTATAAGCGGTACCTGACAGAACTAAGATAAGTAAGGAAATCATCATTCAAGAACCCTAATTCTACGAGTAGGACTATACTTAAAGATGCTGACGTGAGGAAGCTGACTAAAGCGTAATAGTAGCTACAGCTCATGTTAACTCATGGTTCTCTGAATGAAAAAAGGTCAGGAAGGAAATAAATGGACTTAAGATTACGAAAAAATATATATAAACAAAGGGAAATCTAACAATTTAAATTACTTGGGTCGATATGTTGTAAATGTAATAAATTAGAAAATATTTATATAAACTAATGCGAATTTCAACAAAGATGATTAAGGTATAAAACTGGAAATTAATACAAGGTTGGAACAGACGGAGGAAATTATGCACTTCGAGATAAAGTCATGAATCACTGAAGAATAGGAAATAATTACTATAATTTGCTAATTTATGTAATTTAAGGTTTGTAAAATATCTATGAATGTCATATAAATAATCCAAGTGAATGGCTTTAAGTGAGTGAATAGTATGTTGAGTGACTTAATTAAGTATGTTTTAAGTATTTTTAGAAATCTGAGTAACTCTAGTATATTTTAAGTAACTCATTTTAAATAATTTTAACCAGCCCCGCATAGTTCCCAGCCTTGTGATTGCCTTCACTATGGTTTGAATCACTTAACAAAGCTATGCCAAGCTTTCTTCTCCTCCCCATTATGCTTTTGCGGGAATTCTTTGCGGTTCAAAATCTTTCTTATGTGGTTGGTTCTACGTAGACACTGGCAAAAAACAGTGTCTTCAGTGAAAATTTCCGGCTGCGAATTCGACCCGATTTTTCGAAGAAGTAATGGTAGAAGAGATTTTCAAGAGCTTAAATTGATCCTCACCATGAAGTTATAAGGCCATCATTCTAGCTTCGTTACCTAGCCACTGGTTGGGGAAGCCATCCCAACTCAATGTTGGTCCCAAGCCCGGATAAATAGTGAGGGTTGAAGTCAGGTATCCTAAACCTTAATGGAAGAGTCTTTTACCTAGTGCACTAAACAAAATCTTTGAAAACGACTCATCAAAACCGGCGACCCCGGGTAAGAAAAAGCCGAGCGTAGATAAAAAATAGTAACTGAGGCTAATTTCGGTATAAAGCGCTTGGCCGTCTGTGGCGCGGCAGTAAGTCTATTTTTCAAGGCTATGTGGCACTTCAGTAAACCTACCTCAAGAAAGCCCTAATTAGAGCAGCGCATTACCACATTTTACATATTAAAAAGTTTTTCCGCGGGCACTTATGGCCATTTGAGAATTGTTATAAAGGTCACATTTAGAATGGTACTTATTATGGGAAAATGCCAACCGTGATACCCACTATAAGCGCCTAGAGACAGAGTGTTTAAGAGCATACATGGCTGATCAGAACTTAGGGGGTTTATGAGCCTCATCTAACTCGTTAGACCATAAGAAACGCAGGTACTGAATGTGGTGGGATAAAAAGTAAATTAAGGTTAATTTAAAAAAAAATTGATATGAACAGATGAAGCAGAGCTATTTTGTATGGCCTAGATGGCTGGCAGAGTGGTTTTCTTCTCCGTAACGAATCAATACGATTGCGTTTGAGACGGCGACAAGGTTGGGGAGGGAGTCATGTTTTCTGGGCAGGTATTATGTATGATGTAGTAAGTCCTTTTCTTGTCCTTGAAGGACTTAAAGTGAATTCAAAAAGGTATCGTAGCTTTGTAAATACACATTCATGCCCTGGTTTTATTTACATACTATGTCTTTTAGTTATTGTGTATTACAATACTGGGTATTATTAGTCTGCATTATTATTATGCATTATTATTATGTATTATTATTGTGTATTATTATTATTGTCTATTATTAAGGCTATCCCCTCAACCTCTTCAACCCGCACTATGTACCAGGAAGGTTATTCCCATCAGGACAAAGTTCAGTCCGATAGCCATGGTCCCTTTGGTGGACTACATACCATCCTGGTATCACCTAACACCTGGGTATGATAATAATAGGTAATAACTCACCCTACTAGTTAGTCGACCCGCCGATCTCTACATTTCTATATTACATACCCTCCTACCCTTTTCTTAACTTGCTCTATTATTGACACAGTTTCTGGTTGCACGGAGCACTTTCTTCTCCTTATGAGCCTTAGTCGAGTGGCAGTGGATACTGTGCGGTGCCTACCACCTTCAAGAGTCAAAAGCTCGATGGTTATGGCAAGTATTAGGAAAGGCGTGTTGGACCGTCGACTCTACTCAGAACACATATAAGGTGGCTACGCCAGCACCATCCTTTATGGTTAAAGTTCCAATAATATTTCGCCTGAATGGCGGGCCGGGTTGGCAAGGCCCTTCAACGCTGGACCGATACCAATTATGTGTAAATGATCACATTCTGTTATTTATGATCCTATGGAGGCTTTTCTCTTAACCTCCCGAGTAAATGGATGGTCATACTATCTATTTGTAATGAGTTCTCCTTTTTTCTCAACTATGGTGACAAGCGAAAGGAATACTGGGAGTGCGCATAGAGATCCGCCTCCAAGCGCGGCTCGCCCTCTTTAGTTGTCGGGGAGGACGGGGTAACACGAGACACACCCATGATCGGTGGAGGGGCTCCTCTTTCACTATCTTTATGCCGCAAAGGGGCTTTTCCTTTGTCACCTTTGGAGCCGCTCTCGAGCAACTCCACCTCTGAAAAGGAGGTGCGCCCCTGTGTTTTCTCAGGTGCGCCTCCAACCCACTTCTACCGAAAAAGACGCTTACTCCTCTCCTGGGCCCACTGGTGTGGTGGATCATCCCTCAACCCATATTCTAGTAGCGCGTTCGGGCGACTCCAGCTCCCAACCAGCGGCAGTCGCTCTTTTACTATCACAAGATACTGCCAAGAGAGTAGGCAAGTGGCCTAAATTCTACCGCTCGATAAGGGTAACAGCCTTATCTACATTTGCAGTTCTACATTTGCAAATTACAGGGGGTTGGCGTGCCTGCGCCACCTCTTCCCCGATGAAGGTCAGTTCGCCGTCAAGAGACGACATGACAAAAAGTACCTCCAATGGGTTCCGTGAAGCCTTAGGGTGGAGAAGCACATAGAGGAACACTTAAATGGACATAGTCCAGAGGTGTCCCAGTCCCAGAAGGCAGGGCCTTAGATGGGGTCGAATCTGGGTTCGGTACCAAATCTTGAACTTGAGTCCGCCCCTGTGCAAGCTTCTCCTCACACAGGTCGAGTCTCCGATGACTCACAGGGAGATGAGGGACCTCCTCCTCCGACTGGTGCCACTTTGACAGCCTAGACATTCTCCATCTCTGAGAAGGATCTTGCTGAGAACGGTCCCTCTGGCCAAAGGGCTCCATCCGGCTTTGGAGAGAAGCGAGTTCATTCCTCACCTTCCTCTCTCTCTGCGGGGGCCCCGGGGATGGACGGGTCCGCTGCTGCTTCAGCAAGAGACCAGGCCAAGATCGACACTTCCGGCCCCGAAGCGCCCTCAGGGCGGGCCAGACTAAAGTCAAAGTTGTAAGTGTTGAGCCGAGCCTCGATGAAGTCAAGAGAGCATGTTGGCCAAGGGTAACATGAACCATTAGAGGAGAGCATTAACTAGCTTGTTTGGTATAGAGGCGAAGGTGACCCGTGTCTTGGGTGGGAGCCTTCTGGCGAATGCGTTGGATCACTCCGAGCTGGCCATGATTACTGCCCTTCGGACACTTAATCGCTCGCCGGTGAGCGTGACGCCGCACTCGACCAGTAACTTCGTGAAATTATTTTTCTACCCGAGGCAACTCTTGGACTACTCCATATACGACATTATCCTAGAGGTGGCAAACCATAGAGCCGTCAAAGTCGAACGTGTTGTGGAGAAACCAGAAGAGGTCTCGAAACCCAACACTACACTCTTCGTCACGTTCGACCGTGACAAACTCCCTGATTCGCTGTGTGCAAGTTAGTATCACTACCAAGGGAAGGCATTTGAGCTACTGCTACGAAGGAGCTACTACTAACACCGCTTCGTCGATACGAATCGTTCCTGTAGACGTTCAAAGTCGGGTTTGCCCGAATTCTGTCTAATTTCATCCAATGCCGTACACGATAGTTCCCAATCGTTTATAACCAAGTGTTTTAATTATAGAGAGCCGCAGCCCGCTATCTTGAAGCACTGTGGTGCATATTTCGTGGAGAAGGAAATCCTGGCCGTCCAAGCTCTCAGTTGAAGTCCGTTCAGGTCAGTGGATGAGACCGTTGAATCCTTCTCCGGCAACTTCATCGCCGTGAGCTTAACTACAATTCATAGAACGTCTGCCCGTTTTGCACAGCGACCGCTTCAAATACAAGAGTTAAGCCTACATGCGCTATAAGTTCTGCCCGAACTATTTCCTTGGCGGCGAATTTCGTCGAAATAGGGATAAGTTCCGGTACGTTCCGAAGCACCCCCGCCGCTCATCCTTGCGAGCATATGTGTCTTCACTAAACCGGAATACCCCTCTGGTAGAGATGTCAAACAGGGCGAGTTCTCCTAGGAGCCACTTCCCGTTCTCCAGGAGAATGGGGCCGCAATCCCGCACCCATCTTTCGTGGCGGAGTCTTTCGCAAACGCTTTCACCGCATTATTTAGCTGCGATTCTCCTCAATCTGCATTCAATGCACGTTGTGATCTCTCTGAAGACTGCCGAGTGGACTTTACCTCCAGAGGCGGAGAACCCTTCAAAGAGAGGTTCACATAAAGAGAGTTGCGTTCCTCTCTCGCTTCGTGTGCAAAAACCTACTGGACGATGTCCCGTATGCTGTGCTTCGATACATTCTGGACAGAAGGTATCCTCCCAGACTCTTGGCGAATGGCAACTATGCTTGCTTTTAGCAAAATGGAGAAAGATCATCCTACCACAGCTGCTTTCCACCCGCTCTCTCTAACCTCCAGCGGGGGTGAAATTAGTAAATATTAGATTAGCCTTTTTCCTGGACAGTGGAGGCCAACTGTCTTATATACAATACTGCTTCCGCAAATTTCACTCCAAGTCGGACGCTCTGCTCTTACTGGAAATTGACGTATGCAAGGCCTTCTTTCGGAGACAGCACTACGCGACGGTGTTTTGCAATCAAGAGTAGGCCTATGATACCGCATGGCGATACGGTATCAGAGAGAATTTCCACACCATGGGGCGAGGGGACGCTTCTTAATCTTTATTTTTGAGTTTTTGCGAGATCGCTTATTGTGGGAGTCTTTCTGGACCAATGGAGAGGGAAGAGGGTGTCCCGCAGGGAAATGTCGCCGTGTTACACTCTATGTTCTGAATATCAACGATATTACCTCGGTAGTGCCAGAATATGTTATCGCTACGCTATACGTGGAAAACCTTTCAATCTCTTTTGGTGCAACCCAGATGCCAACTCTGGAGCATCGACACCAACATGCATTGAACCGCTTCTTTCGCTATGCCGAAGCGCACAGGTTTTGATTTTCCATGGCCAAGGCTAAAGTTGCTCAATTCTGCTGCCATCCATGGCTCCACTCCGACCCGGACTTGTTCCCAAACGAGGTTCGCCTGAGAGTGGTAATTCGCACCGTTTCCTTAGTCTTGTTTTCAGCTGATTTCTCACATGGGGTGGGGTGTCATATTTCATTCCGTGATGTTCAGCATCTAGAGAGCTGATATTACTACTGCTTTGCTTTTCTATCGATTCTTTGTTCGTTCAAAGCTTGACTGCAGATGCGATTTTTATGCAGCTGAGCGTATATTGCGGATGGTATACTCGATTCACCGCAGTGGTCTAATCCCAGAAAGTGATACCTTCTGCACGACACCATTGAGAGCTTATTTGTCGATGCTGTAGAGATGCTTCTCGCTCTGTTCCGTGCACATTCTAGTATGCGCGTGCACTCGTGATCCTGAAGCCTCCCTCAGTCGCCACGGGTCTCACTGCATCCGCAGCTAATCTTGACGGTCCCTATGCTGCCGAGAGACGCCAGTCATACCCTGAGCCCATTGGAATTAGGGCTTGGAAACTCCTTCGAGAGTTCAGTGTAGCTCTCATGGTGGTGGCGTCTCTGGTTTTGCCTAAAGGGTACCACCTCTGACTATTTGTCACCAATCCTTTTGGTCCATAAGCTTCCACAGCGCCGCTAATATTGCGATCGGCCTTTTTGGAGAACACGTCGTGCCAGACTGAATCCATGCCAGTGTATACGGATGGCTCCAAGTCCCAAGAGGGTGTCGGTTTCCATGCCGTATCCTCTCCTGTTTGAAGTCAGCGGGGCTCTTCCAGGAGCTGGGTCTGTCTTAACGGCCGAGCAGGTTGCAATATCCTGCTCGGTCCGGGAAATAACGCGTCGTAGCTGGTTCTATGACCTGATTGTGATCTTTAGCGATTCATAAACTGCCCTGAGTGCTCTTTGGGAATTGTAATCTCCACATACTCCTGGTTCGTGGTATCCATGACGCCACGGATGCCGCAAGTCGGTTGGATGTCGATATTATCTTCTGCTGGGTTCCTAGACATGAGGGAATTGGGAAGAATGAACGCGCTTTGAGGGTGCCAAAAAGTCCACCAGGACTGGTTGATCAGACCAGCGTTTCGCTCTTACTCACGTCGACTATATTGCAGGAATCAGGGCAGCCATCTGGGCTGTTTGAAAGATAAAGTAAGAGACTGCCTATGGAAACTTAATGTTGAGTACCATTGCGCTGCGAACGTTCTCACACCCCAAACTGCCACGACGGCTTCAGGTACCTTTTTGTCATATTTGATGGAGCCTTGCCTGTACTTTGTTTCCGGCTGCGTTGTGCCGGAGACTGTTCGTCATATTCTTGTTGAATGTCCCAGTCTGGGTGATCTTCGTGCACATTATGTTTTGGTATCGGGACGAACGGGGTCGCTACAACTTGTTCCTTGTACTTGGGACGGATTCGTGTACACAGTCTTGTGGACTATCTGACTTTTTTGTTAATATATTTGAATTACTTAGTATTTTACTAAATGGTGTGTAATTAATAAAATATGTTTTCTAAAATCATAATATAACCAATATTTCTTATGTCTTAGATTGAACTTAGAAAAAGCGTATCAAATCTCGTTCTAAATACGTAATATAACTAAAACTAAAGAATTTACAAAGCACAGAGAGTGCAAATCTAAGTTATTCATAGACAAGGGTTATCACAAGTAAAAAATTCTAGAAAAAAAATGTTCAAGATATGCTGTGCAAACAACTCTTAAAGGGATCAAGAGCTTTTTATCAAGGAAGAGGAATGGCAGAAAACGTCTTACAACACCTAGAGAAGGCATCTATCATTCAAGCTTCAGTACAGAATCGCAGAAAAACAACCTCTAAACTTTCAGGGAGTTTAATGAAGCTTCAAGTTAAAAACTTTCACCTAGAACAGTTATAGGGGAGACTTAAATATCAAAGACTAAAAAAATGCAAGGCTAGAAGTAAGACCTGGATATCTGAGGTGAACCAAAAAAAAACGTGTTCAGTGAGTCAAAGATCACAAAAATTGGACATATGAACAATGGTCTAAAGTTATCTGGTCGGATGAAAATAATTAACAGGTATGAAAGAAACGCTATCTTATTGTTGTTATACATGTAATTTATTAATTCCATTTGAATATATCTTGGAAGAAAATTATTTAAAAAATATTATCAGCACTTCTGGAGGCTACCTTTGTGAGACGAAGAATTAGGGCTCTAATGAAAGCAAAAGTGGGTTCATCTCAGTATTAAAATAATTCAAAATAAAACAATATGAAAAATATACTAAATTCATTTATCACAAATGTCTAATTACATTATATGAAGGATATTACACAAATGTAGTGTTTGAACAATAAATATATATCAACCTTGTTAAGACAATTTTAAATGTTCTCAAAGGTCAAAATGTTTTGTTCAAATTTAATGGAAGCGAGAATTGTATATAAAATTTCTAATTCAAACTGATTTAGTGGACAATGGAGTAAGTAAAGGCCGTCCCCCGACTGCCTCGGATCCAAAAGTAAACGTTCACTTGAAAATGTTCCTATTAAGTGTTCTGTTGTACTATTTATGTAGCGTTTATAAGGTAACTAATACCTATGTAGTCAAAGTTACCAATAATGCAACGCAAACTATAATTAGACTTATTAACCCGAACAAAGAATTTTTCTATACAGGTTTTTTTTTGTTTGTTTGTTTTTTGAGTGATATCTTTATCGAGGAGAGTTCGCTGACATTTAGTTAGAATATTCCTTCACTGTTACGCAAAGATGACCTCGAGTTTGAAACGGATAAAATCAAGAAAAAATGTTATGCCTCTTTCACTCCAACAAAACCGATAAACCAATATTCAATATATGTATATATATATATATATATATATATATATATATATATATATATATATATATATATATATATATATAAACTTAAATCACATGACACGTGATATAATGGATGCAATTTAAAGGGTCAAAGAAATGAAAATTGGCATCACGACACTAAGAAAGACGACCATTGAAAGCTTAATAAAGAAAATGTGAGATATAGAGAGGGAGGAAAAATAGTGAAAACTAATTTTAACCGTTATATGAAAATAAATAAAGGAGTAGGATTCGAGCCTTTGTCCTCAAGTGTACATCGCTATTAGTGACCACGACGCTCATCGACTGAGCCACCATCCTCAACCCCCAAAACAGCTGATTTAAGAAGCCTTTTGACTAAGGAAGTGTAGTTTTTTTCTTTATCCAGTGAAAGACAAGAAAGTGTTCTAGTGAGAGTTGGTTGGGCCTGATTTTTAAATAACTTAAATCACATGCACGTCTCTATATTCTCACATTTTCTTTCTTAAGCTTTCAATGGTCGTCTTCCTTAGTGTCGTGATGGCAATTTTCATTTCTTTGGCTCTTTAAATTATATATATATATATATATATATATATATATATATATATATATATATATATATATATATATATATATATATATATATATATATATATAAATATATATATATATATATCATCATTTTTTGAGTATTTGAATAATAATTTCATCTTAGTTTGGTTATGACTTATGTTTTTTATCAAAGTTATTTATAATAATTCTTTTATAATATCAAAAAACAAAATGGTGAAGTTCATAAAATTTATTTTTATATATCTTCTTCTATAAATATATTCTAGCAACGTGATATTTTGAAAGGGGGGAAATTAGTTTGGAGTTCCTTTTTAATCTTAGTAATGAAGTGCAAGCTCCTCCCGTAAGGGAGTATTAACCACTGAAATTGTAATTACAAACATTTTTAGAAAGTAAAAAAAAATTTAAAAGTTACCGACAGAATTTGATAAGAAACAACTTGTCCTTTTCAGAGATTGAAACGATACTGAACATAAGTCCAAGAAGGTGACTCTAGTAAAACAAAGAGTTTCACTCCCTACGGATTTTTGTAGTTATATAAAATATATATATATATATATATATATATATATATATATATATATATATATATATATATGCAAAATAAATGAGCAAAATAGTGAATTTCTATTTAGGTCATCACCATGCATTGCGTAGCTATGAATGTATAGACTGGAGGACGAAAAACCTGTTTTATCATCCGCTTCGATGCGGACGGTCAACTTTTTATAGTAAGTAGGAGCTACCTTGAAACATGATCAAGCTGTGTATTGACAAATCGAGATAGAAAAATACAAAAATTATATCAAGAGACTTGCATATACAAAGAGAAACACACGAAGCTACTCATTAATCTCGATAGGTTGTGAAAGATCGGTGCTTAGAGAAACATTTCATAAATAAAAACAATCTTAAAATCTCACCAGGCAATTCGGAATCACTGCTTTCCTTTTCCTTACCTGACTCTTATTTACACTTATTCATGAATTGGATTAATGAACTTCCATGTTATTAAATTTGGGAAAGATATATAAAAAAGTTCACTTTTTGGGGGGCTCCAGTGGTTGAAGCCACTAACCTTCTTCTGTTCAACCACGGAGTCTATTTTTACCATCTGCCAAATGAAGAAGATCTGCTGAATATTTCCAGCTCAGAAGAGAGAATATCTAATGAAAGTCTTTTGAATCAGGGCGATAAAGTAGAGTATGTGAGAAGAGTTGAGAGTAGGAGGATGAATATAAGTGTGAACTAAGGGATAAGGAAAATGAGGAGGTAAATTTAGATGAAAAGAGTACTTTGATGACTTGTTCAATGCGAGTATGAAGATGAAATAAATGCGAATAAGATTGGCTTCATGAGTGTAAACTGTTTTCAGGGTAAAGAAACGATAATTATGCAAGAGGTTGCTAGTGCTGTGAAAGGTTTGAAAAATGGAAAGGCAGCAACAAGAGTAATTTAATATGACAGATGCTAAAACCTGTTATGGAACGGGTCTCTTGTGTTGTAATGACTTAGAAAGTGGAATAAGGCTTGAGGATTGAAAGAATGGCAAATCGAGAAAGATGAATGCAATAACTACAGTACGTCTGTTGAGTATTCTCGAAAAAATGTATGAAGTAATTATGAGTGATGTATAAGAAGGATAACTGAGATTGCTAAGAGATTGGCAAGGTTGATTTAAAGCCGTTAGTTAGGGGGTATATGGCTCAAGTATTTGCATTTAGACAACTTGCTGAGAAAACAAGGGAGAAGAGATGCAAGGTGTATGCTGGGCTTACTTACTAAATACATTGGTCTATGATCGTGTAGAGAGAGAAACGATATGGGAGGTTCTAAGAATTTATGGAATAGGTGAAAACTGTTAGGAAGTTGACAAAAAGGTTTTATTTTGAAAGTAAGGCGTACATTTAGGCAAAAGATGGCCGGAGGGAAGGGTTTGATTTAAATGACTATGTTAGGCAAGGGTCTGCCATATTGCAAAGGCTGATTTATATATTTAGGGGGCGAATGCTGTGAAAGGTACGAATGAGAATGCATGGAAGGGGTTTGAGATTGATGATGAATGGTGAGGTAGGGATTCTGGATATTTTGGTGATTTGCTGATGAATTGGTGTTAGTGGCTGAGTGAGAGGGATCGAGAAATATTGTTCGAAGCGTTTGATAGTGTATGGGGAATAAGGTGGCCAAAAGTAAATGTAGTGTAACATACTGAGAAGTGCAAGCAACGGTTTAAATGCTTCGCTTGAATAAGTCTCTTTTGAGACTCAGGATGGCTCAGTCGATAGTGGTCCGGCTGCGCAGGAAGGTATTCGCAACTCGCCTAAACTACTTTCGTTCTTTATTTTTTCTTCTTCTCTTTTCCTACACTCCTCTGTCTACAGTAGTAAAGTGTAAATGAAGGTGTTTGTGGGTGAGAATGAAATAGTCATGACATTAAAGGTGGTGGCGTTGGCCATGAGCACGTGCGATGGCTGAATTATCTAGGGGTGATCGAAGCACTCTCTATATACAGTATTTGAAAGAGGATATTTGTGTATTTGTTCATTATAGGCGGCCACATTGTAGGGCCTATTAACCTGAAGTTTGGCACAGATATACATCACTTTAAGAAGGTTAGGGTAGGTTAGGTTCCGCCACTCCCATTACATTGCCCCACCCTAGGGGCTGAATAAATGTTATCGGTCTCGCGGCCACAATGAAAATAAACTGAATAACGAAAGCAAGTATCTTCACCTTTTCAATTTATTTTTTATTAAAATATTGAACAGATAAAAAAAATGATGAAGAGTTGGAATGAATGAGGAATTTGCAGGATGCTGGTGCGTTCTTTGGTGTATGGAAGTGAAATTATGGGAAATAAGACGAAGGAAAGATCGAGAGGAAGAGCAAAGCAAATGCATACTATGAGAAAGATAGATTGAAGAACGAGTGGGTTAGATGGATTGTATGTCGCAAGACAAGATGTGTGCGAGGTTGTGACTGGGTGTTCTGATGTGGGATGGGCATGTAAAAAGAATGGATGAGAATAAACTTGTAAAGACAATGCGCTCGGAATCTGCTTTCCTCTTTTTTTGTGTGTGCTTCCCATAATTGCCATTCAAATGCTACTTTTTCATCTGTTTATCTTCTTTGAAAGAGTTTTAAGATGTTTGAAGATGTTGTAGACAGACGCTGATTCAGGGAGGGGGGGGGGCTGATGGATCTGAAGCCCCCTCCCCCAATTTTCAGAACCATTTGTTTTTTTTCTTTATCAAGTCATATTTGTATTCTGCTATTCAAAAGGAGGTATGTAATAATATAGAATATATATATAATCTTTTTAACCGTTATGATCGATTGTATCAAATATGATACATGTATAAAATACAGGTAAATCTCAAAAATAATTAAATTCATTATTATACCTTAACTGACTTACAAAAACTACAATAAACTTAAATTCATAATTTCCTGATGTGTGGAAAAAAAATCGGATCTGAGAGAGTCGCGTAGACTCGACTCTTTCGGTCAGTAGGTCGTCGGTCGGTCGGTAACCATTTTACTTTTCAATGAGTTTTTTAAAGTTTTGGACGTTGTAACGGCATATGTTTGCTAATTAAATCTATTTTTTTCAAAATTAATTGAAATAATTGAGAGAACGCAACTTAGGGCTGTTGACCTTGTTAATCATCTCGCTGCCCTTTTCTCAGACTACTCAGAGGGAGGAATTCAGGTTATCACCCCCCCCCCCCCTCACTACCACCACCACCACCACCACCATTTTTATAGACGGTGTAAAAATTCGGTTGACTGTGTGAATGAGTGTTTGAGAGGGACAAGGCTGATTAAGGGACAGGTAGGTGATATTGTGCGGTAGGTGTGCATGAAAGGGCTTTTTGAGGAGTGACTACGGTCTTTCTACCTAGGAATAAGCCCTGACCCGGCAGAGTGGCGCAACATGTGTCACCCTATCACTATAAAGGGACATTGGGGCTTGGAAAAAAGGGTGTGGTTTTGTGCTCGATACGGAATCAATGGGGATAAATGGGGGGGGGGGCTGGGTTTTTTTAGTTACCTTCTTACGCGTTTACCACACTTTGTAAGAAAGCGGTTACTATTGATCATGATGATGATCATCATTATAATGCTGATGCTCTTTTGCGATCTATTCTCAAACACTCGTTGCCAGAACTTCAAGTTCAGCTCATCCTCACTTCGGGAGAATTCAGTTTTTCCTCATAAATGGACGATAAATGGATGATAAATGGTTAATAAATAGATGAAAGAACTCTGTAATTACAATCTGTCTAATTCCTCCTCCATAGTTGTATGACTAAATTCTAAGTTACTGTCGGAAAGCTCAAGCTTGATCAGTGACAAATCTCATAATTTTAGGATGGCAAGAAATTAATTTTGGTTTTTTAAGTGAAGGTAAAATATTTTCTAATTTACATAAAACATTCATCACTTACCATCGTTATTGCCAATTAGCATAGGTACCTGGCCTTGCCTGGGTACCTATTATTATTATTTGTGAGGTGAAGGCAGATTAAGGAGAGTTGCGCATTCTCCTTATCATATAATATACTTACATTGAGTAAACGTTTCACCACGCGCGCCCGGCAGTTTACGCGCATCCGTGAATGACCGTTAGTTATGAGCCCAAAAACGTTGCGACCGGACTAATATATGGATCCATTTATACATGCAGAATCCGCGATCGTTTAAATAAGCAGTGGACTCTTTTCTTGAAGAATTCATTCGATTTTAATGAAATATGTGATGTGATCTCCTTTTTTTTTAACCTCTATCACAAAGTAAATTTAGGTGGTGTTGTAATCAACTAAATAAATGGTAATCAGTCCTGTATATAGGCAGGAAATCATGTATTTTTCTTAGGACATACATGTGAACAGGCATGAAGTTGGATGACACTTTTTAGGTTGACCAGTGAAGGACATTTTGCTCAAGAGCTCTAGTTAAACCTTGTAATTGTTGATTTAAAAAAAAAATCAGAGGACGATTTCAAAAGTTTGAATGTTCTGTAAGGAGAGATAGCCAAACCTAGTGACCTTTGCTGCTTCTTTCTCCTTTTAATCTAGTCCTGTTTTTAGTCACCTACAAGTGTAGTAAGTCAATCTATTATTTCGTAATAAATAATCAACGATTTTACGGTAATAAATATGCCATAATGCCACTAAAAATTATTAACGTGTTGTATGTTATTTTTCTATCAATAAAAGGCTGACATATTCAAATCTTTTTTATAGCCGTAAAAAAAAAAAAGAAAATTACTGTAAAAACAAGCTTCTATATAGGTTACTGGTAGGGATCTGTTGCTAAGTTTGGACTTTGCAATGTTTGCGGCACGCAAATCACTTTTTGTGAATTTGACGTCCATCGAATCAGACACAGAACCTCGTTTTACTGCATTCCGTTAAAGTTAATGATGCTCCTTTGTAAGTGGCTAATACCTAATAAAAGTTATACATTTACTTATACTTTATCCATAAAATCCAATAAATAACATTCTTCCAGGAAAACAAAACATAATTATTCTTCAGTGGAAGAAAGATGCTGAAATTAATTTGTTAGGCTACGCATTAGCGTTAAATAAATCAACTGAATATCTGTTGCCATAGATACCTCATTATTAAAAGAATAACTGCGTTTATTCCCGGGACAAAACATTGCATAAAATCCTGTATTAAATTCCTTAGTGGAGGTTTGCACTAGCTAGAATTTAGTAAGAAAGAAATGAAAAAAAACAACACAAATTTATCGATTTCTTAAGGAAAGCGAAAATTTGAGCGTTCCGATTCAATTCACTTGATATAACTGGGTGTGTAAAGGGGATAAAGCATGTGTGGGATAGATAGAATGAAATAGTGGTGAAAAGAGGAGGTACTGTAGATTTGCAAATGGATGCAAGGCACTGATGATTAGGCCTATCGCTGTCATAATTATATTTGTTTGTGTATTTTGGGTTTATTCTTGAGTTTTTTTTACGGCGTTCAATCCTTTTATATTATTTTTAATATTTTTGTTTATGTTTGCACTTGTTTTTGTTTGTAGTATCATTGTCGTAGAATGACTCCCGACGATACCATATATCACTATTCGTTGAGGGAACTTCCTTAATTATCTTTAGAGTGCGTTAATGTCTGGCGGCCGATATTATGTATCTTCGATATGCTTAAGAAGTGGAACTGAGCTCAAGGATAATAATATTGCTATCATTAATAAAATAGAGTTTTATTAATAATAACTATCAACAAACACAAGACCGAAAATATTGACATAAACAGAGAATTGAAAGGGTTTTTGGGGGGCTCGGCTAATCCGAGGATTTAAAGGAACAATGGCTGTTCTAATGCTGTTCTCCTCTGAACAACAGGGGGGGGGTGATGAGAACCGTTTCTTGGCGAAGGGCTCAAAACGAACAATGGCTGTTCTAATGCTGTTCTCCTCTGAACAACAGGGGGAGAAGCCTTGGGGACTTGGCGTCACTAAAGGCTCGAACCTTTGGCACTCAAGGAATATTGTCCTCCTTCTGGACAAGTGATGGAGAATCTCGAGGTCGAGGTCCCTTGGCGCACAAAGGGAGAGAGGGTCGTGGTGATGTTTTGCGACGAAAATCTGGATCTCCAATCTGATCTTAGTGGTAAAGTTTCCATATAAATAGCCGGGACATCTCCTTGGCGTGGGGGGCAATGGGGTGGGAGCTTCGAGGGAACGCACAGCCGAGCCGGAGAACAATGCCTTATCTGCCCATAAGCCTAACTCAATCTGGCGAGGTCGGCGTATGGGGGCGAACGGGGGGACGATAACCTCCTTGTTTAAACATTGACATCCGGTAGCTGTGATAAGACTCCAAGCTTCGAATCGAAGATGCACGTGGGCAGCATCGTGGTTTTAAATAATATGGGATAGGAGTTGAAATTAACGCAGCTTCAACTCGTTCTATCACACCCCTCCATTCCGGGGGAAGTTGTCACTTCGAAAAAAAAAGAAAGAAGGGACAACGATAGAGCTCCGTTGTAGGGAACTCGTTTTCTTGTACCAACCGTACCTTCCTGCACCTAACTAGTATTACCTCAATACATATGATTATTTTGATCTTTAGATTACAGGGGAAAATAACCTTTAATACAACTTAATAAAAAAAAAGGGGCATGGAACAATGAAATGATATAAAATTAGTACATACGGGACAAAATAATTTATACGTAAAGTAATAGGTACAAGTATATATACATACAAAAAAAATTAGACATTGAGCGTTACAAAAGTCAGACATATACATTAATTAATTATATTATAAGACAATCTTAATTTAAGTCGTACAAGACGGTATATACCTACAGGGAGATACTAATCCTATGAATACACTTACTCTACGCTATTCGGTAACGCATTCCTACTGAGTGCGTCAGCGACCTGGTTATCGGAACCTTTTATCTAATTTATTTTAAACTGATACTCTTGCAAGAGTAAACTCCAGCGCATGATGCAGCCGTTTGAGTGTTGCACATTCCTAATATAGGCTAACGGACGGTGGTCGGTTCCTATTTGAAATTCTTTACCTATCAAGTACATCTTGAATTTGTCTATGACCCAGATAATTGATAGAGCTCTCTTTTCTCTAGTGGCATATCTCTTTTCGCGTGGTAATAATTGACGACTAGCATATGCAACTGGATGACTCGTTCTGTCATCCTCGTATTGAAGGGGTACACCTCCAATGCCCTCGTTGCTCACGTCGGTCTTAATCCCAAAGGATTTTTCCGGGTTGGGCAACTTTACAATGGGGGCAGAAATGAACTTACTCTTGAGCTGATTAAAATGGGAAACAGCGACATCATTCCAACGTAAACGATCGGGAAAATTCTTTTTTTGAAGGGGGCATAGGGGGGCCGAAATTGCAACGAAATTCGGAACAAATCGCTGATAGGGAGAAGCTGATCCTAGGAACGATCTTAATGGCTTCTTTGTAATCGGGAGGGGCATGTCGGCGATTGCCTTAATCTTGTTCTCATGGGGACCTAACTTGCTTTGTCCTATTTTGAAACCCAAATATTTGATGGTTTCGTGGGAAAAATGGCATTTGCTGGGGCCAATGGTGAGGCCATTTTCACGCAGTCACTTGAAAAGAGCTAATAGGGCGGGTAAATGGTGACTCCGTTTAATTAGTTCTTGTAGCTGACTCTTCTGACGTGGTGTCAGCTGCGCGTCACTATCCAGGTCAGAGGGTTCCAAAGACTCGCCTGGTAGGGAAGGAGGAGGGTAATCGGCATCAGGTTGGATGCACACTGTCTGGATTACATTAAGGGACTCCGCGGGGCAATCCTCTTCAAGCGCCGATGCTTCGTCCAGTTCTACGAAGGTATCTCCATGGGCGCGTTGGGGGTTCTTTTTTTCTTGGGGTCCAGGGACAGTCTCCGTGTCCTTGTCTGGGGCCTTATCACCTAAGGGTGTTAGTGATTCACACTCCTTTTGTGCCGTCCTAAAGTCCTGGTTAAAGGTTTCCGAGAAATCGGACGGTATCGGGGTTCTGATGGGGACGGGCTCCAGGGCTTCTTTCTTATCTCGGCCTCGAGGAAGGGCGGCCTGTATCACAGGGTCGAAACTTACTTAGGGGCTCTGTCCTATAAGTACGGAACAGAATTGTATGGGTGCTACAATGACTTCAGCCCAGCCATTATAATATTGACACTGCAGGTAACATCTAACGACGGGGAATCGGTTCGCCCGCCCAAGGTGGTCATGTACCACCGCAAATTTTTCGTGGTTAGAGGCCACTGGGAGGAGTTCGTCCGACACGATGAAACACGTACATCCTGTGTCCCTGACGAGAGTCGATACTCGACAGCCGTCCACGCTGCCCTCCTCATATTTCAAAGTTCCCGATGAACTTTTATCAAAACCAAAATTTACCTGGTGGCCTGACGGAGGGGGAGAAGTTTCTGCTTGGGTATGCACCACCGGGGGAGCCGGGGTTGCATTAATCTGGTGAACTTGGTGGGCTGGTCCGCTTTTAAGCCTAGAATTTTGGGGGCAGTTCCAGCTCATGTGGTTTTCTACACCACAGGTGAAGCATATTATTGGTCGCTTCGGGAAGAGAGATGGAGGAGAAATCTTAACGGGAGGTTTGGAGTCCCGTTGTTGGTTTTGGGGAAAGAAGTTTTGGGGTTTTACGGGGCTCGGAAACTTTGTCAGCTTTCCTGGGAAGGAGCGCGAGTCCGTCCTTCTTTCTTCTCGTTGGATTTCTTTTTCTCGTTCTTCTTGTTGTATTTTTCCTTCTCGTTCTTCTCGTTGGATTACTCTTTCCCGTTCCTCTTGTCGGATTACTCTTTCCCTTTCTCTTTCTACCTTTTTTCTTTGAAATTCTGCTTTAATCCGAGCTAATTCAATCTGATGGTGAAGCTCAGCTTGTCTTATCCATGCCTCTCTTTCTCTTTCTTTTTCTTCTCGTTGGATTTCTCTTTCTCGTTCCTCTTGTCGGATTACTCTTTCTTTTTCTTCTCGTTCTTCCTCTTTTCTTTGCTCCTCTTGAATGTACTCAATTAGTTCTTTTCCGGAGAGTCCCAAGGATTCTCCTTGCGCTTTAAAGATTTCAAACTGAGTCATCTTTGCACTTGGGGGCGCACTAGTCACCAACTAAAATTCCTTGCAACAAGAATTATGCCTCTATAGAATTAGCCTACCTAAATATGGGCACTGACCTATTCGGACTTGGTTTCTCGATCTAAATAACCGCTGACTAAAATCACACACAAAAAAACACAAACAAATTATTATAACTGTTCCTTGAGCTACTCCAGCTTCTTAAGTTTAAAAAAAAGGGGATAGCAATCGTTAAAACAAAAGGGAACTACTATATTCTATTATTATAATGAATAACACTATGCTTTACTCGACTGAGACCAGTGTTTGCAAAGATATAGCGTTAGACCTTACACACCTGATACCAAATTTAAATAGTATATATATATATATATATATATATATGTCGTAGAATGACTCCCGACGATACCATATATCACTATTCGTTGAGGGAACTTCCTTAATTATCTTTAGAGTGCGTTAATGTCTGGCGGCCGATATTATATATCTTCGATATGCTTAAGAAGTGGAACTGAGCTCAAGGATAATAATATTGCTATCATTAATAAAATAGAGTTTTATTAATAATAACTATCAACAAACACAAGACGGAAAATATTGACATAAACAGAGAATTGAAAGGGTCGTGGGGGCTCGGCTAATCCGAGGATTTAAAGGATTTAAAAAGGTAAAACAAATATAGAGTTAAAGAGATGGGATGGTTCGATAAACCATTTGAAGCACAGGATAGAATTGACAAAAGGGTTAAGTACTCAAAGGTGACGTTTGGCTTACGTAACTTTTACACTAGTGGTGCAGTGGAAGGTGGCGTGAAGGAGTTTCGGTCCGCTAGCGAGTTCCAGCCGAAGGAGGGGGGGATAAAATATCCTGACGTGGCGTCTTGGGAAGGACAACCGTTTCTCGACGAACGGCTTGAAGAACAATGGCTGTTCTAGGTTGTTCTCTTCTGAACAAAGGGGGGATGAGAACCGTCTCTTGTCTACGGGCTCAAGAACAATGGCTGTTCTAATGTTGTTCTCCTCTGAACAACAAGGGGGAAGGATGAGAACCGTCTCTTGTCTACGGGCTCAAGAACAATGGCTGTTCTAATGCTGTTCTCCTCTGAACAACAAGGGGGAAGGGTGAGAACCGTCTCTTGTCTACGGGCTCAAGAACAATGGCTGTTCTAATGCTGTTCTCCTCTGAACAACAGGGGGGGTGAGAACCGTTTCTTGGCGAAGGGCTCAAAACGAACAATGGCTGTTCTAATGCTGTTTTCCTCTGAACAACAGGGGGGGTGAGAACCGTTTCTTGGCGAAGGGCTCAAAACGAACAATGGCTGTTCTAATGTTGTTCTCCTCTGAACAACAAGGGGGGGGGTGATGAGAACCGTTTCTTGGCGAAGGGCTCAAAACGAACAATGGCTGTTCTAATGCTGTTCTCCTCTGAACAACAGGGGGGGTGATGAGAACCGTTTCTTGGCGAAGGGCTCAAAACGAACAATGGCTGTTCTAATGCTGTTCTCCTCTGAACAACAAGGGGGATGATGAGAACCGTTTCTTGGCGAAGGGCTCAAAACGAACAATGGCTGTTCTAATGCTTTTCTCCTCTGAACAACAGGGGGGGGTGAGAACCGTTTCTTGGCGAAGGGCTCAAAACGAACAATGGCTGTTCTAATGCTGTTCTCCTCTGAACAACAGGGGGGGAAGCCTTGGGGACTTGGCGTCACGAAAGGCTCGAACCTTTGGCACTCAAGGAATATTGTCCTCCTTCTGGGCAAGTGATGGAGAATCTCGAGGTCGAGGTCCCTTGGCGCACAAAGGGAGAGAGGGTCGTGGTGATGTTTCGCGACGAAAATCTGGATCTCCAATCTGATCTTAGTGGTAAAGTTTCCATATAAATAGCCGGGACATCTCCTTGGCGTGGGGGGCAATGGGGTGGGAGCTTCGAGGGAACGCACAGCCGAGCCGGAGAACAATGCCTTATCTGCCCATAAGCCTAACTCAATCTGGCGAGGTCGGCGTATGGGGGCGAACGGGGGGACGATAACCTCCTTGTTTAAACATTGACATCCGGTAGCTGTGATAAGACTCCAAGCTTCGAATCGAAGATGCACGTGGGCAGCATCGTGGTTTTAAATAATATGGGATAGGAGTTAAAATTAACGCAGCTTCAACTCGTTCTATCACAATCATTTATTCTCTATAGTGTCGCTTAGTTTCTTTATGATAATTTGATTTTCAATGTAGCGAGTGTCGTCTTCATGTTTCTTCTTTTTTCCTAGTCGTGACTCATATTTGGTATTTTATATTTTCATAATAAGTTTTTTATTTCAAAATCTGAGTTTTCATCTTAATCGGGTATGGTTTTTCATTTGAGTAATTCTGTCATAGTCGATGTTGTTTACACTTTTCATGTATAAATAACATCTCCGTTCGCTAATAGGCTTGCGGAGATCGGGACTCTAGCATGGCTTATTGCATTACGGTTTTCATTAAATCATATCTAAGATTTATTCGTTCATTCCTGCTGAGATCTCTTCTTCCATATTCCTTGTCCATTCTTCTATAACTTTATTTATGGGTTTTAATCCCACCCTTCTGTGTAGTTCTTCGTTTCTTCCTCTCAATTCTGCGTGTACCTGTAATTAGATACACACGTTTGTTTTGCACTGTTTGTAATCTTCTCTTCTGTGTTTTTTAGACACAGGAGAGTGTGAGTAGGGTGGGGTAAATGAGAGTAGCTCTTACTAGAGCTGTATAACACTTTTTTTTGTTGCTCTCTTGAGGTTACGTAACATATAGATGGTTCTTACTGCAGCATTGTCCTCTGAGACCTGCTTCCTGTATCCAGTTGAAGTAATTTTCAACCCAAGTACTTTGTACTCTGTGGTGTAATGATAGCGTCTATCTCTTACCCTGAAATCTGAGAGTGCAGTCCTTCCGATCGGGAACACTTTAAATTTCTCCTGGTTTGTTTTTATTTTCCATTTGGCCTCGTATTTGTTGTCTTTCTTTTTCATTCGAGCTTGCATAGGTGCATTACGCCAAGGGCACTGTATTAACTGGCTGAAATGTCCGCGAATTGAACCTTGAGGCAAGTGTGGTTACCTGGTGCTGGGACGTCTGCAGTCTACACCGAGTAAAGAGTGAAACTGAAACACGCTCCTTGTGGAAGACCCGACTAAAGAAAGAATCTTGTGGTCCGTCCACCCTTCCAATACTGATGTGCGCCTCTCTCTCCATGACAGAATCACAGAGAATTCTATCTAAGTTTTCATTTATGACAAGCTGTAAGATTTTGAATTGTATCTTTCTTTTCCAAACTTTACCAAACACTTTCAATACATCCCGACATACATGTCCATGTAACTCCCCTTCCTTTTTGCTTGCCATCTCTGTACTTCTTTTTTTTCTAAATCCGAATTTGTACGGATTGTATAGGGAGTTCACTTGCAGGTGGGTGATCAGTCTTTTGTTTAGAACTTTTTCAAAGTTTACTGCCAATTTCCAGTAGCGAAATTAGTCGATAATTCTCCTTTTTCGTTGGTGGCTTCCCCGGCTTGGCTAAAAAGATAAATTTAGCCATCTTGAAAGGATCGGGGAAGTATCCTGTATTCAGATATGCATTGAATATTCTTCCCATTCATTCCATAACATTTGCTGGTGCCTTTTCATAATTTAATTTAGCACCGATTATCCCGGGGCTTTCGGTCGGAATGATCGGAGAACGCCATGTAATTCCTCCGTTGTTATCTCGGCGTCTACATTACGCAGTCTGTCCACCTGGTGGTGCCGGTGCGTCATATGTATTTGAGTGTTTAGCTCGTCTATAATTTCATGTTTGAACTTTTTGTAGTAGTCTCTATTTTCTTCCTCATCTATGTTGAATATATTTTTCCAATATTCACCAAATATTTGTTCTAGTTTTGCTTCCATATTCTGCTTTAATTTCCAGCTTCATCGTTCTGTGAGATGTTCCCTTAAGTTTTCTGATTTTCTTCCAAAATTCTTTGAAGCATTCTGATCGAGTACTTCGATCGCCTCGTGCCATCTTCTCAATTGCTGTTCCAGGATTAACTGATTTAATTCTTCCTTAAATTTTTTGCTTCTTTGTATTGAGTGAATTGACGCTCTTCTAATCGTTATTTCATATAGTAATTTCGGTTTACGGTACAATTCTTTCGTGTAATCGGACCACCTATAAGATGAGGTGGTATTATACTTGAATTTAGGGATACAAACTCTATCTGCTTGTATAAACTGGCTGTTAAGGTCGTCGAGTGCCACGCCAATTTCCACAAGAATTGCTTGAGTAGCTGGGAAGGAAGGAACTTTTTAATGTTAGCAGGATGCCTATATCGTCACTAGATGGTAAATGGACGGTTCTATGCAGTAGTTAAGCGGTACTTGACGATTGGCCAGACAGATGTATGGTTTTGGGGTACATCTTTCTCTGACGTAGGAGGTAAAGTTGGGGGTCTATTCGCTGGATGATATTCCTGTCCAGCAGTGTTCTAGGCATCTCGCTGGCCAAATAGGCCAGTGAGAGACTGAATTTGTACAAATTCTCTCCTTGGCGGTTGGTATCCGGTCGTTATCACCATTTTTCCTAGGTCGAGTTCGACCTCTATTGCAAGATAGGACTATTCCAAGTTCTTATTTGTTTGTATTTAATCCTTATATTTATCGCAATAGCTGCACCACTGCTGTGAGTAATTCGTGATTAAAACCTCCTAATTCCAAATTTTATTTGTTCGCTACGCGTGTTAACTCCGTCCTCCGATATTAAGATGACTTCTGCATCAATTTCTCTGAATACGTTTGCAATAGCCTGAGAGCAGTTCTTTGCATTCTTTACATGATGGGTGTCACTTAACGGTCTCTCCTTTTTGTCTTCTTTGTCTTTGTCTGATTACTATTCCTTTTGGGGCTCAATCTTTCTCGTTCTTCGGGGTGGGGCTAGGAGTCTTCGATTTGCTCTTCTTAGCCCTTGTGCGAGTGCAAGGTCCTTCCTCGCACTCAGAGCTCGTAGAGTCTTCATTAATTTCTTGTTTCTGATTCCTCTTAATCATGAGAGGAGGCGGGTTCATTGCTGAGTGACATTTCCGTCGTCGATCTCTGGTCTTGGATGCCGGTCAATGCTTCCTTAGACGTTTGGGAGCATTCAGTGTTTTCTGGCATTTTGACCCACGGTAATCCGTTTGCTTTTAGAAGATCATTTAGGACCATATTGTAACAGCCAAATCTTGCGGCATTTTCCACGTTTGGGTGGATCATCCGTGCGTTTGCATGGGAATCCGCGCGTTAAGGCCGCTCGTAATTAATGCTGGAGATGCCATCGGTTGTTGCGCCTCCTCGCCTTTGCTTGCGGTGCTTGCGTAGCTTGTTTGTTTCACTGTCCGACTTTCCTCTTCTTTCGTCTTTATGATGGATTTCCTCTATGGGCAGCTAAATACCATAGTTTGGTGCTCTCCTTTACAGTTTAGGTGGACTCTGGTAAATTTGGTATTTGTGCCCTTCAGATGCAAATTCGCTGCACCCGAGTTTTTCTTTTTCGGGCAATTCGTCGAGGTGTGATCTTGCATTTTATATCATACAAAGCAGATTTGTATGATATGGAATATATTTTCGCCAGGGATTTGCATGCTGATGACAAGAATGCCTTATCTTGTCGCCTTGCGTGCCATCTCCCTTGCATTGAAGGCGATGTTAAATACATGGGTGTGTTCGAAGAATTCGATCAATTCCTTGACCGATGCCCAGTTGTGCTGCCTTTCAATCTCTGCGTTGATTTCTTTGGACGTGTGCTCTCCAACCCAGCTTTCTACCTTCCGGCAGATAACGCTTCAGTT
Source organism: Ceratothoa steindachneri (assembly GCA_963969495.1). Lineage (NCBI taxonomy): Eukaryota > Metazoa > Arthropoda > Malacostraca > Isopoda > Cymothoidae > Ceratothoa > Ceratothoa steindachneri. The sequence continues at coordinate 6,625,995 of OZ018320.1, read as the reverse complement.
AGCAACCACTTGCGGAGGGGGGGGGTTGCTTCGAGTCTAATGTTGTTCAGTAGATTCGCCTCTTCTTCGAATAGGAGATTGTTTACGTCCTTTGTTCGGCCCATATGGCTAGGAAGCCATTTTACACCTCGATTAGCTTGACGAGTGCAATTCTTAATTCTTCGCACAGGCGGCTCTTCTGCGGCGGTTTGTGATTCGGGATGGTCCTTTAGTGAGGGTATTCATGTTCCGACTAGGTCGTTAGTCTTTTCCTAGTACTTGCTTTATCATTATTTTCTCCTTGTACTGAAAAAAATGAGTAATTATATGTATTATAATGTGTGTGAAGAGAGATTAAGGCTTTATCTGCGTTAGATTGAAGTTGTTATGAGCCTCCACTCGAGTACTGCCGGATGAAGGGTGATGAAGGAAGTGTGGATGCGGTTGGGCTCCTCTAGACGGGGTGAATTATGGTGAACTTTATGAAGAGTAGTGGCCGAATCAACCGTCACTACCTTAGCTCCGTAAGGGGTGCGGTGATTTGCCTTCCTGGCCGCCGTGCTGACGGAAATCAGCGCCCCGTCTGGCCCCAGCTTAGCCTCTTCTCCTTCTTTCAGACAGCCTGTGTTTCTCCTCTAATTCGTCACTTTCCCTACAACCTCTCCCACAAATTTCTACGGTCGGGCTCTATTTTCACAGGGTAGATGCTGGGCTTCTTCTCAGCCAACTATCTCAGATCGGGGCAGAGGGAGGAGGGGACAATGTTCCCTAACCCCTGAGCTCCGGTTTGGCATGGTGGGTTTTTAACAACCTGCTTCATCCCCATCCATACCTTCCTCACATCCCCTTTCCTTCTCACTTTACTATCTATCCTTTTACGCCGTGCCTAAGGGCTGCCAGGTCACGAGAAGGGAGGGGTGGCCTAAAATGGCGGGAGCTGGCTCTGCCAGCTCCGTACTAACCCCTCTCAGAGCGGGCCACTGCGAGGGGTGATTAGCGTTTGCATCCCGTGAAAAAATAGGGTCAGCATGCCCAATGATGAGTTTAAAAACAATAAAATTATCTCCCTTTACTTTCCCCTCTACCACTGTAGGAGCCGCCCTTGGGCAGCTCCACTGAAAATATTGAGGTCCCTTTCCCCTCCCTGTGCTCTCACAGGGAACCCTCCTAAAATCTTCAACAGGAGAGGAGACTTACTCCTCTCCATTGCCTACGGGTACAGGGGGCTCCCCCCTTACCCACTTCTTTGGAAGGAGTGAAATTACCAGCGGCAGCCTCCCTTTACTTTACTAGGGAACTGCCAAGAAAGCTATCAGACAGCCCATAACCGCTCCCCGTTAAAGCAGCTCGGTAGGGAAAACCACCTTCGGGGGGGAGAGTAAAGACAGGGCCCATCGGCCCCTTTCCTCGAAAGATCTGCTGGCTCGGATATTGAACATAGCGGGGGTCAAGGGACGTGCCTCCCTCCACTAACCCGACTAGAGACACCGTTGGCAATGAGACCTGTGATGTTCTGGGGGGGGGGGAACATGAAACCTACCTCCGTGATAGACATGGTCCTTGACGTAACCAGGCCTCAGATGGTAGGACCTTCCATGGTGGAGAATCCGAGCTCGGCGCAAAGCACCCGAACCCGAGTCCGTCCCTGTCCAAGACAGTACAAGAAGGGGAGGGATCTCCTCATCCGGCCCCTGCTACCGCCGAGATCTTCTCCATCTCGGGGAAGGACTTTGCTGAGGCCGGTCCATCTGGCCTGGGGGCCTGGGGGCTCCTGTCGGCAGGGGAGAAGCGGGTTCATTCCACGCCATCCTCTCCAAAAGATAAAAAAAACAGGAAAAAGACGAAAAAGACTCGGGGCTACTTTCCATCCGCGGGGACTGCGCGGACGGATAGGTCTGTAGCCACTTCGGTAAGCGACCAAGCCAAGATCGTCACGTCCTTGGGCAAAGTCCCTGACAAAGACCAAAAGTACAAGTGCGCAGAGCGGAGCCTCGATTAGTCAGGGCCCTTCATTCAGAGACTGCTCGACGTTTTCGAGCCCGCTGGCTTCAAACGCTTCCTCCTTATTCGCTCCACTGATGGCAGCATGTTGGCTAAGGGCAACATCATCCATCAGAGGAGAGTTTTAGATAGTGTGATTGGTAAAGAACCGAAAGTGACTCGTTTGTCGGACGGGAGCCTTCTGCCGAATGAGTCGGATCCCTCCGAGGCGGCCAAGATTAGTGCTCTTGGGACACTTGATGGCACCCACATGAGTGTGACGCCGCACTCTACGGTAAACTTCGTGAAAGGAGTAGTTTATGCGAGGGAACTCGTGGGCTACTCCATAGATGACATCACCCTAGAGCTCCATCGACGGTGCGTGCTGGTTGGTACCGCTACCGCGTGAAGGCATTAGTGCCACTGCCGCGGAGATGCTATTACTGTCACCGCTTCGGCCATTTTAATCGTTCGTGTAGACTGTAGACGTGCAAAGTCGGAGTTACCAGAACTCTATGCGAATTGCAACAAGGCCGCGTGTGGCTAAATGTGTCAATTGCGGAGAGCCGCACCCCGCTTTTTGAATCAATGTGGTGTATATCTACTTCCCCCAGCGTGACGGTTTCCCTTAACGCAAAAAGGCCACGCGCCTCAACCGAGTCGTTAGACTCACAGGAAGCAACACCCGCTAAATCTTGTCGCCAGGCCATCTCCGAGGTTCCTAAAGCTTCCCTTCGAAAGGAGGACAGCACTAAAGAAGCCACGGCTCCTTCGCCTACACCCAGTGGTAAGCTGAGTGGCTCGGGGACTGTGGGTCCTGCAGAGGAGGGACCACCGCTTCCGAAGCCCCTGCCCCCGCTCGCCTAAGGTTTTGAGGCGGAGAGAGGAAAAAACTCGCATGGTGAGCCAAACCTCCCTCGATAAGTCCTCGTTATTTCAAGAACAACTCTCTAAACATTTTTTCGAAACGGTTTTGTTTCACAACAGAGTGCCAAATTTCCCCCCAATTGTTCCCTTTTCCAGTTTAATTGACTTTATATATCTATTTAATTTTTAATCATCAATATGACAAATATTCGCATTAAAACTTGACTATTTTTTATTTTATCCTATAATTAATTTTCAAACTTAACATCTATGGAAAATATTAATAATTGGCCGCACAGGCAAAGCCTAGCGGCAGATATCCAAAAATATTACAGGATTTATTAAACCTAAATAATTGTCATATTTAACTTACCATTATCCGAAATATGTGACATGACTAAGTAGGCCAATTGTAGGAGAAAAAAACGCTCAAAATTTGAAGAATCGGCGTAAAATAAATAACAGCGCATTTCGTTATACATCAATAGTTACAATACTAGAGATACATATCCACATATGCACAAGATTCGAAGCCTGCTCCCTTGGAATGGTAGCTCGAAACAAATGCTCATTAACCATTTATAATCAGTTTACCATCTCCCACCTACCCTAAAATATATGCCTTGCATTTCCTTGTACTGGATTTACTAGTTTTCAGATTTGCTTTCACTTGATTTTGAAGGTGAATCTTCGTTCGTTCAGGAATTTCCCACCGCCGAGTTGGGTATAATTCGAGGTCTCCACACCATCAGAACAAACAAGTTATCCACTTAATAGAAGGTCCTTGTGACATCACACCTGCAATGCGCCTAAACAACTTTCATAATGAAGGAGAAGAGTTGTTTTTATCAAGGAAAACGGAATCAAGAAAAGGAGATTATACAGGTTCAAGTATTAAATTATCGGCAATCTCATGACTCCTACGTACTAAGGAAACCGGAATCTGACGACCCCATTCATAGCAATTCACTGACCACAGAATGGAAGAGTGAAGGAGATACTTGGAAGTCTCGAGGATCATCACCCTAGCTACCCGCAAGGGTGTGAATGGTGTACCACGGCGAATAACCCTGCTACGACGGAAACCTGGAGGAGCGGTACAATCACCCACCCCCGACCCCAGTGCTCTCTCATGGGTCGTCTTTTGCACCTCCTTTAAAGCTCCTATTGTTTCCACGCCTGTATAGCCCCAACAAAGAACGAAAGAGGGCGTTAAAATTTCTTTTAAAAGTCTTTAATAACCTTACCATTCTCCTGCAAAAATGTGGTTGGTGCGCATCAAAGCACCAAACTGTATCCTCCTCATATGATCGTTTTAAGCCTTAAATTCTATGGGGCGATATGTGCAATAGTATCTCATCAACTCCCCTGCAAGCTGACATTTGTAGTATTGCGTGCCCTCCAGGCCCCAGGTCGATCTGCGGCTATATATCCCTAAGATACTCTCGTTAGTTTTCCTCCCGTATTTTTTTAAGTAACTAGTAATAATAATCATTTCAAGGAAATCTCATTAAAAAAAAATCACTTCATCCACACCTACACTCCTCACTTGATCCCCTGCCAGTCCCCAAGTACTCCACATTAACAAACTATCTTGTCCGTGGTCTTCCACAACCCTTCCACACAACCAGATCCAATCCCATATATAATCTTCTGTTTATTTTCCGCCATTCTTCACTCACACCTTTATCTCCTCAAAACATCCTCAGCTACAACTTCATTCGTATCTTTTTTCTTCCCACACACATTCGTCCCTTGCTCTATATATCTTCCTCACACCCAAAATCTGTCTAAAACTGTTCACTTTCACTGCTCGTAATCTTGACCTTTTCTAATTCTTCCACACCATGCTCTCATTCCAATGCAGTTAACTTTGACACGAACATACTACTACATAACCATTTTGCATATTCCACACATGAATCCTGCACACTAATGTTCAAATTATCCATGAAACTTCCCCTCCTTTTCATAACCAGTATACCGCGTTATAACATTACACTGCATTATACCGCATTATACTGCAATGTACCATTCTACCAAATTTTACCGCATTCTACCACATTTTACCGCAGTCTACCACATTTCACCGCATTCTACCACATTATACCGTGTTATACAATTATACCGTATTATACCATTATACCTCATTAGTTTCACTATCATTCACGACAAGTTATCTATCCTACAACCTCTCCTTTTTTAGCTTCCATTCTACCTTTGTAAGGTGCATACATCACAACCTCACAGTTTTACCCTTGGAAATATCAACTTCAACCGCATACTTTTCAATCATACCCATTTAAACACATGAAACTTTGCTCTTGTAAACGTTGCTCAACAAACATACTAATATTACACTTCACACGGACACATTGCATTTATACACTAATTTCACCCCCATCGGGGTACCCTGTGTAGATCGGTGAATCTGTTAGCTGGAGGAGTGGCACGTACCCCCGGCTCGAGTGCCAGTAGTTAGGGACCCTCCGGCACGACCTCACGGACCCCGCAATTGTGCACCCTCCCTGTTCCGCTGTTTGTAAGACCTGCGGCTTTCTACCTTCCACTATCTTAAATCTTGTCAACATTCGCCACTTTCAGTCAATCCCGGGACGGATTTGAACTGTGAGAGCTTGCTCCATCTTGCTGGAACTAGACTTTCTCATAAGCGACGGATAGAGGGCCTGTAGCTTCCTCTTTAAGGTTTTGATGACCTCGACATACCCTTCTTTGGTGACTGTCACACTGTCGCGCCAGATTCCTCGAAGAAGAATGGTCCAGTGAGGCCTCTGGCTGAGATTGCAGCCCATACTGTTCTTAGTGGCTACTTCATTGGGTTAGAGGGTCCACCAGAAGACATTTGTTTTTTAGTTCACCTTTCCTTCAAGATAGAAGTGAGCTTCATCTGAGGTCCAAAGTAGGTTAAGGAAATCGATGGTCTCCTGGATTTTCTCCAGGAACTTAGCTGACATAGTCTTTCTCTGATGTTTGTAAGGGTCTGCTTCGTCTTTTTTATGTATGGGTAAGCCCTTTATATCGTTTAAAAGTACTCTCCTGCAAGTCTCACGAGATGTAACGACATACTAACTTCGCTTGCGCATAAAGCGTCTCGGACTCCGATGAACTGACTCACTCTCTCACGCTCTCGACCAGCTCGGCTGTACACTTCCGGGGACTTCCTGAGTGGCTTGGACGGTTTTCATTGGCTACGTTGTTCTACACAGTCCCATACATCTCAAAGTGATCCACTCATTTCTAAATTCTGCTTTTGGAAGGGGGCCTTCTCACATTCGATCTGATGCATGAAAGTCTCCTGCATTTAATTGAATTAATCTGTCTTGTAGTAATGATTGACGCAGTATATTATTTACTCAATTTCCTATTGAATGAAGTCTCGTTGTGTTCACAGGCGTTGCTTCTGTCATGTCCTTCAAAATAAGGGTGATCAGGGAATAAATGAGGAAATATCACAAAAAGTGCGCGCGATGCGCGTTTTTTGGTGGTCACCTTGCACTTATTCCGTTTGGTTTCAGTCCCCTTCTCGCATTCAGTGTCAAACGTTTCAGTCACTATTACCAAAATGACTTTCATACTCAACCATTAACACCAACTCGTCAACATAGCACACATCATTCATCACTTCTGCCAAACTTCTTACTCCTACTTCCTGCATCACTCCATCTAGGGAGATTTAAAACAGTCATACTCACTAATACCGCACTCATTTGCGTTGTAATTATTAGAAAGGGAAGATCTATCTAGAATAACTCGAAAGTGTGGAGGGGGGGAAATCGAGCATCACTGAAGGAACTTCCGACGATGATCCACATGATGTTACGTAGTGTAATAATGAGAGACATGGTCATTTAAAAGAAACGTCCCATATAGTTTTACCTAATTACATTTTATTCTAAATTTTCAGTGACTTATAAGTTATTCGTATCTTGTAGAAGTTGGAGAGACGAAAAGAGCAGCCGACGAAATATGATCGATTTGAACATATTGGGTTGAGGAATAAGTTCTTGCGGTTTTATCAAATTAATTCATTACCATTAACAATTTTAGAAAAATCTCATTTCTAATTGATAACAATATGCAATTTAATCAATAATGTATTCTCCGTTGTTATTTACCACTTCTTCCCAACGTTCAACTAGTTTTTCGATGACTCTGCAATAAAAATCTCTGGATTTTGACTCGAAGAATTCATCTAACCAGGTTCTTAATTCCACATCAGTATTAAACGAAACGTCGCGCAAATTGTTGGAGAGCGATTGGAACAGATGGAAATCCGATGGAGCCAAGTCTGGTGAATATCAAGGATGCGGCAAGATTTCCCAATTAAAAGTTTGGATGGTGTCTTTTGTCATATTGGCAATGTGAGGACGAGTATTGTCGTGTTGCAGAAGGACTCCATAACGTCGATGAGGTCGCTTTTCACGAATAGCTTCGGCGAGTCGATACATTTGTTGGACGTAGAGTTCTGCATTGACATCTCGTTGTTCGCAAGGAGCTCATAAAGAATGATTTCTTCACAATCCCACAACACACACAGCATCGTCTTTCGTGGATGAAGTCCTTGCTTTAATCGCGGAAGTGGTTTTTTATTTGGGCTAAGCCATTGTTTTCGATTGTTCATGTTGACATAAACACAGCACTTTTCGTCGCCAGTGATGATGCGGTGAAGAAATCTGTCTTTATATCCACGAGTAGCCTTGTGACGGCAAGCAAACCTGCAGCAATCGTGGAGGGTTGAAGTTTGTTGCTTTCGCTCAAAGCGTGCGGAACCCATCACTAGTTTTCTGATCACAAGCCAATTGTACAGCGAATTCTCTAGTCGATTGACGAGGATTTTTATGAAGAAAGTCGTTCAATCGATCTTCATCCAACTTAATGGGGTGACCAGAACCTTCTTCGCCATTAAGATTGAGATGACCGTTTTTGAAACGTGAAACCACCATTGAGTTGTCCTTTCTGATAAAGCATTTTCTCCTTACACAACACAAATGTCGGGACGAGCTTTGGCTGCGTTTGCATTGTTCCCGTCTAGATTGAAAATGAATAACAATAAATGTCGAAAATGCGCCTTTCTTTCAATTTGACATTCAATTTTGAGGATAGAGAACAAAAATTAAATTAACACAACTTTTAAAAAAACCGCAATGACTTATTACTCAACTTCAAGACGTAGCCTATGCAAAAGCATAATAGTCTACGCTGTTAAGAGAAGTAGCCTAACATTTGCAAATTTTGCTCTCATTATTTATTATTGTTTCTCAATATGTGCACAAATCACGTCAACAAACCTAAATCAATACAACATTAAAAAAAAACGCAAGAACTTATTCCTCAACCTAATACATAGCCTTTTTGAGCTACGGAATTGCACCGTTTGATCTCAGCGACGTCTGAGTCAGTAAGTCGATTCTCGTCAGCGTTTACACATTATTTTCCTTCAAACGTCTTATCTTCTTGCGTATTATAATCTTTTTACGCCACTTTACGGATAGATGCAGGTAAGGAGCTTTAGGCGAAATGTTAATTGCTTGTTGCAATGTTGTTTATCTACTTTAGTCTCATCTAACGCGAGACAAAATTTGTATAATTTTATCAAATATTATTTGATCGTGTTTGCCTATTTTTATATTTGATGAAACTACGAGATTTCTCCGAAACTATCACTTTACACTCAACTCATTAGGTCGAAGTGGGATTGTTTGCATCTCTGAAACTGAAGAGAAAATGCACTTTCCTCCTCTGTCATCACAAACACTACCAGACCTATTTTCAAAAAAATAGATTAGAATCATAAACATGCGCATCAAATATACAATCATGCCTCTTTAACGTTCCCTCTTCCTTTTGTAGGGCTGACCTTTCAATACCCTCCGACTAGCTTCGGAAAAGGGAGGGGTAGCCGAATTTACTTTGTTGCGGCCCTCCCTTCAGTGGTTAGGCTTCGAAAAAAAAGAAGAATAGCGTCACCACTACCATCCTAAGTTTCGACTCCCCTTAGTCTATTACATTTTCAAGGGCTTCGTTTTTCTCAAATCATTCATGTGAGAGAAGGGTGAAGGCCTTCTTTTTGGCCCAAAGAGGGTTTGAGTCTTTTATGCTGCCAGTTGTACCCGGGTGCAGAAGGGATAGAACACACTTAAGGATTCTTGATTTTGCAATGTAAGCTACCGTGCTCATAGGCCTGAGTAGGCCAGGAGGACTATCTATATTTCCCATAATTTTTATCGCAGGTCACCTAGTATGGACCACAAGGTCTTTTGTAACCTGTTTATCTATGTAACTCTATGTAAGCTTACAGCCGTGGGAGGTACCTAGTAGCATAGAGCGCGAGATAACTCCCTCCTGGGCGCTTGATACAAAATTCGAATCGAGTTTAAAGGGCTTTGACCTCTAACGAGTAACTCCCCCGTAAGAGGCGCGGCGATTTGCCTTCCTGGCCGCCGTGCTAACGGGAATCAGCGCCCCGTCCTGCCCTAGCTTAGCCTCTTCTCATTCCTTCAGTCAACCTGTGTTTCACCCCTACAACCTCTCCCACGAATTTCTCTGGTCGGCCTCTATTTTAACAGGGTAGATGCTAACCTTCTTCTCTGCCAACTATCCCGGATCGGGCAGAGGGGGGAAGGGACAATGTTCCCTAACCCCAAAGCTCCAGTTTGCTTCATCCCAACCCATACCTTCCTCACATTCACTTTCCTTCTCACTTCACAATCTATCTTTTTACGCCGTGCCCAAGGTGGAGCCGCCATGCCAAAGGGCTGCCAGGTCACGAGGCGGGAGGGGTGGCCTAAAATGGCGGCACCTGGCTCTGCCAGCCCCTTACGCACAGCGAGGATCCCTCCCCACTGTGCTTTCACAGGTGAACCTCCAAAACACCTTGACCGGAGAGGAGGCTTACTCCTTCCTTTGCCTACGGGTGTAGGGGGCTTACCCTTACCCCCTTGTTTGGAGTCACCCTTATGTGGGTCCATCTTACCAGTGGCAGCCCCACCTTTACTTTCCTAGGGGACTGCGAAGAAAGCCAGCAGGCAGACGAAAACCAGCCGCTCCCGTTGAAGCGGGTCGGTAAGGCAAAGCCCCTTAGGAAGGAAAGGGAAGACAAGGCCCATCGGCCGCTTCTCTCAAGAGACCTGTCGCTCGAATACTGACCTTAGCGGGGGTCAAGCTGTCTCGTAACAACACTGCCAATGGGACCTATGATGTCCTGTGGGTAGGTGTGTGGGGTGGGGGTAAATGGAGATAGAAATGGTCTTTGAGGCAACACAGCCTCATACAGTAGGGCCTTCTATGGGGTTTGAATCCGGGCTTGGCGCAAAGCACCGAATCAGAATCCGCCTTTATGCAAGGTCCTTCTCAAACGGCTCGGGTCTCCAAGGCAGTACAAGTAGGGGATAAATCTCCTCCTCCGGCTGGTGCCCATACGACCGCTAGGACCTACTCGACCTCGGAGAAGGACCTTGCTGAGGCCAGTCCTTGTGGCCTGGCAGCTCCTGCCGACGGGGGGGGGGAGAAGCGGGTTCATTCTCGGTCTTCCTCTCCTTAAAAGAAAAAAAACAAGAAAAAGAGTAAAAAGACTGGGGTATCCATCCGCGGGAGCTACGGGCACGGATGGGTCTGCTGCCAATTCGGTAAGTGACCAAGCCAAGATCGGCATGTCCGGCCCCTCTGCCCCCCCCCTTCCCGGATGCGGAGTCTCTGACTAAGACCAAAGGTGTTAGTGCGCAAAGCGGAGCCTCGATTAGATCGGAGACCCTTATTCCGGAACAACCCAGCGTTTTCGAGCCCGCTGGCTTCAATCGTTCCATTGTTATTCGCTCCACTGATGGCAGCATGTTGGCTAAGGGCAACATGATCCATCAGAGGAGAGCTTTAGCTAGTGTGATTGGTAGAGAGCCGAAGGTGACCTATTCCTCGGACGGGAGCCTTTTGGCCAATGTGTCGAATCCCTCCGGGGTGGCCATGATTAGTGACCTTGGGACACTTCATAGCACGCCTGTGAGTGTGACGCAGGACTCTACCATGAACTTCGTGAGAGGAGTAGTTTATGCGAGAGAACTTGTGGACTAATCTATAGATGACACCACCTTAGAGCTGGTCAAGTTCGAATGTGTGATAAGAAAACAGGGAGTAGCCTCGAGACCAACCCCTAAACTATTCGTTACGTTCGACTGTGACAAGCTCCCTGAGTCGGTGCTTGCCGGTTGGTATCCCTACTTCGTGAAGGCATTCGTGCAACTGCCACGAAGGTGTTATTTATGTTACCGCTTCGGCCATATTAATCGCTCCTGTCGACGTGCAAAGTCGGGGTTATGCTTCTGCGGGTTCTACCGAACGCGGACGGTCCCCTGGTAAAGCTGGTGGCACAAAGGGTTCACATCCAGCCCTGGCTAAAACTAGGGCCCTTCTCCTCCTCTTTTTTCTGGAGAGGGTCGTGAGGCCATCTTCCGGGGTTCCTATGCTTACCCCCGAAATGAGGACAGCACTAAAGGAGCTTAAGCTCCTACGCCCACACCCAGGGGTGGGCTGGTTTAGCTCAGGGACGGTGGATCCTCGAAAAGAGAGCCTACCCCCTTAGAAGGTTTTGAGGCGGAGGGAGGAAAAGACTCGCATGGTGAGCCCAACCCTCCTCGATAAGTACTCGAAGGCGACAGCGCCTTCAGCGAATTGTCCGGCCAATAGCGCCAGGAGTTCTGCCTCCGGGAAGCGTACGGCCATTCCCGTGAGGGTTATTCTCTTCGAAGAGGGCCCCTGCGTCTTCCTTGAGCTAGGCCTGGAGGGCATATTCCTTTAATGGAATTGCGGCGGACTCGAGGCCAACTGGGAGGAGTTGCGGAAGCTCGTCTCCTCCCGTTCCCAGTTAGCTATCGTTCTGCAAGAGACCATAATGGGCGCATGCCCCCTGCCCACCCTACTGGGTTATAGGGTTTTTGCAACCCCACCACCACGGGATGGGGGCCGGGCGGGAGGATGTGTGATTTAGACCCAACACGATATTTCCGTTCTTCTCTTCACTGTAGATACCTCCATATAGGAAGTGGCTGTACAGTTGGACCTGGATAGGAGGTATACTGTTATTTCCGTGTAAATTCCACCGTCAGCCGACTTCGACGCGGGCCACTTGAGACGCGCCGTGGCACGGTTGTCAAGACCCTTTCTCTTCCTCAGAGATCTAAACGTTATACACTCCCTCTGAGGATACTATTCAATTAATCCCAGGGGTCAATTCCTCTGCCACCTGATCGACGAGCTTGAGATGAGTGTCCTAAATATGGATGAGTTTACGCATCACTACCCGAGAAACGCTTCATTTTCCTGCCTAGATCTATCTTTGTGCTCTCCTGATGCACAGCATTATTTTAATTAGGGGGTGGTCGATGACCTCCATGGTAGTGATCACTTTCTATTCAAATATGAGTTTCTGGGGCGCTGCCGCCCGATAGCCCGCCCTGGTGGTGCTTGGCGAGGGTGCGGTGGTCTGCATCTGAAGAAATGACTGAATTCTCTATCTCAGTAGAGGAGTTTAGGTCGGTAAATGAGGCCATTAAGTTCTTCACCGCCAACCTCATCGCCGCGGGCCTAACTACTATTCCTAGAATGTCTCTCCGTTTTTTCAGGCAGACCACTCTCGTGGTTGTCAGCAGAGTGTGAGAGGGACCTCAAACAGAAGAGTTATGTATAAATGCGCTATAAGCGCCGCCCGAACGAGTTGACTGCCGGGGAATTTCGTCGGGTTAGGGCTAGGTTTCGGTATACTTCGAAGCACGCCTGCCGCTCTTCTTCGTGGGCATACGTGTCTTCACTTAACGGAAAGACCCCTCTAGCAGAGGTGTGGAAGCGAGTCAAAAGGATTTGTGGCAAGTTCTCACAGGAACTCCTTTCCGTTCTCCAGGAGAATGGGACCGCAATCTCGGACCATGCGTCCGTGGCGGAATCCTTCGCGACCGCTTTCTCCGCATTCTCTAGCCGGGATGCTGCTCTGCCAGCATTGAATGCGCGTCGTGATGGCGCGGAAGGCCGCCCGCTGGACTTTACCTACATAGGCGGAGAAGCCTTCAACGACAGGTTTACTCTGAGTGAGTTCCATTCCGTAGACACCGCCCCTGGTCCTGACGATGTCCCGTACGCGATGCTTCGACACCTGGGTGAGCGGTGTATGGCCTTTCTGTTAGATTTGTTCAACAGTATCTGGGTATAGGGTCTTCGCCACGATTCCTGGCGAATCACTACTGTGCAAGCCTTTCGCAAACTAGGGAGAGATCACTCTACCCCGGCCAGTTTCAGCCTAATCTTTCTAACCTCTTGCGTGTGCAAGTTGATAGAGATATTGGTCAATGTTAGATTAGCCTTTTTTTGGAAAGAAGAGGCCATCTGTCTTCTGCACAGTGCGGCTTCCGCAAGTTCCACTACACGTCAGATGCTTGGCTCCGTCTGGAAAATGCCGTCTGCGAGGCCTTCCTTCGTAGACAGCACTACGCCACGGTTTTTTCTAACTGGAGTAGGCCTATGATACAGCATGGCGATACGGTATCATGGAGACTCTCCACACGATAGGGGCGAGGAGACGCCTCCCAATGTTTATATCTGAATTTTTGCAAGATCGTCGATTCCGCGTATGGTTGGGGGGGTCGCTCTGGTCCAATGGAGCAGGAAGAGGATGTGTCGCAAGGAAGGGTCCTCAATGTCACACTCTTTGCTCTGAGCATCAACCGCATCACCTCTGTGTTGCCGGAAGATGTTATCGCTACGCTCTACGTGAAAGACCTTTCGGTCTCTTTTGGTGCGGCCTAGATGCCAATCTGGAGCGCCGACTCAAATAGCCATTGAACTGCGTCTCTCAGTATACTCAAGCGCACAGATTTCGGTTTGCTTTGGCCAAGACTAAGGTGGTGCACTTCTGCCACAATCCACGGCTCAACCCTGACCCAGACTTTTTTCTCAATGGGATACACCTAAAAGTAGATGAATCGCACCGTTTTCTCGATATTGTATTTGACCCACGCCTCACCTGGGAAGCTCGTATTCGCAGCCTTAGGGTCTCTTGTACCCGCGACATGGATATTCTTCGTTCCGTGATGTTCAGCGCCTGGGGCGCTGATAGGGCTACTGCCTTACTTTTTTATCGATCCTTTGTTCGTTCGAAGCTCGACTACGGATCTGTTTTATGCATCCGCAGCTGAGCGTGTATTGCGGGAGGTGGAATCGATCCACCACACCGGCCTTCGCCTGGCGACCGTTGACTTCAGCACTTCTCCCTTTAAGAGCCTACTTGTCGATTCTGGAAGGATACCACTCGCTCTACGCCATGTACAGTGCATTAATCGCCTGTACGCGCGAGCCCGGCGTCTCCCTCAGTCGTCAACAGCTCTCACTGCATCCGCAGCTGATTTCGACGGTGCCTATGCCACCGAGGGATGCCAGTTATACCCTAAGCCCTTCAGGTTTAGGGCTAGGAAACTTCTTCGAGAGCTAAATATATCTCTTGGGCCGGTGGCGCCCCTGGTTTTGCCCAGGACGCCACCCTGGAGGGTACCACATTTGGCTATTGGTCGCCACGCCTCTGCTCCCAAAGCTTCTACAGCGCCGGGAGTATTGCGTTCGACCTTTTTGGAGCGCTCCTCGTGTCACGCTGGAATGTGTGCCAGTGTGTACGGATGGCTCCAATTCCCAAGAGGGAATCGGCTTCCACGTCGTATCCCCTCTGTTTGAAGTCAGCGGGGCTCTGCTAGGCGCTGCTTCTGTCTTCACGGCCGAGCTGGTGGCAATACACCACTAGGTACAGGAGATTACGCGACGTGCCCTGTTCGGAGACCGGATTGTGATTTATAGTGACTCACACAACACCCTGTGTGCTCTCGGGGCATTGGAATCCTTGCATCCCCTGGTTCGCGATATCCGTGACGCCACGGATTTGGCGAGCCGGGCGGATATCGATATTATCCTTTGTTGGGTTCCTGGACAAGTAGGAATTGCAGGGAATAACCGCGCCAATGAGGGCGCCAAAGAGTCCAAGAGGCTTGGAAGACCGGACCTGCGTCTTGCACTTCCTCATACAGACTACATGGCAGTAATACTGGCAGCTCTCCGGGCTGCTTGGCAAAGAAAATAGGAGACGGTCAAATGGAAGTTAAAGTTGCGTGCCATTGCGTTGCGACTGTTCCAATGGACCTACCCCTTAATTTCGCGAAGGCTTCAGGTTGCTTTCTGACGTCTCCTAATTTGACACACTCGCGGGACGCACCGCTTTTTGATCGAGCGCTCGCCTGCGCCCTACTGTGAAGACCCCGTTGCCCTCCACACTTTTCGGCATATTCTTGTTGAATATCCCAGTCTAGGCAATCTTCGCACACGTTACCTGTTTCGTTACCGGAACGAGCGACGTTGCGACCGCTTATCCCTTGTACTCGGGACAAGTTCATGCACATCGACTTTTGGACTTTTTGTAGAAGGCCAGCCTTCTCCCCTTTATTTAACTAAATTTTTATTTTTTTTGTTTTTCTTGTAGGTCGTATGTTCCTGCGCTGTAGCTTGCTTCTTGCTTGTTGCCTTTTCTTTTTATTTTTGTCGCTGTTTTTTGTTTGTTTTGCATGTTATTTTAAACTATCTTAGTACTAGGCAGTGGTGATCACGGCGACTTATGCCCAAGTAGGCAGTCGCCAGATGAGCTCTTAAAATTTAAAAAAAAATATTGAGCAACTCCGAATCACTCCACTTAAAGGGAGTAGTGTGCGACCCTCACATAACATGCACATGGTTGTGCACGATAATACATTCTCTGAATATAAAGTCTTGGAGCAGGTGAAGAAAATTTGTAGTTTGTTCTTCTTTGATCGTGTGCAAGTCATTTCCGTATGACTGAAGCGGTGGCAATGGTGACACATCCACGGTAGCGCCATAAATGCTTTCATGCGGTAGTGCTATCATCAAGCACGCACCGACTCAGGAATGCTGTCTCGACTGAATGTGACGAAAAGTATAGGGGACAGTCTTAAGAGACCCCCTCCCTCTCCCTCTTGGTTCCTTGCCACGCACTCGACCTTGTCCACCGCCTAGTGGGCTAACTCTTTTATTATGTATTCTACCGAGAATCACATACTTACTCTTAAATAACTACCCCTTTGGCAAAGTCCATTTAATGTTGTGACCTGTACAGGTGTGCGATCGAGTGTTTGGAGAGCGCTCAGTATGGCCCTCTGGGAAGAATCAGCCTTGGTTACCAGAAAGGTTCCATCCCTAAAACTGGAGATTTTCGGTTCTCTCCCGAGAAACCTAACTATTTCCTGGCGCTGATTGAGCATTTGTCCGTCGGACAACCTTCATCTACCACTCGCGCTAAAGACCACTTGAATTCTGCCCGATGAAAGACTCCTAGTCACCTCTCGATGAGATGTTTGTACGTCTCCGAGTCTCTATTCAACCATTTATTAATTTATGGGGATTTCAAAAGTTTATCTTCGGTTCCCTCATCTCCCCTCCCTGTCTTGACGAACCAGACTCCGTCTGATCTCTCTCCACATCTATACAGGACTCGAACCTAGCCCCCTGCACAAGAAGAAGAACTCCTAATCTTCCCTGCGTTATTTGTAGGGAGGCATTTTATCCTCCCCCTAGGAGGGGCCAGAGGAGCCATCCCACAAATAGGATCAAGCTTAGTGGCTTGATCCACCAAGCCACAATACCTCCCTTAGGGAGGATTTCGCTGTTTGGGGAGAGGGAACCGCGACCTTATACTACGGGTCATGCAAGCCTGATTGGGACTTTTTTGGCCATCCCACGGAGGCGCAATGGACTCCTCCCCAAATCATTGGTGTACATTTGTTTGCCTTGCTCCCTCCCCGCACCAAGTGCTGCTTCTTCTTTTAGTTGCGACCATCATACATAGACAATAAAGAAAAATGCGCATGGAACATTCAGAGTGTGATCATTTACACATACAGAGCGTGAACTCTGAGCTAAGGTGCCCCTTGTCACCTCAAACAACTTTTTCATCGAGATTTGACCTAACAACAATAGGGGTGGCTCACCCTATATGTGCACTGGAAGCAGTGAAGAGAGTCGAAAGCCTCGTACACTCCCTACATCACACCTTCCCCATCATCAGAATTTCGGCCTTCCTAGTGAGTAGGAACAGCGCGATATATCCCATTACTGAAATGTGTTCAAATACACGATGCGGTTAAAAACTCCTAGATTTAAAGATTAATAAGAAAGTAATGAGACGCTATTCGACATCGTGTGTATAATGTGAAAAGAAATAAAATGATGTATATATATATACCTGGTCTTACAAATGATATCGTCCAAATGGTGGCCGTCACTCCCAGTACAGATTTGTAGCCGGTTTACGAAGTTCAGGATCACTCTGTGGCTCATTTCCGGTGGTATTGCTACAATTTTTTGGCATATTGGAGCCTTCAGCTGATCAAAGGCTGTTGGTCAGGCTTTTAGACCTCATTTTTTAAGTATCTCCAGGGAAAAGAAATACAGGGGCGAGATCGGGTGAACGTACAGACCACCTAAGGTTACCATGTAATGAGATCACGTACCCTGGAAAAACTAAATAAATTCAATTGATCTTCTTGCGGTGGGGGCCGTGGCTCTATCCTTGAGAAACCACACATCTCGATTTCCTAGTTTGTTGATATTCGGTACCAGAAAGTTGCGCACCATCTCGACATGACGTTCGGAAGTTATTGTAACCGTTAGACCTCCCTCATCAAAAAGGTAAAAGCCCAAACACCAAAATCTACAATAGACTAAACAGTAACACGTCGGCTATGTAAAGGTCTTTCATGTTGCTGTTGTGGATTTTATTCGGCTCAATAATGAAAATTCGGCTTGTTGCCGCCACTAGACAAATGAAAAGAGCTTTGTCACTCAAAAGGTGAGATAGGTGAGAAGGATTAAAGTAGAAAATAGCGAACATAAGATGAAATAGAGAAGTCTTGAAGGAATCAAGCTCAGTTGCTACAAATGGAGGGGTCTGAGAGGAGTAAAGCTGAGTTGCTCCAAATGCACAAGTCGGAGGAATAGAGCTCAGTTCTCGTATTGGAAAGAACTCTGAGAAGTCAAACGAGGTTCTTCAAACTTAGTTCGATAGTACCCTGTGCACTGGAGCCTGCAGGTGACAGGTGTAACACTTTATAGTGGACACCTCCCTTCGAGTTATGGTCTAGATATGAGTTGTATTGAGCATCAGTCAATATACTCTACGGTAGATATGATTTGTATTGAGTACCAGTCTTTACAGTCTAAGATAGAAAGGAGCTAAATTGAAAATTAGTAAATACAGTCTACTGCAGGGGAGAGTTGTAGTGAGCATCAATCAATACACTCTATTGTAGAAACGAGCTATATTGAGCATCAGTACAAACATTCTACTATAGAGAGATGTATTGAGTATCAGTCATTACAGTCTACTGTAGAAAGGACATGTATTGAACATCAGTCATTACAGCCTACTGTAGAGAAGAAAAATGATGAGCATCAGTCAATAGAGTCTGATGTATATAGGAGTTGTATTTATCATCGGTCAATGCCATCTACTGTAGTAGTAGTAGTAGTAGTTCTCTTGAGCACCAGTCAATACAGTCTACTGCAGATAGGAGTTCTATTGAGTATCAGTAAATGCACTCTACTGTAGAAAGAGTTGTATTGACTATCTGTCAATACAGTATAATATAGAGAAGAGTTTTCTTTAGCATCAGTCATTGCAGTTTATTTTAGAAGAGTTGTATTGACATTATTCAATACAGGATATTCTAGGGAAAACTTGTAATGACTATCATTCAATACAGTCTACTCTAGAAAAGAGTTGCATTGAGCATATGTCAATAGTGTATATTGTAGAAATGAGTTATATTGAGCATCAGCCAATACAGTATACTGTAGGAAAGAGTTGTAGTGAAAATCAGTCAACAATTTGTATTGTATGTATGTGATGTACTTAGCAAACGCTAGTGCATTATACTGAGGAGTTATATTGACCATTACTCGATGTAGTAGACTCTAGAGATGAGTTGTATTGAACAGCATTCAATGAGCTCTGCTTTAGAAGGAGTTGCATTAAACAGTGAATAGTGTATAGTGTAGAGGTGAGTTGTATTGCGCACCAGTCCCTACATCTATAGAAAGGATTATTTTGGTACTCGGAACTGAGATGACGGGCAAGTCCACACATGTCGGGTGCATCATGCCTACACATGATATCTCCTTGCGTAACCTCCTTTGAGAAAAATGGGTGGATTCGCCTCTATACTCGACAGTTGCGCAGGTAGCCGCCAGGTCATGTAGACGGCATGCGTACAGGATAGGGGTATGGGTATTTGAACCTCAACCTACTGAAGAGTGGAATTAATGGCCAATGGACGTTACTTTCGCTTCGGTAGTTAAATTTATTTATCACAGTGTGATAGATTGGCACGGTAAATCCAATCAACTGATATGAATCTCATTAAATACCCGAGTGCCAAATTTAATCATAGAGTCAAAAGTTAAAGCAGGAAAGACCATGACCACACAATACATGATAAATAGATTTTTATCTTCAAAATATGCTTATACCACTTCCATCTCCTGAGTTTCTAACGGATTATACTCTACATTTTCCCCTGCAACTGTGCTAGTTTGTTTCTGAAGTCATCACTATCCCTGGCAGAATTTATTATAATACTATCTACTTATTTATTTTTTCTTATAAATATCCTCCTATATTTCTTTTGGATTTCAAATTCTAAGCCATTTCTGTTTCCTATTTCACATTTTCGTCCAATAAATTTTCTATTCCTCAAATTTGTATACACTTGCAAAAGAATGGCCGTCCGATCAACTCCCCTGCCTAGCCGATCATTACGTTTCATTTGTATCATTAGTATCACCTCCATGATGCAATATTATTACTATGAAATAGTATCGTAGCATTAGTGCAAAGCGATCGTATCATTAATTACATTTCAAACCAGAGTATCAGTAACATCTTTACCAAATAAGCAATCATATTGAGTAGTTTTAGCGCACAAAGCAAAATAATGAAGCAAAACAGCTAAAAGAACCGATTTCACAATCGAATTGAAATGAAGTCCAAGAGAATTCATTGTGAAAATAGTTCAGAACTCTAGAGGTGTTTATCGCTTTTGGACTTCATTTGGTCTATTATAGTTGGGGAAAGGTACAATTGCTGAAATCATGATTCGTTTTCATTAAAACGAGCTGAATTTACGTAAAACCTCATAAAAATTTGGTAATAAAATTAGTAATTAACTTCCTAATAAAAAAATAAAATACAATTTGAAAATGAAAAGGTGCTCCTGACGCTTTAAATTAAGATTTGATGGTTATTCGGCACACAATTAAGTATTAAAACATTTCTGTTCATAATTAAAGATATTAAAAAATAAATCTTAGATTATCTTATGACGAAAACAGTGGCCCTCAAAAAGTAATTAGATATAATTTCCTTTCGAGAATATGGATTATTAACTATAATTTTGTATAAAACTGATTAGGATGTAATTGGATAAGAAAAGGAAAAGTTCGAGATAAGATAAAATCAAAATGAGCTATTGTGTTGCGCCCTCATAATCTCTCATCAGACAAGGTTGAATGGTTATTTTAGGTTGGGTTTTTTTCAGTGTACAAAATTGTATTGTAAGGATGAAAGCTCATATTTCAAGGAATCAGATAAATCCCCAAAACGAAAAATTGGGATTTACGCAACGTTGATAAAGACCCAAAATTTCCATTATACTTCTATGAGAAGATATAAAAAATAATGGAACATTCTTCTCTTATTGATGGTGCAAAATTCCTTGTTTTAAAGTTTGGGTTCACTTTTTTTCTTTAGGTCTATTAATGTGCCTACTTTGGGTTCCATTTCACTAGGTAATAATGTTCTTGGTTCATTTTACCTACTCTTGAACTACTCTAGGTCGATGTTGTTCTTTAAATTTCTCGAAAGTTCTTACCACCATCAAGTAAATATGGTATTTAAGAAGGAAAAAGACCAAAGTTTTGGGATCAAATTTTCAGTATATTGGCTACTGGAAGAAAAATATATTAATTAAATTAAATAACGAGGGTACTTTCAATTTGGCGACTGCTTGCAGTAAAGAGCTTGCGTTAGTCTATTGTTATGACTTTTGTTAGTCATTTAGAATGCTGGCAAGAGGATGGTATTTCTTGATGGCTTTCCTGTCCCTTTAAAAAAAAAGAATACAACAAAAGTGTAGAAACATAGGATTGGAATAATTCTTTTTCTTAGGCCTTTTTAAACATACTAGCTAGTAGCTCAGCGGGACATTCACCCAAGCATTTCTAAGGGCCATTGTAATCTCATCCTCTTCAGGCACTTTACCATTTTTCATGCCCTTAAGTGCGTGCAAAATTAGTCCTTACCATTGGTTGGACTTCCTCCTCACTTAATGAGAAGTTGCCATCTGGTATGTGGTGGTTTGTCATTACTATCTAGTCGATGATAGAATTCTTTGCTTCTTTCAAGTATCTTTTCTCATTTTGTGATTTCGTTTCCTTGTTTATCCTTGTCATTTGCTGCCTCCCAATTGTTAGTGTTTCATCTGTGTTGTGTTTGTTGTTTTCAATTGTGAGTACATATTAACATGATTTGTATTATACATATGTTCTCTGTTCTTCTCTGATTATTTTTTAATAAACTTGTCGAGTTCTGTTTACTTGAGTCTTTGTCTAATTGTTCCATCCCGACTTACTTTTTGCCTTTTGCCTGAAAGTATTTTTGTAGCCTCGCATAATTTTTTGCCCGATGATTATTTTGTTATCGTAAAATAGTTTGTTTTATATTATTGTTAGTGTTTTCTAATAGGGATTCTGTGACTTGATAATTAAGCCCATTAAATTGGATTGTTAGAACTGACCTCGTAACAAACATTTTTTTCTCCAAAAATCATCTCAAATTTCTTTATTTGGGGATTCTTCTCCTTTAGTTTTGTAGTGTTTAAGATTTTGTATTTGAGGAAGCAATAATTCGCCGCTTGGTTTCGCACACCGCGTGTTTGAGAAGCTGTGGTAGCCTGTTTGTTTGTTTTGATTTTTTCTGCTCTGTTACCGTTGCTCTAGGAGTGTTTGTTATGTTATTTAAGCCTTGTGCTTTCTTTCTGAACTGAAGAATTTGACTTTTTTATTCACTTTAATTTGTCTCACGGATTCAAATATATACGAGTATATATATATATATATATATATATATATATATATATATATATATATATATATATATATATATATATATATATATATATATATATATATATATATATATATATATATATATATATATATATATATATATATATATATATATATATATATATATATATATATATATATATTATATATATATATATATATATATATTATATATATATATATATATATATATTATATATATATATATATATTATATATATATATATATATATATATATATATATATATATATATATATATATATATATATATATATATATATATATATATATATATATTATATATATATATATATATATATATATATATATATATATATATATATATATATATATATATATATATATATATATATATATATATATATATATATATATATATATATATATATATATATATATATATATATATATATATATATATATATATATTTATATATATATATATATATTTAAGATAAATAAGCAGGCTAGGCTAAATTTATTAAGTTCATTATTATATATTAACTTTGGTACGGACGTTTCGGGTAGGAACCCAATATAAATATATAAATATATATAAACATAAGAATTTTTTTAAGAGAAGTTATAAATATCTGATAACTTCTCTTTGAGATTGGGTTCCTACCCGAAACGTTGGTACCAAGAAGTTAATATATAACAATGAACTTAATAAATTTAGCCTGCTTATTTATCCTAAAAATACGTATACGCCTGGAAACGCGCAACCCCTCTGCTCTCTTAAGATATATATATATATATATATATATATATATATATATATATATATATATATATATATATATATATATATATATATATATATATATATATATTTTTTTTTTTTTTTTTTCTCTCTCAACATAATTCGCTGATGATGGTCATCGTAAATGACTAAAACGTCCGGAAAATTAAATGTTTCAGAACCATCGCATATGTCTTCATATTCCTGCTACGAATAAGGTTCCCAAGGAACGACTCCATCACTAATATATATATATATATATATATATATATATATATATATATATATATATATATATATATATATATATAAGATAATGATAAACCATAATATTTGAATCAAGATTTTATTTATAACTATCGGACTAGTTTCGGCAACGTTGCCGAAACTAGTCCGATAGTTATAAATAAAATCTTGATTCAAATATTATGGTTTACCATTATCTCCCACTGATATACATCACGTCAATGAGATATCCCCCATTATATATAATATATATATATATATATATATATATATATATATATATATATATATATTTATATATATGGTTATTTAAATAATCTCTTATCCCTGGTGTTCTGAGCGTGCTCCTCCCTCATTTTTTCCCACTGCCTGCAAACCGTCAGTTCGTTTCACGCTCGTACACTGATTCCCTCATCTGAGACATCTCGAGATCTCTCCTATTCAAGCTTTGACTTTAAAAAGTCTTCGTTATCCCTGCAATGTAGTATCAAGGTACCATAAAATAAACTATGTAGATATCAAGGTGTTCAGAAGGTTCCTTCGCTGTTTCCCTACTATGAAATAGGGACCAACCTACCACGTCGCAACCAATGTCGAATGGTACGAAACTGTCTAGAAATAGTTTATCATCTCTTCTATCTTACAGCCTCGTTCATAAT
The DNA here is from genome assembly GCA_963969495.1 of Ceratothoa steindachneri. Taxonomy (NCBI): domain Eukaryota; kingdom Metazoa; phylum Arthropoda; class Malacostraca; order Isopoda; family Cymothoidae; genus Ceratothoa; species Ceratothoa steindachneri. Next base: position 6,602,266 of record OZ018320.1, on the reverse strand, counting down.
CATTTTGGTGTTTATTACCAATGGGGGATAGGAGTTAATGAAGCAACATATTCATTATTGCTTCCTGTATGAGTTTTCCTCATGTCTTCCTCTTTTATTCATGCCGCGCATACACCCTGCCACCAAGCCTTCCCATCCACGCATCTCTTCAATTAACCCAAACCAGATGGTTTTGGATCTTGCCTCACTCTTACCATAGCTAGACTCTGCCGTTAACCCTCCCTACCTCAACGTGCCCATCCGCCCTTATTCGCAGCTCGTCTCTTCCTGCTCCAACTTACATGAAACTTTTCTGCACCCCTTTACCTTCACTCGCCGACAACGTGCCCCGTAGTTCTCGGCCATTATTTTGATATTTAAAGAAAGTTTAGCGCCCTCTTTCACCCTATGTTGGGTATATTCTAGCGCGGAAAAGATAATGGGAGATTTTACAAGAAGTGCAAATGATGACCCGAGAAAGGGTACCTCTTTTTCCGGGGGCATTGGGGTCGTGCGGCATGCTGCTAGTCCATGTTTCAGTTGTAGCACGGGTATTCCCCTTGTTACACCATCCACCTACCCCCTTGTGGGAACTATTTTGAATGCCAAGAAACAAAGACGAGCGTGAGGGAGACGAAGCCATGAGGCCCTTGGTCGTGGTGCAGATAGAGCGACATCCTCCTCTACCGCCCTCCAGAGACCGCCCCTGAAGCACACACCCGCCAAATCTTTGCAGAGGACAAAAGCAAGTTTCACATTTTGTTCAAGCTTCTTGATAAGCTCCCTGACCTCGTGACACCCCAGTCATTTGCCCCTATTTCTCATCCTGAATTTTCTGCTTATTTATTTGAAAAAGTAATCCTTGGGTAACCTCTGCCTCTATCCCTACCACCACCTAATCCCCCCTTTCCCCCATTCACTCTGTGGAATTAACCTCGCCGTTTTTATCTATAAATACCCCTTCTAGACACTTTTTCTCTAAGTCTTCATCGCCACGTCCTCCCTATTATCCTCCCTTAGTACCTCTCCGCTTATCTCCCTTAATTATTCCCTTAATATCTTCCTATTCTCCTCCCTTAACCCTCCTAATACCTCGCTGTTTTCTATTCTCTAAATACCACTTCTAGACACTTTTCCTACAAGTCTTTATCGCAATGTCCTCACTATTATCCTCCCTTAATATCTTCTCTCTATCTCTCTTAATACCTTCCCGCTCATCTTCCTATAATTCCTAGTTTAATACCTCTCTTTTATTCTCCCTTATCCCCCCCCCCCTAATACCTTGCTCTTTTCTCTTCTTTAAATACCACTTCTAGACACTTTTCCTACAAGTCTTTATCGCAATGTCTTCCCTATTATTCTCCCTCAATACCCCCACATTCCTATCCCTTAACATCTCCATGATTTTATATCTTAACCCCTCCCTTAATACATCCCTTTATTATCCCTTAATACCTCCATATAATTCTCCCTTAACTACTCAATTAATACATCCTATTATTATCCATTAATACCTTCCTATTCATCTCCCTTAACTCCTCCATTGATACCTCCCTAATCTTCTCCCTTAATACTTCAGTTGTAAAATATGCTGTTGTTCTTCTCTTTCCCTTCGAATTTAAAGCGCAATAGCAACGAGGACGTCTCAGCAGGAGTCTGTAAAGAGAGATCTGCAAAAGAAGTAGTGAAGCTAGAGAAAGCGAAGAAGTGTTGAAGATAAATAACCCAAGATTCCCCTACAGGCATTGGGGCCTGTAGGATAAATTGCAAGGGTTGGGGTCGGGAGAGCGCACAACCCTCCAGATTTCACCTGGCACCCCATTGAGAGTGCGTAAACTCCCAAGATAAGGAGAAGAAGGATGAGGCGAGTAAATGAGAAAAGGGTGGGCAGAATTCAAGCATGTTAAAACTCACCACTCGAACCAAAGAGGTAAATAAACCCCCTCATTCACCCCCCCCCCTAACCCCACACACACACCATTACAACCCTGTCCCATCCTTGCTCCAAAGAATGGACGAAGTCTGGTTGGCGACTAGCTTGCGATATTAGCCGTCAGCCAAGTAAATAGGGAAAGAGTAATTTTGAAAAGAAAGTAGCGAACGAAGGGTAAAATGAATACGTCTGGAGAGAATAAAATACTTAATCTATTTCGAGACTTTCGGAGGCACTGGCGCCGAGAGGGTGTTTTTTGTGTGTTTAGCAAGTTTATCATCCTCTTTCACCCTGAGTTGAGTCTACACAGGCGCGGAAATTAGTGGGAGATTTAAATGGTTTCAAAAGTGAGCTTAGAAAGAGCACCAGTTTGGGGGCACTAGGGTAATAGCCTACACGACGTCCCCCTCTGCGGCAGCCCTATCCTAAGTTTTAAACTGGGTCCAATGGACTGGGCAAGTTACCATTCAATTTCTAAACTCTCAAACCTCTTAAAAGTCCTTTGAAAGGTTGGTGCCAGCCCGTATTTGAGGTCCTACTCCAACGCTGTTGAGATTTTCCAGTCTTAGATTTGGGTAGAACCTAGCTCTGAGGCAGCTCTCCTGCAGATAAAAGACCAACTTCGCCGCGTAACTGATGCTGGCTACCGTTGCTTTCGGGTACTTCTCGAAATCTTATCAACATTCGTCAGTATCTGATCATACAGATCTCAGTCACACCCTCCGTGAATTCATAGGTATCTCTGGAACGTCTCTTTTAACCTGTTCTGTAAGTTTAGTTCATCTCGTTCTCAATTTATTCATATGAGTACATCCCTGCCTAAAAAAAAAATTCATATTTGTCTTCAAAAATTATAGATATATGGCAATAAAATATTTTTATAGTCATTATTTTGAATGTAAACAATTATTCTTCTTGATCTCTCAGGGGTCAACCTAGAGTACTTCCTCAGAGGAATATTCGTCAAGAATGAAACAGCCTTTAAGACTTCTGGCTTTTGGTGCTACTATACTGAGAGCTCGTCGTGGAATTAAGGTCAGGTGGTTCAAAGGTTTGTAAGGAGCGTGTTATGTAATAGGTAGGCTACTGGCACCAAAATGCAGGATTCAATATGCCCAGCAAGAAAGTCCACAAAATGGACGCGCGGTAGTCTCATTAAAGCCTAACGCCCGGGAACTACAAAAAGGGATAACGCAAGAAAAGGATAAAAGGTCAAGATACCTAAGTCAACAAGAGCAAACGAATAAACAAACAATTCGCGTCTCGGGATAGAATTATCAGAAGACGGGAGTCTACAAAGCAGCTGGGCAAATACAGATTTTGACCAAAGGAAATTGTAACAGAGATGTGTGACAAGTAATAGAGATACAACTATTGCAATATGTAAGTAAATCACAAACCCACAGCTGTTTGGTAGCTTGGCCTTAAGGGTGGAACTAATATGCTCGATGACGGAGGCTTGTTCCGCAGACGAAACTAGGCCACGCTCCCTAAAAGAAGATAAACGGTATATATATATATATATATATATATATATATATATATATATATATATATATATATATATATATATATATATATATATATATACTAAAATAAAAGTATTAATTTCCCATTCTAACTCTGAGGATTATACTTGTCATATCGAAACGCGTCAGTATAATAAAAGAGCATTAATTTCCTTCCACCTATTTGCAAATATTTAATATAAGTCTCTAATGAAGTTCAGTAGTCTTATTCACGGGTTGAACAGTGAAGAAAAGGCGAACATAAAACAAATCGAGAAGATTCAAAAGAAAATTATTAACCTGCTATAACCTGCTATAATATATATATATATATATATATATATATATATATATATATATATATATATATATATATATATATAGTATATAATATATGTGTGTGTGTAACGCTTAAGTAGGGAAAGTGTTGTGCCATATCTTCATTATCAGCACCTATCTTGTGTATCAGCAGTATATCTACAATATAGTGTCGGATGACTAATTGTGGTAACAGTACTACATGTGCACAAATTATTCATGTCACATTTTGCAATAAAATTCGGACAAATGCAATTTAAATATAATCTAATTATTGGTGTTGGTCTAATGCGCGACCTACCTTGAAAAGTAAATCTAGTTTATAGACCCAAAATCGAAAAAATGAAATTAAATAGGCGGGGGAAAATGATTTCAGTCACGTCGTTTAATTCAAAGAAAATTCACACCCGTGCCATTTATTTAATTTCTGTTTTTGTCTCTTCTACAGAGTGAATTTACGTAAAGTACATACAAATATTAATCCAGCCGACAGACCTTGCTGTTACTTCATTGTGCGAACGTGGCCTCATTTGTTAAGTTGCAAACGTCAAACCATCTCATCGTAGTGGGGTGAAATGCAGGAGAAACTAAGCGAGAGAGAGGTAAAGAGTTTCGCCCTATTCTTTGTTGACCCTAAAAGGTTGCCAAACTTCCCGCTTAATAAGGAATTAAATTATAGAGTTCATACCAATCTGACTCTGTGGGATATTTCAGAATTGATGTTCATTTTTTTACCCGAAATATCCACGCGTACTGCAATGAATTTAATTGGAACGAATGGTCAGACTATTACCAACTGGTATCCTAGTTTTTCTCGGTTTATAGGTCAAATGACTGGTACCGATAAACAATCCAATCCTAAATGGCAAGGTAAAATTTGTAGGACGTAAGTATAATCGTGGCAAACTACTCGCTGACGATCATGTATCCATAAGTGAAGATAGCAACATGGAAGCAAACAGAGATGGACAATTCTTGATCTTCAAGATCAGACCGTGATCATGAACATTAATATCGTGATCTAATCTTGATTTTGAAGATCACTTTTATGTCATCTTGTTCTTGATATAACTAAGATCATTTTATTTCTTGCGATCTTGAACTTAATGATCAGTTTAGACCTCAAAATCACATTAATTTCAGATTCTTAAATATGCCACCATGCGATTTTTTTTCCAAGCGACATCTGCTGGCGACTTTGTATAACACCGACTGTTTGTTTTCTGCAACGAGTGTGCATAAGGTTCCTATTTAAATAAGTGATGATGTTACATACCCGAAGCCGTAGAATTTTATTTCACCATAATGTAAAAAATTACATATAAACATGTATATGTTTTGTAAACATTGATATCATTTATTAAACTATAGTTAATTATTTATATAATTGAACATAATGCACATTAATGTGCGTCAAATAATACGTATACATAGTTAACGTTATTAATGAAAGAATTTAGCTAAAGAAATATTTTTATCAATTATATATATATATATATATATATATATATATATATATATATATATATATATATATATATATATATATATATATATATACATCTTTTCATTTCCTGGGGGTTAATTTTCATATTATTGCTTATATATATATATATATATATATATATATATATATATATATATATATATATATATATATGCTTGAAATATCCCAAAGGAAAATAATACACAGAATAAGCCCAAGCGCTTTCGTGTTTACATCATCAGGGGCATAAGAACAATGGAATAGAGAAACATTAAGTTCTGTAGGTTCTGCTGGTTATAAATTATCAAAATGGTTAGTTTCTTAACTGAGCCCTCTTTTAGGCAGCCTCTCCTCCGCTCATATTAAAAATCATTGTGATTTTATTGATAAACTCAAGTCGCAGACGCTTAACTTAAAATGAATAATGATTAGCTTCGATGTTGTCTCCTTATTTACAAAAGTCACCGTGAATGATTTGCTCATGTGGCTACCGGAAGCACTTGATCAAATTTCTTTGCCATTCCTACACATGTTTGCTTAGATTTAATCAAACTTTGCATCTTAAACTCTTCGTTTAGTTTTAATAATGAATGGTATCTCCAACATTTCGGCATGGCTATGGAGAACCCTCTCTCCCCGTTGTTGAGATGTTTGTATATGGAATTTTTTGAGTCTAAGTTACTAGCCCCCATCCTTCCCCAAAATGCTATTTGTTACCGTTATGTAGATGATGTATTTTGTATTTGGCCTATTGAGTGTAACGTAACTTATTTTCTTGGTGCCCTAAATAGCCTCGTTCCCTCAATTAATCTTACTCATGAATTAGAAGAAGCTGGAGAATTATCTTTTTTAGATACCATGGAACACCGTACGCCGCAAGGTTTTAAGTTCTCGGTTTTCAGGAAGCCAACTCATGTTTCGTCTTACATCCATTATTATTCGAATCATCCACAAAAAAACTAAAAAATCACCTTTTATTTCTTTGTATTTACGTGCTTTTAGAGTATGTGACCCAGAATTTATCGATGAAGAGTTAGAATCAATCAAAATCACTAGTAAAAAGTTAAATCATCTATTTTATTTTCGAAATGATTCCCTGAGCAGAGCTAAGCAGTCCTTTTATGGAAATAAAATTAAATACTCATTTACTCGAAATAATATTTTAACGCTGCCTTTTAATAAACACTTGTCCCACGTTCCGAAATTATTAAAATATTTTAATGTTAATGTTGTATTCTCTAATAATTCCATGTTAAAAAACTTAGTAATTAAAAATTCTCCCCCTATTAAAATGGAATGCATTTATAAAATTCCGTGCAAATTTTGTCTTGGTTTTTACATAGGCCAGTCAACAAAAAGCCTAGATGTGAGAATTAAACAACATAAGTACTGTTGTCGAACGGGGCAAACTTCGAATGCACTGTTTATTAATCAATCTTCTTTGAACCATCAAATAGATTGGTCTAAGGCGAAATCCATTATTTTTGTGCCCAATTTTATTCCAAGAAATTTAATGGAATCGGCCATGATCAAATTCTCCCATAAAATTAATTTCAATCTAAGTGAGGGTCTTTTTAAATTAGATAATTAGATTATGAATAATATTTGTTTACAATATAAATTTAATTTGTTTAATTGATTTGTATATTGTAGTTCTGCGGATGGGCTATTCATTTGTTCGTCAGTTGGTTCCCCCCCCCTAAACGATTGTCTTTATTCGTCAGTATGTTTGAATGACGTCACATTTCTCTATTTATTGACTGTTTCTCTATTCCATTGTTCTTCTGACCCTGATGATGTAAACACGAAAGCGTTTGGGCTTATTCTGTGTATTATTTTCCTTTGGGATTTTTAAAGCATCTTAGATCACGTGTTTTTTGGTGATTCTTTTTGCATATATATATATATATATATATATATATATATATATATATATATATATATATATATATATATATATATATATATATAAAATATCGTATGTTCACGGATAATATAATATATGGATAAAATAGAACCTATAGGAAGAAGTAGGCAGTATTTAAATACAATGTATTTAAGTACCTTTTGCAAATACTTTACTGATAATAGGTTTATATAGCTTTTAAGAACGTGTAATGCATGCTTTAGCTTGTCGCAACTTGTATGACACAAACGGTTGACTGCGTAAGCTGGTGAGGGAAGATTACTTGCATCAGTTCAAATTCAGTTAATAGATGGTCACAGTTGTATTTGGTTGTATAGTGAGAGCCCTTAGCGTTATTTCCACTGCTGCATGGCAACTCAGGTTCTTCGAAAGAGTGTGAAATGGAGATATTAGACAATAATAAAGACGAGGAAGATAAAGAATCGTGTAATTATAGTCATCCTCTACTAGATGGTAAATTTCTTAGAGTGAAATGATCCGACGGAAAAAAATTGAAGCGGGTATGTACATCATGCAATAGTAAAATCTCCGGCGAGCAATGCTACTTCCAATATACACATTCATTTGAAGGTAAGAATGTATTAAAGCTGATTATATGATACTTAATTGAATTGACAAGTTTCACTATTTCTTATTTTTTAAAAAATGGCATAATTGCTAGTAGCTAACGATAATGTTAAGTAGGTTTCCATGCACGAACCTATCTGCTTCCTTTTGCAACACCTTTATTTATAGTATATGCTGATTGAATTTAACTTGAATTATGGCAGCGTGAAACAAATGTCCTTTAATTATCTGATCATGTACATTTATCAACAGAGAAAGCATCTTGCTTTGGTGCAAAAGTGGATAACTACGTGACAGCTCAATGAAAAGATTCAAATAGAAAATGTTCAGTATTAGACGATGGTCCTTCATGCAGCGGTGTTAAAGTAAGGTTATTATCGGAGTGTTTTGCGGTGAATACTAAGAAGGTTAAACAATCTGTTGTTGATAAGCTGATTGCATATTTTATCATACAAGGTGCGCATCCCCTATCAACCATGGAGCAACCAGCTTTTGTGAGATTAATTAAAGGTGAGTTCTGAGTTACAAATGTTGTTTACAATTATAGTATGGGTAGTACAGGTTAAGCTCTTATAACGGCCGAATACTAAAGCGTCTGGATCATTATTCACTACGTAGGCTATATAACGAAGTTAAATAAAGGAAGTCATATACAAACAACAGAGGTTAATAATATTGCAATAATTTCATGAGAATCCACATACATATATTCTTAAAGCACGTTATAATTTACTTGAAGATATTATTGAATACAGTTTTCATGAATAATTAGTACAATTATTGATCGATTACACAGGCCTGCGTTTGAAAAAAAAATTTTGTTCCTCAGGATTTCTTTGCGGTTTCTTAATGAATCAAACCTCCTGAGCTCAAAAATGAATGTATTTTTGTTCAATCAGGTCAGATTTTCTCAGTAGAGCATACACCATTTTCATTGAGATTACCTTATTTTTCCTGAAAACAAATTTCAAAAACCTTTCTCTATCTAATAATGCATTATTATTGTTATATCATAGAAAGAGGAATCAACGTATGTAAACTATAATCCTTTTAATAAAACAAAAAATAAAGAATGCAACGTAATAAAGAAGATAATTCTAATTTCCAACAAAAGACGCCCTTGATGATTTTCGTTTGTGTTTCTCATCTGGTGCATCACGCTTCAAACACCAACAGTAGTCAGCAAGCATGTTTACGTCCCATTTACCCTTGTACCTGGATTCCATTGTTTTCATGTCCTGGTAGAATCTTTCCCCCTGTTCTTCACTGTAATCCCCGCAGTTGTCGGGAAAATAATCCAGATGGGACTGTAAAAAGTGTATCTTTATAGACATTTCGAGCTCCCAAAGGTTTGAGACTTTTAGGAGCTGATTGACCAGGGCAACATATTCTGGGCTTCTTTAATTGCCTAGAAAATTGTTAACTAGAGCTTTAAAAGTTTTCAAGTCATCTTTTTCTATGTCCGTCATTGATGCCTCAAACTGCTGATTTCTCATCAAGTTCCTGATCTGAGGTCCATCAAAAATTCCCGCATGGAGCTTAGCGTCACTAATTTGTAGAAAATTTTGAGGAAGAAATTTAAAAGCTTAGCCTTCTTTATTAAGGGTTTTGACATAATTTTTCTTTATACCAAGCTGTATATTCAGTGGAGGAAGCATTATTTTGTGAGGAGGCACTAAAGGTTCAGCGATCACATTATTTGATCCAATTCTAAATGCTCCTTGTGGAGGCCAAACCTTCTTCTCATAGTGCATACTATCTGCACGACTGTCCCATAAACATCGGAAACAGGGATGCTTCGTGTAGCCTGTTTGCATCCCAAATATAAGAGACACGACCTGAAAAAAATTTAGCAGGGTATGTAAATTCAAAGTGTAATATTTCTAAAAACAAATTCAAAGTAATATTTCTTAAAACAATAAAAATATGAACATGTACTGAAAAATCCTGTATGCCGATGCATTAAATCATTGTATTAGAACTAATTGGATATATGTACATCTTATTTTGAGTTTATTGAGTTATGTTGCATACCTTCTCAATTAGGATAAGTTCGCCATTAACCCAAAAGGATGCATTAACCCATAGGGACACATTTCAACAAAAGAATATAACTCAGAAATGACTCATGGATTCCAGATTTGCATTCTTGTAAAATGTAAGTTGACCAAAAGGTGTATACAAGTATTAACAATTAAAAATTAAAATGTTAATATCAAAGAGCTTAGAAATGCAAAGTGTAAAATGATCTTACCTTTAAGTCACCACATATCCTCCAATTGTGGGTAGAGTAATTTATTGCATCCAGCAATTTTTCATATTTTCAGAACTTTCAGTAAGTTGGATTGAATGGCCTATAGGAACGGAAACTATCTTGTTACCAATATTCAATAACACAGCTTTTAAACTTCTACTGGAGGAATCTTTGAAAAGTCTCCATTCTAATGGGTTGTAGGGAATTCCAAGGGCCTCAACAAGTCCTTTAATATTGGCGGAGCATACTAAAGAGCTGGAAGAATGCTGTAAAAAATAGCTTCGAAACTCTTGTTCTCTATTTCTGTACCAAGAGAAATGATGTTTCTTTAGCGAGAAGATTACTTTCACGAAGTCGAGAGCCAAGAAGTTGGGCATTCTCCTTTGAAAGCTCCAGATCCTTGGTCAGGTCATTTAACTGAACTTAAGTGAATGGTCTTGCGACCATATCATGTGTGGAAACCTGATAAGACTCAGATATGTCATAATCTTGATCAACTTCCATATTAATCTCTTCTTGGACCTCTATATGTTCAGGAGAGAAGGTATAGAAATTCCTGGAGCATGGGGCAGGGGTTTGATGGCAGAAGGAACATCCGGATATGCCACACTATGTTTATTCTTATTTATACCTGTGAAAAATATAATTGCATATTACATAAAGGAATTGATTTGGAGTTGCAGATAGTACATAAATGTTTAGTAAAATATATGTTTATGCTGAAATGACATTTTCAGGAGCCAGTATAATACTGAAAGCTTAAATACTTGATATAATGCTCACCTTTAAGATTTGTCATGCAAAAATAGCAGTCCGTAGTGTGGTCTTTGCCCTCTCTCTACACCATGGGGACACTGTAAGAGAGACTTCTGTTCGCCCTGACTCCAGCGTCTTAATCTTATGTAGCATCTCTTGCAGTAGATATGTGATGCAGAACTTTTATCTTGATCTCCTCGCCTTACTCCAAAATATGCATGATACAAAGATTTAATTACAGGAGGGATTGTACTTTGCTGCTCGGAAAAAGTCACTTTGCCGAAAACATAGCAAAATCAATCGGAGCTATTCTTCCATTTTCTGTTCATTTTTAACTCAACCACTATTATTATTATTATTATTATTATTATTATTAGGCTAAGCAATTTCTAACCTGCAAAAATATAAACTTATTAACATAATTACTTAAAATGTACACAAAAATTACTGCGAATAAGGTAGTGCCAAACTATGGAAACTTTTATGTAATACCTATATTACATAAAAGTTTCAATAGTCTTGCACTACCTTATTCGCAGTAAATTTTGTGTAAATTTTAAGTAATTATGTTAATAAGTTTATATTTTTGCAGGTTAGAAATTGCCTAGCATTATAATAATAAAAATAATAATAATAGTGGTTGAGTTAAAAATGAACAGAAAATGTAAGAATAGCTCCGACAAAATTATTATCACCCCCTCTATCGCAAAAACTGAACCTGATAGAGAAAAACCAATGCCAGATTCGGATTTAGGAGATTAATTTTATTAAGAAACACTACAGAAAACCTAAGGTACATTTTTGACGCAGACCAGTGTTATATGTAGTTATTAGGTGAATTCCTATAACGATGTATTTCGTTATAGTAGCAATACCTGTACATATATCATTATGTCGAAACTAGCATGCCCGCCCGTCAAAAATGTAAGAAATAAAGCTTGATAATGTATATATTCCTAACAATACTGAAAGTAAATATTTTACTATCTAATTCTGAATATGAAGGACTAATAATATATTTCTGAATTAATGTACCAGTCCTATATAGCTATAAGATATTCATATAGCTACATTTTATATATAAAATTTTATATGCATACCATATATTCTCATTTCATTCATAATAATCACACATTCCACTACCGCAAGTCTAAATTCTTCAGTTGACGTCATTTCAAGGCGGACGCTAAACCTAAATCTTATAGAAGAAGAGAAAGTGACAAGAGCTCTACTGAAGAATAGACTAGACAGCACCTCTTACTTATTTCTGTCTTACTGCAGATATTTGGTCTGTAGGGGTGCGAAAATGTATCAGAGAAAAATTCCTTCCAACTCAATAATATAAATAGCCGATAAAATAGAGTATTGGCGTTTGAAGGGGCAACTTAAAGATAAAGGAATTTTAGTCAATAAAGAAGTAAATAGATTAATAAAAAGAAAAATCAAGATGATCAAGAATAATTAAATAAAAGTAATATAAGGAAATGCCCTCCCCCCCCCCATAACTGGTGACCCTCAAAAGGCCGAACAATCTTCTGATCTTCTTTACAATTTCACCTACTCTCCTACTAGAGATTAAGAAAAGGTGCTGCTGGGAACTTCAGAGATCCGGGAAGGAGAAGCCATTACTCATTGATTAGAGACAAGACTTAGTTCGCTCTCCTCAATCCCACTGAATTAACTCCACTCATCCCGCAGACTCAGAGGTCGTAGGAGGGAGAGCTACTACTCCTCGATTAAGAAATCCAAGACTATTTTCTCTCCAATCTTCAAATTCGCTCCACTTTCTAGAAAGGGACCTATGTAGGGGTGCGAAAATTTATCAAAGAAAAATTCCTTTCAACTCGATAATATAAATAGCCCATTAAATTACCAACTCACAACGGACTAAGCCGTGGCGTGAAGCTAGAGTATTGGCGTTTAAATCCAGTGGTACCGCGTTCGAAACTCAACAGTCCAAAAAACCTTTTATGAAGAAGACCCACGAAAGAAAACGGCTTGAGGGACTAACTCATCAAGAAGCTCGAAGGAATCATCAACTCAAGATAAATGGAAGAAATAAGAAAAAAGCATCAAGAAAGAAAAACGAAGATTAAGAACCAACCCAGCCAAGAAGTATACAGACGGAATTCGAGATAAATGGAAGATTAAATGTTTGAAGGGGCAACTTGAAGAAAAAAGGAATTTCAGTCAAGAAAGAGTTTAAATAGATTCGATAAATGAGAAAAACAAGAATAATATGGATAAATAAAAAAGTTATAATAAAGAGGCCCCCACCCATAACTGGTGACCCTCAAAGGCCGAACAATCTTCTGATCTTCGTTACAACTGCACCTACTCTCCTACTAGACTTAAGAAAATGCGCTGCTGGGAACTTCGGAGATCCGGGAAGGAGAAGCCATTACATTACTCATTGATTAGAGACAAGACTTAGTTCGCTCTCCTCAATCCCACTGAATTAGCTCCACTCATCCCGCAGACTCGGAGGTCGTAAGAGGGAGAGCTACTAACTCCTCGATTAAGAAATCCAAGACTAGTCTCTCCCCAATCCTCAAATTCGCTCCGCTTTCTATAAAGGGACCTGTGTAGGGGTGCGAAAATGTATCAGAGAAAAATTCCTTCCAGCTCAATAATATAAATAGACGATAAAATTACCAACTCAAAACGGACTAACCCGTGGCGTGATGGCTAGAGTATTGGCGTTTCGAAACTCAACAGTCCGAAACCTTTTACGAAGAAATCTCAAGAAGAAAACGGAAGTCAAGGAAAACGCAAGAAGGACCAACTCATCAAGAAGGACCAAGAAATCAACTCAAGATCAAATGGAAGAAAAATGAAGATGCTTCAAGAAAGAAAAACGAAAATTAACGACCCAGCCAAGAAGAATAGGAAGTGAAGACAAATGTTTGAAGGGGCAACTTAAAGAAAAAGAAATTTCAGTCAAGAAAGAAATAAATAGATTCGATAAAAGAGAAAATCAATTGAAAAAGCAAGATGATCAAGAATAATTAAATAACAAGTTATAATAAAGAGGCCGCCTCATAGGTCAACTCGTCACCGTAGTTTTGGAGATGTTACAATTCAATGGGTATGTTAAGATTTTGCTCTTTATGAAATATAAAATTGAAAATTTATTTATAGTTAGAGAGTTATCAGCTTTTGACTGAAAGCAGACCTATTTGTTGGTGGAATTTATCTCGATTATATTAATATGTAAAATTTATGGAAACATTTATGAGACAAACATTAGACTGTTATTTCTTTTTTTTCAGCTTGAGGAAGCTGTTCTTGTCCGTCACAGTGGAGTATTGTCATGTTGTCGCTTCAAAGAAGAACATAACTTCATCAAGACTGCTGAACATATTGAGAATATCATCAATGACTACGATATCCCCCTGCATAAAATCACGATCACCGTCACTGATAACGGCTCTAATTTTGTTAAAGCGTTTAAGGAATTTGCAGTGACTGCTGCAAATGTGTCTACAGATTAAGAAGATGGAATCCAGGTAGGTGAAGAAGATCAGGGTGAGAACGAGCAATGGGATAGTTTCTTAATGAGAAGTGCCTTAGATCAAGAAGAAGACCTTTGGTCTGACCCATGCAGCTTCAGCCTACCTCAGCATGTGCGCTGTGCTTCACACACACTCAGTCTCGTCGCCACAACTGATGCAAAACAGGCACTAAAAATATCTTCTTTTGTAAATATCAATCATGCTGCGATGGGGAAATGCTCAGCATTATGAACAAAAGCGGTCGTCCAAAATCAGCAGAGATTATCAAAACTGTTATCAACTGCTCATTAAAAGTGCCTTTCATTACAAGGTGGAACTCTCTGTTTCATGCATTGCCATTACTTTTAAAACACAAGGACAAATTACATCAACTCATGACGTCCCTTGAACTTCCAATGTTCAGAAGTCACGAAATTGAATTTCTTGGGGAGTATGTCTCAGTTTTTGCTCCTATTGCAATGGCGATTGATCGCCTACAGGGAGAACAGAACTGTTTATGGAGAATTACTTCCTACCTTGCTCACTGTGGAGAAAAAGCCGAAGAGCCTTCAGTCACGTTCTCTGAAATTTTGCCAACCTCTTCTAAGTGCAGTCACTAAGGGCTTTGGAAAGCGCTACCAATCTTATTTAACCTTGGTAAATGAAGTCAGCGTTACAGATGCCATTATTGCATCAACAAGCTATCCATTCTTCAAGCCCGCTGGTTAGATATCACTATTAATGGTTCAAGTCAAAATTTAAGTGACTGGTGCCATACAAGACAAATGATACATTTACATAGACGTCCATTTAAATACATATATTGTGTACTTCAGATATTAATACTTTATAGAGAAGTAACTACATTAAAAGGGTCGATATCGAACTATATTAAAACGCTAGGTGTATCTGTCTTTCTCTCTGTTTAATCCATATCTATAATTTCTCCTATTTAGTTACTGAACAACGAAATTCGACTTTCAATCATTTTCGTTCGAGATAAAAATTTCGAATTTTGTTAAGTATTAATTTCAACTCGAAGTTCGATAAATACAGTGTGTTCAAGAAGTCTCTCCGCATGATAATAATTTATTTTCCTGTGCACATACTACATTCGGACCTTTCGGGTGAATATGAATCTGAGAAGAATAGGAACCACAGAAAACGAATCAATGTGGGGGGGGGGGACACTAGTTCCAATTATTGCACCATGATGTGTAATAGGATCAGTTAAACATTCAGACAAATGGACAGTTTGCGGTAATTTGAATGTACTTGGCTTCCAAGCACGCTAAGGTAAATCATCTGCATAATTCTGTCGACCCCGATTCAGGAGCTAATACTCAACATATCGAACGTTAATGGCTGTGTGTGAAAGATTCACGTGATAAAAAATAGGAGAGGAGTTGGCTGCACGACCTTCCAATCCTATTTTTAACCATCTATCATATAAAACTTTACTCAAAGAACCTGATCAGTTTATAGCTTTGGAAATGATGTAAGAATTGCATATTGTTAAGCATATTTTGTTGGTTCTTTTTTTGACTTTTCAATAAAAATATGATAGTTTTCATTATTTTTAGTTAGACCCACTTTATACTTTTCGAACGCCTGTAGACGCCTCCCTAGAGCGTTCAAAGGACCGGTATACCAAAACCAGGTAATAATATTTTGATAACAGGTTAGATTGGAAAATGAATTAAAAGGAAAAAATAAAAAAGGAAAAATGTTAATGCGAATATTTTTGTGAAATCAATTATTAAACATTAAATAAATTTCTATTAAGTTAATTAAGTTTTAAAAAAAGAAAAAATGCGGGAAAATTGGCAAGCCTGCTTTGAAGCAAAAATGATTTCTACAGTACTAATTGAAATACATCAATAATGTAAAATATTTCACCAATATACAGTATATTAAATAAACATTAAAGCAGAAGAAGTATGCTACACTATTACTTAAATATTTTCTAATTCGTTAATCAATTAATTATATGGTGTTTTAGTAAACAAGTTACTTATTTTTAAAACCTATAAGTAAACCAAAATCACCCCCTCATACTAATATAACTTTATATAGACACTAGGCGAAACGTAAACTTTGCTACACTGAAGATGTAATTATGTAGTTTGAACCACGAAACGTCACTACATAATGAATAAATATATATTAAAAGCATCATGTACGTTTTTATCAAGAATTATACTTATAAAATGTTTAAAATTCCCATATCTATTGTTAGATGAGAAGGAAGACGGAGTTTTACGGTTTTTAGAAAGAAAAAATATATATATATATATTCTTTCCTTAGCAGACAGGTTTCAGAAGTGACTGGCTTCCATGAATAAAAATTGAAAGGATATTTGTCATAATAAGGGCGAAAAGGAATAGCAGCGTCACAGGGTAATCTGATGGGGAAGGGGGCATAGGGTAGATAGGGGCAAAAGGCCCACCCGGGGCAAAAAGCCTTTCTGGCTCACCTACTGCGCATGCGCAAAAAAATGATCAACTGAGTATGGCAACATTAATTCAGTGTAAGGGAAGTTCTTGTGTGAAGAGGGTGTTTTACCAGTTCAACTTGGCCAATAGGTATGTACAATTATTTTTTTTGTTGATAATCATCTAATATTTTATAAAATTTAATTCATGAAATGAGATGGTTCTTTGTCTGCAATCTGTCCATAATGTTGTAGTTTATACAAGTAGCCTAGTATCTTTTAGAATTTACAGAGTTTTTAGTGATTTATTTGCAATATGTTTTCACAATGGCTTCTTGAATGCTACATGGATGTCAGGGGCAATAAGCTTCCCTACTTGTAGAGGCAAAAAGGCCCAGGGTGGGCGTTTTGCCCCGCTGTAATTGCAAGGTATAAAAAGGCCTATTGATTAAGATATAAAATGAGGTACATAAGTAACCAAGCTTTGTTTCTTTCTTTTCAAAGTAAGCTTAATGCAAGATGGCACGGACATACAAGCGGAAAAAATAGGGCATCCTACAGTGACGATGACCTAAGAAATGCTGTTGTAGCCATCGCAAATGGAGCTTCTGTTATTGGAACATCCAGAGAGGACAAAGTTTCGGCCAGAATTCTGCGTCGTCACAGAGACGAGAAAGTGAAAAATCCAGGGTCCACTACATTTGGATCATTCAAGAAAACTTTCAGTGAGGAGCAAGAATATCAACTTGTGAATCTCCTAAAAAAATTGGAATTTTCTCTCTATGGGTTTTCGGCAAAACAATTGAGGCGTTTAGCCTATGATTATGCTGAAAAACTCAAAATTGAACACCAGTTCTCCAAGGAAACCAAAATGGCTGGGTCTGATTGGATTCAGAGTTTTCTAAAGAGAAACCATCTTTATATTAAAAAGCCAGAAGGGACAAGCATGGCTAGAGTCATAGGGTTCAATAAAGAACAAGTCAATATTTTTTTCTACATTTATAAAAATGTTTTAAAAGATGTGAAATCCTCCTCTCTCAACATTTGGAATATGGACGAAACAGGAATATCTGTTTTGCAGACTCCTAGTAAGATAGTAGCATCAAAAGGCAAAAGATGTGTTGGGAAAATCACCACTGCAGAAAGAGGTAAAAATATTAGAGTTGTTTGTGCTGCTAATATCGCTGGGACTTACATCCTACCAATTTTCATTTTCCCAAGAAAAAGAATGGTCCAGACACTTATGAAAAATGCTCCACCTGGATCTATTGCTGCTTGCACTGACTCTGGGTGGATTGATGAGGACTGTTTTATAAAATGGTTGACTCATTTTATCAATTTAGCAAAGCTATCCAAAGAAGACCCACACATTTTAATCCTTAATGGCCATCATTCCCATAAAACACTACCTGCAATCGATTTAGCCAGGGAAAATGGTATAATTATAATCACACTTCCCCGCCATTGCACCCATAAGATGCAACCTTTAGATAGGACATTCTTCAAATTACTTAAAGCAGCATGCAGTTGAGCCTGTGACTCCTTTATGTTTTCAAATAAAGGAACAAAGATAACAACCTATGACATTCCAGAAATTTTCTCAACTGCATAAAACAGAGTTGCAACAATTGAAAAATCAGTAAATGGTTTTAAAGTTTGTGGGTTGTGGCCACTGGGCAAAAACATATTCTCTGATGATGACTTTGTTTCATCAAATATGATTCAAGCAGGTGGCAACAACGAAGATCCTTTGGAAGGACCATCTGGCCTTCAGGCTCCATCTAGGCCTATCTCTGAACATTACCCTCTTGCTGTAGAGGAAAATGACAAAGAGCAAAGCAGTCCACCAAAATCTCCACCTAAGGTATTAAAAAGCTTGGTATCAAGCCCACAAACTTCAAACCACCGAATAACAGGCAAAAGAAAACATGAGCAAGCTCAAATATTACCTCAAGTCCTTTAAAAAGCAAACTGAATTACTCTCTCATAAAAAAGGCCAAATCAGCACTGAAGAATGTATCCACATCGAAAATGAAGAATCAAGAAAGAAAATAAGTCAAGAAACAGCTCTTAAAAACGAAGAAGTTAATGAAAAGAAAGCCGGATAATCTCAGTGACTTGGAAGAGGAATGGCCTTGCCTTATTTGTCTAGAGCCGTACAAGACAAGTCGTCCAGGACAAGAGTGGATCCAGTGTTTGGCCTGCCCAAAGTGGGTTCATGTAAAGTGTTCATCAGGAGATCCTAGTTACTACTGCCCCAATTGCCTGTCCAATTACCGTGATGAGGACTGAACTATTTTTGTAATTTTTATCATGAGGCATGGCCTATGTTATCTTACATATTTTTTGTAGCTAAGTACCAAAGTTAGTTTTGTTTCAATTGAAAATTATTTTGTGTGTTTGGGGCTAGGGCAAAAGGTCATAGTTAGGCTACTATTTTTTGTAATTCTTATAATGGGGAATGGGTCTATGTTTTCATAAATATTTTTGTAGCTAGGTACCAAAGTGAGTTTTGTTTCAATTGGAAATTAACTTCTGTTTGCTTTTTGTGGTTAGGGCAAAAGGCCCATATGAAGAATAGTATTTTAGTTATTTTTATTATGGGAAATGGCCTATGTTTTCATACATATTTTTGTAGCTACGCACTAACGTGATTTTTGTTTCATTTGGAAAGTGATGTCAGTTTGTTTGTTTTTTCTGTTTTTGGGGGGGCGGAGCAAAATGAACATATTAGGCCCATGTAGGCTACTATTTTTCTCATTTAATTATGAGCCATTGCTTATGTTTTCATAAATATTTTTGTAGCTACTCCTAGGTACCAATATGATTTTTAATTCAACTGGAAAGTAATTTGTTTAATTTTTGTGGTGGGGGCAAAAGGCCCATATGTAGGCTTCTTACCCCAGCAATGACACATAAAACCTATTTACACAATTTGTGAATTTTGTATTCTTTCGCAATTTTGTTTAAACTGTAAAAGAATATTACTTTGTTATAATATGAGGAAATACTGTAAGTGCATCATTACAAAATTACACATATTTTGAATAAATAGTTTACTTTTTATGAATATTTTTTTCTTAAGGTGGGCTTATTGCCCCACCCTACCTTATATGAAAAGTAGAAAAGAGGATAATGATCCTTGGTGAAAGGGTATTTTCATATTTATTTATTTTTAACTTTGCTAATTCGTTTTGCTCAGGGGTGGGGGTGGGGGTAATTCAGGGTTTTATGTGTGTGTTAACGCTGTTCAAACTTTTGAAATTGTCTTGCTCAGTATCTTTGTTGGTAGTCGTAAATAATTGACCTAAGTGTGGTCACAATACGGTGGTCAAAATCGGAATATACATAGTCGGTGTTTAACTATAAATCGGAAGAATTTATCATGCAATCGCTCGCCTTCAATTAGAAAATTTGTGCCTTCTTGGTCGGTTGTCGTCAAGCAGAGTTTGATGATTATAGATGAATTCGGGTTCGATACGAGGTAAAAGTTTCTTTCACACTTTGATCATTTGGGTCCTTAGATCAAAATGTAGTTGGTTGATTTCAACTTGTGCACGGAGATCTCTTTATCGCTTACGCTTCCTCCTAAAAGTCTTCGTCATCATTAAGACGACTTTATTCTGGAGCCTTTGTATTGTTCAAAATTGTGTGGTGAGTAATGCCACAGGTAATAATTTGGATTTTATTGTAGTGATGTGTATTTTCTTTGATTTCTTACGGTGATTAATAAAACGAAATAGTTCGCATAACTCAAAAGATGCACACGCAGTTTTCTTTGTGACATGTGTAGCAAAGCCCTTAGCAGTAATGTGTAGCCAAAATAGGGTCCCTTCAGTGTTGTACCAATAGATATTGTCTTCAATTCATACATCAGATATCTTGCGTCTGTTGAGTGGCAGAATCTTATATTTCAGTCTATTAGTTAAGATTTTTGACGTTCTCTCAAGAACTGTAGTAGGTGCCAAACCTTTTCTCTTTTGTAAGGTGAGCCGATTAACTGAGAGCTTTCTTCATCGAACTGCACGTAAACAGTTTTTTCCGTAAAGGAAGTAAGTAGCCAAGTTTATGTTAAAGATTGAAAAGTGAAGTGGACTCAAGCATACCCCTTGATGAACGCCTTCTCTTAACTCGAACTTTGGGCTAATATAAACCGAGGGAGAGATCTATGCATGTGGGTCCATGATATAATCGCATATATTTTTTTTCAATGATGGAGTTCAAAGTAATCCGAAGGATTTTGTCACCAAACTTAATAAAATGGCTTTTGAACATCCCAGAGTACTAAGTCGGAATATTTCTTTCTTTCCTGCTTAAGCTTGGCCAGCTTTTCAGTTATTACAGCGCGACCTGTGTCGATGCTTCATTTACTTTGGAATAGATGTTTTTGGTGATTGTGTAAATGGTGGAAATCAAAGAAGGCATGGTCTCGGTTGGCTATAATTGTCTCAAAAATCTTTTCACCAAATTCAAGGAGGGTAATTGGAAGAAAGATTTCAGGTCTCTCAAGAGGCTTTCCTGATTTGGAAGTGAATGTAATTTTCAATATTTTTCAGGCATCCTGGAAGTAAACAACGTTGAGTGGTTCATTTAGGATGTTCAGAAAAGCTTGTAGGATATTAGGTCATGCATTAATTTAGTTGGCGCTAGTCAGGCTTTATTTTCGAAATCACTTAATAGTTTCGCCAAGTTCAGTAGAAGAAATCTTTGCAACCCATCCTTCCATATGTCGGTTGAAAGGATAAGTCCTCTCAATGATTTCCTTCGCGAAGTTAATCCTGTATGCTTCATTTTCCTCCGGTGATATGGGAAGTATTTAAGTCTAGTGAGTTTCTAACTACCTATTCAGTCTCTTTAGGGGTGTCCGCTATTTCGTGTTTTGTTGGTTATTTTAGTAAGAGGAGTTTTTTCTTTCAATATTTTGACAGAAACTGCGAAGAATCTATTTTAAATATATACGTTATATTATGTTGTTCCATACCTCTGTTTATTTTTCCACGATTAATTCCTTCAACGCTTCTTGGAGTTCTTTGAGATTTTTGTTGATTTTTATAGAATTAACCTAGTATCTCATTCGAGTGAAGGTAGCTTTGTATTCTTCAGAGATTCTGAGCATATCCGGATACATATATTAGCAGTAAGGGTTCGAAATAATACTTTGGCGACATTCCACGTCAGTGACAAGCAAGTAATTGGTAAATTTCTCAAGCTCCTCATCAATATCCCAAGAGTCGCATCTTCTAAAGGTTTAGGGCCATACTTAGCTAGAAGGTCTATGTATAATTCCCAGTTAGCTCATTTACAGAATTTTTTTTATTCGAAGCTGAATGCGGCTAACTGGGACGGTTATTAGGATATACCCGTAATCACTTGAAATTATGGGGCCTGGTTCACTGTAGATGTTGAAGGGTAAATCTAAATTAGTAAGAATAATGTCGGGTTTCGTGGTTATTCCTTCATTACAATAGGTGAGAAAAGCAGGTCCAACTCTTGTAACAACATTTTGGTCCAGAAACATTCAGATCACTTGCAAAAGTTAAAGATTTTTAATGCCCAAATAGTCGCAGAAAGTTGTTGATCGGGGTGTATCGCACCTTGTAGGTTGATATATATCCCATGGATACAGTTAGAGAGTTAATAAGAGTCTGGATCTCGATGGCCAAGAAAGATTCCTCCAATTTGGGAATGTTCCTGAAGGGTATGTTCCTCTTTATCGCAATTGCAACACCGTCGAATCTTTCCGTGCTATGGTTGATGGAGAAAACTTTGTACATATGGGTAGATTTTAATGCAATTATTTACTGTGTTAATAACCATGTTCAGATAGTAGTACTAGGTCTGGATTTAGTTTATTGATTATATTACCATAAATTGCGTTCTAATTTTTCCATCTGTTGACATTCATGTGAATAATTTTAACTTAAGCAAAAAGGGTTTCATAAAATTAAGGCATGGCTGGGTTTATTGTTTGTTTGTATTTTCCTATATTCGAAGGTTTTATCGAAGTTCTTTCTAAATATATATTTTCCTTTTAATCTTTAGCCCGAGAAAGTAGCTACTGACCACTAAAATCCTGTAAATCAAAAGTATATTATTAAGTCAAATTTAGATCGGAAAAAAACAGCCCAGCGCTTTGGTTAGGTAAGGTTAATTAGGTTAGCGTAGTTTAGTTATGCTAGAAAGTTAAGCTAAGTTAATTGGCTTGTTTGGGTTAGCTTAGATTCGCCATATTAGTGTGGTTAAATGGGTTGTTTAGTACCTGTAACAATTTGTCCTATTGAGTACATGTACCACTCTTCCTTAGTACTTATACCAATCTGTATCTTTCACTACCTGTGCCAATGTTTTCTCCTATGTATCTTTACCAATTTGTTATCTGATTAATTTTACCAATTTCTACTATTCCCTACACACACCATTATTTCCTCTTCAGTACCTTATCAATTTGTTTTCTCCATACCTGTACCAATTTGTCCTCTTGAGTATCTATATCAATTTGTCCCTTGAAGTACCTGTAGCAATTTTTACCCTTTCACACTCTACTAATTTGTCTCTTTGAGTATCAGTACCAATTTCTACGCTTGAATATTTGTACCTTTTTCTTTACTCTCGAGTACATGTAATTTGTACCAATTGTACCTCTTGAATTCATATATCAATCCGAACTTTCTAGAAACTTAACTGAGTACCAATTTGTGCTCTTAGGTACTCTTACTTTGCAACATCCTACACTCTGGACATATTTGTATTCATGAATACTGTAAAATTTGTACTCTTGAGTACAAATAGCATTTCTCTAGTATTTGTATCCTCCATCAATTTATACTCTGGATTGCTTGTAATCTGCAGCAACTTGTACTCTTGAATACCTATAATGTTTAAAAATGAGTACCTCCAGTACATGTACTATGAGCATTTTGTGCTCTCGAGTACCTGTAACAATCGCCCTATTAATTACGTGAACCAATTTGTATTCTAGCACATGGACGGTGCAATAATATTTACCTTTCTTCAGTACAAATTTGTGTACAGGAGGGACAGTAATCTGTACCAATTTGTACTCAGGATGAATAGTAATCTATATTAACTTGTACTCTGGAGAAATAGTAATATGCACTAATTTGTCCTCTCAATTGTTTGCAGTTGCACAAATTTGTACTCCCTACTATCAGTACACAGTACGCATTTGTAATCCCATTTACCAGTAGCCTGTACTTTGTACTCGCTAGTACCTCTACGCTTTATAATTTTGTATTCTCGAGTACTAATTGGTACTCTCGAGTACCTCGATTGGGAGAGGATTATTAAGCTAAAAACCTCCCGGAGAGGTGTGGAAACGAAGTGGGGAAGTTAGGGGAAGTGAAAATATGCGTAAGATCGTCCTGAGAGGATTGGGGCCTAGAGGGCACGCAAGCCTCCTCATGTCACCTTGCGGGTGAGCAAAAGGGTAGATAGGGTAAGGTAGAAATATAAAAGAGGGGGAAGAATGCTGGCAGAGACGCTGAAATCTTTTGCTGGTGCCCCAAGTAGTCTCCTCGTTTGGCCACCTGGGTTATCTAACCTCACCTCGTTCTTTGTCCTATGATAAAATGACACGTTTAGTAAATAATAAAGAAAAAAAAGGAGCGGCTTCACTAGGGATGAGCGTGCACTTCACAGGCAGACCTTGCATAAGAAACTTGATGAACTACGCACAAAAAGATAGTGAGAGATTAGAACCATGAAGAACTAATGGTGGACAAAGCTTGCCCAAGAAGTCCAGGGCTATGCAGACACTAGCAATCAGCAAGAATTCTACCCCGCCCTTAAAACAGCATATGCGAACATTTTGCACACATAAAAATCTGAAGTCCTTACAGAAACACACAAACTGCCCCTAACCTGCTCAATGATTTCCCAGAATTGCCAACCCTCTGGGAGCTTGACAGTCGCCTCACCTTTGCGGAAGTCAGAAGATCAATTGATGGCCTTAAAAATAACGCGACAACAGGACCCGATGGCATACCTGCAGAAATTTTGAAGTATGGAGGTGATGCTATCAAAAACTGTATGCACGCTATCATCACAGTCACATGGGAAAATAAATACGTGATGGAAAGATGCTGACATCACTAGCATGTACAAAAAGAAGGGTGACATTTACGTGTGTGGCAACAACTGCGGAATCTCACTACCCTCTGAAGCTGGCAAAGTCCTTACGAGCCTTATGCTGATGAGCTTACTCAAGTACACTCCTGAGGAAGTCCTGCCTGAAACGCAATGTGGGTTCATAAGAACATAAGAAAAGAAGGAGACTGCAAAAGACCATTCATGGCCTACACTTGGCGCAGTACCATCGACATGCTCTTTGTAGCATGGCAGCTGCAGGAAAAGTGTCGAGAGCACAACAAACCGCTCTATATTTTATTTGTCGACTTGACCAACAAGGCCTTCGACACAGTGAACAGACCACTCCTCTGGAATATCTTGGAGAAGTTTGACTGTCCTCCGACCTTCCTTGCAGTCCCAACAGCCTTCCATGACGGGGAGAATGCACGCATCATCAGCGCAGTAGGAAAATCTGACCCTTTCTCGGTGGAGTCAGGTGTCAGTCAGGGTTACGTCATCGCTCCTATCATCTTCAACCTCTCTTTTGTCGGTGTAATGAAAGCTTCCTATAACCTGCTTCCGCCAGACGTTGGTATCCGCGTCAACTATTGTCTGGATGGCAGCCTGTTCAATCTGCGCCGCCTTCTAGCTATGCTGATGCTGATGATGACGCTTATATCAGCTCCTCACTGGAACACCTACATCATACCCTAAACCTCTTAGCCGACACTTAGTGTCGTGCCGCTCTCATCATCAACACAACCAAAACAGAGGTTCTAGCAATTAAAGATCCGCCCCAAGAACCTGTAACATTCTACATAAATATTTAAGAACTAAAGAATGTCCCTAACTTTTCATACCTAGGCTCTGGCCTCACAGAGACCTGCGACATTACCAACGAGGTGCATAGGCGTATTGGCCTCGCATCTGCCTCTTTTGGCAAAACTTACCAATATAGTCTTCCAGAATAGGGACCTAAAAATCAAGACTAAAGTGACTGCTTACAAGGCAATCTGCATCTCCATACTTCTATATGGTTGTGAGGCCTTGGTTCTATACAGGAAACAGCTAAGGAAACTGGAATCTTTACACATGAGCTGCCTACAGCGCATATTGGGAATTAAGTGGTTGCACAAGGTCTCACACACCGAAATCGTGAGCCTGCTAACATTGAGCCCCTTGAAGTCCTTCTGCTACAAAAACAGCTACGATGGGTAGGCTATATTATCTGTATGCTCGTGAATAGGCTACCACGAAAAATCTTATATGGTGAGATCGCAGACAGTTGCAGGTCTGCAGGAGGACAATGCAAACAATATAAAGATCATCGAAAGAAATCCATCAAGAAATGCAACATTCAACCGCAAGTACTTGAGACAATAGCCTCTGACCGGCTCCAATGGCTAGCTTCCTGTCGGGGAGGCACTGAAGCCTACGCAACCCACCTAAGAAATATAGCAGATGCGAAGAGGACACAACGACATCAACCGCCTCCCCAGGAAGGCCAATTCCCTTGTGACATATGCAATCGCATCTGTAGATCACGAATAGGGCTGCACGCCCATAGACGCACCCACCAGAATTAGATTCACCTGAAATTCTTTCTAAGCGCATGAAGAGACCTCGTTGTCGTAATCAACGGACAATTATAAGCAAGTAAGCACCTGGTTCTAGCAACGCGGTTTGGGTCTAAAAAAAATAAAAGGTTTCCAGTACATATTTCCGAATAATTTACTCTTGGTCTAGGTTTTTCATACCCATGTTTATTTTTTAGACCTAAGGGCAAGAACAATTTCTTTATCGGAATTCTTTTGATATACGGATAAAACAATCCCCAGAGCTCTTTTTCTCCATCTAAATTTGCTTTTATATACGAAAAAAAAAAGAAAAACAGCCATGCCTTAATTTTAATACATTTTTTGAACTTCAGGATTTGTAATTATTTTTGTTTTTTAAAAATTCCCGAACATTCGATATTCATATTTATTTTTTCTGAACTGTTAGAAAAAAACTTTGATAAAAGATTCAATTATACGAAAAAAACAGTCGTGCGGGCTGTTTTTCAAACTGTAAAGAAAATCTTAGAAAGAACTTGGCTAAAAGCTTCAAAAATACAGAAGTGACTCACAAACTAAAATTAAAACGGTTATAAACATTGTATTGCTAAAATAAAATGTTATGAATGAATCTGTACTGGAAACTTTTTTTTTAAATTTACCCAAAATCCGTTGCCGGAGCCGGATAGGCCGTAGGCCACAGACCAAAGGTCTGCATGCGAAGTACAAATTCTTCATGTAAGAAGTGGCAAAACCGTTCCTTGTTTTTGTTTGGTTTTACTCCGTAGATTTTCATCTTTCTCATTCGAAAACTCGAATGAGAAATGGTATTATATGCCCCCAACCCCTCGTTAAAGATGCGTTTTAATGCTCAGTATACCTTCGTTTCCATTCTGAGCTTTCTTACGACAACTTTTTGAGTTTCGCTAATAGTATTTCCCCCAACATTCAATTCATGGTGGGAAAAGGTAAAATTCTATTCCGTTTCTAGACATTGATATTTCCCATTCTTGTAAGGGTTTTGAAAACAAACCTTTGAACTTAATGAGCTTTGTGACTTCTTATATAAATTATGTTCCATAAAAACAATTTTTCGTGCCTACCACATTTGCTTCTCCGTCCGGAGTCTTTTTAAAGCGGACACTATTTACTAGGGAGGTTACCACCGTGGCTGGGCATCACGGTGGGAATGGGTAGGTAGAGCTCGTAGACATAGCAGGAAGTCCACCTAAAAGAAGGATAACTCAATTTCAAAACCCAATAATGAGCCGGGTCTCAAAGGTTGAATAGCCTCCTACCCGGGTTTCTTCTGTGAAGAAAGAAATATGCTTTCTATGTTCATCATTTTTTTTAATAATAACGGTTTCATATTGTTCGTTGAGAATATTTGTCGCCCGAAAAATGAGAGTTCCTACCGTTCTCAAGATTATTCGACACATTGTATTGCCTGATCTAGGATCTTTTGACCAAAAGTTTAACAAAAGTCTTCAAAATATTTTTAGATAGTCTCACTTTCACACTAATTTTAAGATCATTTTATTAACAGACGCCGTTTACCTAATCATTTTAATTTTAGGAGCAGAATCCTTCTTGAAGCGAGATGCCCCGTGGTTTATGAATTTAATTGCCCTAGATGTAATCTAGATAAGTACGTTGGAAGCACGGTGCGCTCTCTGGGGGAGAGATTCTGTTCACATATGGAACTTAGCTTCAGATATAGAGGGGTGCTTCGAAGAAAGAGGTTTCTCCCGTTCAAACACACTATAGAATGTAAATCTGATATTTCGATTAATATAATTTTATAATTCTTAAAACTTTACATGACCCAGTCTCTTTATGGCCCATGTTTATTAAAAAACTTTCTCAATCTCAACTCTGACTGTTCATCCAATCGATAATTATATATATATATATATATATATATATATATATATATATATATATATATATATATATATATATATATATATATATATATATATATATATATATATATATATATATATATATATATATATATATATATATATATATATATATATATATATATATATATAGGTAAATATGTAGACGAGCGGCCCGTCCGATAAGATGTACTATTTCGTCTGTGTTCCAAAATGTTTCACGTTTTTTGAGTACATTTATAGGGGACGGCTCGTGGGGGGTTAAACACGATGCGTGGACCGCACTACGATGATCCTGAGTTTCATTAAATTGGGGGAGGGGGCCGGGGGGCACAGCACTCCAGTATATAATCCTAATTTTTATAATGTTCTGACGTTTACAGAGGTGAATGCTTTAACTACATCATGTCAGCGCCTTTAATCGTTTTGCGAATTATAATAGGGGTTGGGGGTGGGGTATGACGTCAGAAATGACACGGGTGAACGATAATATTTACACAAAATATTTTTTTCGGGCCGGGCCACTCGTCTACATGTTTACCTATATATATATATATATATATATATATATATATATATATATATATATATATATATATATATATATATATATTAAATGAAAAACTCACAAAGTATCACGTGAGGGTAGCAAATGAATGCAATGTCCCGCAGGAAAAAATGAAAAGGTGTTTCCAAGTACTTTCGAACTTTATTAAGTTCCTTATCAAGGATAACTACAAGAAATAATATTATATTAGAGGTATATATACGAAAGGAAAGTATGAAAGACCGCCTCAAAAACAAGAAATCACCAATGAGGAAGACGGAAGGGGAAAGGTAAAGATTCACATTAAGAATTACAAGAAGCAGGTAGTAAGGTCAAAATGAGAAGACAGAAAGGGTAACAGATTAAAAGAAATTGAAATAGCCTAACGAGGGAGATTATAAGACACGAGGAGCGAATATTGGGGAAAATAGAATGTACATAACAGAGCAGTGACAATTAAAAAAAAAATTAAAAAATAAAAATAAAATTGGGACCACATAACTAAAGATTGAATATAAAAAACTAAGAACAAAAGTCAGAACTAGTTTCTTTAAGTATTAATCTTTTAATTATAGCATCTTTTTATATAAGCCAGGGAAAAGGTTAAAATTATCACATTGGCTTATAAAAGTACATTCAATGATATTCCTTTTTATAGTCATTGGAACGATAAATAAATTTTGCCGAGTTCCAGTTAATTAGATGGTCCTTATCTGAAATATGGACAAAGAAAGCACTGTAATCTTTCCCTCTACGGACATTATATTTATGTTGATTTATGCGAACAGAAAGTTGTTTACCTGTTTATCCATAATATTTACTTAGGCAACCAGAACACTCAACTGAATAAACTCTTCCCCCCAAACTATTGCAATTATTACGTACTAATAAATTCTTAATGGTCGTCTCATATTTAAAAGCAACAAAAATGTTAAAGTTATTCAAAAGACGGGGAAGATCACTAAAACAAAGAGAAAAAGGTAGAACTAAATTGTTATTACTATTAAAAGGGAGAGTAGGGACAGTTTGATACAATGTCTTTTTAGCAGAAGAAAGACAGTTTTGAAGAAACGGGTAAGGGTAACAAAGTTTATGGCCAATTTCAAAGATATTGGAGAATTCCAAATCCATATATTCCGGGCTCACAACTCGTAATGCCCTTAGAAACATAGAAGAAAAACAGAACGTTTAACTTTAGGGCTGTGAGAAGAGTAAAAATGAATATAAGAATTTAAATTAGTAGGCTTACGAAAGATAAGAGTATTTAAAACCTGTATGAGTTCTATGAATAAGAAGATCAAGAAAGGGAAGGGTTCTATTATTTTCCAACTCGTGGGTGAATTTAATTGAAGGGACGAGACAATTGAGTCTGGTAAGAAAAACATAAACATCCTTGGAATTAGGCTACAAGCAAATGACATAATCAATATACCTGTACCAAACGATCGGGGCGTCAAGGATAGTAGGGAGAAGTTTTGTTTCAAAAAACTCCATATATAAGTTAGAAAGGACAGGTGAAAGACAATTAGCCATGGCTAATCCGAATTTTTGGAGGAAATATTTGCTTTCGAACGAAAACTTACAGTTTTTGGTTATTTTGATAAAACATGGGATATGCAAGTAATTACACAACTTTCATTAGCTCAGCCTGGGGTGAAGAACGATGATTCTAGGCCACGCCTTCTAGGAAATAAGCATATATATATATATATATATATATATATATATATATATATATATATATATATATATATATATATATATAGAGAGAGAGAGAGAGAGAGAGAGAGAGAGTGCTACAAGGAGCTACAAGGAAAAGAAGTACCCTAGGAGACCTTACGTTCCATTCAAAGAGGGTACTTTTAGGCAGGCACTTGAGCAGGCACAGTTCTACACAATGACTTAAGTGCCCATACGGCCACTTTTCAAGACTTTCTCCATCTTGACTTAAACTGATTAACAGAATTGTTGTTGACAACTTCCACTGGAAGTGCGTCCAGTTACCTCAGATGCTGTATGTGAAAAATTTACCACACAGATCGCGGTTGTAACGCTTCAGTTCAAGTTTGTAGCTGTGGTTTCTCGTTCTGCCCTTACTAAGTTGAAAAATATCCGTGTAGTCTACATTATTGAAGCCTCGAAGTATAATAAACACTTCGATAAGCTGACCATGCAGCCTCCGGGTTTCCAACGAGAACAGATCTAATTCCCTTAATCTATCATCGTAACTTTTATGTCAGTTTGGTTGCCCTGGCTTGCACACGTTCCAATCTTGCAATATCCTTTCGAAACGAAGGACTCCACATGTCCGACCACTCCCCAATTTTCCGAAGATCAACTTGAAGGCGGGCAGTATTTCCTTCCTTTGCGACGTTCATACCAAGCTTGATATCATCGGCAAATTTAAAAAATCTTGGCAACTATGTCACCGTCCATGTCGTTGACGTAGATTATGAATAGTAGTGGTCCCAGGAGAGAACCTTGAGGAACACCGCTAGTAGAGGGCACCCACTCAGAAGCTTGTCCATTCAATACTATCCGTTGACGTCTGCCGCTTAGCCACTTCTCTATCCAACTTGTTACATTTCAGTCTAGGCCCAGCGCTCTCACTTTCCGAAGGAGGCGGTGGTGTGGTACCTTATCAAAGGCTTTTTATAAGTCTAAGTAGATAACATCCACCGCCTTATCCAGGTCGTGCTCACTAAAAACAAAGTGGAAGAATTCCACAAGATTTGTTAGGCATGACCGGTGCCTTCGGAACCCATGCAGGGAACTCCTCAATCGCAAGTTGGACAATAATATGACGTCATTTTGTGCACCAAGATGCTTTCCATGATTTTACTGACTATTGAGGTTAAGCTAATAGGTTGGTAGTTCGAAGGCTGGCTAGGGTCTCCTTTCTTCACGCCAGTCTCTTGGAACGCATCTGGTCCGGATTGACATGTTGAATATTATGCTCAGATGTTGTGACACTACATCGCGCACTTCTTTCAAAACTTTAGGTAGAAACCTGTCCGAGCCAGGGACTTGTTCGTCTTTAGATCAGTGATCATTTTTCTATTTCCCCTTGGGTGAAGTCCATTTCTTCCAGTTTTTCCCCCGAGTAAGAATCCGTGGGCTGGGGGATGGGACCACATTCTTCAGTAAACACTGAAGAGAAGTAGTCGTTGAGGAGGTTAGCATTTTCTGCATCTGAGTGCTTTAATACCCCCTCCTCATTTACTAAAGGGCCAATCGTGCGATGGATTGGTTTACGGCTGTTTACATAACCAAAGAACTCCTTGTAATTCTCTTTGCAAAGTCTCGCCACTCGGAGCTCCTCGGCACGCTTTGCCGCCCTTATGCTGGACTTCACTCTCCTAGTTAGCCTACGGTACTCGTCAAAGTCTCCAGAAATCTTTGACTGCTGGTACATGGTTCTCTTCTCCCTCAGCAGTTGACCCATTTCTCGATTAAACCATTTTGGTTGAACGGGAGACCAACGAAGGCTTTCCAAAGAGATGAAACGTGATTGAAACGCATGAACGTAGTTTTGAACCTATTCCACGAATCTTCAACATCCTCGCATTAGTCAATTTAGCACGAAGACTTGCAAAGTCTGCTCTTCTCAAATCAAGTTTCCTAGATTTACTAGTCGCAGACTCTACCTTGGGGACCTTGACTATAAATCTAACTAGTCGGTGATCACTGCCACCGATATCTTCGTCTACAAAGAGATCCTCAACGATGTCATCCTCAGAGGTGAAAACCAATTCGAGGGTATTATTGCCTCTCGTCGGCTATCTCACCCATTGAGTCAGGAACTCGTTGTTCGCGAACTCCAGGGGTAGTGCGTTCTCGCCACAGGGTTCTTTGGTTTACCAGTCAACTTGGGTATTGAAATCACCCATGGCGATACACACACTGTCTTGAACAAGTTCACCCAGTAGCTGGTGCAGATCCCTGTCCTTTCTAACGAGTTGCGCATAGGGTCTGTAAAGCACCAGGGTCCTGTATCTGGCATGACCTATATCTAGGTCAACACCTAGTAGCTCGTGGTCGGATACAATTTTGCAATTCTTTGATTTAAGTGCATCCTTGACATACAACATCACAAAGCCAGCCTCTCTGTCTGGCCTATCTTTTTGGAAGAGTTGGTAACCGGGAATCGTGAATTCATTTTCAAAATCTTGGTTTGAGGTTTTTACCCACGACTCCGAAATCTGAGATTTCTCTGCCTCTACCCTGATTTGGGGGTTTTCCCTTCTGGCAGGCATCTTACCTTCACACTGGTGCGAAGGCGGCCCTCTAACAGTGGTTGCAGATTCCGTGCTTGAGAGTCGCTAATAAGGTTGACTCTCGCATACTCGGCTGCAGAGGAAAGAGTTTTCCATTTCGGAACCGACTTGTCCGTTTCCTCTTTAATATCCATATTTTTCTTCTTTTTCTTATTCTTCTTTCTTTTTTCCTATCTTCCTCTGGTTTCACTTCTGTTTCTGCTTTATCTTCTTTTTTCTTTCCTTTCTTCTTCTTTTTGGCCCGTTGAGTCAGTCCCGCAGCAGCTGACTCCAGCTCTGGGTCGTTTGAAGGCTGGCGTGACACTGCCGATGCAGTACTCGCTTCTTGGGCGAGGGTCTCGTCGGCGGATCCACCCACGTTGGTGGGAGATACATCATGAATCGACTGGACCTCTAGTCTTGAGGAAAACTCGACGATTCTGTCCTCAAAACGGCGAAGCTGACGCGCTTGTTCAGACTCTATGTTCTGCAGCTTCCTCTCCAGTTCTTTGGATTTTTCCTAAAATGATCTATATAGATCCTTGAGCTCTTGTACTTCTCCTTTAAGGACACAGTGAGTGCAGATACTTGCCGGTGGCATTTAGAGTAACACCCCTCCGGGAAGTCCACGCACCACTTGTCCTTTTTGCACACTGAACATGTGTATTTAAGAGCAGCCGGTCCTTTCTTTCCAGTCATGCTGAACACTTTATATCTCTGAATCCTTTGCGACCACCCAATAAAAAAGAAGGGGGGTTGGCGAGTTCGCCCCGCGTGAGTCGCTCCCGCCTATCGATCAGAGACGTTTCGGATCTTTCAGAAGGCACGCTCCTTTTACTGCTGTTCGTCCGACCGAGTCGTTCAAGCCCGGCGTGCCATGGTTCCCAACCAAGCAGCAATGACAGCTTCCGAAGGGGGCTATCGATTTCACACCAGGTGAACAGCAGAACATGCCCTGTACTAAACTCCTACTAGTTCCTTTCACGACGGCCAGGATCTCGGAGTAGCGTTCAATGGATACCCCGCCCCACCAAGAGACCCGGACCAAGGCTTTTTATTGGCCCGGCAACCAACCTGGGAACAAAGGGCCGTCACCTCGGGCCGATGCTACCAGAAGCACCCGTCAACGGTTACTGGGAATGGTCAATAATTATGCGCTAGGGAAGGGGTTAACTGGGCACTACCCTCATCCCATTCATCGTGCCTCAACGCATAGGAGACATCTGTCCTAGTCTCTCGCAACCAGTGAGCGTCGATTGGCGTTGTTTATAGAGGTTCCAAAGCCTCTCTTCTGACGCATGAGGTAGCTACCAGGTTCTTATACGAGGGGCGGTCAATATGTTTTGCGAATCGGTAGGGCAAAACAGAGGAAGGGGGATTGCTGTTTGTGGGGGTGTTAGGACAAGTTATGACAAGTCAGGACCTGCAGCTGCACGCTCCTGCCTCGTCTATTTAAGAAGCAGTAGCTGATCGCAGATCTTCAATCACAAATTTCTCAACAATGGAGAAGGTTGAGCACCGCGCAGTGATCAGATTTTTGACGAAGGAAGGCAAGAAGGCCAATGAGATCTATGAACGCATGGTTGCAGTGTTCACCGACACCGCCCCTTCCTATGCAACCATTGCTCGCTGGAATAGGGAGTTCCGCTATGGTCGTGAGTCCCTTGAAGATGACCACCGTCCAGGACGCTCGTCAGACGTGACCAACAAGGACAATGTGGCCCGTGTGGGGAGGATGATCCTCGAAAATCGACGGGTGAAGGTCGAAGAAATCGAGCGAGAACTTGGAATATAACATGGAAGTGTTATCAACATCATCCACGACAATTTGGCCATGGCCAAGGTCTCTGCCCGTTGGGTCCCTAGAAACCTCACGCCCCATGATCGACTTTAATGTCGTCAAATTCCACAAGGCCAGAGTTGCACAAGCTGCCCTGAGTGAGTACGGATTCGAGGAGCTCAACCATCTCCCCTACAGTCCAGATCTGTCCCCTAGCGACTACTTTTTATTCCGCCAGCTCAAGGTTGCACTGCCTGGACGCCGGTTTGGGAACGATGAAGATGTCCAGCTCACCGTCCAGGAGTGGATTGAACAGCAGTCAGGAGATTTCTGGTTGTCGGCAATTCGAAGCCTCAGGGACAAGTGGCGCAAGTGCATTGAAGTCGAGGGTAGTTATATTGAAAAATAATAAAACACTTTTCCTCATATCTCGTTTCCTTTATCCGAATTGCAAAACTTATTGACCGCCCCTCGTATGTAGATAGAAGGGAAAAGGATAAGAGTGACATAATAGGAGTAGGGTGCTTTTTGTTTTGTTTTTTATTTTTGCATAATAAGTGGAAGAGATAGGATAAAAGTGAAAAAGGAGAAGGATAGAGTAGAAAAAGGAAGGACGCACTTAGTCTGGAACCTCGTTTCCGACCAAATCGACCAGGAAAGGTCTATTAGGGAAACCCAGGAGAGAGGTACCTAGGTTCTCTTAAAAGCACCTTAAAAGCCCCCTCGATCCATGCCAAGAAGGTACTTGTATAAGTTCCCTATCCTAATATATACATAAAGAAAAAAGTAACTAGGAGTTGGAGACAAATGGACAGTAAAGTTGAAGGCTCTCCTCACCCTCCTTTCCCACCCGCCACGCGGGTACGGAAACTGAAATGATACCTGGTTCAGTTGAAATATAGTGCTCAACCGGGAATTTTTATAGTAAAGGTTTTGAAACCTACCTAGTTAGAGAATCACGATATGAAAATTATCATCAGACACTTAAACAAAATTAGAATCCAAATAATCATTGTTTTACTTTTTTGAAATAATTGTTTTATTTATCTGATAGTTGAAATCCCGTCATTGAACTATATACACCTGCATATCTATATTTCGATCCTGAGAATCTTGAGAATCTTTTATTTTCTGATAGTTGAAATCTCGTCATTTAACTTATATGCACCTACAAAATATTGATTTCCTTTGAATATCTGCAATTCGGTTCTGAGAATCTTGTCATTATACTTATTTCTATTTTACATACACATTTATCGATCCCATTTTATTTACAAATTAATAACTGAGTGTGTGTATGTTTTTTTCTTAAAAGTATCAGCAGTTTTACTGGATATTACGTCTCGTGGTAGCTTATTCCATATGTTGATAATTTTGTATGAATAAAAGTTTCCAGTTTGATATTTTCTATACCGCAATGGTACCTGTTTTATTCCGTTGTTCCTTGTCTCACAGTCATTTAACTTAAACCATATCTTAGCTTAAACATTTTCTATCTTATTTAATACCTCAACCTCGAGGGTACCAGATCTGTAGGGGCGAACCCAGTAAACATTCGAATGAAAGATTTAAACGGTTCACACCAAATCTTGACTTTACCTCCTTTGCCGAGAATACACATTCAGTATCGTGTGCTAGGTCCGAGCTCTGATTGAGTGCTTAAAAATTAGGAAAGATGAATAATAGTTAGGAAGATATTAGCGTGGAAGATGAGATGATAGGTTATGGGTGAAGAGAGTTTGTAGGGTTTGCCCTGGTAGTGAGGGATACGCTTTTCATTTATTAGTTCTTATTTCCTTTTTTTATGACCTTCAATCCTGTATTTTTTATTTTTGTGTGTATCTTAATTTATATTTAACGTATTCAAGCTTTTCTTTTGTACATAATTTGCAACCTTTTTTTTTTTCCTTAATATTATGCTTATTTTAAGAGAGATAAACTTATATATATATATATATATATATATATATATATATATATATATATATATATATATATATATATATATATATATATATATATATTATTTTTTTTTTTCCAGAATAATACTAAATGAATAAATGAATTTGTTCAAGAGTCTACAATATACATTTAATTACCTTGCATTCTACACATTCATACATGTTTGTGAGCGTATTTGTTAATGTATCGTCTTTGTAATTGTTTGTTCGGTGTGGTTTATTATGTGAACCATGGTGCCAACTGCTCCTCAGAGCATTCTCTCGAGCTAGGAAATCGCCTCTTTCTGCTTACTTAATCCCTTCTGTTCGCTGGGATTTTTAGATCCTCCGCTAGTTCAGGCGCCGTTTCATTCAAGATCCTCTACCAAGTTCCTTTGGCCAAACTTTGGGTCACCAGATTGATAGGTGTCAGAGCGGCTCTTTGGTGGAGTTGTCTTTGGGGAATTCGGTCTCGCTTTCTTTTGTTGTTTATTTAGAGAGTCGCCTTGTTTTGGACTATTTGTAGGCGCTTCAAGCGCTCCCTACTTAGGGTTTGGGCCATCACCGCGGGGTATATGAGTGTTGGTCGTACGTGGATGAGATATATCTTTCGGATATTACTAGATCTCATATTCCTGAATCGGTGAAGTTTGGATAGTTCCAACCTCGCGAAATTTTCCCGCGTTTTGAAGTGATGCCCGTACCCGGTGGGGGTGATTTTGAGCCTCAAAACGGTCCCTTCTTGGTGATAGGGAAATATCAGTTCCCCTATTATCACGTCTGCTGTTTTTCTGCGACCGAGGGCGAGGATCTTGAACTTTCTGCTATTCGTGCGGATCTTCCACCTACTCTCGTACTCATTTATGTTCCTGATTTCATTAGCAATCTCTTGAGCTTGAGCCCTGGGATTCCTTATATCTACGCGAACTGGAGATATAATGAGGTCTCCTTTACCGGGGTTGGTAAATCTGTGGTGTAGATTAGGTAAAGGAGGGGGTTCAGACAACTGCCCTGCGGGACTCCGGCCTCGAGGAGGAACTCAGGTCCTTGGTGACCCTCAATCATGATTCTGGCGCGCCGTTCCATGACGAAGTCGCAGATAATGCGCTCCAGAATCGGGTTTAGCTGAAGGTTCAGTATCTTATATTGAAGGCCCCTCAGCCAGACCTTGTCTAAGGCCTTTTGTACGTCCCTGAGCACAATGTCAGTGTACTTTCCTTCCGTTTGGCACTTGGCGATTTTCTCGGTTAGGAGCGCGAGTTCGGTATCTATTCCGCGCTTCTTCCAGAACCCATGCTGTTGTGGGTTGTGGGCCCCTTTCTCCTCGAGTTGTTTCTGAAGCCTGTTGGCTAGAATCTTTTCCAGAATCTTACCGATGATTTCCAGGAGAAAGATGGGCCTGTAGTCCATCGGCTGTTCAGGCACCTTTTTCCCTTTTGGTATAAAGATGACTTTTGCCACCTTATATCCATCGAGGAAGTATCTAGTGTTCAGGGCCGCGTTCATTACGTTCGTAATGCCTTGTAGCAGGCACGGGGGAGCGTTTACCAGGTGGTTTTTGGTAATCCCTGTCCAGCTAGGAGCTCTCTGTTTGAATGTTTTGAGCTTGCTCAGGAATTCCTCAGTGGTGTTTGGTCGTCCGTGGCCCATCATTCTCCTCCCTTCGGAAACGTGCGGGTGGGGATGTGTTCGGTGGATTCTGGTATTGAGTTTGTCTACAATCTGGTGCTCGAACTCTAAGTCGAAATCCTCGTTCTCTTCAGGGTGGATGGAGAATACTTTTCTCCAGTACCTCCTGAATTTCTTTCGAGTCTTTCCGGTTCTTCGATGATTTCGCAATTTTCTTCCAGACTCATTTTCTCCTTCGGGGGGAAACAACGGAGATTTTCTATCTCCCTCCAGAATTTTGGGGGGTTCTGCTCGAGTCGAGTTTTTCTATTATTTCGTCCCATATGGCCCGTTGTTGTGTGCTGATCAGGTTTTTGAGCTCCTCTCTAAGTTGTGGAGTCTTCAGGTGTTGTACCTGTTTGGGCCAAATTGCTTTACTTCTTCATAGATCTATCTATGCTGTGAGGCAATTTCTCGCATCTCCTCGGTCCACCGTGGTTGCGGAGGGCTTTTGTGCGTGATGCACAGAATGCACTTTTCGTCCGCTTCCATGATCAGGAGTGTGATGCGGCTAATCTCCTCGTCAATCTCTTCCAGGATAGCTTCGCTTAGGTCTGCTGGTTCATAGCTGTTGAACATTCGCTTGTACAGCTCCCAGTTTGCTTTTGCAAAGCAATTCCTGGGTGGGATAGGAATCATGATAGGTACGAGGGAGATTGTAGTCATAATTGAGATATGGTCGCTTGGAACCGTGGGGCCAGGCATACTGACCAGATTGAAAGGGAAGTTGGTACTTGATGGTATTATGTCTGGGGCTGTTGCAATTTTCTCAGTGATGTAGGTCTGAAATTCCGGCCTAGCTCTCTCGAGCCTGTCCCGGTCGATAACCAGTTGTAGATTTCTTCCTCTTTCGTTAGTTCTGGTGTAGCCGAGGCCCCCAGACAGGCATTGAGGTCGCCCCCAATAAAGACATTCCTACGGTGGGCTGTTAGGGTCAGGAGGTTGTTGATGGGAAGATATCGACGGCCAGGAGGCTGCTGTGCAGCTGCAATTGTGAGTCCCCCAACAAGTGTAGGGAGTTCGACCGCCACGAATAACTCATCAAGCTCTGGGAGCATTTTGAAGGTGATGTTTCTTCTAATGGCAATAGCAGCACCGTCATATCTATCTTGAGTGGCGTTCTTTACCAGGAAGGGGTAAGTTGAGATTTTCATCCGTATGCTATTAGTGTTGACACCGTGTTTTGATATTAGGATAATGTCGAGGTCCACCCTTCTGAATATGTTGCCATATTCATTCGCTTTCCCCAACCATCCGTTTGTGTTTAGTGTTAAGATTTTTAGGGTATTGTTTGTGTTCTCCATGTTTTGTGTCTACTTATAGTGTGTTACTGATTCCCTGTGATTGCGTACCTTTCAGATTTTGAGCTTCTTAAATTCCATGGCCGGGATTGTATGAAAGGAGGTATCGAGTACCACTTTTCCAGAGAAGAGTGCTGCCGCGACTTCTGTTTCGTCATCTGTCTCGGTAAACTTGCATTTTAGCTTTTGGTTTTATTCCATTTGTGATATCCGTGAGGTCTAGACTTTCTGGGAAAGGGTACTTGTCCGAAGTATAGACCTTCAAACCCAGTTCCCTGCCGTCGTATTGTGTCCGTTTTTCTTGCTTTTTTTATTTTCTGTTTTGACCTCTCTTTGTGGGTACGCTCACGATACTGTCACTGTCCGAGTCTGTGTCGGTCGTCGTATGACTTTTTCTTCTTTTTGGTACCTTTGTGGCAGGTTTCCTTGCTTTTCTTCCCTCGCCTTTCTCGCTTCAATTCTGGGGTCGCTCTTCTGGAGGGCTCCTGATTTTCTTGTTCTTGGACTTTTTGTGTGGGGACCGTTGATTCAGCTTGGGGAGTAGATGCTGCTGCAATAACTTCTTCGTTTACCTTTGGGGAGAATTGAAGTTGTAAGACATCTCCTGAGGAAGGGTTCTCTGGGAACCACATCTCACTCAGGTTGTTGTTCTTTAGCACTAAATTCAGCTCACTAAAGAACGTGCCCGGATTCGTAAGATTTCTCACGTGTGCATAAAGAATGCAGGTGAGAATTTCGTCGATAGCTCGTTCTCCAGTTTAATATATGTCTTAGTCGCGGCTTGTGTAGGGTGGGATGTCTTCGTTGTTTGCGCATACGAAGTAGTCCTCCTCCTTTGTTCTTCTTCTCTCTTTGCATCCTGTTTTCTCTTAATAATATTTTTTCATAGGGCACGCCATGGCTAGTGCTCTATGGCCCTGCCCGCAATTCACGCACTTCTCATTCTCCCTGCAGTTTTTCCAGCTGTGGCCTTTTTTCACTACACCTGGAGCATGTCTCCTCAACTTCCTGGCAGTCCTTTGTGGAGTGTTGCTCCATCTTGTAGCAACGGAAACACATCTGCACAGGTGTGAACTCCTCACGCTCAATCTGGTTCCCACTGAATTTCGCGTGGAAGAGTAGAAGACCCCTCTCTTTGGCCTTCTGGGCCATCTCCGTTTCGGTGAAGATCACTTTGAATACATGGGTGTATTCTTTGTTCTCTCTTCGGTTTCGGAACCTTATGATCTCAGAAACTTTCGCTCAGCTTTGGTTGGCCTCAATTTCTTCTGCTAGTTCCTCCTTCGTATGATCACCTATCCAGGGATCAAGGCGACGACAAACCACACTGCAGTGAGCCTGTATTTGTGGTGGAACTGCGGGCTGGAGGTTTATTTCTTGTAGAACACGAATGCCATCTTTCTTGCTGATTATTTCAATGTCTTTTTTTCTTTCGCAGATCGCCAAGTAACCGGGTGGCGACCCCGAAGAGGGTCTCAAAGACTCTACCTCTCTCCGGTTTGGCCTGGCCGTTGATTACCCTGAGGAGTATTCGTGTGGCCAGATCCATTGCCATGATGTTGAGGGGACCCCTCGTGGCCTCGTTAGGCAAGCCCGTAGGATAAGTTTTTGTGTGTGTAGTTTGGTAAGTATAATGTGAGTTTTATTATTTTTCTTTAGGGTGCCCCCCCCCCCCACGCTTTTTCAGCAGCCTTTGTCACCGGAGGAATCGCCTTGGTAAATGTTGGGATGAGTGTGGTAATGAAGCATTATGATGATATGATAGATGATTGAGTATGTGTGAGACTGGGCGGGATCCTCTTGGGGGATGACTACTGACGGACTCATTGACAACGCCGCTCCCCGAGGGTTTTGAATCACGACTGCTCCCACCATGCACAGAGACGGTTGATTGTCTCTCTGTGGTCCTGGGATGGGCCTCCGCAGTGGTTAGCAACGGAGGGTGCAGTCCGTCCCTTGTCCAGTCGAGCTTCAAGACATTGTTCTCTGCTGTGGGCTAGTCCTCAACCCAGCTTTCTCCAATGCCCCCAATTATGACTTCTATAGTGAGCCACGTAGTTGGGTGAGGCTGTGTACGGCGAATTCCTCCGTGGGGCCGCTTTGATGCGGGGAGATAGGGGGCTATGGTTTTACCGGGTCATCTTCTTAAAAGCGTAGCCTGAAAAAAAGATAATGAAAATATTGGTGAAAAGGGGGTGAAATGGTGTAGAAATAATAGAGTAATATCTCTCTTTTGGCTTCTATTTCTTCTTCTTCTTCTCTTTGTTGGTAGCTTCCAGAAGACGTTTTAGCAAAAATTTACCAAAAACTTTTCCGCCTTATCCAGTTGCTGACTTCCAGGCCGCGGTGAGGAAGCAAAAATGGAGAAAAATGGAGACGTTCCGGCAAATCTTCCCAAAGCTTTTCCGCCTTTGCCAGTTGCTGACTTTTATCCAAGAAATCCGACCAGTCAAATATTAGGAAAATTGGACTTGGATATAAAAAGTAGTGAAAAGGAAAATGCATACACACATATGAGATTTCAACTGCAATCACGTATATATATATATATATATATATATATATATATATATATATATATATATATATATATATATATATATATATATATATATATATATATATATATACATATATGTATATAATAGTGGAAGATAAATAGGCAGGGATAGATTTCCCTGATGAAAAGGATAGAGGGGGGGGAGAAAATCCCTGGTGATAGGAAATCGCAGGCGTTGTTGGAGTTTGATGTTGTTTCTCAGTGCTTTATCTTAATATTCGTGATCTTTTTACGTACTCTTTCTTGTTTCTTGTTGTGTTCTTCTTGGTTTATGGTTCTTTTGCGTGTACATTCGTGTTGTTTCTGTTTTGTGTTTTTTACCGTTTGTGATTATTGGTTTGTTTCTTATGGTTTATGATGTTTCTTCTTGTAGCATTCAAGCCTTTGTAGGCGTTTTCTGTGTCTCTCGTGTTCTTCTCGTTGTATGTTTGTGTGTTTTTATGAAAATGTTCTGTTCGTTGGGTGATCTTTGCGACGTTTATTGTTTGTCGTAGTAAAAGTCCTATGTGTATATCGGTTCTTCCTGTCTTTCAGTCTGCGCTTTTCTGCTGATGAAGTCTAGTCTTCTTCTGTTTCTGTCTTATGGCGGAATGTCTATGTGTCTTTGCCTGGTCTCGTCCGTCATGAGTTGTGGTACTTTTTCCCAGATCTTGCGAGCTCTACTCTGCAGTGCCAAATTGATTGGAGTCAATTGGATCGTGCGGTGTAGATCCCTCTGCCTCCTTCTTTCTCTCCTCCTGGTGTTTGTAATTAAGAGTACGCCTTTGTTCTGCAGTCTTTGGAGGAGTCTCATTTTGTTCCTAGAACCAGTGCAGATAGGTATAGGTGGATACAGCAGCTTGGATCTTACGAGCGCGTTATAGATCTTTCTCTTGTTGGTCGTGTTCAGATTTCTGAATCTGAACAGCTTAGAAACCTCGACCCTCGCGCGCGCTGACGTCTGGGTGACGTGGCTACCGTATCCAATTTTACCTATCTTGTGTCCCAGAACTGTCCTGTCAGAGCTGTATGGAATAAGGGCGTTATCTGTTACGATATCGGCCCGTTTCATACGGAAGAATTGGATCACCTTGAATTTCTGGGTGTTAGTGGCGATCTTCCATCTTCTCTCGAACCTGCTGACGTGGTCGATCTGTCTGGCAGTGATTCTTGCCATGAGTTCGGGACTTTTGAAGGGGGCAGTCATGATCTGGGTGATGTCATCGGCAAACTGGACGTACAGCGAGTCTTCCCTGATCGGATTAGGTAGATCAAGGGCGTAGATGTTATATAGCAGGGGGCTTAGGCACCCACCCTGCGTTACGCTTGCAGTCAGTTCGAAGTCCGGTCCCGTGTGGTCGAATATTTGTATGTATGCTATTCTGTCAGTCACATAGAATTTTTTCTAGTCGTGGGTTTAGTCCAAGTCTCAGTATTTTGAACTTGAGCCCAGGCCTCCATACTTTGTCGAATGCCTTCTTAACATCTCTGAGCACCAGGTCCGCGTACCTTTTCTGGCTAGCGATCTTCGCCAGTTTCTCGGTGATTACTGCCAGCGCCGTATCAGTCCCTCTCCCTCTTCGGAATCCATGTTGGTGTTGGTTATGGAGGTTATTCTCCTCCATAAAATCTTTGATTCTGTTGGCAAGGATTTTTTCGAAGACCTTGCCTGCCACTTTGAGGATGGAAATGGGCCTAAAACTCACTGGGTCGTCTGGCGGTTTCCCGGATTTTGGAATGAAGATCATTTTCGCGATCTTCCATTCATCCGGAAAATAGCCAACGTTTAGGCACGCGTTCATAATATTGACCAGCCCCTCTAGGATGTTATGGGGGGCGTTCAACCAGTTTAGTTTTGTCAATTTTGTTTTACCTGGTGCTCTCTGTTTGAAGGCACGTAGCGTCGATAGGATTTCATCCTCCGTTATCTTTCATCCGTCACCATTCATCTCTCTGTCCGCAGTCGTATTATTAAATGGGTACGTCCTGTCTTCTACTTGTCTTAGCCTGTCATGGATTTGTTCTTCAAAGTCCTGTTCAAAGTATTCATTTTCCTCTGGTGTGATGGAGAACACATCTTTCCAGAAGGTCCTGAACACTTTTTCCGTTTCCATTGAGGTCATTTTCGTTCCGTCGTCTTTTTTGAGGAGTGTGTCTCTGTCAGGTGGCTTACCCTTCAGTCTTGAAAGAGTTTTCCAAAAGCTTTGGGGTCCACTTCTGCATCCATCTTGTCTACGAGGTTGTTCCAAAGATCCTCTTTGTGTTCCGTTATATGTCTCTTCATTTCGGTCCTTAGTATCCTTAAACGTCTGTTTTTGGTT
Source organism: Ceratothoa steindachneri (assembly GCA_963969495.1). Classification (NCBI taxonomy): domain Eukaryota; kingdom Metazoa; phylum Arthropoda; class Malacostraca; order Isopoda; family Cymothoidae; genus Ceratothoa; species Ceratothoa steindachneri. The sequence continues at coordinate 6,557,709 of OZ018320.1, read as the reverse complement.
CTGTCAGTGCCAGTCAGTCTGATAGCTTCAAATAGTCTCTTGTATTCGTCCGTTAAGTCGTATAACTCCTGAGTCCACCTTGGTGCTGGTAGCGTTCTGTACGATGTTCTGGGTACTGCTGCGCGGTCCGCCTCCACCATTACCTTCTTTAACCTTGCCAGTTCCTGGTCGAGCTCTTCCAGGGTAGCTTCCTCGAGTGGTAGAGGTCTGAATTCACCGAGAAGGGTGCGGTACTCTTCCCAGTTCGTTCTCGAAAAGCACTTTCTCATCCTGACGGGTATCTGAATGGAGCTTGAGGATATCTTGATTAGGGTAGCTACGTGGTCGCTTGGGATTAGAGGCCGGGCTGTATCAAATGATTGTAGGGGAATTGTGAGCTGGTCAGGATGACATCTGGCTTTGTTGCGAAGGTTTCGGTGATATAGGTGGGAAAATCGGGCCCAATGCGGGCAACGATACCCCCGCCAATAAGGTTCCTTAAGTTCCTCCCTTTCTTATTTAGAACTCCGGTGTATCCGGATTCCCGGCATCTGGCGTTGAGATCTCCCCCGAACAGGATTGTTCTCCCATGTGCACAGAGTTGGAGAAAATTGTGCATCGGGATATAGTCCCGTCTTGGGGGTTGGTACCCAGTGGACACTACCAGTGGCCTTAGGGTAGTCTGGGTCTCGATTGCCAGATAGGACTCGTCTAAATCTGGGAGTGACGTAAATTGGATTCCTTTTTTGACTGCGATGGCAGCGCCATCGAAACGCTCCTGGCTGTGGTTCTTGGTTACAATGGCGTAATTAAAAATTTTCATTGTTTTCTGCGTTGTGTCAAGTCCGTGTTCTGATATCAGAACGATATCAGGATCACATTGTCTGATGACGTTGCCATAAGTCGTTCGTTTGTCGATCCAACCATCTGTGTTCATTTGTAGTATTGTCAGGTCTTTCGTCAGTCCGTACATGATGTCAGTCAGTTATTCGATCCTTTTCCGAGTTTCTTGAGGGTGGAGGGGCTGGCTGGAGGAGATCGGGATCTACCGGATCTCTTCTTGTTGAACTCAGAGGTCGTCAGTGTTACGAAGGCCTCTTTGTTCAGCCGAACCATTTCCAGAATGAGGGCCTCTTCGACCACCCTCTCGGGAACGTCCTCGCTATATTCCCATTTATAGCGACCCGTCGTCACGCTGTCACTCACGTCCTTGGCTGTATTGACTTCTGGGAATGGCGCACTTTCTGGGGTGTATATCTTTAAATGGATCCCTTTGCCATGATAGGCATGATTGTCTTCTCTAGAGGATGAGGCTGACCTCGTTCCCTGCCGGCTAAATACGGCGACTAATGCCCAAGTAGGCAGTCGCCAGATGAGCTCTTAAAAATAAAAATAAAAAAATCCCTGCCGGCTGGGTGACCGCTTTGTGCGGCTACCATGACGGTATTTTGGTTTTTGTACAACTCCTGTAGTGGGGGTTGAAATGATTGATATTCGGGTTTTTTTTGGGGGGGGAGTTGGTTGTTGGAGGGGGAACATTTACGTTTTGTGAGTTTGCTTTTGGAGGGAGGATAGTTTGTTCTTGTGCATTTAATTTTGGGATTTGGGGGGGCTGCATTTTGACGCGCAGCACTTCCTCGGATGGGGGGTTCTCTGGGAACCACCTCTCGTTCATCCCATTTTTAACTGGTTTAGCTCTTTCTTGAAGGAGCCTGGTCTGGTGAGATTAGCAATGCATGCATAGTAAATGCAATACATGATCTTTGTTGATTGCTCATTCTCTACCTTGAGGTAGGTAGGATGAGCAGAGGCCTCTCTCACTGCCGCCTTTGCCACTTTGGCATATGACCTGTTGTTTCTTGTTTCCTCTTCGTCCCTCTTTCTCTGTTTTTCCTTTCTTATTGCCTCTTTTTTGTTTTTTGGCTGGGCAAGACATCGCTATTGCCGAGTGCTCACCTTTGCAATTGACGCACTTTCTTCCACCACTCTTGCACTCGCACCAGATGTGGCCAGATTTGCTGCATATGGAGCAGACATCTACCGTTTGTGGGCATGATTTTGTGGTATGCTCATTGTGCTTATAGCACTCAAAGCAGGTCTGTTCCTGGGTGAACTCGTACCTTTGGATTTGCTCGGGGCAGACCCTCACATGGAAGAGGAGGAGACCGGTATCTTTGGCCTTTTGTGCCATAGTGGTATCCTGGAACACCACCTTGATTACGTGGGTGTATTCTTTGAATTTTATAATTTCTGATACCTTGGCCCACGTGTGGTTGTTCTCTATTTCCTTGGTTATCTCATCGGCTGTGTGGTGTCCCACCCATGGGTCTAACCTGCGGTAGACCACACTACGGTGGGCTTGAATTTTTTTTTTGGGGGGGAGGGATTTCAGGGGTTAGGTTAATGGTTCTGAACACTGCCGCGGCTTTGGAAGAAGCCGTTCGTTTGTCGATCCAACCATCTGTGTTCATTTGTAGTATTGTCAGGTCTTTCGTCTTTGGCAAATGGCGGTATAACCAAAGGGGGTGTCTATTAGTCTGACGAGAGCTACGTCGAGCTCACCGTAGACTATAGAGAAGACGTCTCCCCCGATCGGGCTTAGTGCTTTCGGGGAGAGTACCCAGGTTAATTCTGAGTACGTCGTCCGTCATTTTTTTTGTCGTAGTCATTTTCGTCAGATGTGTGAAAGTGAGAGAGTCAGAATAGAGAAAACGGAAAGAATTTCCAAAGTCCAATTCAGCACTTTACCTTTGACGAGCAGAGTCGGGGTCCGGAAACTTGCAGAAGTCCAGAATATTGGGTGGCACTGGCAGTGTGTGTAGTCTTATTTGTATACCACATTCACTTTTTACATAGGGAATTTCACTTTTAGAGAAAATCTTCGGAGGCGTTTTACAAATTTTCGCTAATGGTTTTCTTCTTTGGCTAATGTTACGTACCGAGGGAAATGTGAATTGTTACTAAATCTTAGCAGTTACTCAATTTGGAAAACGATTAAGTTAAAGTGGGTGCATGTAGGGGAGGACGATAAGGTGTGTGGGTAGACAGAGAAAATAGACAAGCGGAAACAGATAAAGAAGTGTAGTAGGGTGCAAAGAGATGCTAGAGCCTAGTGATCAGGCCTATCACTTTTATTATTTTTATTGTAGCATGTATTCTATGTTGTTTCTGTTGATTTTTATAATTATTTATGGCGTTGAAACCATTTGGCTTAATAACATTAGTTTAGCTTTGTGTGTGTTATGCATTGCTTATTTTTTATGTTTTTTAAAACTTTTAATTGCGTGCTTAATGTTTTGAGGTTTTGGTATGCTTGTGTGTATTAGTTTTTTTTGTTTCTTCATAGTTGGTAGGGTTCTCGTCGTGATCAAGGTTTTTCTTTATCTTGGTTTAAAGTTGTCTTCTTCGGTGAGTATTGTGGTAGTTGTGAATTTTTTTCTCTTGTTCAGTTATCTTCTTTGTTTGTTTTTTTTGTGGGGGGGGGGGGTTAGGTTTCACATCTCATTATGCGTAGAACGGCACTTCGTCCCCACCAGCCACTTGGTTGGCGGAGCTGGGGAATCTGGCGTGGCAGTCTGCTCTTCTGTTCTGGTTAATCATCTGAGTAATTTCTACACTCAGTTCCCAATTAACCAGATCCTGCATTTTCCTCGTCCGTTCTTCTATAACTTTGTTAATGGGAACTATCCTCGCCTCTCTGTGCAGGTCTTCTTGCTGTCTTCTTTCTTGCCTGCGTGGACGTGTGATTAGGTACATGCATATATTTTGCACTACTTGAAGTCACCTCTTTTGTGTTTTTAAGACACAGGAGAGGGTGGAGGCGGGGTAAAGCAACGTAGATCTTACAAGGGCATTGTAGATCTTCTTTTTATTGCTTTCAAGTAGATTTCTAAATGAATATAGAGTTCTGACAGCGGCTGAGGCTCGAGAAATTCTTTCTTCGACGTGCTTCTTGTACCCGGTAGAGGTGATTTTCATACCGAGTACATTGTATTCGTTGGTGTAGGGATATCACGTATCCCCTACACGCAGGTCTGCTCTTAGGGTGCATCCAATGGGGACCACCTTGAACTTCTCTTGGTTTGTTCTTATTTTTCATTGAGCCCCGTAGTTGTTAAAGTTCGCGATTTCTATCGCTGTCATGTGAGCTTGCCACGGTGCATTCCTCCATGGAGATATGATTATCTGGCTGAAATCATCAGCGTATTGAATATTGAGGAAAGAGGGGTACATAAGGGCTGGGACATCCGCAGTGTATATCGAGTAAAGGGTGGGGGACAGGCACCGCCCCCCTATCCCCTTCGGGAGGCCCGCAGTGAGCAGAAACTTTGGTCCGTCCGTGCACCCTAGACTGACATACGCCGCTCTCTCCATGACGTAGTCATAGAGAGTTCTTTCCATAATTTATCAAATGCCTTTGATACATCCCGACAAACAATATCCACATAACTCCTGTCCCGTTTGGCTTGGGCAAGCTTTTCCGTAATGACATTGATTGCCATTTCCGTACTTCGCTTCTTTCTAAACCCGCATTGGCAAGGGTTGTAGAGGGAGTTTTATTCCAGGTGAGAAACCAGCCTCCCGTTGAGGATCTTCTCAAAGAGTTTCTCGCCAAATTCCATAAGTGAAATTGGGTCCTTTCCATGCTTGGGCAAGAAGATCATCTTTACCGTCTTATAAGCATCTGGAAAGTACCCTGTATTCAGACATGCGTTTAAAATACGTCTGATTCCTTCGATGATGTTGGCTGGTGCCTTTTCGAAGTTTAGCTTTAAAGCCCCGATTGGCCTGGGGCTTTTTGTCGGAATGAGCGGAGTGCGCCAAGGATCTCTTCTTCAGTGATCTCGGCGTCTCCGTCACGCAGTCTATCCACCTGGTGATGAGGATGCGTTCGGTGTATTTCCGTGTTAAGCTCATCTGCGATGTTATTTTCGAACTCTATATCAAAATCTTCGTTTTCTTCTTCTGGTATACTGAAGATTCTTTCCCAATAACGCCGGAATATTACTTCGAAGTTTCTTTCCTCTGTCTCAATGGATCCATCTTCATTTTGGATTTCCATTTTCTTCTTTTTTCCAGATAATCTTCTGAGACTTTTGACTCTCTTCCAAAAGTCTTTGGGGGATGTATTTCGATCGAGGCTCTCGATCGCATCGTCCCATTGTCTCTGTTGCTCTTCGAGGATCAACTGGTTGAGCTCTTCCTTGATCTCTCTACTTCGTTGTAGCGAGTCAATTGATGTGTTTCTGATATTTAATTCATACATTACTCTCAGTTCTCTGTAAAGTTCTTTCATGTACCCAGTCCATCTGTATGTTGAGATGGTTTTATACTGGGTTTTGGGGATGCAAGCCCTATCTGCATTTATAAGATGTTCGTTGAGGTCGTCGAGTGCCTCATCTATCTCCTCAAGAATTGCCTCGTCCAGATTTGGTGGGCGATAGGCCTCGAGAAGATCCGCCTACCGTGCCCAGTTTGCTTTCCTGTAGTCTTTTCTGACTGGAGCCGGGACTTGTATAGGGTTTCTGTTGATGGTAAGTAGAATCCCTATATGATCACTACATGGTACCTGGACTGGTTCCATGTAGTAATTGAACGGCAGCTGACGATTAGCTAGACAAATGTCTGGTTTTGTGGCACTTCTTCCTCGAATATAGGTTGGGAATTCCGAGCCTATTCTATGGACCATATTTCGGTCCATCATAGTTTCCAGGCACCTTCCAGTTCCGTTGAAGGTCCTGTACCCGGATTCCCAACATCTGACATTAAGATCCCCCAATAATATGGTATGGGTCCTTCTGACAAATGGGCCAGAGAGAGAATGGATTAGGAAAGATCCTCGTCTCGGTGGCTGGTACCCGGTGGCGATGACCAGCTCACCTATATCGAGTTCGACCTCTATTGCAAGATAGGATTCTTCCAGGTTTCTTATTGGCTTGTACTTGATCCCTCTTTTGATGGCGATGGCGGCACCGTCGTACCGCTCTTGAGAGTAATTCGTGATTAACACGTCGTAGTTCCAGATCTTCATTTTGGAGCTACGAGTGTCAATCCCATGTTCAGAAATCAAGATGACATCTGCATCAATCTCCTTGAACAAATTTCCGTAGAGAGTACTTTTCGCTGTCCAGCCGTTTGTGTTAATTTCCATGATTTTTAGTGAGTTCCGTTCCATTGTGAGATATATTTACCTGTTTCTTAGTATTTTTGTTTTTTTTTGGCCTGTGGGGCGGGTCTGGAGTGCCCAGGCTTTTCGCTCTTCGGGGGAGGACTAGGAGTCTTTGACTGACTCTTCGTCGCTCTAGTGCGAGGGCATGGGCCCTCGTCACTATCCGAAGATGTGGTCTCTTCTTCTTCTTTATCATTAATCTCGTCTTCTTCTTCGGATTCCTCCGGCGAGGGAGATTCGATGACTTCTTTTAGTCCAGTGGCTTTCTCTTGGTTGTTCCTAATAACGCTATCCTTGAATGCCTTGGAGCATTCGGGGTCATCAGGCACGATGATGGATGGCAAGTTATTAGCCTTTAGTAGCGCGTTTAAAACCTGGTTGTAGCATCCAGGTTTTACCGCATTTGCCACGTTTGCATGTGCAATGCAGATGAGTATTTTAGCACTTAGATCATTTGTGAAGACCATCGGTGAGGGAGTTGCCATTGCTGAGGCCATTCCTTCACTTCTCTTCATAGTTCTTGCATAGGTTGTCGTTTTCTTCTTCTTTTCTTCATCTTCCATTTTCTTTATTATTTCCTTTCTCTTGGGGAAGTTAAGGGCCATCGTTCGATGGGGTCCCTTGCAGTTCAGGCACTTCTTGTCAGTGCTTTTACATGAGTCATATCTATGACCCTCTGTGGCGCATTCGCTGCACCAAATTGTTCCTTTTGGGGGGCAGTTGACGGTGGTATGTTTTTCTAGCGCATAGCAGACGAAGCACATCTGGATGCTGTGGTATTTCTCATGTTCGATATTGCTGCCTGGGATCCTCATGTTAAAAATGAAGAATCCCTCCGTTGCCGCCTTTTGAGCCATTTCGGTGGTTTGGAAAGTCACCTTGAAGACATGGGTGTGGTCACGGAATTTTATCACGTCGCTGATCTTAGCCCATGTGTACTTCCTTTCCACCTTGCTTTTGATGTCCGCGGGGAGGTTCTCTCCCACCCAGCTCTCTACCTTTCGGCAGATCACACTTCTATTGGCAGAGATAGCTGGTGGGGCCTTTAGCACTTCGGCCTCTTCTTCGGATAGGAGCCGGTCTATATCTTTATTTTCACCGCATATAGCGATGAATCCATCTCGGATGTCGATTAGCTTGATTAGTGCAATCCTTAAATTTGCAAATAAGTATTGGCACACAGTCTTTTTCTCGGGGGTCTGTTTTCCTGCTATGGTCCGTAGGGGACCCTCTTAGGGAGGGCCTCCATATTCGTAGGTGTCTTCTTTCTTCTTTTTTGATGTTTTTCTTCCTCTGTAAAAAATGTGTAATTAATTTGTTATGGGTGAGAAAAAGTGATGTAAGTAGTGATAAAGGAGGTAGAGTCAAGGGTTAGATTTGTACTCCGATGTGAGAAAAACGCTCCCGTCCAATTTCCTGTTGTTCCCCCGCTCGGATGGTGCCGGGATGATGGATGATGATGGATGGGGGATGGTTATCGAGTGGGGACCTCAGAGGGTTGAGCTTGGTGGACTTAATGCATAGTGGCCGAATCAACGACCGCTAAGTTTTTGCCACCCCCTCACGGGTACGTACGCCAAAACTGCATCCAACTACATAGAGACGGGAGTATTTCCCTTTATGATTCTGGCCGGGTCCCCCGGGCGATGAGGATTTCTCCTCCGCCCAGGACTCGCAGTTTTTCCCCAGATTCGAGAATATTTCTGACTTGTGCTTCGGCTGTGGGCTAGGCCTCAAACCAGTTTCCACGCAAGCCCTTAATTATGCCAGTCCAAGTGGCCGACATAGTTAAGACGAAAATAATGAAGGGAAGTCATCCGAGCAGCTTCCCACGCAGGGCGGTGGACGGGAGCAATGAGGTGTTTAGGCCGTCATTTTATTTCATCACTCGCAGCGAAAAGATATATTAAAATCTTTGCAGATCAACTGGGATCCTAATGACTCCCAGAACAGTCGCGTTCTTAGGTGGCGAGGCCCAAAAGTCCGTATTTAGTAAGCACGCGTGAAAGAACAACGCTCTTCAAAAGGTAGTAAGGCAATGCTACGCAGTCGAATATTCGCCCAGCAAGTAGGAAGATGGATTTCAGCCATGTTTATGTGCAAACGGTTTGAGCGTTAGTAGCCTTTTAAATCTACCATGGAGTTGATTGGACAATTATTACAGTGCTTATGTCTAAAAGCTGATTGGTCAATTTGTCAACGCAAGGCTGTTATTCCAAAAGTGAACGTAAGAATGACGATTAAATGTATATCAATCCTGATTGGTTGAATTTTTGTAGTGTTATGAGTAGATGAAATGACTATTTATATAGGTGTACCACACCATATTAGAGAGATGCGAAAAAGAAAAGGACGTTGAGTCCCTCACAAAAGAAGCTGGGATAAAAATCCTGAGAGGAATGACTGCTCGTCACCGACTAGCACGCACGCATTCTTTGAAGCTCGGATACTCGCCTGTTAGCACTCTCCAACGATAGAAGAAGAACATTCATAGAAGAAGAAGTACACATTGGAGAATTTTTCTCGCTCAAGCCTCCCATCTTCAGGGAAACTTTATTCGACCCCGCCAACGTATTCATCCTCATTTCCTTCCTACCTTTTCTCACTTCTTATTCACCTCCTCCCCCTACAAAAAGAGAGAATAATACATTTCATCCAGACATCATATTTTAATATGTCCGGCTAATTTCACCACACTCCCCTACCTCGGGGGGGACCTCATCTGGATTGGGAAGCTGCCCATCATCACCGCCTAGTTCAAACTATGCCCTGCACTGAGCAAAGGCATAATTTGAGGCTCCGAGGGAAGCAGGTTTGAGGCCTAACCCACTGCAGAACTCGGACTCATAGGCACCTGGTCAATGGGACTACGCTGCAAGTCCAGGGGTGTTCCAAAAGAACCTCCGGGGGCGCCCGGCCAAGACCATAGAGGGAGATAAAACCGTCTCTATGTAAGTTGGACGCAGCGTGGAATATCCAAAACCCCGAGGGGGCGGCACCCCGGGCGGTGGGAGTTGATTCGACCACCGTCCATCAAAAGGTCCGCCATGCTTCACTCCTCGGAGGATCCCACCCAGGTTCACTCATTCATCCATTCACTCATCAATCATTATCCCATTAACTCATTTAATGCAGCAACCCAAATCTGGGCACGAGAAGTTCCAAAATAGGTAGGGGAAATTTACTCATCCAAATATAAATATCATAATTTTTCTACCTGGAAAAATATAAATACAGACACATGAATTAAAGGAAAGTACCATTTGGAAGAATATCCAGTACTGGGGGGACAGGCCCCCTTCTGGCCTAATGGATAACTCCGACGGAGCGAAGAGGGTCCCACTTAGGGTTTTGGAAGGACACACAAAGCCAGATCGGGTAAAAACCCTCCGAACCATCTTCTCAGATATAGGTGTGGTTGTCCAAAGATTAAAAGAGCAGTACAATGGCTACGTCGCACTATGCGATACTGAAAAAGATCTTGACAACTTAATCAGCGAAAACGCAGCTAAAAAACTAAAAAAAATAGGGCTGGCTGCCAGAGTACCACCTGCTGTCGCAATTAAGAGGTCGGTAATCTGCTTTTAAACTAAAAATGACAACAGGGGATCTAGTGGTAGCCGGGGCATATCAACCCCCCCGGCGCTCGTACCTCCCGACCCCAAACTTCATTCGGATCTTCCGCCGACCATCCTCAGCGATCCTCCTAGGAGATCTAAATGCAAGATGTAGATCTGCCGGGTATACAACCGCATTCAATGGAAATGGAAAAACCCTAGAACTACTCTTGAAACGGCAGATGGTGCAAAGATAGGGCCCTGACTTCCCCACCTTTGTAACAAACAGGTCTTCAACCACTCCAGACATAATATTGACTAATCTCAACTTCGCGTTTAATATCCACACCACTCCCAGCCCCGCAATACCTTCTGATCACATCGTACTCATTACGAAGATTTCAACCTGGCCTATCCAAATTGAAATTCTCCAAATCAAGGCATTGTCCAAAACCAACTGGACAGAATATAAAAAAACATTTAGAAAACTTTAGTATAACTTCCCTTACAGAAAGCACCATAGAATAAATAAACACGCAACTAAACAATATTAAAAACCTCATCATAGAAGCCGACAGGCTATACGTCCCAAAAACTAATTCCAGAACAATCCCTGCTCCCCAATAGTTCGATGAAATCAAAACTAAAAAGGAAGAAATTTACATACAGCACATTCAAAGAAATCCGCCGACATGGTAGCAGTAGAGAAAGATATATATGATTAAGAGGCCTTAGAGATCAGGTGAACAACCTAATAAGAATTAATATAAACACAACATGGAATAATCTAATTGAAAATATGGATAAAGAAAAAGATCCAAAAAGGTTCTGCAACCAATACAGAAAACTTAAAGGTTCCATACCTAGAGAGAAAATGTACCTGAAAGAAGGTGAAATAACAAAACATGACAAAAAGGAAATCGAAGAAAGGTTTAGAGAGCATTGGTGTAGGATCTTGCCTATTACACCGGAGGATAACCAAAACTACGATGCGGCCCACGAACAGTACATAAAAGATGTACTACAAAATAGAGAGCACGAACACTCAACATTCTCAAAGGTTGAAGAATCACGTGTTCAAAGGAACGAGGGAATGCCCTTCACCATGATAGAATATAAAGCAGCCCTAGCCTCATTGAAGCAAAAAAAAACAGGTATTAGTGAAATTACAAAGAATCATATTACAAACGCGCCCACCAATATCCACCAATCACTCCTCAAAATCTTCAACGCATGCCTGAACACATGGCATTTTCCACCAGCGTTGAAGACAGCGAGGATGATCTTCCTTCCCAAACCCGGAAAACCCAAGGGCCACATCGAGAGTTATAGACCGATCTCATTGTTGGAGTTCATTGGCAAGCTAATGGAAAAGCTACTCAATGAAAGATTAAATACCTTCCTGGAAGAAAGAGATATGCACAGCCTACAACAATACGGATTTAGAAAGAAAAAAGGTACGAGACAGCACTAGCACTCATTACCGAGTAGATCGCAGTCGACGTAGCAAGAGGTAACAGGGTGGACTTGGCACTCCGCAACGTCGCCAAAGCTTTCGACAAGGTATGGGTGCCAGGCCCTAAAGTTAAAATAATTCAACTAGGTCTCGAAACAAACCTTACCAGGATCCTGTGTAGCTATCTGGAAAACAGGAAGGCAAAGTTGACTATCAACAGTTACACTGGCAGTACTTTCACTCTAAAGGCAGGGGGCCCACAAGGTGGGTGCCTCAGCCCCACGCTGTACACAGTGTGCACCAGGGATCCCCTCAACCCTTAGAGGAAAGTACAATGTATATCTAACTGGCCGACGACGTCACGCAGATCATTGCCAGTGATAGAAAACATCCGCAGGATATTGCACAACGCACTGCCAGAGAAATAACAAACATAAATGAATACGAGAAGACGCATAAGATAAAAACAAACATTGCTAAATTCCAACTAACACTGATGAATAAAAGAAAGACTCACCGAGTCACCGCCAACAACATATACTACCCCTACAGTGAAGGAGGTAAGGTACTCGGTTTAACTTTCTCTAAGAAGGGGTACAGTACGCATGTGAGCCAAAAGACTACGCATGCGAAAAGTACCCTTTCCTCTCTACAGAGATTTAGAAACCTATCCGAAAAAAACAAAAGAAAGCTATACCTAACTCTAGTTCATCCCATTATAACGTACCCCGTCATTCCGATGAATACCCTAACCAAAACACAAATGTCCAAATTACAAGTAATCCAAAACTACGCAACCAGATTCATAACCAATTCATCAAAACTGGATGCAATACCATCAGTGGAACTACACCGAAGAACAAAATTGAAACCAATTAATCAAGTCCTTCACGAACGTGCCAGAAAAATATGGCACAAATTAGAAGAGGAACTCCCAAACGATATAACCGATAAAGTTATACCTACTGAAAGGGAATATAGAAGGCTACATTTTAAACAAAGATTTAAAAGGGGCAGAAAAAATATACAAAATGATTTCCAACCAATATATCGATAGAACACCGGAAAAAGACCCTATATGTATAATTAGCTCTTAAGAAAACAAACTAGTAACTCATAATAGTAAAAGTAAGATATATGTATACATGTGAAAAAAAAAAGAAAAAAGTGTATGTAGATTTAAGTGTATATAGATCTATGCGTGAGAATAATAATAATAATAATAAAAAAAAAATTAAAAGGTGCATGTGGATGTAAGTGTATATAGATCTATGCGTGAGAAAAATAATAATAATAATAGTAAAAATATATATATATATATATATATATATATATATATATATATATATATATATATATATATATATATATATATATATATATATATATATATATATACATGTATACATGTTTGCATAAGTAGATACAGTATGAAAAAATTAAGAGAAAAATAAAAAAAAATAAAAATTCTGACACAGCCCTCGAGAGTGCACCTCATAAAATAACATTAACTATTGAAATAGTAGAAATACTTCCAAGAATTAAAAAAAAAAGAAAACACGGGCTCGAACGCTTCCCTCGAAAGAGAAAACATCGTACAAAGAAGTACATAAAAATAAGAAAACAAAGGCTCCTAAGCTGTAAAATATTAAACAAATCAAAATAAAGTAAAGCAAAATAAAGCAACACAAAAGCAATTGCCAGGCAACCTGGTACACACTCTCACACACATCAAAAACATACAACATTGACATTATTACCCTACCATTATAAACACATTAACCATCTCTCCTTCTACACTATTATTTCTATCTATCCTATATTATTCTCACTCATATTCACCACTTTTTGTTATCCTTATCCCTATCCCTATCCCTGAGAGGAATAAACCTTCAACCAAGTACCACTCCCAAACTCCAGCCATCCAAAGACAGATACAAATGTAGGGTGCGCTAAGGCCTTTGAAACGGCAGCGCAATAACTTTAATTCCTATTCAGGTTTAGGTTTAGGGCAGGTTTTGGGCTATTTTTATCTTTCTTTTCCTAGCTTTCCATAGTTCTTCGATATATAATGTGTATTTTTATACTTCTTTACTTGTTGGGTTGAACAAGAGCACTTTTTCCAATGTGGTGTCTCCTATACTACTATACTTCCTACATATATCTATTAATCCTTCACAGTCTAGTAGGAAGTGTAGTGTCTCTTGCTCTCCTCGGTTGCAGATGTCACATTTTTCCTCCTCTCGTGTAAACCTCTTCCTCCAATGCAGCTGCAGTGAGTTGCTTCTGCATCAAATATTAGCTTGGACTTAAATGAGTTGTCATATATATTTTCCTCCTTGATTACCTTCTTATTCATAAAATACGTACTCGATGTTGATTTTCTCTCCATACCTAGCCTCCATCTCTCTTCTCCCCATTTCTTTACTCTCTCCTTTATACTTTCTTCTTTCAACTGATTCAGTTCTTCCATACTTCTTATGCTTAGTTCTTTCATATATCCTCTTACCGTACTTAGTCATTGGTTTCCTTTATTATTTTCTTTCATTTCCTCCAATATTTCGTTTAGTAACTCATTGTTTCCTTCCATCGCATGTTTTGTGTAATTTAATTTTATCATTATGTCTCTTTGTTCCATTGTGGCACTTCCTATTTCTCCTCTTAATGCCTCCACTGTAGTGTAATTTGGAGCGCCCAGCACATGTCTCCACACTTTATTTTCTATTTTTAGTAGTTTTTTCAGTTCTGTTTTGTTCCATTCCACCACTGCCCCTCCTGTGAGTACGCTTGGTAGCACTACACTCTTCCAATATGTTTTTCCTATTAGGATCTTGTTGCATGATCTCTCCATCACAGAGAATGTCATGTTTGACATTTTCCTTGCCTTTTCAATTTTATTTTATTTATGTTTTTTCATATATTTCCTATAATTTTAATTCCTAGATATCTAATTTCTTGAACAACTTCTATATCATTTATCTTTTCTGGCTTGGGTTCATTCCGATTCATAATCATGCAGTGGCTCTTCTGTTTGTTGCTATTTAGGCCACACACAGCAGATTCCTCCATGACTAAGCTTATCATATGTGCCATCTATTTTCTACTATTTGATAGTATGAGTCCCTCATCTGCAAAAAAAACAGCACTGGGATGTAGAGTTTACTGCCTCTAAAACCAACATGGCTCTCATTTATCTTTGTTATCTTTATAATAATGCTGTTTGTAAGTAACACAAAGAGCAGTGGGGAACCTGTGCAACCTTGGCGTATTCAACTTCTTACCTCTACTTCTCCAACTTTTCTTGGTCACACATACAGCTCAGTCTTGTCTTCTGTATACTTTGATACTATGATGTCTATAATCATGGGTTTGCATTCATAATTTTTCAATATTTTTTATCAACGTTTTCCTGTCTACCGAGTCAAAGGCTTTCTCGAAGTCTATGGCTGTCACAATAAGCTCCTGTTTTCTCATTTTACTATCCTCTATACACTATTTTAAGATAAATAGGTTATCCTCCAATATTTACTTCTAATGATTTGATGTGTTCTAAAAAAAAATATTTTATCAGATTCATTGTCAATTTGTAGTTGGTGTTAGTTAATACAATTGATCTATACTCTTTTGCTTTATGGTTTTTCATCTTAGGAATCATAACTGTTTTCAGAACCTTCCAGTCAGTCGGTACAGCATTTGTTGTTATGACCTTATTTAGACCTTTTGTTAGTGCTTGTAGGCATATCCGATTTTCATTAAACCATTTGATTATTTCCCCTTTTATCTTATCTGGTCCTGGTTGTTTCCTAATTTTTATCTTACGTAAAGCACTTTCCATCCTTCCCATTCCATTCCTTCTCTTTGCTGGCATATTATTGTACCGTCTAAGCTATCCATATGCTCCATTAATGTTCTTGGGGAGTATTGTGTTCGGTTGTCTACCTTGTACTTAATTCTTAGTTTACCTTTTCCATCCGACTCCAAATTTCCTTCTAATACATCATAGTGTTCTCTTAGGATTTCTGGTATAATTGTTGTTTCATTGTTCTTTCCATACACTATTCTAGGATCTCTTATTCACCTTCTTATGTCTGTAGTGTACTCCTCTTTAATCTTATCATTTCATTCTTTTTTTTTATCTCATTTGGGTGGCTTCCTGTATACTGTGTTCCAGAATTCTATTATTTTTTCAGGTGCTATTTCCCAATCTATCTTATTTCCTTCATCATAAACTCCAAATTCCTTCTCTTCTCTTTGGTTAACTTCCCTTAGTTTATCAACCAGATTCCACATCTTCTTTCGAGAGTTATGCGTTTCTTTTATTTCTCTAGTAATCTTTTTCTCATGTTGAGTGTTCGTGCTCTCTATTTTGTAGTACATCTTTTATGTACTGTTCTCTTTTATTTTATGTTGTACTTTTTTCTTCTGCTTGTTGTAGAGATTATCATAGTCTTCTCTGTCATTCCTTGTGCTAGCATTCCTTTTCAGCCTGTTGCATCGCTTCCTTAGCTTGATTCCTTCACGTATCTCTCTATTCATCCATACTGGTTCTTGTATTGTCTTCTCTTCGTCGAGGGATATTACTCTCTTTTTATATTTTTTCTTAAGTGTTCCTTCAGCATTATTCTGAATTAGTCTTTCATATCTATTTGTTCTCCTTTGTCATTTAATTCTTCTATATCCTCTTGCATTTTCTTCAAAAATTGTTCTTTTAATATTTCACAGTGTTTTATAGAACTCTCTCAAGTAGACTATGGTCAGACAAATCGAATGTCTCCTTTCCTTCGTCTATAAACATAGTTTACTAAATAAAATCAATTGCACTTCCTGTGATACCTTGCTTTCTTGTAATTTTCCCTTCACACTTCATATCACCGTTTACTAGTGTAGCGGTCTATACCCCTACAAGTGGAAATATTTAATCATAACAGTACAGATATACATAGTTTCAAGAAGGGTTGGTACCTATAACTTAAATCGTGTGATTGGTACGCCCGATCTCTGCTTGGCTCATCGGAATCAGGTCTGTAATACTTGAATAGTAAATTTTAGTTAAATATGTCCCAAGAGAATCGCGAATTAATGCGTGGTTCTTCTCTCATTTACAGACCCTCCCAACTCCGTTGAAATCTATTTATATTATCTATTTATTTAATCTATTTATGTATCCAATTTAATCCATACAATCTATTTATACCTATATTTATACATATCAATGTATTTAATATTTACCCCATCTATTTAATATTGACCCAATCCATTTAACTATATAATCTAATTGCTCATATAATATATTTATCAATCCATATAATATTTATCATACATTTATAATATTTACTCATTTAACATTCAACTATAATCTAATTAATATTTGTCAATCTAATTATCAATCATCATGTGTACTCTAATTCTCATTAACTCATGCAAAGTTAATTTACTCGCGTAAATTTCAATCCAATCATAAACTGTATAATTTCACTTTTTAATCATAACTGTTCATTCCATAATATATTTTTCGTATCTCTTTGTTTTAATACACGTATTCCCACGACGTTGCCGATTTAGGCCTAAGGAAATTTCGTGTGCAAATTCAGACTTCCCGTTAGCAATTAACTTCATTCCCCTTGTATAACAAAAATATAGATTTGGGGGTTTATTGTGACCTGAGCTATCTAGTGTATTGGCGCAATAATCACCTAACAACCTATTGTAGTATCATTCCGTTTGTCCATAATGTCTATAACTTCTCTTCCATTGTAATTTAAGGGTTGTGGTCCAATAAATCCCAGATGGCCATTGAAATGTCCTAGTAACATCACCATCTGCTCGTCTTGCACTTTAGCTAGTTCATCTCCGATTCTTTTCGTACTCTTATCAGAAACATCTATATAGGTGAGCAGCAATGATATCACAGTATTCCTGATTTTGATCTCTACTTTCATAGTGTCGCTATTTTCACATTCTTTTTCGAGAATATCATATCCTTCACTGACAGACCTCCTCCCTTTTTATCACTCATTTTTTTCACTTTTTAATCATAACTGTTCATTCCATAATATATTTTTCGTATCTCTTTGTTTTAATACACGTATTCGTTTTGAAAATTATATCTTCTTATACTTTCACTGTGTTGCAACTAGACATAGTATACAGCACTCACTTCCCTTCTGTCAGTAGGTCTTCGACTTCAACTCTCTTCTCTTTCGTTTTATTTTTATTCCTCCTCTTTTACAGCTTCTTTCTAAAAATTTCTACGCACAAGTTGCCCGCTTTTGATGTACTATCCAGACTCCCCATTTTATCTTCTTGCTTTTCACACTAACATTTTATCTTTTTCTTTTTTTGTCATATCTGATGCTATCATCACGTTTTTTAGCCTCTCGCTCTCTGCATTGTTTAGGTTCTTTGCTCTCCTCAGTATATCGAACTTTTCGGTAGCATTTTAGTTTCACTAATAGTAGTGATCTAGGTTTTGGCAATCTGTTCCTATCGATCATTATTTTCATTTCTCCTTCCTAATCTTATTACCTTTTCTATTTCCACCCTACCTACTCTCACTCCTATATCAAATATTTCATTACATCTCTCCTCTTTCAACTTTTTCATAACGAAAATAGAGAGAGAGGTGACGCCCCCTTGTCGCGGGAAGAGAGCTTGTGTGGACCTTGGACTTTTCGAGCTATGTCGGCGGGGGTACCTCTTCTAGGTACCCCTGGTAGGGCTTCCCTTGTCAATTTGATCGGAAACGAGGTTCCAGACTAAGTGCGTCATTCCTTCCTTTTTCTACTCTATCCCTCTCCTTTTTTTACTTTTATCCTATCTCCCACTCATACAAAAAGAAAAAAACAACAAAAAAAGCCTACTCCTACCGTGTCACTCTTTCCCTTTCTTCCTCTATCTACTTATAAGGACCTGGCAGCTACCTCATGCGTCAGAAGAGAGGCTTTGGAACCTCTATAAACAACGCCAATCGACGCTCCCTGGTTGCGAGAGACTAGGAGTAGAGGTGTCCTAGGCGTTGGGGGACGATGAATGGGATGAGGGTAGTGCCCAGTTAACCCCATCCCTGGCGCGTAATTATTGACCGTTCCCAGTGCCCGTTGACGGGTGCTTATGGTAGCATTGGTCCGAGGTGACGGCCCTTTGTTCCCATGTTGGTTGCCAGGCCAATAAAAAGCCTTGGGTCGAGTTCCTTGGTGTGGCGGGCTATCCATTGAACGCTACTCCGAGATCCTGGCCGTTGTGAAGGGAACTAGTAGGAGTTTAGTAAGGGGCGTGCTTCGTTGTTGTTCACCTGGTGACAAATCGAGGGCCCCTTCGGGAACCGTCAGTGCTGCTTGGTTGGGAGCCACGGCACGGCGAGGTTTGACGACTCGGTCGGACGAACAGCAGCACATGGAGCGTGCCTTCTGAAAGATCCGAAACCTCTCCGATCGATAGGCGGGAGCGACTCACGCGGGGAGAACTCACCAATTCCCTTTTTTACCATTGCTGGTCACGAGTTTTCAGAGAGAGAGAAAGGGCTCAAAATGACAGGCAAAAAAGGTCCCGTTCGTCTCAAACACAACTGTGCAACAGGCCAGTTAGAAAAGTGGTGCGTTGACTTTCCGGAGGGCTGCTACTCAAAATGCAGCCCTGAAAATATCTGCACTACTTGCATATTGACGCGAGAGGTGGAGAAATTAAAAGACCTCTATAGAGCCTCAGAGGAGAGAGCTAAGGTCCTTGAGGGAAAGTTGGAGAAGCTCGAAGCCCTTAACGCAGCTCAGGTTCGATGCCTAGAAGAGGCTCCGCACACTGACGTGTTGGAATCCCCTGGTAACCAAGCGGACATTCCGGCATCATCTGAGGCTAAGCTAGCTGAGGCGAGAGAAAAAGAGAAAAAGAAGAAAGGAGAAAAGAAGAAAAAAAGAAAAAGAACAAAGTTGAAACAAAAGTAGTACCAAAAATAGAAGAAAAACAGATAAAGAAGAAGAAAAAGAAAGATAAGAATGTGGAGAGTAAAGAGGAAAGGGGGAGGCCTCTTCCACAAGGGAAGACCCCGTCTTCAGAGACCAAGTGTCCGAAGGTTACCCTCATTGGTGACTCGCAAACACGGGATCTGTAGCCACTGCTAGCAGCCCGCCTTCGCACTAGCGTGAAGGTTAGCTGCCTGTCAGGACGGGGTAACCACAACATCTGAGTAGAGGCAGAGAAAGCTCAGATTTCTGAGAATTCAGTTGTTGCTCTGATGGTGAGAGGCAACGACCTCTACCTCAGGGGGGGGGGGGGTAAGGTTGGCCTCAGTGGTAAGACCATCCAAACGGTGATGGGAGCCGTCGACGACATAGGGCTTAAAACCCGCAAACGTGTGGTGGTTGGGATGCTTCCAAGAGGTCAATCCCGAACCGCTCACGAAAGAAACATCGCAGTGAACAGAAGGTTGGGGGATCTCTACACGGCATAAGGAGTCTTCTTCGTGGACCCCTATCGTACCTTTATCGGTAGAGACGACCTCTACCAAAGGGATGGGGTACATCTCTCCATTAAAGGGAAAGCCTTTCTCGCCAACCTAATTCAAGATGTCGTGGAACACCCCCAAATGAGCGTTCGAAACAGAGCGAAAGTGGACGTGCGCCAGCATGCCCGTGTCACTCCTGGAATGACGTTCTCGGAGGTCGTCAAAAAGGGTGTGACCACGAAAACAAAGAAGCCGGGAAACGGAAGAGCGTAGGGAGTCCTAAACTAGGGAACTCCCTCAAAGTTCTTCTGTTCAATGCGAGGTCAATCAGGAATAAGTTTCTTGAGCTCCGTGGCCTCGTAGTAACAGAGGAACCTGAGATGGTGGCCATAACGGAGTCGTGGATAAAAACCTCAAGCCGAGATTTTGAAGGTGAATTCACGATTCCCAGTTACCAGCTCTTCCTGAAAGATAGGCCAGACAGAGAGGGTGGCGGTGTGATGTTGTATGTCAAGGATACTCTAAACTCGATGCATTTCAACATCGCATCCGACCATGAACTACTAGGTGTTGACCTAGAGATAGGTCGTGCCAAATACAGGACCCTGGTGCTTTATAGACCTCCTGCCCAACTCGTTGAAAAGGACAGAGATCTGTAACAGCTACTAGGAGAACTTGTCGAAGACAGAGTGTGTATCGTCATGGGTAATTTCAACACACAAGTTGACTGGGAAACCAGAGAACCCTGTGGCGAGAACGCACTACTCCTGGAGTTCGCGAACAACGAGTTCCTCACTCAATGGGTGAGAGAGCCAACGAGAGGAAACAATATCCTTGACTTGGTTTTCCCCTCTGAGGATGACATCGTTGAGTACCTCTCTGTTGACGAAGAGCTCGGTGGCAGTGACCACCGACTAATTAGATTTGTAGTCAAAGCTCCGAAGGCAGGGCCTCCAACTAGTAAATCGAAGAAACTCGATTTGAAAAGAGCAGACTTTGCAGGTCTTCGTGCTGGACTGACTGACGCGAGGCTAGAAGTGTGCGATGTTGTTGAAGACTCGTGGAACAATTTCAAAACCACATTCATGAGTCTTCAATCGCGTTTCATCCCTCTGAAATGTCCCAGTCGATCTTCTGTTCAACCAAAGTGGTTTAATCGAGAAATCGGCCAACTGCTTAGGAAGAAGAGAACTGTGTACCGACAATCGAAGATCTCGGGTGACTTTGACGAATACCGGAGGCTAGCCAGGAGAGTGAAGTCCAGCATAAGGGCGGCTAAGCGTTCTGAGGAACTCCGAGTGGCGAGACTCTGTAAAGAGAATCCCAAGGAGTTTTTTGGATATGTGAACAGCCGTAAACCAATCCGTCGAACGATTGGCCCTTTGAGAAATGAGGAGGGGACATTAAAGCACTTAGATGCAGAAAATGCTAACTTCCTCAACGACTACTTCTCTTCAGTGTTTACTGAAGAGTGTGGTCCCATCCCCCAGCCAATGGATTCCAACTCGGGGGAAAAGCTGGAGGATATGGACTTCATCGAAGGGGAAATAAAAAAGAAGATCAGTGACCTAATGACGAATAAATCACCTGGCCCGGATGGGTTTCTACCTAAAGTGTTGAAAGAAGTGCGCGATTAAGTGTCACAACACCTGAGCGCAATCTTTAACATGTCAATCCGGACCGAATGCGTTCCTAGAGACTGGCGTGAAGCGGAGGTGACTCATATCTTCAAGAAAGGAGACCGAAGCCAACCGTCCAACTACCGACCTATCAGCCTGACTTCGATAGTCGGTAAACTCATGGAAAGCATCATGGTGGACAAAATGACGTCGTATTTAGAGTCAAACCTGCTACTGAGGAGTTCCCAGCACGGCTTCCGAAGGCAACGGTCATGCCTTACGAACCTTGTGGAATTCTTCCACTTCGTGTTCAGTGAGCACGATCGGGACAAGGCGGCGGATGTGGTGTACTTAGACTTTCAGAAAGCCTTTGATAAGGTACCACACCGCCGCCTTCTCCGGAAAATGCGAGCGCTGGGCATAGACGGAAAAGTAGCCGGCTGGATTGAGAACTGGCTAAGTGGCAGACGGCAACGGGTGGTGGTGAATGGACAGGCTTCTAAGTGGGTGCCCGTTACTAGCGGGGTACCTAAAGGTTCTGTCCTGGGACCACTAATATTCATCATCTACGTCAACGACATGGACGGTGACATGGTTGCCAAAATTTTCAAATTTGCCGACGATATCAAGCTTGGTATGAACGTTGCAAAGGATGGAAAGACTGCCCGCCTGCACGAAGATCTTGGGAAGATTGGGGAGTGGTCGGACGCGTGGCAAATGCCTTTTAACGTGGGGAAATGCAAAGTGATGCATATCGGCCACAGAAACCCCCAATCTCAGTATATCCTTAAGGGCACTGCTATTGAATCCACCGACACTGAGAAGGACTTGGGTGTAACAATCACTAGTGACCTCAAGTTCTCGAAACAGTGCATTGAGGCGGAGAAAAAGGCCCAAAGGATGCTAGGCTATATTAAGCGCCAGTTTGGTTATCGGAACCAGGAGATTGTACTGTGCCTGTACAACTCACTTGTCCGACCGCACCTGGAGTATGCCGTACAATTTTGGAGTCCTTCATTGCGAAAGGACATCACGAGATTGGAACGCGTACAAGCCAGGGCAACCAAGCTGATTCCCTCTATCCGACATAAAAGTTACGAGGATAGACTAAGGGAATTAGATCTATTCTCACTTGAAACCCGTAGACTGCGTGGTCAGCTCATCGAAGTTTTCAAAATACTTCGAGGGTTCGACAATGTTGACTACCGGGATATTTTCACACAGAGTGAGAATAGAACGCGCAATCACGGCTTCAAACTTGAACTGAAGCGTTACAACCGCAATCTGTGTGGAACTTTTTCACCTACAGTATCTGCGGTAAGTGGAACGCACTTTCAGTGGAAGTTGTCAACAGTGAATCTGTTGACCAGTTCAAGTAAAGACTAGACAAAGTCTTGAAAAGTGGCCATTTAGGGACGCAAAACAATTGAACAGTCATGTGCCTGCTCGATTGATAGTCCAAAGGTACCCTCTTTGAATGGACCGTAAGGTCTCCTAGGGTACTTACTTTCCTTGTTACTCTTCCCTGTCTTTACTGGATTCCTGCACTACAAATAGTACAAGATTATTAAGTCTTTCTTCTTCCTCCCTGACAACTTCTAGTAAGTTTTTCTGATATTCCTTTAATCATGCTTTCTCTACCTTTACTCTTTTCAATATTCTGTTTTCCTTTCTATCACAAGTACTCTTGCAGCTCATTTTTTGTCTTTAGGGCCATATTCTCTTCTCTTAATTTCTTCATCCCTCTCTGTTGCCCTTTGCACATCCTGCAATTCCATGCCATTATATCTTAGTATATTCGAGTCTAGCCTTCTTTTACCTAATATTTTAAAAAAAATCAATAAAGGAAAATAATTCTATTGGTCGGTAGTGGTCTGCCCAAAGGCCGCAGTTCCCAACTGAGCAATTTTCTTAGTAGGTCGTATAATCGTTGACAGGACGGCCGAGATCTGTAGTTGTGGCAGACCCAGAGACGAGACTACTTTTCGTCGGCTCGGTATGCAACAAGATAGTACGGCCATATAGACCCCGAGTATGCACACGGAGGCGGTCTACCCATTATAGGCAGGGAAGGAGTTATTGGGGCAAGACCGAACCTTCAAGGCCTGATCTCTTGCGACCTGCGGGTAGTTTAGAGGTTCCAAAGCCTCTCTTCTGGTACGGCATGAGGTAGCTGGTCAGGTCCTTAAACCTAGACAAGGGAAGTCCCACTGACAGGACCGCGATCGAGCAAAGACGCACGCGAACTAAGAAGCAAAGAAGATGGAACAGAAGGCGGAACATGGACAGAGGGTGAGAAAGAAACAAGGTCAGAGGGTAAGGAGGGAATTGGATCAGATGGAGAGGAAGGAGCACGGTCAGAGGGTGAGGAATGAACAGGGATAGGAGGCAAGGGAGACGAAATTGGGGTAGGAGACATAGAAGACTGCACAGAAGAAAGGGGCAAGGAAGAAGGGACCAGGTAGGAAGCAAAGAAGACAACCAGGTGAACTTCCGCCCGGACAATGACATCGGTGAGGCGAGCGAAGACCAGGAAGGAGAAGACATCAAAACAGAGGACGCCTCAACAACCGACTCGGGGGCCAAACCAGCTTTATCAGAGGCAGTGCGCTTGGACTCCGAACGGGGTGAGGAGGAACCCTTCCTTTTGCGCTGAGGAAAAGGAACGGGAGGAACTGCCGTATATCCTCCAGCGTCTCAGGTCGGTCGGTCTCGCGGTCCACGACAGAGGGAGGAACATGAGAAGAGACCAATGACAAAGGAGAGGGCGCAACGGAGGAACCGCGAGGGACCAAAGGCAGAGAAGGAGCAACAGAGGGACCGCAAGAAGACAAAGGGGTGGGACTACCGGGAGGAGGACGTCAGAGAAGAGACGGCCGGAAGGAGCGAGCTGCGCCAGCGCCCTACGGCGAGCCTCACGGAATTCCAGCCAGAGGGAGGCCCGAAGGGCCAGGACCTCCTCAAAAAGGAATACGGGAGAACGCGAAGCCGGGCTATGGAAACTTCCACAATTGGCGCAGCATTCATGATTCCCACAAGAGGAGCCATGATACGCCAACGCACAGGCCACACAGCGTCGAGCCTGCCTACAATTGCTGCTCATATGGCCAAACTGCTCGCAATTAAAACAACGTCTAGGGAGCTGGACATAAAGGGACACGGGGACACGGAGATAACCAGCACGAACAAACTGGGGCAGATACTGACGCTCAAAGGTAACGATGAGCCTACTCGTAGGAACCTTAGCGGGACCAACAGACTTACAAACTCTATAAACATCCGTAAACCTCTAGGATGAAAGTTTGCTCAGGTACCCACCTACCAACACAGGCAGGACCAGCTAAAGGGTGGCGCCCCCTGACGGATAGCTCTGATACACCGAGATCGACAAATAAACGTAGATGGAAGGACGATGCAGGGTGAGAGAATTGATACAGAAGGCGAAAAAGGATTGCAAGCTGGGGCCGGACGGCGCGCTGAGTCCCGTCTTCATTCTGCCTCGGAACCCTGGCCTGGACAGAACTACCACGAAACTTTTGTCCAAGCGAGTGCAAGGCAAAGGTGTCATTAGTGGCGTTGAGGCGTGCCACTCTACCATTGCGGGACACTTTTGGAGGGTCCTGCTCTCCGAGGCGCTCGGTTCATCCTTCAACGGAGGCGTGGGAGCCGAAGTCTGCTTTTAGCCGTCCTTTTGGGGGGCAGCCTTAGAACCACCCCTACCCGCCATTCACGCATTGACGTCAACGAACAGGACAGGTAATGAAAAGGATCCATGAAGGGAACAAATATATAAGAGGAAGGGGAGTAAACGATCATAATAATAATGTCGCTCGGGACGCGAGTCGGCAAACAATGGCGCCAATCTAACATTGTGGAAAAACGGATGATAAATAATACATATTTATTATCAGCCACGTCTGCATGGGAACCCACCTAGATTCAACATGGGGAATGCAAATAAAACAACTGCAATTCAACAAATATATCTATGAATCTAAGAATGAAGAGGAAATCATTCATTCAGTGCATAAATAAGTTCTTTCACACTAAGCTGATGGTATAGACTTAAAAAAAATGTACATATATATTACAGATAGAATATGGATAAACGAATATTTATTCATCGTCACTTTCTGGAATCCCTAATTCTTTGTCTGTCCACTTGGAAACATCAGGATAATCAAATTCTCCCTGTGGAAAGAAGTTCAATTTTAACAAGACACAAAATGAAGAGAAAAACAAAACAAAGACAAGATGGCATATGGGAGATAAAAATGAGTTAAGTAAGGTTTTAGGTAAGTTACCAGTGGGTTGCTGCCCAATCCAAGTGGATTCTATATGGCCGCTAGGGTGAAACGAGAGATATCATCTATAAAAGGTGGAGGAGACCACTTTGTGACAAAAATTTTAAAAACGACGGGTTAAAAGATTCCTCCGCCAATATGAATCGAAGACGGGTGTGTTGAGGAATAGTTAAAAGGGTCGGGAAACAGGACAACCGGAGAATGGCGAAATGGCTACAATCGAATAAAAGGTGGGCAACCGATTGGTCCCCACCGCAAAAACTAACAGCAAGGGCTGATATGAGCATCATCCGAAACAAGATGTCCGTGAGTAAGTCTCGTGGCCAATGCGAACTCGGCAAAGGGCCACCTCCAACGACCGCATTCTATGACGACTCGAGGGCCAAGAGCGAATAGAATTTTTTATTTTGTATAGTTTGGATGTTGAACAGTCATCACATTCATTCTGCCACAGTTGAAAAATATACTTTCTTATTGAAGGAAAGTAGTCCCTAAAAGGCAGGGCCGAGTTCTCAGGGGACACAGAATGTGCTTAGCGGGCCAGCCGATCAGCCTTCTCGTTGCCCAGGACCCCCACATGCCCAGGGACCCAGCAAAAAATAATTCTATATCGGGATGCATTTTGGATCAGCCAGTTGCAAATTTCTGTGACCAGGGGATGGGACGCATTAAAAGATCTAATTGACTATAAGACACTCCTTGAGTCGGAAAAATGACAAAATCACTAAAAGGTAAAATTTGGACGAGTCTAAAGGCTAAAAGGATTGCTGAAAGTTCAGCGGTAAAAATGGATGCTGCTGGCGGCAAAGATAGAGTTAGGAATTCTCCTCCTGGGTAGATGGCTGCGGCGCCCACGCCACCGTCCGACTTAGAGCCATCCGTGTAGAGTGGGCAGCATTGTTTGTGGGAGATCGAATGCTCTAAGAATAGGCTTTTAATGATGCGAGGGTCCATGGAGGACTTCTCCAGGCTCCACATGTTGGTACATACTGTGGGGAGGGGAGCACGCCACCTAGGGGTCAGTAAGCATGGAAGGGTAAAGACCCTTGGAGCACCCAGGTTAGAGAGATGATCTATGCGAAGGTTCAAAGGGCGGGGTAAAGATGGCAACTTATCATATGCCGCCGTTGATTCGGCAGCATACAGGCATCTGTAGACCTCTGATACAGGGGCTTGCTGTACTCGGCAGAGGTATCGCATGCAGATTTGAAGTCTATGGTAGGGCAAAGGGAGTACCCCACTCTCGCAGTAAAGGCTGTTGACAGGAGAAGTACGGAAGGCTCCACTAGAAAGGCGAACTCCGAGGTTTCGAATGGGGTTCAGCATTTTAAGGGCTGAAGGGGAAGCCGATGAGTAAATTTGACACCCATAATCCAATTTGGATTGAATGAGGGCTGTGTATAATGTTCACAATGTTTGTCGGTCACTGCCCCACGAAGTGTGTGAGAAAACTTTCAAAATGTCTAGAGCCCGCAGACAGCCTGTTCGAAGTCGGTGTAGGTGTGGTAACCAGGATAACTTTGGATCGAGAGTTACGCCAAGGAACCGAAACTCGGAGACAAACTCTATATCTTCGCCTTGTAGGGGGATAGATGGTGGAACAAGAACCCCTCTGCCTCGGTGGAAATACATTGCTTTGGTTTTGGTCGTGGAAAAGCGGAATCCCTTAAGTTGTGATCTTTTGGATACAGCAGGGGGTTTTTTTCGTGGGTTTTGGAGAACCGACCCAGGCCCTTGATTGTAATTCGGGCTCGCAACCTGGTGGAACAGGAAGATCAAGAAGGAATTTTCGGCCAGTAGATCCGGATTCATGGGTCGAGGGTATTTTCGGTGTCTGAAGAGTTGGTCCAACCGCCGCAATTGGTGATGTTGGAGTATCAACTGCTTCCATCAGATCTTGGGTTGAAGGGTGAGCGGAACGAACAGGTGATCTGAGCGAGGTGTGTGGAGCTGGGTGTATATCTGCCATCGTTTGGATCAGGATGGGGCCTAAGTCCTGTGAAGAGCGAGACGGACTTAAAGGCATAGAATGTTCAACCATAGGGGAGGAGTCCATTGGAGATTCTCGGAGTTCGGCCGAGTCAGCTCCCGAGGCTGCCGGCTTGTTGGTGGTCGATGACCCAGGTGAGGAATCCTTTCTCTTACCACTGGGCTTTGGGTCTCGGGGCCGGCTGGATGAACCTTCACTGGTCGATGTTAAGGATTCTTTCAAATAGCGTCTGATATCTTCAAGTGTCTAACCCTGAGCGTCTCTCCCAGCTAGAGCTGATGGAGAGGGGAGCTACATTGGTTATCTCGGTGTGAGAGCGATGCTTCGACTGCATATTCTGAATGTTTTCGACGCTGCGAGTAGATCTAGGGTGAAGTGCTTCAGGCTGGTCGGAACTCGCGCGTGATGGTCGGTTTCGTCCAGCGTCACGTAAAACGTCAGAGAAGAGCCGGCCGAGTGGCGAGGTTTGTGCTTGGGCACGCTGGCGGGCCTCTCTTATATCTAGACGTAGGGAGTCGCGCAAAGCGAGAACTTCCTTTTCATATAAAAATATAGAGCAGAGTTTTGACGCAGCACTGTGGGTACCTCCGCAGTTGGCACAGTGGGGTGTTTTGGTGCATTCGGGGCCATGGTCAGAGCTACAATTCACGCAGGAGCGAGGGTGGCGACAGGCACGCCAACATGTCCAAATTGATTGCAATTGAAGCAGCGTCTGGGTAGTTCGATGTAGGGACTTACCGGGACACGAAGGTACCCAGCTTTAATATACTGCGGCAGTTCTTGTCGTTCAAATGTTAAAATCAGCGTGGCGGTTGGGACTTTAGTGGAGCCTAATGTTTTAGTTACCCTGTGTACGTGTGTGACACGTTGGGTACTGAGCTTACTCTGAAGGCGGGAGGGGTCATAGTCCTTTAGTTCGTTTGAACGGACGACACCTTTGACGAAATTCAGACGCGGATGGGGCGAGACAGTTATTGGAATTTCAGCTATCGAAGATAGATTTCGCACAAGGTTGTGTTGAAAGTGAGATGAGACACTTCGACTACGACATCACCACTTCCTCTTGACCACATCCAGCGGGGTTCACCATAGCGGAACTCAAAAGATTCATTGACGTCAAACACATCAACTTTTACAAGTGGGATGTCAGATGATGAATAGATGACAAGAAAGCGAGGATAATCAAGATCTGGGTCTACTTCGTTGGAATAGGGGTCCAACGAGCGAGGGAAGGCTGAAAGGGGAGCTAAGGAACGTTTGGCACAAGAACCCTTACGAGAAGGGGAGGTTTTTGGTTTATGGCTAGCCATTGCAAAAAGAAAAAAACTTTGCATTCTCCCTCGGGGCTCCCCACCATGGAGGCCTGCAAGGGCCCGGAACTACTGCAACTATACAATCAGTTACGTCCGGTATGTCCTCTTGGAGAATGGATACGGATCCACCACACCATCTTTATAACCCTAAGAGGCTGCCTGAGTTCTCCTACGCACGGAGAAAAGGGGCTAACGATGGGTTTCTCCTTGGGCATTCGGTAGACGAAGGCGGTGGAGATGCCCAGCCTCTTTCACCTTCATGAAAGAACAATTCGGAATCAATCCATTAAACGAGCAGAGGTCGGGTATCGATAAGGACCACTAGATAGTTGAAGGAAGAGGGGGAAATAAAGGGCAGTGGAAGAGCGTAATGGAGGAGGAAAGAAAGAAGAAAGAGGGGCATATTAAAAGTCTTGTTGGCAGCACCATGGGTACGCTAAGGGGTCCCAGGGCTGACCCCCCTCGCCACGAGAAGGTCAGAGCCTCTCTCGGAACAACCCCTGAAGAAAAGATCCCAGAGAGGGAGGGGGATGAGTTAAGTAAAATCTTCCACTTATCCCCCCCCTCCCCACATGAGCAAGAATGATCCCAGGATGGCATGCAGTCCAACAAGGCACCATGGCTATCGGACCAAACTGTCCCGGTGGAAAACATTCCTCCTGGTACAAAGTGTGGGTAGAAAAGGTTGAGGGGATAACAGTAATGATAACACAGGCCTGCGTTTGAAAAAAAATTAATGTTCCTCATGATTTCTTGGTCGTTTCTTAATGAATCAAACCTCCTGAGCTCAAAAATGAATGTATTTTTGTTCAATCAGGTCAGCTTTTCTCAGTACATCATACACCATTTTCATTGTGATTACCTCATTTTTCCTGAAAAAAATTTGTAAACCTTTCTCTATCTAATAATGCATTATTATTGTTATATCATAGAAACAGGAATAAACGGATGTAAACTATAATCCTTTTAATAAAACAAAATATTAAATGCAACATAATAAAGAAAATAATTCTAATTTCCAAGAAAAGACGCCCTTGATGATTTTCATTTGTGCCTCTCATCTGGTGCATCATGCTTCAAACACCAACAGTAGTCAGCAAGCATGTTTATATACCATTTGCCCTGGTACTTGGATTCCATTGTTTTTATGTCCTGGTAGAATCTTTCTCCCTGTTCTTCACTGCAATCCCCGCAGTTGTCGGGAAAATAATCGAGATGGGACTGTAAAAAGTGTTTATTTATAGACAATCGAGCTCCCAAATGTTTGAGACTTGTTAGGAGCTAATTGACCAGGGCAACATATTCTGGGCTTCTATTATTGCCTAAAAAATTGTTAACTAGAGCTTTGAAAGCTTTCCAGGTATCTTTTTCTATGTCTGTCATTGATGCCTCAAACTGCTGATCTCTCAATTTCCTGATCTGAGGTCCATCAAAAATTCCCGCATAGAGCTTAGCATCACTGATTTGTGGAAATTTTTGAAGAAGAAATTTAAAAGCTTGGCCTTCTTTATTAAGGGTTTTGACATAAGCTTTCATTATGCCAAGTTTTATATGCAGTGGAGGAAGTAGCATTTTGTAAGGAGGCACTAAAGGTTCACCTATCACATTGTTTGATCCAATTTTAAATGCTTCTCGTGGAGGCCAAACCTTCTTCTCATAGTGCATACTATCTGCATGACTGTCCTATGAACATAGGAAACAGGGATGCTTCGTGTAGCCTGTTTGCATCTCAAGTATAAGAAAAGAAATTTAGCAGGGTATGTAAATTCAAAGTGTAATATTTCTAAAAACAAATTCAAAGTAATATTTCTTAAAACAATAAGAATATGAATATATACTGAAAAATACTGTATGCTGATGCATTAAATCATTGTATTAGAACTAATTGGATATATGTACATCTTACTTTGAGTTTATTGAGTTATGTTGTATACCTTCTCAAATAGGATAAGTTCCCCATTAACCCAAAAGGATGCATTAACCTATAGGGATACACTTCAACAAAAAAATATAACTAAAAAAATGACTCATGATTTCCAGATTTGCATTCTTGTAAAATGTAAATTGACCAAAAGGTGTATACAAGTATTAACAATTAAAAATGAAAATGTCAATATCAAAGAGCTTAGAAATGCCAAGTGTAAAATGATCTTACCTTTAAGTCACCACATATCCTCCAATTTTGAGGAGAGTAATTTATTGCATCCAGCTTTTTTCATATTTTCATAACTTTCAGTAAGTTGGATTGAATGGCCTATAGGAACGGAAGCTATCTTGTTACCAATATTCAGTAACGCAGCTTTTAAACTTCTACTGGAGGAATCTATGAAAAGTCTCCATTCTAATGGGTTGTAAGGAATTCCAAGGGCCTCAAGTCCTTTAATATTGGTGCAGGATACAAAAGAGGTGGAAGAATGCTGTAAAAAATAGCTTTGAAACTCTTGTCCTCTATTTCTGTACCAAAAAAATGTTGTTTCTTTAGCGAGATTACTTTCACGAAGTCGAGAGCCAAGAAGTTGTGCATTCTCCTTTGAAAGCCCCAGATCCCTGGTCGGGTCATTTAAATGAACTTGAGTGAATGGTTTTGTGACCATATCATGTGTGGAAACATGATAAGACTCAGATGTGTCATAATCTTGATCAACTTCCATTAATCTCTTCATGGACCTCTATATGTTCAGGGGGAGAAGGTATAGGAATTCCTGGACCATAGGGCAGGGGTTTGATGGCAGAAAGAACATCCATACTATGTTTATTCTTCTTATTTATACCTGTGGAAAATATAATAGCATATTACATAAAGGAATTGATTTGGAGTTGCAGATAGTACATAAATGTTTAGTAAAAGATATGTTCATGCTGAAGTGAACTATGTTAGTTTTTAATTTTATGCCAAGTCTATGCAAAATATCATATGACATTATCAGGAGCCAGTATAATACAGAAAGCTTAAATACTTGATACAATGCTCACCTTTAAGATTTGTCCGTGCCCTCTCTCCACACCATGGGAACACCAAAAGAGAGAGACTTCTGTTCATCCTGACTCCAGCGTCTTAAACTTATGTAGCATCCCTTGCAGCAGATATGTAGTGCAAAACTTTTATCTTGATCTCGTAGCCTTGCTCCCAAATATGCATGATACAAAGATTTAATTACAGGAGATTGTACATTGCTGCTCGGAAAAAGTCACTTTGCCGCAAATATAGCAAAATCTGTCAGAGCTATTCTTACATTTTCTGTTCATTTTTAACTCAACCACTTATTATTATTATTCTTATTCTTATTATAATGCTAAGAAATTTCTAACCTGCAAAAATATAAACTTATTAAGATAATTACTTAAAATGTATGCAAAATTTACTGCAAATACAGTAGTGCAAAAACTATTGAAATTTTTATGTAATATAGGACATGTATTTAATATAAAAATTATTATCACCCCCTGTATTGCAAAAACTGGACCTGATAGAGAAAAACGGATGCCAGATTCAGATTTAGGAGGTCAATTTTATTCAGAAACACTACAGAAAACCTGAGATACATTTTTGACGCAGACCAGTGTAATA
Organism: Ceratothoa steindachneri; assembly: GCA_963969495.1. Taxonomy (NCBI): domain Eukaryota; kingdom Metazoa; phylum Arthropoda; class Malacostraca; order Isopoda; family Cymothoidae; genus Ceratothoa; species Ceratothoa steindachneri. The sequence continues at coordinate 6,525,317 of OZ018320.1, read as the reverse complement.
AATATTAAATAATGATAATGTACTAAAAATAATAATAATGCTAAAAATAAAAAGGTATAAAGTAGTGCTGAGTGGAGGGGGGGGGGGAGAAGAAAATGCACCAACAACTTTCCCAAGCCCCATCACAGAGTTCAAAACAACCCAGTGACACGACTTCCCTAATTTGCACTCAGGCTGGAAGAAAATGCAGCTCCTCTGGATACCAAGTGTAACAGGTTACACACACACATCCCATACAAGGGGAGGGGGGGGGGACTAAACAACAAAAATAAACCTCAAATGATAGGACTGGGAAAGGGCAGGAGGGTTCCACTGCACTTGGTAACAAATTTGTACAAAGAGCATAAGTACTTAAACTAAGAAGCAAAAACCAATAAGGATATCTTTCAAAGTTTGTAAGGAGAGATCTGTAAAAAAAATATACTGAAGATGGATGTGAAAAGTTGTGGAAGATATACAAGGTGAGGCAGAGAGGAAAGACATTTTTGAAATTGCCATTACTCAGCCTCAGGAGGAGGGACATGTCTGACAGGTGCCCATTTGGTCCATGGTGGCTAAGCATTTTTTTCTTCTCGGGTGAAGTTATGCAGTTGTGGATGATGTGTGAAGAATAATGAGTGTCACAGCAGTTCAGTATGAATCATACGTACCCCATAAAATGGGGAATGCATCAGACAAGCTTTGCTGCACAGTCCAAATTACTGCCCCGAGGCATGCTACTGAACTTGGCAGCGAGAATCGTTCAGTTCGGTAAGACATATTTTGCATAAAGTCCTGCATTTCCACCACTACAAATTGGTCATTGCACAACAGTTGAGACCAGGGAACTATGCACAGCAGCTTAACTTCCACATCAGGTGAAAGCAATTTTTGATTCATCAATGTCATTGATGAATCAACAGAATTCTCATTATTAGGCTCTTGAAAATCCAAAAGAAGTGCACAGCCCAAAAGTGACGGTTTGGTGTGCTGTTGGAAAAGCTGGTGTCATTAGTCCTTAGTTTTTTGAAAACCATAATGGAAATGCTGTTACTGTGAACTCAGTCTTACATCAAGATGATAAATCTTCTTTGTGCCAGAATTACAATAAAAACATATTCCTATCCAACATGTAGTGGTTTCAGCAGGATGGGGCAATGGCCCACATAGCCATGGCATCAATGGATGTTCTTCACCTACTGTTCAGTGACTGCCTCATTTCCAGGTTTGCTGACACTCCTCAGCCCCCTGATTTGTCCATGTCTGATTAAATCTTGTAATGAAACCTCAAGTCATGTGTGTATGAGCATAAGCCCCGTACATTTGACAATTTGAAAGAAGCTATTCGCATGGAAGTCAACCAAATCGATAGAGCAATGCTGAAAAGAGTGGAGGCCAACTTTCAAGAATGCTTTCAGAAATGCATCATTGAAGACAGACAGCACATGAGGGATGTTGTTTTCCACACTTAATTTTGTCAAATGCTAATTCAATATGAAAATGTCAATAAAATCTCTTTAAAGCTAAAATTAATTGATTTTGTAATTTTTTCAAAAACGTCAATCCTCTTTGCCTCACCTGCAAGGCATTTAGACCAGGAGAGAGACAATCCTCCTTAATATCAGTGTGAGCATAGTTGTGTAAGCCAAATTTGAGTAACCAAGTAAAAAGGTCCAGATTTGAATCACCAAGGAATAAAGTCTAAATTTGGGTCACTAAATTAAAAAAAAATGAAAAAAGTCCCAATTTGAATGACCAATAATAAAATTCATATTTGAATCACTAGGTAATAAAATCTGAATTTGAGTCAGAAAAAAAAAAAATTTGACTGTCTAAATAAAAAAAATGTCAAAATTTGACTCACCAAGTAAAAAATTCCAAAGTGAGGCACTAAGTAAAAATGTCCCAATTTTAGTCACAAAGTAAAAAAAAAATAAAGTAAATTAGAGTCAGCTTTGGTAAAAAAAAAAATTTAAATCTGACTCCCTAAGTAAAATGTCCAAATTTTAGTCACAAAAGAAAAATAAAAAATCAATTCACTGAGTAAAAATCTCTAAATTTGTGTCACCAAGTACTAAAGTCCAAACTTGAGTTACCAATACAGCCCAAATAAGCCACCAAATAATAAAGTAAATTAGAGTCGACTTTGGTAAAAAATGTGCAAATCTGACTCCCTAAGTAAAAAATGTCAAAATTTGAGTCACTACATTAACAAAAAGTTAAATTTGACTCTCTGAGTAAAAAAAAAGTCCAAATTTGAGTCACCAAGTTGAAAGTTGAATGAATAAGTAATAAAGTCCAAATTTGAGTAATAACATACAAATTTGAACCACCAAATAATAAAGTCCAAATTTGTGTCATCAAAATAAGCAGTCCCAAATGAGTCACCAAGATAAAAAAAGCCCCATTGACTCACCTAGTAAAGGGTCCCATTGACTCACCTAGTAAAAAGTCCCATTTGACTCACCTAGTAAAAAGTCCCATTTGACTCACCTAGTAAAAAGTCCCATTTGACTCACCTAGTAAAGGCAAAAATTTGACTAACCAAGTAAAAAAATTCAAATTTCACCATTTTTTTTTTATTTGATGATTCAAATTTTACCCTTTTTTCACCTTTATTCTCAAATGTGGTCACCAAATAAAAAATCAAAATCAGTCACCAAAATTTAAGGCAAGTAAAAAAAATTCCAAAATTTGAGACAGCAAATTAAAAAAGTCAAATTTAAATTTTTTTTATTGGTCACTCAAATTTTAACTTTGTATTTTACTCAACTTTACCCACCAAGTAAAAAAAGTAAATTGCCAAGTCAAAATTAAAATCACCCAGTAAAAGTACAAATTTAAGTCATCAAGTAAAAAAGTATAAATTTGAATCACCAAATAAAATCAAATTGGGACTTTTATTGGTGACTCAAATTGGTCATTTTTTACTTGACTAAGATTTTTTTCAAGTAAAAAAATGTCCAAATTTATGGAGTGGGTACACCTCTAGGACAATCACCACCTCAAGGGTTTTCCAAGTGGCTATCCCCCCAAGATATTGGCTATCCTGCCCAGGTACTTAGAGTAGTTATTTTTTAATGACTCAAACTTGAGTCACCAAATTTGAAAAAAAAAGTCTGAATGCAAGTCCTCACCTAAAAAAATTATGCAAATTTGAATCATCAAGTAAAAAAGTCCAGATTTGAATTGCCAAGTAAAAAGGTCCAAATTTGAATTGACAAAATAAAAATTTAACTACAAGCTGCGGTCAATAAGTTTTGCAATTCAGATATAAAGAAACGAGATATGAGGAAAAGTGTTTTAGTATTTTTCAATATAACTACCCTTGACTTCAATGCACTTGCACCACTCGTCCCTGAGGCTTTGAATTCCGGAAAACCAGAAATCTCCCGACTGCTGTTCAATCCATTCCTGGACAGCGAGCTGGACATCTTCATCATCTCCAAACCGGCGTCCACACAGTGCAGCCTTGAGCTGGTGGAATAAAAAGTAGTCGCTAGGGGCCAGATCTGGACTGTAGGGGAGATAGTTGAGCTCCTCGAATCTGCACTCGCGCAGGGCAGGTTGTTCAACTCTGGCCTTGTAGACAGGGGCATTGTCATGGAGGTGCAGGACACCACCTGTCAACTTGCCGTGCCGCTTCTGATGGATGCACTTCTTCAACCCAGTCAGTTCCTCGGCATAATATTGGCCTGTGATGGTCCTTCCACGAGGCGCATTTGATGGGGGTCGGAGAGCCCCTGTGCTTCCAGGCCATGCTTTTGAGCTTGGCCTCGGGATCCCAGTGATGGACCCACGTTTCATCACCTGTCACTATGCGTGACTTGAATCCCTCCGGGTCTTGGTTGTACAGGAGCAGCAGCTCCTCCAAACTTTGACGACGTTGAAGTCGATCATGGGGCAGAAGTTTCTAGGGACCCAATGGGCAGAGACCTTGGTTATGGCCAAATTGTCGTGGATGATGTTAATAACACTTCCATGTGATATTCCAAGTTCTCGCTCGATTTTTTAGACCTTCACCCGTCGATTTTCGAGGATCATCCTCTCCACACGGGCCACATTGACCTCGTTGGTCACGTCTGACAGGCGACCTGGACAGGGATCATCTTCAATGGACTCAAAACCATGGTGGAACTCCCTATTCCAGCGAGCAATGGTTGCATACGAGGTGGCGGTATTTTTGCACTGCAACCATGCGTTCATGGATCTCTTTTGCATTCTTGCCTACCTTCGTCCAAACTTTGATCACTGCGCGGTGCTCAACCTTCTCCATTGTTGAAAAATTTGTGACTGACGATCCGCAATCAGCTACTGCTTCTTAAATAGATGAGGCAAGAGCGTGCAGCTGCAGATCCTGACTTGTCATAACTTGTCCTAACACCCCCACAAAGAGCCATCCCCCTTCCTCTGCTTCGCCTTACCGATTCCCAAAACTTATTGACCGCCCCTCGTCAGTTAAAAAAATATATATTTGAGACACCAACTAATAAATCCAAATTATGACTTTTATTTTTTACTTAAATTTTTGTTCTTTAATTTGGTAAATCAATTTTGACTTTTTACTTGGTGACTCAAATTTAGTCACCAAGTAAAAACAAAAAAATCTAAATTTAAGTTGCCAAATAAGAAGTAAAAGTTTCAGTCCCAACTAAAGAAGTTTCAAATTTGAGACACCTAGTAAAAAAAGGTCAAATTTGGATTTTTCCCTTGGAGACTCAAATTTAGTCATAAGCAAAAAAAAGTACAAATTTTTTTGTTATAAACTAAATAATGAGTAATGTTATAGAATTACTCAGAGCTAAGCCAAACTAGAATACGAGCCATAGGTAAATAATAGATTACTTACAATAATATGATCATACTGCGTAAAACAGTGATACAAAATCCAGTACCACATAAATGATGCCCATATATCAGCACTTCTCTCTACTTGTGGAGTTGCAGGTATACCTTGACTACGGTACGCCCATCTGTAATATTGAAAAAACTTGATCAATGTAAGTAATAGGAAGAGTCAAAAAATTAAGTGTTTGGACAATAACGCGGAACCCAGCAGTTCATGCATATTGATGAGGAAACACTACAAGCAAAATCTAAGTCTGGTAGCATAACATCTTCATGTCACGCAGACGCTTTGAAGTTTGTCCCTATTGCACCACCCTATGCAACGAAGGCATGGTCCAGCCTCATACAGTTTTGCCGTGCAAAAAGTGGTTTCATTATTTTTATGTTATGGAGAGATCTTTGTCTTCCACGAGGTCCACTGACAAGTTATGGCTCCTAGGAGCCCCAGCAACTCACAGCTGCCATAGTGTGTTCTCCCGAACCATGAGCAATTCCTGTGTGTTTTGCAGTACCACACAAAGCTAAACCTGTGTGATTTTACATTCTTAGTTCAGCAGACGGCACTAAAAGTTCACCATCAGTACTCCAAGGCAAATATTCTGACCATTGATCTGTGTGATATCCTCAAGAAAGTATGGCATCTGCACGAAGAGTACAATGGAGTGAAGAAATCAAAATCCTGGATACCAGGGCAAGCTGAGGAAAACCAAGCCAATTTTATTGCTTCCCTAAAAAGTTTGTTCAATGTAGCACATCACAACACCATGTACTTCATCAAGATCAAGGAGGACCGCGAGTTCTTTGAAGCTCAGAGGAAGCCGGGCAGGCAGGGGAAGATGGGCGGTGAGGATCCAGCTCTGGTGGAAAAGAGAAACAAACACAGCAGCAGGGGGATGATGAAAGAAGTTGAGCTGCAAAGGAAAGTCAAGCGTTCTCAGAAAGGCAGGCCACTGTTGAACTTGAGTCTTCGACCTCCCCTACTTCATCTGAAGAGCAACCCGCTTCCTACAATAATCCGGACATGAGAAATTGAAGGAGAATGAAACTGATTGTATGTACAGTCCTTTACTAACACCTTTCGATAATCCACACACAGACGCAATCTTCCATCTGGCTTACATACAGGCACAATTGGACTATTCCATACATTCTCGCTCTCTTCAATCACCCCCAATTGCTCTAATTCCAAACACTGCTCCTTAATCTCATCAGCAACCGGAGGTGGGAAATGCCTCGGCTGCTGATAGATTGGGGAGTCCTCCTTCAGGACAATCTTGAATTCTGGGAGCTTTGTAACCCCAAAATCCAGATCACACTTACTGAGGGCTCCCTTTCGTTCAAATATCATTTAATACACATCCTCCCTTTTATACTCAGTCAAACATCCATCCAATTCCACCATGCTCTTCCCTTCATTATACGTCCATTCACACGTCTTTTCACCTGCAACATTTACCCTGACACCCGTGCTATCATCCATACCTACCTCATTAACAGTGGAGAGGTGACCCAGTACATCTCTGACTTGGATACCCTTAAATTGTTTGGATATACATTTAGAGGTAAGATAGTCAATAAATTTACTCGGGTAATGCCCACTTATTAGTTTCCCTTCCATGTATAGTAAATGGATCATAAACGGAGGATATATCTCTTCTACAGAGAGTGGAAGCTTGGACGGACTGCGAGAAGGGTTCTCTAGACGAGTGCTCCGCCGAGCCCTGAGACGGAGGGCTTTCATACCTCACTAGACACCTGAACTACCACACCCGCATTGGCTGACGAGCCTGCCTCCTTTTAAGTTAGCCTACTACCACCTACCTCCAGCACACAAGTGATAGCGCGTGCCCCTTTTCGTTCGGTTGTTGTTGTTTTTTCATTTCGGTGTGTAGATATATTTAAGTAAATTTGTTCTATTCGCCCGTTATAAAATTCTTTTGGTATATTGTTTGGACTGGGGAATTTGGCCTCATTTTGAAGTGTGCACAGTTCCCTTCGATTTCTCACGTCCGGATTAGTGTAGGAAGCGGGTTGGATCGATTGGGGGTTAGTCTTTTTTTTTCTTTTTTTTTAAGAGCTCATCTGGCGACTGCCTACATGGGCAAGAGTCGCCGTATTAAAACTGGCCTAGTTCTAGGCTACTTTAAAATAAAATTAAAGAAACGAAAAAAAAAACCCTGCCCCAAATGGGGGAAAGGAAGCAAGCTCCTGCGTCGGGGGAGGACCCCCGGCGCAGGAGCGTGCAACTTAAAGGGGAAAAAAAAATGCAAAAACAAAACAAAACCAAAAAAAACAAACCATGCTTAAATAATAGGGAGAATGCTGGCCTCCCCCCCAAAAGTCAACAAGTCGATGTGCACGCACTCATCCCGAGTACAAGGGACAGGCGGTAGCGACCCCGCCCATCCCGGTACCGGGACAAGTGTCGTGCACGAAGATCACCCAGACTGGGACATTTGACAAGAATGTGCCGAACAGTCTGGGGGACGACGCAGTCGTTGCAATAGGGCGCAGGCAAGTGCTCCATCAAATAGCGATGCGTCACACGAGTGTGCCCGAATCGGAGACGACAGAAAGCAACCTGAAGCCGCCGCGGCATTGGGGGATAGGTCCATGGGAACAGTCACGGCGCAATGGCACACAACTTTAAGTTCCCTTCGACCGTCTCCCATCTTCTTTGCCAAGCAGTCCGAAGAGCTGCCCGTATTCCTGCCATGTAGTCGGTGTGAGGAAGAGCAAAACGCTAGTCCAGGCACAGAGTCCTCGCGGACTCTTTGGCGCCCTCATCGGCGCGCTCATTCCCCGCAATTCCTACATGTCCAGGAACCCAGCAGAAGATAATCTCGACATCTGCCCGGCTCGCCAAAACCGTGGCGTCACGGATATCGCGAACCAGGGGATGCGGAGATTCCAATGCCCCGAGAGCACTCAGGGCGCTTTGTGAGTCGCTATAGATCACAATCCGGTCTCCGAACCGGGCACGTCGCGTAATCTCCCGTACCGAGTGGTGTATTGCCACCAGCTGGGCCGTGAAGACAGACGCAGCGCCTGGTAGAGCCCCGCTGACTTCAAACAGAGGGGATACGGCGTGGAAGCCGACCCCCTCTTGGGACTTGGAGCCATCCGTATACACTGGCACGGTTCCAGCGTGACACGATGTGTGCTCCAAAAAGGTCAAACCCAATACTCCCGGCGCCGTACAAGCTTTGGGAGCAGAGGCGTGGCGACAAATAGCCAAATGTGGTACCTTCCAGGGTGGCGTCCTGGGCAGAACCAGGGGCGCCACCGGCCCGAGAGCTATATCTAGCTCTCGAAGGAGTTTCCTGGCCCTAAACCCAAAGGGCTTAGGGTATGACTGGCGTCTCTCGGCGGGATAGGCACCATCGAGATCAGCTGCGGATGCAGTGAGAGCTGTTGGCGACTGAGGGAGGCGCCGGGCTCGCGCGTACAGGAGTGATGCACTGCACGCGGCGCAGAGTGAGTGGCATCTCCCCAGCATCGAACAACAGGCTCTCAATAGGGGAAGTGCAGAAGGAACCGGCCGCAAGGCGAAGGCCGGTGTGGTGGATCGAATCGACCTTCCGCAATAAACGCTCGGCTAAGGATGTATAAAACTCGCATCCGTGGTCGAGCTTCGAGCGAACAAAGGATCGATAAAAAAGTAAGGCAGTAACCCTATCAGCGCCCCAAGCGCTGAACGTCACGGAACGGAGAATGTCCATGGCGCGGGTACAAGAGACCCTAAGGCTGCGAATATGAGCCTCCCAGGTGAGGCGTCGGTCGAATACAAGACCAAGGAAACGGTGCGACTCAACCACATCCAGGCACACCCCATTAAGAAACAAATCTGGGTCGGGGTGAAGTCGTGGATGGCGGCAGAAGTGCACCACCTTAGTCTTGGCCAAAGAAAACCGAAACCTGTGGGCTTCGGAATAACGAGAGACGCGGTTCAATGCCTGTTGGAGTCGACGTTCCAGAGTTGGCATCTGGGCCGCGCCAAAAGAGATCGAAACGTCGTCCACATAGAGCGTAGCGAGAACATCTTCCGGCAGCACCGAGGTGATGCCGTTGATGCTCAGGGCAAAGAGTGTGACACTGAGGACACTTCCCTGCGGGACACCCTCTTCTTGCTCCTTTGGGCCGGAGAGGGCTCCCCCCACCCGTACGCGGAATCGACGATCTCGCAAAAATTCAGATATAAACATTGGGAGGCGTCCCCTCGCCCCCATCGTGTGGAGAGTCTCCATGATACCGTATCGCCATGCGGTATCATAGGCCTTCTCCAGATCGAAAAACACCATGGCGTAGTGCTGTCTACGAAGGAAATCCCCGCAGACGGCATTTTCCAGTCGGAGCAGAGCATCCGACGTGGAGTGGAACTTGCGGAAGCCGCACTGTGTGGAAGACAGATGGCCTCCGCTGTCCAGGAAAAAGGCTAATCTAACATTTACCAATTTCTCCATCAACTTGCACATGCAAGAGGTTAGAGAGATTGGGCGGAAACCGGTCGGAGTAGAGTCATCTCTCCCCGGTTTGCGAAAGGCGAGCACAGTAGCGATTCGCCAGGAGTCTGGGAGAAGACCTTCCACCCAGATCCTGTTGAACAAATCTAACAGAAAGGCCATGCCTCGCTCACCCAGGTGTCGAAACATGGCATACGGGACATCGTCCGGACCATGGGCGGTGTCCGCGCACGAAGCGAGAGCGGAACGCAAATTACTCAGAGTAAACTTGTCGTTGAAGGGTTCTCCGCCTCTGGAGGTAAAGTCCAGCCGGCGGCCTTCAGCGACATCACGACGTGCATTGAATGCTGGCGGAGCAGCATCACGGCTAGAGAATGCGGAAAAAGCGGTCGCCAAGGATTCTGCCACGGACGCGGGGTCCGAGATTGCGGTCCCATTCTCCTGGAGAATGAGAGGGGGGTCCTGCGAGAACTTGCCCAGAATCCTTTTGACTCGCTTCCACACCTCAGCTAAAGGGGTCTTCCCGTTAAGTGAAGACACGTATGCCCGCCAAGAAGAGCAAGGGCGTGCTTCGAAATATACCGGAACCTAGCCCTAGCCCGACGAAATTCAGCGACAGTGAAATCGTTCGGGCGGCGCTTATAGCGCATGTAGGCATAAAGCTTCTGTTTGAGGGCCGTCTCACACTCGGCCGACCACCATGGGAGTGGTCGGCGTGCAAAACGGCCAGACGTCCTAGGAATAGTAGTCAGGCCCACGGCGATGAGGTTGCCGGAGAAGACCTCAACGGCCTCATCTACCGACCTAAACTCCTCGACTGAGATAGAGAATTCAGTCAGTTCCTGAAATGCAGGCCACCACGCCCGCGCCAAGCACCATCGAGGTGGTTTCTCAGGCGGCAGTTGCCCTAAAAATGATATTTGAATGGGAAAGTGATCACTACCATGGAGGTCATCGACCACCCCCCAATCAAAATCAGGCTGTGCATCCGAAGAGCACAAAGATAGGTCAAGGCAAGTAAATGAAGCGGTTCTCGGACAGTGATGCGTAAACTCATCCACGTTTAGGACACCCATCTCAAGCTCTTCGATCAGATCGGCAAGGACTTGTCCCCTGGGATTTGTGGAGTAATCTCCCCAGAGAGGATGCCTGCCATTCAGATCTCCAAGCAAGAGATAGGGCCTCGGCAACCGTGCCACAACACGGCGGAAGTCCCCCGCGTCGAAGTCAGCTGACGGTAGAATGTACGCAGAAATGATAGTATAGCTCCTATCCAGGTGCAGCTGCACAGCCACTGCTTGAGAGGAGGTATCTAAAGAGAAAGGAAGAACGGAGACATCATGCCGGGTGTAAACCGTGCATCCCCCGGTGGTGGGGTCGCAAGACCCTTATACCCCGGGAGGGCAGGCAGGGGGCACGCACTTAGCATGGTCTCCTGCAAAAAGATAGCTAACGGTGAACGGGACGAGACGAGCCTCCGCAGCTCCTCCCAGTTGGCCCGGAGTCCACAGCAATTCCATTGAAGGAATATGCCCTCCAGGCCTAGCTCGGAGGAGACGTGGGGGCCTTCCTCGAACTGAAGACCCTCACAGGAATGGCCGTACGCTTCCCGGGGGCAGAACCCAGGGCGTTGTTGGCCGGACAAAGCGCTGAAGGCGCTGTCGCCTTCGAGGACTTATTGGGGAAGGTTGGGCTCACCATGCGAGTCTTTTCCTCCCTCCGAATGGGTGCGGAAACAACCGTGCTCGTTGGCCTGGATGGGCCAAGAGCAGAGGGTGCCTTTCTAACTATTGAGGCATATGACGTCCCAGGCAGAGCCGGGCGCGCCAGGACCAAGTCCTTAGCTTCGCGGAATGAGAGTCAATCCTGGGCCTGTATGGCCAGGATTTCTTTCTCAAGGAGATATGCACCACATTGCTTCAAACAAGCGGGGTGCGGCTCTCTGCAATTGACACACTTGGCCACACACAATTTGGACTTATCGTGTGCGACCTTGGAGCAATTGACACATACTTCGGGTGACCCCTACTTTGCACGTCTACATGAGCGATTCGTATGGCCGAAGCGGTGACAGTAATAGCACCGCCGCGGAAGTAGCACGAATGCTTTCACGCGGTAGTGGTACCAACCGGCACGCACCGACTCAGGGAGCTTGTCACAGTCGAACGTGCCGAAGAGTGTAGGGGTGGGTCTCGAGGCCCCTCCCTGTTTTCTAATCACACGTTCGACCTTGAACCCCCTCCCCCCATGGTCGGCCCGCTCTAAGGTGATTATCTCTATTGAGTAGTCAACGAGTTCCCTCGCATAAACTACTCCTTTCACAAGTTCATGGTAGAGTGCGGCGTCACACTCACCTTCGGCTCTCTACCAATTGCACTAGCTAATCCTCTCCTCTGATGGATCATGTTGCCCTTGGACAACATGGTGTCATCATTCGAGCGAATAACGAGGAAGCGCTTGAAGCCAGTGGGCTCGAAAACGGCAGGTAACATCTGAATCAGGGGCCCTGATGTCATCGAGGCTGCGCCCTGTGCACTTTTGGTCTTAGTCAGGGGCTCCGCAAACGGGGGGGCAGAGGGGGCGGATGTGCCGATCTTGGCTTGGTCGCTTGCCAGAGTGGCAGCAGACCCATCCGTCCCCACAGCCCCCATGGATGGAGAGGAGCCAAGAGTCTTCTTTCTCTTTTTCTTTTTTGGAGAGGAGGGCGGGGAATGAACCCGCTTCTCACCCCCGCCGGTAGAAGCCCCTAGGCCAGATGTACCGGCCTCAGCCAGGTCATTCTCCGAAATGGAGAAGGTCCTTGTGGTTGCAGGGGCATCATCTGCAGGAGATCCCTCTCCTCCTTGTACTGCCTCAGAATCCCCAGCCGTTTGAGGAGGACCTTGCATAGGGGCGGATTCGGGTTCGGTGCTTGCCTTGAGCCCGGATTTTCCCCCATGGAAGGCCCTACCATCTGAGGCTGGGTCTCCTCAAGGACCATGTCTATCACAGGAGGGGCCTCCAGATGGCCATCCCCTCCCAGGACATTGCAGGTCCCCTTGGCAGCGTCATGAGTCTTTTGTGGGGAGGCACAGGCCTTGACCCTGGCAAGGTTTAATATTCTTGCCAACAGGTCTATTGAGGGAAACGACCGAAGGTGCCTGGCTTCCCTCTCTCCCCTAAGGGGGTTTGTCCTACCGAGCCGCTTACACGAGGGGCGGTCGGCAATGGGCTGGCTGCTGGATTTCTTGGCAGTCCCCTTAGAAAGCAAAGGAGGGACTGCCGCTGGAAATTTGGAGGTACCCGAAAGCACCTCCAGAGAAGGGGGTGAGGGGGAGTCCCCTACACCCGTAGGCGTAGGAGAGGAGTAAGCCTCCTCTCCAGTTAAAGAAGTATGGATGGTCCCCTGCGCAAGCACAAGGGGAGAAACCTCCATTTTTTCGGTGGAGCTGCCCGAGGGCGGCTCCGTTGATGTTCTTGGGAAAGTTGGGGGTTGGGTTTTTTTTATATTTTCATCATTCGGCATGGTGACCCTAATTTTGCTACAGGACGCAATAGCTCATCACCTCTTGCAGTTGCCCGCACTGCAAGACGTGCTTACAGGCCTGGCAGAGCCAGGCGCCACCATTTTGGACCACCCCTCCTGCCTGGTGGCCTGGCGGCTCCACCTTGAACGCAGCGTAAAATGATAGATTGTGAAGAGGAGAGGAAAAGGGATGTGAGGAAGGAATGGGTGGGGATGAAGCAGGTTGTTAAAAAAAACCCATCCCAAACCAGAGCTCAGGGGTTAGGGAACGTTGTCCCCTTCCCCCTCAGCCCCGATCCGGGACGGTTGGCTTGAGAAGAAGGTCAGCATCTACCCTGTGAAATTAGAGGCTGACCAAAGAAAGTTTTGGGAGAGGTTGTATGAAAAGCGAGGAAACAAGTGTTTTGAAGGAAGGAGAAGAGGCTAAGCTGGGGTCGGACGGGGTGCTGAGTCCGGGAGGGTTAGTCTAGATTTTTGGCCCGCTACAATTCAAACTAACATCCTTACTCCAACTCACTCTAACAGACACCCTTTCACCCTTCACAAGCCTTACATTCTCCATAGCAGTCACCTCAATACCAGTAAGCACACTCCTCAAAACGCTACCATCTTTCCCCACATACAACTTATACACCCCATTTTTACCAATCTTTCTCTCAATCTGATCACTCACAGGATGCACAACCATACGATTCATTTTCATAGAATCATCGCCCCAAATCACACCATACTCACTACTCACCTTATCAATCACAGAGAATTCACATTCATTCATCAACATACCATGCATTCAAACAACTGACCTTGTCATTCCAATCACAGGCACTCTCTTATTACCAATACCTACCAAACTACCCTTACACTCAGACAGGAGGGCTTTCTCGCTAACCTTGTCATATACATCCTTATATACCAAGCTCGTCTTGTATCCAGAATCTATTAAAGCCAAACACTCAATCCCATTCAATTCCACCTTCACACTCATACTTCCTACCAGACAGCACTTTTCACACTAGACAGACTTACCAACACATTACTCACACTCATGCACCCAGAGGATACTTCACCAGGTACCCTCTTACCATTCAGTTTACCGCTTCAGACTTTCCATTCACACCTTGCGCTCTCAGTCTAATCCAACACTTTTCACTTGAATGTCCTTCCATCACAAAATAGCTACATACATTCCTCTGGTCACGACACATCCTCGCATAATGACCAGCCTTTCCACAATTACCACAAGCATACTTCATACTTCCCCCAGCAGTTGCTCCACCATTCAACCTCGGACAATCTTTCTTCAAATGGCCTATTTCTTTACACTCAAAGCACTCTTTCACACTTTCCTGGCAATCCTTTATCATATGCCCTTTCTTACCACACCCAAAACATGCACCAGACGTCCATCTACATTCTGCCAACATATGACCTTTCCTTCCACACCGACGACATTCCACAATCTTTCTCACACCATTCGGTCTCTTGTTTGCTGGGACATACCTCAGTTTCTCTCTCATATACCCGTTCCCATGCTTGATATTCATCTGTCCCCTTCCATTCGACCACCCTCCATTTACCCATCCATTCTGCCGGCCCAGGAAGCTCGACATCACTCCAGCTGGTGCAGCCTTCAGGGCATCCCTGTAGCTGACAAACTGCTGGGGTGGAGGAAAGCTCCTGGGCTTCTTACCCCCAACATTCACACTGTACCATCCATCCTCTTCTAGATCGCTTTCATCATCAAATCGTCTATCTTCCAACAGCTCCAACACATCTTCCCACATCAACCGTTCAGCTGTCAGTCTCATTCTCTCCTTTCTCTTTCCACTCAGCCATTCACTCACCTTTCGCAGGATTGTGTCCAGAAACTTCATCAGTGGCTTACATTCATTTACATCATCATCACCATACCTCTTTCTCGCCGTACTCTCAAGCCTATGTGCATACATGTTCACACTTTCACTCTTCCCCATTCGAGCCTTCTCAAATTCATTCACCCTTTTATACTTCACTCTCTCTTTCATTCATTTCACCTGCCCAATCAATCTCTCCTTCACCACATTGTACCTCGATTCCCCCACACTTGTAATCATGCGGAAAAACTCCAATACTTTTTCCTCCAAACATTCCCCCAAAACATTTATCCAGTATCCTTATCTCTGGGTACTTGAGCTTACAATGTCGCTCAAATTCCCCGAAGAATTCTTCCTCACTTTTCCCACCATGTAACCTAAACCTATCTATCTTTGGCACTTCCCTTATCAAAATACCCTTTCCCACATTCACTTCACTCTCACTTGAGCTGCCTTCACTATCATCCTGTGAGGTTAGCCAAGCATGGTGGTGGGTATTTAAGGTGTTCTTTAAGAATAGGTAAGGGAGCTACAGATCAGACCCAAACTTTTGTCATGCATAGTCAAATTTCAATATCTTGTAACAAATTGCAAAGTTTGTGCTCATTTTAATGTATTTGCTTCAACAGGTTTTGATGTGGTACATAGTAAATAATTGACATTCGAGCATTCCAAACATTAATAACATGGCATTCACAGAAATATAGGATTGCAACACACTTTGGTCTCTTTGGCTCAAGCTGTCATTGATGCAAAGTTTGTCATTACATCTCACAGGGAATTCTGGTCCAGGTTAGTTAGTGAGTTGATAAACAGATGTTTAAAAATGTTAACAGTAATGTCGTTAGCTAATTAATCTGTTATGCATTATTAATTGCTCTAAATTGATTTTTATAATTCCAGAATGGTTACAACTTGGGAAAAAAGGAAAACAATCATTTGTGTGCACCAAAATGGTCTAAGTCCTAAAGAGATTGCTAAACAAATACCAGCTAATGTCAGGACTGTTCAGAGAATTATTAAATCCTGGAAAGAGACAGGTTCGTCATCACCGAAGAAGGGAGGTGGAAGGCCAAAACTCTCAACCAAGTGACAGGATCGTTGGCTCATCCAGTCTCACCTGTCGAATTGGTTTGCTTCATCGGCAATACTCTGCGAGGAATGGAAAGAAGGTGTTGAAGCCTCAGGACGAACTGTTCAGAGGAGACTCTTGGATGCTGGCTTGCCTTCCAGAAGTGCTGCAAAGAAACCACTGTTGACCAAGAAGAACGTGAGGGACAGGCTTGAATTTTGTTGGAAATATAAAGAATGGACAGTTGAAGACTGGAACAAAGTTATATTCTCTGATGAAACTCCCTCCCTTCAGACTTTTTGGCACATCACGAGGAGAAAAGGCGAGCGCTTTGAAGCTGCCTGTGCCATGCCCAAAGTGAAACATCCAGCCACTGTTCACATCTGGGGTTGCTTCTTTGCAAAAGGAACAGGTGCTTTGCATATTCTCCCACAAAACACTGCTATGACTGCCAAATGGTATGAAAAGGTCCTGTTTGATGACCAATTTCCAGACCAAAATTGCATCTTTCAGCATGAGAGGGCTCATTTGCATACAGCAAAAGTAATTAAATGATTTCTTGATGATATCAATATCCAAGTTCTCACACTTTGGCCAGGAAATTCCCCTGATTTGAACCCTATTGAGAATTTGTGGTCCATTCTCAAACAGAGGGTTTCCAAGAAGAAACCAACAACAACAGAGGGTTTGAGGAGTGTATGTAATTAAGACCGAATGGAACACAATTAGCATGGATATTATTACAAATTTGATCTCCAGCATGACAAAGAGAATTGCTGAGGTTCTTCGCAGGAGAGGACAACACTGCAAATATTAACGCAGCAATAAAAATGGCATAATTGTCAAATAATTAAGACACTTTCATTACTTTTGTGATAAAAATAATAAAGTAAATGCCTCTGTGACAAAAGTTTTGGCCTACTATGTAGGTGGTATAAGAACATAAGAACATAAGAAAAGAAGGAGACTGCAAAAGACCATTCATGGCCTACACTTGGCAGCTCCTGTTCCATTCAACACACAAAAGATTTCTTACCAGAGAAAAGTCATCAACAGTGTCACCCTTAACAGGAGTTCGTCAGATCTAATCTACAATATACATAAAATGTATCCAGAGGATTATGTCCATTCATGCAACCGCAAAATATAATCTTCCCACTCCTTAGAAAAATATATACATATGTACATAAAAAAAAGTCAGTCCCATCTAGCAGCTTCATCCATATATTTATCTAATCTATTCTTAAAACTACCCAGAGAGGAGGCTTCTATCACATGCCTAGTGAGCCTATTCCATTCATCTACCACACGATTTGTAAACCAATTCCTCCCAATCTCCTTCCTAAACCTATACTTATCAAGCTTAAACCCATTGCTACGTGTCCTGTCATGTTCACTAAGTATAAGAATCTTACCCAGATCCCCTTTATTATATCCTTTTACCCATTTGAAGACTTCAATCAATTCCCCTCTGACTCTTCTCCTTTCCAATGTATGTAGATTTAGTTTTCTGAGCCTTTCACCATAAGGTAAGTTCCTTAGCCCACCAATCATCTTTGTCATCCTTCTCTGCACAGACTCAAGCAAATCAATATCCTTCCTATAATATGGTGACCAAAATTGTACTGCATAGTCTAGATGAGGCCTAACTAGCGCCAGATACAGTTTTAGAATGACTTCAGCACTCTTATTGCTTACACTCCTCCTGATGAATCCCAATATCCTATTAGCTTTATTCTTAGCATTTAGACATTGCTTTCTAGGACGAAGGTCTGAACTTACCAAAATACCCAAGTCTCTCTCACAATCAGTCCTCCCTAAAATTCTGCCATTTAATTTATAACTATTCAATGGATTATTTCTACCTATACTAAGTACACTACATTTGTCTATGTTAAACTTCATTTGCCATTTCTCGGCCCAATTGGACAGAATGGTCAATTCCTCCTGCATTACAACAGCATCAGAATCAGCCCTAATGGTGTGGACAGTATTCATTTTCATGATGACCGTCTCAGTAAAAAATAAAACTTTTTTATTTTTTGAGATATACTCATTAATTTTGGTCATTTGTCTTCATGGCATGTTCTGTTGACCTACCTTGATGGACCCACCCATGTCTTCAAAGACCATCTCCATAGGCCTTTGTCACTATCTTCCACTTTAGGCTCCTGAAAGCCCTAGCAAAACCAACCTTAAGCTCATCCTTCATGTTGCAGCTGGATTTGTTGGTCTCTCATTCCACTGTACCACACACAAAGAAATCTAGGGGATTGCAATAAGATAAGTTCAGAAGCCAAAGGTGAGGTGCTGTGTAATCAAAAAAATTCTTCACCAGGCAGGCCTGGGTCTTCCAGCTGATATGGGAGGGTCAGAGTCTTGCTGCCATATGTAGGGCCTCCCAGCAGCTACTAAGTCAATCTTATGCTCCACCATCTCATTGAGAACATGGATGTAGACTGTTGGTGTTCAGCCCCAAGCCCTCAGGGAAGAAGTGGAGTAACACAATATCACCTTTTCTGTGTTTGTGCAGGACTATAGACATCCTTGGGTGTAATAAGTTTCCTGTTATTTTGAGAGTTGATCTTTGGGTCTTATGAAATAACTGTACTTGCATTCTCACATATTATGGTAAATTCAGAGCTGCGATTAATTTTGTCAAATACACAGCCTAATTAAAAACATGTTTGTTAATGGTACCAGAGTACGGCTGAATTAGATTTAATGAGTAGGATAAGGAGATGCTGTGGTGGGGCGAATGTGAGTGTGTGTAAAAGGGCCATTCTCCCACCCCTTTTCTCAGTACCCTCTCCCTCCCTCTGTAAGAATGTGTGTGAATGGGAATGGGTTTGTTTTTTTTGTTTATTTTATGTATAAAAATGATTACCATGTTTTTTTTCTTTCTTTCCAGGCCTCATATTCTGGAAAGATAGGACTTAGTTTCGTATATCCTTATATTACAAACAAAGCGTTATATCCTGGAAAGCTATATTATCATTAATAAATAAAGGCCATTAGTATAGCTTAATGAAGGAGGGCTTGTAATAGCCACGTAAGCTTTTTTTTAAAGTCATTATCTTCCATCAAGCGCAGAGGCGCCACACTTGTAAGTCCTAGGCATTTTGCTCGCTCGAGTGGCAGGTGGCTGGACATCTTCCCATCCTCTTTGTATAAAGTGAGGCCTTGATTGTTGTGTATATATTGACTGTTGTAGTCAGGATTTTTTTTGGTTGTTTGATTTTTTATGTTTATTAGGATAGATTAAATAGTATTCATATATATAGGATTTTCTTTTTGTATTTTTGGCCAAAAAGTAAGATCTCCAATATAATCGCCCCCTCTCTATTGTAGATATTTTGTAAATTTTTTTGTAAGTAAAGGGACTGTATATACAATCCGTTTCATTCTCCTTCGATTTCTCACGTCCGGATAGTGTAGGAAGCGGGTTGGATCGATTGGGGGTTAGTTTAGATTTTCGGCCCGCTACATTTGGCGCCCGAATAGGGACGTGAGACTTCGAAACTGGGAGCGTGACTGGATTGGATTGCAGACCATACCCAATTAGTGTGACAAGTAGTTTGATTGATTTTTCCCTTCTCCTATCTTTTTTACTAACTTGGGAACAATGGCTGTAGCGGAAACGTTGAATGAAGAAGTAGTGCGATTGAGACTGGAGTTGAGAAAGAAAGAAGAGGAGTGTGAAATGTTACGGGGAATGATGGAGGGAATGGAGAATAAAATAAAAGGGATGAATGAAAAGACTGATAGGATGAAGAAGGAAATGGGAGACCGACAGGATCAGACGGACCGACGGATGCAGGACCTGTATGACATGATGAAGGGGTCAGGACCGGCCCTAGGACCCTCGACCTTGACCCCTGCTCCGACTGAAGGGAATAAGACTAATGGGATCAATGGGAGTGTGTGCGAGTCTAGAGAGGATAGGGTGATTATGAGTGATAGGAAGGACGGAGAATGGAAGAGAGTTGAATGCAAGAGAAGAAGGAAGAGTGGTGCAAAGGGGAAGGATAGGAAGGTAAGAGGCAAGAGTGTGGACTCATTGTACTCGGATGAAGGAGAGAGTGATGGTATGATTGATATGAGTGAGAGTGAAGGCAGCTCAAGTGAGAGTGAAGTGAATGTGGGAAAGGGTATTTTGATAAGGGAAGTGCCAAAGATAGATAGATTTAGGTTACATGGTGGGAAAAGTGTGGAAGAATTCTTCGGGGAATTTGAGCGATATTGTAAGCTCAAGTACCCGGAGAATAAGGGATACTGGATGAATGTTTTGGGGGAATGTTTGGAGGGAAAAGTATTGGAGTTTTTCCGCGTGATTACAAGTGTGGGGGAACCAAGGTACGATGTGGTGAAGAAGCGGATGATTGGACAGGTGAAACGAATGAAAGAGTGTGAAGTATAAAAGGGTAAATGAATTTGAGAAGGCTCGAATGGGGAAGAGTGAAAGTGTGAATATGTATGCACATAGGCTTGAGAGTATGGCAAGAACGAGGTATGGTGATGATGATGTAAATGAATGTAAACCACTCATGAGGAAGTTTTTGGACACGATCCCACGAAAGGTGAGTGAATGGCTGGGTGGAAAGAGAAAGGAGAGAGTGAGACTGACAGGTGAATGGTTGATGTGGGAGGATGTGTTGGAACTGTTAGAAGATGGACGATTTGATGATGAAAGCGATCTAGAAGAGGATGGATGGTACAGTGTGAATGTTGGGGGTAAGAAGCCCAGGAGCTTTCATCCACCCCGGCAGTTTGTCAGCTACAGGGATGCCCTGAAGGCTGCACCAGCTGGAGTGATGTCAAACTTCCTGGGCCGGCAGAATGGATGGTCGAATGGAAGGGGGCAGATGAATTTCAAGCGTGGGAACGGATATATGAGAGAGAAACCGAGGTATGTCCCAGCAAATGAGAGACCGAATGGTGTGAGAAAGATTGTGGAATGTCGTCGGTGTGGAAGGAAAGGTCATATGTTGGCAGAATGTAGGTGGACATCTGGTGCGTGTTTTGGGTGTGGTAAGAAAGGGCATATGATAAAGGATTGCCAGGAAAGTGTGAAAGAGTGCTTCGAGTGTAAAGAAATAGGCCATTTGAAGAAAGATTGTCCGAGGTTGAATGGTGAAGCAACTGCTGGGGAAAGTATGAAATATGCATGTGGTAATTGTGGAAAGGCTGGTCATTATGCAAGGATGTGTCGTGACCAGAGGAATGTATGTAGCTATTGTGCGATGGAAGGACATTCAAGTGAAAAGTGTTGGATTAGACTGAGAGCGCAAGGTGTGAATGGAAAGTCTGAAGCGGGAAACTGAATGGTAAGAGGGTACCTGCTGAAGTATCCTCTGGGTGCATGAGTGTGAGTAATGTGTTGGTAAGTCTGTCTAGTGTGAAAGTGCTGTCTGGTAGGAAGTATGAGTGTCTGAGTGTGAAGGTGGAGTTGAATGGAATTGAGTGTTTGGCTTTAATAGATTCTGGATGCAAGGTGAGCTTGGTGTATAAAGATGTGTATGACAAGTTTAGCGAGAAAGCCCTCCTGTCTGAGTGCAAGGGTAGTTTAGTAGGTATTGGTAATAGGAGAGTGCCTGTGATTGGAATGATAAGGTCACCTGTTCGAATGCATGGTATGATGATGAATGAATGTGAATTTTCTGTGATTGATAAGGTGAGTAGTGAGTATGGTGTGATTTTGGGCTATGATTTTATGAAAATGAATCGTATGGTTGTGCATCCTGCGAGTGATCAGATTGAGAGAAAGATTGGTAAAAATGGGGTGTATAAGTTGTATGTAGGAAAAGATGGTAGCGTTTTGAGGAGTGTGTTTACTGGTATTGAGGTGACTGCTATGGAGAGTGTAAGGCTTGTGAAGGGTGAAAGGGTGTCTGTTAGAGTGAGTTGGAGTAAGGATGTTAGTTTGAATGTGAGTGAGAACACTGTGATATTGGATGGAAAGGATGCGTGTTATAAGGTAAGGCGTGTTGCTTGTGTGTTTGATGGCTTGATGAGAATGATGATCCTTTTGTATGTGTGCAGGCAGACCCCAGTGTGAAAGGGCAGGTGAGGGGAATCCAAGTCGGAGATGTACTGGGCCACCTCTCCACTGTCAATGAGGTAGGTATGGATGATAGTACGGATATCAGGGTGAATGTTGCGAATGAAAAGACATGTGAATGGATGTATAATGAGGTGAAGGACATGGTGAAATTGGATGGATGTTTGACTGAGTATGAAAGGGAGGATGTGTATCGAATGATATTTGAGCGAAAGGGAGCCCTCAGTAAGGGTGATCTGGATTTCGGGGTTGCAAAGCTCCCGGAATTCAAGATTGTCCTGAAGGAGGACTCCCCAATCTATCAGCGGCCGAGGCATTTCCCACGTCCGGTTGCTGAAGAGATTGAGGAGCAGTGTTTGGAATTGGAGCAATTGGGGGTGATTGAGGAGAGTGAGAGTGCATGGAATAGTCCAATTGTACCTGTATGTAAGCCGGATGGAAGATTGCGTCTGTGTGTGGATTATCGAAAGGTGAATGAAAGGACTGTGAATGAAAGGACTGTGAAAGAAAGGTTTCCGATGTGTGTGGTATCTGAGTGTGTATATAGTATGCATGGGATGGAGTGGTTTACGAAGCTGGATCTGGTACGGGGGTATTACCAGATGCCCATTGCTGAGGAGAGCCGGCCAGTAACTGCCTTCTCTTCCTCAAAGAGGCATTACCAGTTCCGGAACCTCAGCTTTGGGTTGGCTAATGCTCCCGGAGCCTTCCAGCGGGCAATGAATGTTGTGTTGAGTAAGTTTGCGAGTAAGAATGTGATTGCGTTTATAGATGATATTTTGATTATGACAGACTTTTGAGGAGCATATGAGATTGGTGAATGATGTGTTGAGAACGTTGGAAAGTGTTGGTGTGAAGGTGAAAGTGGCGAAGTGTGAATGGTTTGCGAAAGAAGTGGAATTCCTTGGGCATATGGTGAGTGAGAATGGATTGCGTAAATCATCAAAGTATGTTGAGAAGGTGCGAATGTTTCCTAAACCGGTGACTGTGAAGCAACTGAAGTCATTTTTGGGTTTGATTGAGTTCCAGCGAAAGTTTATACGTGATTGTTCTGGTGTGAGTAAGCCTCTGACTGAGTGGATGGGCAAGAAAGGTAGTACGGTTGTCAAGTGGAATGATAAGATGAATGAGGCGTATGAGAGACTGAAGGAGGCAGCGGCTGAAGATGTTGAATTAGCTTACCCAGATTATAGTGTAAATGCTAAAATGCTTGAATTGTATACAGATGCGAGTGGGTATTGTATGGGAGGTTTTCTGATGCAAGAGCAGCGTTTGAATGGAGAGAATGTCAGGCGAATAATTGGGTATGTGTCCAAGGCTATGAATGTTGCAGAACGAAAGTATTCGACTGTGGAACGAGAGCTGGCTGCGATAAGATATTGTTTGAAAGTGTTGCGTCCATTTTTGTATGGTGTGAGGTTTGTGATAAAAAACGATCATCAACCTCTTGTGTATCTGCAGCGTATGAAGTGGGCTGATAGTAGGATTGCAAGGACTTTGGAAGATTTGAGTGACTTTGACTATGTGATTGAGTATGTGCCTGGTGAACGGAATGGAGTGGCTGATTTGATGTCAAGGTATCCTGGTACGAATGATGAAAATGTGTGTGGAGTGAGTGATCCTGAGTATTTGCCGAAAGGAATTATGAATGGAAAAGAGAGTAAGGGTGGTGGTGATTCCTTGTTTGAGAGTGTATGGAATGGTTTGCAAGATTTGAAGAGTGATGGAGTAGATGTGAGAGTGCCCGATAGTGTAGATGATTTAAGGAAGGAGGTAATGAATGAAGTGTGTAGGAAGCCTGAAAGCATTGGTATGGCAAAGGTGCGGAACTTCATGAAAGAATTGAGAGCGATGTGTATGCAAGGGGTCCCGCCATTTCAGGAAGTGTTGATTGTAGTGAGTCGTTTGTATGGAGTGATTGTATATGTGCACTTTGGTGGTGAGAGGCCGATTGTGTACAAGGATGAGAAGATGAAGGGTTTGAATCCTAATGTGGTACATCTGCAATGTTTGAGCGGTGTGCACTACAATTGGGTAATTGAAAAGTGTTCATATATAAGAGAGAAGAATGATTGTCTGGATGAAGATGAGTGTGTGTTGAGTGATGATATGGGAGTTGATGACAGTGTGGATATCAGTGCTGATGTTGGTGTGCTTGTTCCTTCTGTGTATTGCGAACATGGTGGACCTGATATGATGGAAGCGAGAGTGAAAGTTAGTGAAAGGTTGTTCTGTGGTTTGATTGATACTGGAGCGCAAGTTGTCTTTAGTGAATGAGAATATTCTGAGTAAGAATGAAGAGTTTAGATGTTGCGAGCATAAACCTGTGAAGTTACGGATAAGTGGATTAGGGAATGGCATGATAGTGGCATGGGAACAGGTTAGTCTGAAAGTGAGTTTGGGTAATGGTGTGAATGTGAAGCATGACTTTGTGATTCTGAAAGGTGAGCAAATGCCTTGTTGTTTCTTGCTTGGTGTAGACTTTATGAGATTGAATGATTTGTCTTTGGATGCTGATAAGGATTGTCTTATGAAAGGTGAATGTGAGGTGATGAAGTTGAATGAGTGTGCAAAGAATGTTGTCAAGTTTTGCGGTATGATTGAGTTGGTCATGGATGATGAGAATGAGATTTTAAGTGATGATGATATTCTAGAGATGCAAGAGATGTGTCCTTTTGTTAGTGAGTTGAAGAGGTGTGTAATGATGCGTGTTGATTTGAATGAATGGCCAGAGTGTTTAAGTGATTTTAAAAGGTATGCTAAGGATTTTGTTGTTTGTATGGATGTTGTATATTTTGTGAGGCATGTGAAGGGTGGTGATGATATGTATGTACCTGTGATGTCCTTAGTTGGTATGATTGGTCTGGTGAAGGTTGTGCATGATAATTATGGGCATATGGGTAAGTTTAAGCTGTGGGAGTGTATGAAGGAGCGTGTGTTCCATCCGTTTCTGAGAACTGTTGTGAATGATGTTGCAACTACGTGTGAAAGGTGTCAGAAGCGAAAGGTGCAAGGTGTGCAAGTGAAACCACCGATGTTGAAAGTTGATGCGAAAGAACCGTTTGAATTGGTAGTGATTGATTGTGTGTCTTTGCCGCGTACGAGTGCTGAGAATGTTGGTATGGTTGTGATGGTTGACCATAAAAGTAAGTTTGTGTATGCAGCGCCTGTGAGAGATAAAAAGAGTGTGACTGTTGCGCGTGTGGTTGAGCAGTTGTTTTTTCCTATGTGTGTATGGAAGCCTAGAAGATGTCTGAGTGATAATGGGCCTGAATTTGTAGGGGAAGTGTTTGAACAAATGTTGAGAGAGAATGATGTGGAGCATGTGAGAACAACTCCATATGTACCGTCTTCAAATGGATTGGCTGAACGGACTATAAGAACCTTGTGTGAGATGTTGAGAATGATGAGTACGACAGTGAATGACTGGGATGTGTGTCTGGGGAGAGTGTTGTGGGCGTATAATTCAACTGTGCATAGTGCAACTGGAATGTCCCCATGTCAGTTTGTGATGAATTTTGAAAGGCGAGTGAAAGATAGGTTTCGTTTGAGTGAAAGTGAGCAGAGTGTATGGCGTGAGGCGCATGAAAGGTTCCGTTCATTTGAATTAGGTACAAAAGTATTGAAGGTGAAAGAAGTGAAGGGTAGGTTGAATGTATCAAAGATGAGTGAGAAGTTTGATGGACCTTATAGAGTTGTGAGAGTTTGGGAAAATGGGGTAACGTATGTTTTGGAGAGTTTGAATGACGGCATGACTAAGAGAGTGCGGGCTCATCAGAGTCAGTTAGGGAGATGGAGAGAACCTCCTGACTACCTGGTGAGCCATCCAGTGTATGGACTGTGTAGAGAGAGAGGTAAAGTGCATGATGATGAGATTGAATGTGATAGTATGGATCTGTCTGGGAAAGAGCTAGTCTTAGTCTCGAGGAGTAGAAAGCGTACAAAGAAGGGTGAAAGGAAGAATGCAAGTACGAATGAAAGTAAGTCTGAGCAGAGTGTTTCTGGTATGGGGGATCTTGAAAGGGAGATTGAGTTTTTGCGTAAACAGGTGAGTGATTTGGCTGGTATAAGTAGACGAGTGAGTGAGCTGCCTGTGCCTGATTTTTCTGGTTTTGGGAACAGTATGAATGATAGTGTGTTTGGGCAGAATGAACCTAGTGTGGCTGATTTTTCGGGTTTTATGAATGGTAATAGTAGGGGTGAGTTTGATGTAGTGAATGATGAAGTGGCTGATTTTTCAGGTTTCTGGTGGGAACCAGTCGAAGGGGTTTCTGGTATGCCTGTTGAGAATACAGGGGATGTGAATGACCTGTCTGTTTCGCAAGAATGTACCTTGAGTTGGATGAGAGCTGTGAGTGAGGAGCTGATGAATGGGGGTATGAAGAGTGAGGGTTCTGAACGGAAGAGTATGTAAGAATTCTGTCGTGAGATGGGAGAACTGGTAATGAGGGCTAAGAGTATGGTTGATGAGATGATAAATAGTGACGATGAGACTGACAGGATGACTGACGAACAACCCCGACTAATTGCTACGCGTAGCCAGGGACCAGTAGACGAGTGTGAATGGGTGCAGAAGGGTGCGATTGAGCACAAGTGGTACCGTGAAGAGTGATTGAAAGGGTTTAGTGAGTGGCTGGTCGAATGGCTTAAGGAAGGAGGGGTGTGGTGGGGCGAATGTGAGTGTGTGTAAAAGGGCCATTCTCCCACCCCTTTTCTCAGTACCCTCTCCCTCCCTCTGTAAGAATGTGTGTGAATGGGAATGGGTTTGTTTTTTTTGTTTATTTTATGTATAAAAATGATTACCATGTTTTTTTTCTTTCTTTCCAGGCCTCATATTCTGGAAAGATAGGACTTAGTTTCGTATATCCTTATATTACAAACAAAGCGTTATATCCTGGAAAGCTATATTATCATTAATAAATAAAGGCCATTAGTATAGCTTAATGAAGGAGGGCTTGTAATAGCCACGTAAGCTTTTTTTTAAAGTCATTATCTTCCATCAAGCGCAGAGGCGCCACACTTGTAAGTCCTAGGCATTTTGCTCGCTCGAGTGGCAGGTGGCTGGACATCTTCCCATCCTCTTTGTATAAAGTGAGGCCTTGATTGTTGTGTATATATTGACTGTTGTAGTCAGGATTTTTTTTGGTTGTTTGATTTTTTATGTTTATTAGGATAGATTAAATAGTATTCATATATATAGGATTTTCTTTTTGTATTTTTGGCCAAAAAGTAAGATCTCCAATATAATCGCCCCCTCTCTATTGTAGATATTTTGTAAATTTTTTTGTAAGTAAAGGGACTGTATATACAATCCGTTTCATTCTCCTTCGATTTCTCACGTCCGGATAGTGTAGGAAGCGGGTTGGATCGATTGGGGGTTAGTTTAGATTTTCGGCCCGCTACAATGCCAGAGAAATTTGAAGATTTGGTAATTCTACAGATGAACAACTCCATTCTTTTAAAAAAATTACAGTTAATATCTATTTTAAGACCCAATGTAGTTTCAATATCTAGTTTAGGACCCCAAAGCTAATTACCCATAGTTAAAAAAAAAGAAAAATGAAATATTCATGTTCCAATATTTATTTAGCTGGCATAACCACATTTAGCATTTGACTTTTGCATTCAAATCTCATGTTTGGCTTACTGCACAATTTTTATATATTGGAGCTGGTCAATGATTAAGTTGGTTACCATTCCTCTTAAAGTCAGGTGGTATGGGACTGGAGGCTCATCTGGTATTATAGCCAGGAATTTGTCCAGCCTCCTCTTGGAAGTTTTAATGCTGATTGGGGATACAAATGAATAATCTTGGACCAGCACAATTGAAGTTTTCTGCTTGGATAGTTTTCATTGATTGGGAGCAACTATTTATTGACTTATCACAGGTCCTACTAAACCTGGGGTGTTGTTGTTTTGTGGTGCCATCTCCTTCATTATGCGGTAGGTTTAGTACAGTGCCTTCTAGGATCTTCCAGGCAGATATGGTTGTGTATCTCTCCCTCCATCTTTGCAAGGAATAGAGCTTGAGGTATTCTATCATCCTATCTGAATTGTCTGTGGCTATTTATTTGGTATGCAAACCACTATTTTCCAGCATTTAACATAACATGTCAAATAATAGCTTTATGTATTGGAAAATACTTCTATCAAATGCTAACTCAAAAAATAGCGCTTTGGGTGCTAAATAACAACACACAATTCAGATAGGGTTATATATGGGGCAGTCTCTGTCAGATCAACCAGTGCCTAACACCCTCATCTCTCAGATTTTTATGAAATTTGGTTTGTAGGAAGTTTTTTGGGCCCTAAACACATTTCTGAAATTTTAAGGTCAATCAGACAATGGTTCAGGAGATACAACATCAGGCATTTTGAGGTCACGTGCGAGGTCACTAATATTTGGTGACCCATAACTAGGGAAATAATGGTCATAATTAAATAAAATTATATATATATATATTTAGAATCAGAAAAAGACAAGGAATCCAAATATGAAAGTTTTAGAACTCTAGGTTGAAAAATAAAGAAATCATACATTTGCAAAAATTTGAGGTGAAAGATGTGTGAATGGACGTATAATGAAGTGAAGAGCATGGTGGAATTGGATGGATGTTTGACTGAGTATGAAAGGGAGGATGTGTATTGAATGATATTTGAATGAAAGGAAGCCCTCAGTAAGGGTGATCTGGATTTTGGGGTTGCAAAGATAACTGGCAGCAATCCTGAGCAAGAATTTTTTGGGGGTGAGTGTTAACTTTTTCCTTAGTAAATTTCTGAGAGTATGGCTGTTTGTATAGATGGTGAGAACATGCCGTTTGAAAGTAGTGTGTATGTGGTGTGTGATGCATGTGGAGTTGAAAGGAGAGTGAATGTAACTGAATGCCGTGTGTGTTTTCTGGAAGGGGAGGTTAGGAGGTTGAGTGGGGAATGTAAGAGGTTGAATGATTTGGTGTTTGAGGTGAGAAGAGATGCAAGTGTGCGATTGAAGGGTGAGATTAGTGCTAAGAGGGTGGAAGATAGGGCTAGGACTGGGAACAGTGTGGAAGTTGTGAGTGATGATGAATGGTGGGTGAAAATGGATAGGATAGATAAGTTAGGACAGGTTAGGTGTGTGAATGAGAGGGACATAGAACCTGTTAGGTTGACTAACAGATTCAATGTCCTGAGAGAGGAAGAGTGTGAAAGTGATTTGCCTGGTGTGATTGTGGATGAAAGCAGGATGGGTGGTAGTGTGATTGAGAGCAGGAGGGAGGGTAATGTTAGGCCAAGACAGAATAGGAGAATGACTGAGGTGCTAGTGATGGGTGACTCTCAGATTAGGTATTTAGATAGGAAGTTGAGTGATAGCAAGTGGAAGGGAATGAGAGTTTGTCTGCCGGGTGCTGGTGTAAGTGATGTTTGTGAGAGGTATGATAGGCTGGTTTCTGGGTGTGAGAGGGATGCAGTTGTGATTACGCATGTGGGAGTGAATGATGTAAAGAAGGTGGGTACATGTGAGTTACGTGAGCAGTATAAAAGGTTAGTTGAAAGGATGAGTAAAAGCAGGGTAAAAGGTGTTGTTTCTGGTGTGCTTCCGAGATTGGATGTGGGGGTAGAATGGTTGTCGCGTGCAATTGGTTTGAATGAATTTGTGAAAGGACTGTGTGAGGAGTTAGGATTGGTGTTTGTAGATGTCTGGGGAGGGTTTTACGGGAATAGGAGGTTGTATGCGATGGATGGGCTCCATCTTAGTCGGGCAGGAGTTGAGGTTCTATGGGGGGAGCTGGATAGTGTGATTAGGTCCTTACGGGTGGGAAACTAGAAGCTGTTAGAGGTAAGGGAATAACAGGAATAGAGGGCAGGTGTAGGAAATGGAAGGGATGCAGAGATAGAGGAATAGCTAAGGGAGAGGGCATACTGATGCGTTATAGGGGGACTAATGCACAAGTGAATGAGCAGATAACTAGGAATAGAAAAGCACGATGCAATGAAGATGGGAATAATAAAAAAACCTTAAAAATATACTACACAAATGGTCGGAGTATAAGGAATAAGATAGATCTCTTAAGAGCGTTAGCGAGTGAAGAGAATTTTGATATAATTGCGATAACAGAGTCATGGCTTGATTTGGCAGGAAATCACTTTAAACCTGAGGTTGAGATTGAGGGCTTTAACATGTTCCATACAGATAGGAATAGGAAGAGAGGAGGAGGGGTTATTATTTATATTAAAGATAATCTCCAGTGTTGTGTAAACAGTACAATTAAATTAGATGATAACACAGAGTCATTATGGCTAAATGTAAAGGAAGGTAAAAACAAGCTTGTCATAGGATTATTATACAGACCACCAAATCTTAGTAAGGAAGCTTCAAATCTTCTGTGGCAGGAGATTGAACGGGCATGTAGAAGTAAGCATGTGTGTATAATGGGCGATTTTAATTACAGAAATATAGACTGGGAAGCTCTTGTGGGTGATCAGGAGGCTGAGGAATTTTTGAATGTTGTCCAAGATAATTTTCTGAGGCAGATTATTAACGAACCCACTAGAGGTAATAATATACTGGATTTAGTTCTGACAAATAGGGAAGAAGTTATTAAGGATACTGAGATTGGAGGAAATTTGGGTAATAGTGACCATTGTGAAATTAGATTCAAGATGAAATGGAATGGTATTGATAGTAGCATGAACAATGTTAAAATTCCTGACTTTAGAAGAGCAAATTATAATGGGCTAAGGACTTACCTGGAGGCAGTTGTACAGAAACCAGGCAATGAAATAAATTCAGGAATAGATTCAATGATATCAGTTAGTGGAGACAATAATCACCAGGAGGAAGAGATTACAATTGAAGAGGAGTATGAAAGAATAATTGAGCAATCAATTACAGGTCAGATGATTAACATTCCTTATAAGGAGATTAGGACTAAAAATAATGACCCAAAATGGATGACAGATAAAATTAAGCATTATATTGGCATTAAGAAGGGCATTTATAGGAAAATAAAAAATGGAGAGGATCACTTAAGGCAGAGATATAATGAACTAGCAAGAGATGTTAAAAAGTTAGTTAGAGTAGCAAGGAGAAATTATAAAATTAAAGTGGCAAATAGGGCAAAGGGAGATCCTAAAAGTTTTTATCAATTATACAAAACTAAGATTAGAGATAAAATAGGCCCACTTATAGATTCCAATGGAGAATTAGTGAGTGATAGGGACTCAATGGCTGGAATGCTAAATGACTTTTTTCTCTCAGTATTTACACAGGAGGATACTCTAAATATACCCGAGGTGTCAATGATCTTTTGGGGTAATGATGAAGAGAAATTAAAGGATGTCTTGATCACAAAGGAGATAGTGACAAAGGAAATTGATAAAATCAAAAGTAGTAAAGCACCCGGTCCTGATGAGGTCTTTCCTAGAATTTTGAAAGAATGTAAGGATGTGTTAAGTGAGCCCCTAGCATGCATCTTTAGAAAATCATTGGAGAGTGGCATTGTGCCAGTGGCATGGAAGAAAGCCAATGTGATACCTATATTTAAGAAAGGGGATAAAACAAATATGTCTAATTACAGACCAGTAAGTTTGACATCAGTGGTAGGGAAAATAATGGAATCTATTATAGCAAGGAATATTAGGGATCACTTGGATAAGCATAAGTTGATAAAAGAATCACAGCATGGCTTTAGTAAGGGTAAATCCTGCCTGACTAATTTGCTGTCTTTTTATAGTAAGGTGTATGAAGCAGCAGATAAGGATGAAAACTATAATATTTTATACTTGGACTTTAGTAAGGCTTTTGATCGAGTGCCACACTTACGGCTTCTGAGCAAAGTTAAAGCACACGGGATCGATGGCAGTATATTTAGGTGGATTCAGTCATGGCTTGGTGACAGACAGCAAAGAGTTAGTATAGATGGAGTTAAATCTGAGTGGGGGTGTGTTAGCAGTGGAGTTCCGCAAGGATCTGTTTTGGGTCCCTTGCTATTCTTAATTTATATTAATGATCTTGACATAGGTATAAGTAGTGACCTGAGTAAATTTGCTGATGATACTAAGCTAGGTAGGGCCATTAGGGCTGATTCTGATGCTGTTGTAATGCAGGAGGAATTGACCATTCTGTCCAATTGGGCTGAGAAATGGCAAATGAAGTTTAACATAGACAAATGTAGTGTACTTAGTATAGGTAGAAATAATCCACTGAATAGTTATAAATTAAATGGGAGAAATTTAGGGAGGACCGATTGTGAGAGGGACTTGGGTATTTTGGTAAGTTCAGACCTTCGTCCTAGAAAGCAATGCCTAAATGCTAAGAATAAAGCTAATAGGATATTGGGATTCATTAGGAGGAGTGTAAGCAATAAGAGTGCTGAAGTCATTCTAAAACTGTATCTGGCGCTAGTTAGGCCTCATCTAGACTATGCAGTACAATTTTGGTCACCATATTATAGGAAGGATATTGATTTGCTTCAGTCTGTGCAGAGAAGGATGACAAAGATGATTGGTGGGCTAAGGAACTTACCTTATGGTGAAAGGCTCAGAAAACTAAATCTACATACATTGGAAAGGAGAAGAGTCAGAGGGGAATTGATTGAAGTCTTCAAATGGGTAAAAGGATATAATAAAGGGGATCTGGGTAAGGTTCTTATACTTAGTGAACATGACAGGACACGTAGCAATGGGTTTAAACTTGATAAGTATAGGTTTAGGAAGGAGATTGGGAGGAATTGGTTTACAAATCGTGTGGTAGATGAATGGAATAGGCTCACTAGGCATGTGATAGAAGCCTCCTCTCTGGGTAGTTTTAAGAATAGATTAGATAAATATATGAATGAAGCTGCTAGATGGGACTGACTTTTTTATGTACATATGTATATATTTTTCTAAGGAGTGGGGAGATTATTTTGCGGTTGCATTAATGGACATAATCCTCTGGATGCATTTTATGTATATTGTAGATTAGATCTGACGAACTCCTGTAAAGGGTGACAATGTTGATGACTTTTCTCTGGTAAGAAATCTTTTGTGTGTTGACTGGAACAGGAGCTGCCAATGCCAAGTGTAGGCCATGAATGGTCTTTTGCAGTTTCCTTCTTTTCTTATGTTCTTATGTTCTTATTGTCCTGAAGGAGGACTCCCCAATCTATCAGCCGCCAAGGCATTTCCCACGTCCGGTTGCTGATGAGATTGAGGAGCAGTGTTTGGAATTAGAGCAATTGGGGGTGATTGAAGAGAGCGAGAGTATATGGAATAGTCCAATTGTGCCTGTATGTAAACCAGATGGAAGATTGCATCTGTGTGTGGATTATCGAAAGGTGTTAGTAAAGGACTGTACATACAATCAGTTTCATTCTCCTTCGATTTCTCATGTCCGGATTATTGTAGGAAGCGGGTTGGATCGATTGGGGTTAGTCTAGATTTTTGGCCCGCTACAACGCCTTGCTCTTCAGATGAAGTTCAACAGTGGTCTGCCTTTCTGAGAACGCTTGACTTTCCTTTGCAGCTCAACTTCTTTCATCATCCCCCTGCTGCTGTGTTTGTTTCTCTTTTTCCACCAGGGCTGGATCCACACTGCCCATCTTTCCCTGCCTGCCCGGCTTCCTCTGAGCTTCAAGGAACTCGCTGTCATCCTTGATCTTGATCAAGTACATGGTGTTGCGATGTGCTACATCAAACAAACTTTTCAGGGAAGCAATGAAATTGGCTTGGTTTTCCTCAGCTTGCCATAAAAAAGGTAATGAAAATAGTAAAATGGGGAAAAATATATTGACAAATAAAAATGACTCCAAATATGGATAATAAAAAGATATTAAGTGAAAAACAAAATAAAAATTCAAATGTCATTTCTTACGTCAGATCCCACCCATATTATAATTGGCAAAACGATTAAAGGCGCTGACATGATGTAGTTTAAGCATTCACCTCTGTAAACATCAGAACATTATTCTATAAACAATTAGGATTATAGGTAATTGTGCAAACAATGGCCGGATGCGATTATTTTGAGCGTTGGCTCGTTGTTGGGTACGGCTCGCCGCGGGGATAACACTGTGATGCCCCTGAGTTTCAATCCTTTGGGGGGGGTCTGGGGGGCACAGCCCCCCAGTATAAAAACGAAAATCGCCATAAAATTCTTCGATTTCATCTCTAAAAAAGTAACAATGAAAAGTAGCCCAAAATAGCCCCCAAAAAGCTAGGCCTAGGATCCGGCCATCGTCTACACAATTACCGGATTATATACTGGGGGGGCTGTGCCCCCGACCCCCCCAATTTAATGAAACTCAGAATCATCGTAGTGTGGTCCCCGCATTGTGTTTACCCCCATACGAGCCATCAACTAAAATGTACTCCAAAAATGCGAAACATTTTGGAACACAGACAAAATAGTACGTCCTATCGGCCTGGCCGATAATCTACATTTACCAAATATTTTGTCTCTGTTCCAATATGTTTCACCTTTTTTGAGTAAATTCAAGGGGGATTGCTGGTAAACATGTAGACGAGCGGCCCAGTCAGAAAAATTATTTTGTGTAAATATTATCATTCACCCGTTTCTGAATATTCATGCGCGTTTGAGTCGTCTGATGTCATACCTCACCCCCAACCCCTATTATAATTGCCAAAACAATTAAAGGCGCTGACATGAAGTAGTTAAAGCATTCACCTCTGTAAACGTCAGAAGTTTATAAAAATTAGGATTATATACTGGGGGCTGTGCCCCCCAGACCACCCCAATTTAATGAAACTCAGGATCATGGTAGTGCGGTCCACGCATCGTGTTTACCCCCCCACAAGCAGTCCCCTATAAATGTACTCCAAAAAGGTGAAACATTTTGGAACACAGACGAAATAGTACATCTTATCGGCCGGGCCGCTCATCTACATATTGGTAAATATGTAGATTATCGGCGCAAACGATGGGACGTACTATTTCGTCCGTGTTCCAAAATGTTTCACGTTTTTGGAGTATATTTAAGTTGACGGCTTGTGTGGGGGTAAACACAATGGGGAGACTACACTACGATGATCCTAAGTTTCATTAAATTGGGGGGTGTTTGGGGGGCCTGTGCCCCCCAGTATATAATCCTAATTGTTTATAGAATAATAATTCGAAAAGGACTCAAACACGCATGAATATTCCGACACGAGGGAACGATAATATTTATACACAAATTTTTTTTCCGGCCGGGCCGCTAATCTACATATTTACCTACATATTTACCGGATTGCTCATGGGGGAGATAACAAAGCAGGAAGACCCCCCCTATGATGATCCTGAGTTTCAATCAATTGGGAGGGGCACAGCCCCCCAGTATATAATCATAACATTTTTATTTAACCAAACATGCATGAATATTCATGTGCGGGGGAACGAAACATAAACGCAACTTAAGTGTCGTTTCGGCTGAAAAAAAAATACACTTTTTCGGGCGCGCCGCCGATCTACATACCTTTTCCAGAATCTTTTTCTTATGTTCTTATTATATGTTAAAGTTATTCATTATACTTACGCTGATTCATCAAATTTGGGAGAAGATTTGTGAAATCTTCGAACTAGATTTCTTGAGGCTGAATGTAAGATAATTCTCCTTATACTTAGGCTAATCATATTTGGCAAAATAGGTAAGAAGTTGTTGTAAATAGGTAAGAAGAGAAGATAAAGGTCTTAGAAGTACGGGTATTAGTTGAGGCTTGCTATGGCTGTTATTGCCTTTGCTTCGGGATGTCTGAGCGTGAGTCCATAGGATCATTGAGCCCTATTTATAAATTCACAGAGCTGGGCGCGTTCCTCGATTTGGAGTAAGGCGTTAGCCTTCCTTCATTCCTCCGGCGACGGTGAATGCGTTCCTGGAATAGTGTTCCTCTTTTTTTCTCGGTGCGTTCCTGCGATAAAAGAAGGTGTGTGAGGTGAGATATGATTGAGCTTTTTAAAATCTTTTCTGGGATCGATAAATTGGATTTCACCAAGTTATTTGAGTTAGAAGGTAGTAATAGAACTAGAGGTCACCACTTAAAGATCAAAAAGCAGAGGTGCATACTGGATGTTAGAAAATATTTTATCACTAACAGAGTGGTGGATTATTGGAATAGTTTGCCACCTGAGACTGTAGACAGCCCAAACTTGAATGTTTTCAAGCGCAGATTGAATGATTATATGGAGATGGAGGGTTAACTTCATACTTTTCGGTATGGGAGTTTGTTTCTTGACTCATTCGTGTGGATGCAGTTTCTTTTTATTGTATATTTTGGGGGACTTTGATTTTGTTTTTGACAGACTCCTATGGAGTCTTTAAATTATATATTGTAGATGCATGGTCTGACATAATCCTATGGATTGTTTAAATTGTATATTGTAGATGCATGATCTGACAAAGTCGTATGGATGCATTATGTCGGTGGGATTTGATAGATACGGATGACCTTTGATAGGCCCTTGTGGCTTTTGTCATCCGTGAAATTATGTTATGTTATGTTATGTTAACGATTAAAGCGTCCCTCAAAAAACAGGAAAAAAGTAAAAAACCACCGCGTTCCTCAAAATCACTGCTGTGCGCATCAAAAGAACTATTACGCAACTCAAAAATAAAACAAAATACAAGGTAATAATACATCAGAGCTCCATACATTAAAATATATGTAAATTTCAGACTTTTTACCAGTTTCTCTGACTAGCTGTTCAAAGTTAAAGTTGCTCAGGCTGGACCTCTTTGCTAAACAGCCTCTCCACAGCAACTGAGCAGGAAAGAGGAGTATTGTATTTTTAAAGAGGTCCAGCCATGCTCTCCGGTAGTGGGTGGGGAAGAGGTCGTGGCTGAAGGGGAAGCCCACCATCTCTTTCTTCCACTGGTCCAGGGTTTTTGTGACCGTGTCCTGCATCTCCTCCCGCCGCCTCACCTCCGTCACTGCGGCATTGGAGAAGAGCAGGTGGAACTGGTCAACCTCCCCCAGCCTCTCTTCATCGTCCACCATCTTTGTCACCTCCTCCACGATGCGCTGCTTGATGTCCATATCCTCGTCCGGGCTGAAGTGGTTCACCAGAAACATGGTGTAGTGGGGGTGCAGGGAAGTGGTCATGAGGACGTCGTCCTTCTTCAGCCTTGCGGCAAACCTGCCATAAAACTCTTCCCACTTCCCACTGGCTAGAAAAAAGCCAGGTCCAAGGGCTGGTGCAATACGTTTATATGATTGGGGAGAGCTTCTCGCCTGAACGTAAACGACAGAATGTTGCCGCGTAGTGAATGTCGTCTAACTGTTTCCATTGAAAACGTTTGAATGCGTTTTGGAAAAAAAAATAGTTTTGTAACGCTCGGAATGCAGGAACGCCTTAAAATTTCGGGCGGTGCGTTCCTATTACTTTCCTTCCTTTGAAAAACTTAGCGCTCCTGCGTTTTTTTATATATAGTTTTTACGCACAATCCTTATTTAGGCTCAGTGTGCTGAAAGAAAGAAGGAGAAGAGGCTAAGCTCGGGCCGGACGGGGTGCTGAGTCCCGTCAGCACGGTGGCCAGGAGGCAAATCGCCGCGCCCCTTACGGGGTCCTGCGTTCTTGCTTTCCCCAAAAGACGGTGCGTATGTACACAAGAACGCACTAAAGAAACGTACATGCCCAGCTCTGCTTATTCACATAAACCCATTCCAAACATCTATAAACAATAATCCCGACTCCCCACACAGGCCTTTCACATACTCATTCAGCCCAATTGCACGAGACAACCATTCGAAAAACCACATCCAATCTTGAAAGCACACCTGAAACAATGCCTCTCACTCTACTTTCACTCATCCTTTCAACTAACCTTTTGTCCCTCTTTCGTAACTCACATGAACCAACCTTCTTTACATCATTTACTCTCACATCCGTAATCACAAGTGCATCGCTCTCACAGCCAGACTATTATACCTCTCAGACACATCATTTACACCAACACCCGGCAAATCTACACCGGGTGCTGCTATAATCCACCTTTCATCTGTTGCAAATCTTCGCCTGTAAAATGAACCCATGATATATACAAAAGTCTATTAAATTGACCGAGTTATTAACAAATGTCATATTAAAGTCCAACAAATCGAATGTACAAGAGTCGCGCTCTTTGACTGCTTGGTTCCAGGGTTGCAAATGTTTGAAATAAGATCGAATTAAGAGGTGCCAGTGTGTGAAGATAATGTTTTTTAACATTAAGAGAAGCTGTGAAATTTTATTTTTAAACGAAATAACCAAATAGGTACACGATCCCCCCCCCCAATAAACAATTACGAAGCATAGAAAAATTCATTGCAATACTAAATAATATGATCGAGTGGAAGTGCAGGCACTTAGTAAATAATACAGAATAGAAACCCAGAAACAAATAATAAAATAAATACAACGCCGTGATTGGCCACACCCGAAGCTCTACCGTCTGACATCATAAAGCCTAAATTGTAGCCCAAAAGTGTAGCCCAGAAATAGCGCCCACTAGGCTGCGCCCATAACAGATTTATGCGAAGTTGAAATTTGATAAACTTTAATACATATACTTTTTGTGAAACTCCATTTATTAATCTTTGTTTTCATTAAGAGACACAGTGTATTTTCCGTCGTTATTTATTCAATATGAGTGTTAAGAAATCTTGTACTTATTTTGCGACTTGAATTATGTTAGTCCACAATTGGTATTGAACTACTAAAAGTTGCACAAAACTTAAGAACATTATAGCGTACGAGAAGTGCTGGTGAGGGGATTAAAATCTTCGTTAAAATGAGGGGTTTTTTTAGACTCATGATTGCCGAGTAGATTCGCCGCTGGCTAACAGTGGTCCAGCGACGCGGGAAGCTGTTCGCAACTCGCCTACGCTATTATTTTTCCTTTGCCCCTTTTCCTACTACCCTCTATCTACAATGGTGCCCAGACCCGGAAAGGGTTGCGTTAGCCCTTGGCTAACATTTCCAAACGGGCTCTCTTCATTTCTTCAAACTACGCTCCGTTTCTAGGAGGGGGGAATGGTGTATAGCATAAAAGTGGTGCAGGCGAGTGGCTTAAAAGCTTCGTTAGAATGAGTCTCTTTTTTTCAGACTCGGGATGGGCGAGAGGATTCGCCGCTGGCTAACAGTGGTCCAGCGACGCGAGAAGCTGTTCGCAACTCGCTTACACTATTATTTTTTCTTTGCCCCTCTTCCTACTCCCCTCTATCTAAATCATCTCCCTTTCCTTATATATATATATATATATATATATATATATATATATATATATATATATATATATATATATATATATATATATATATATATATATATAAATATATATATGTATATATATATATATATATATATATATATATATATATATATATATATATATATATATGCAGAAGACCATTGTGTATTTTACCTTAATTATTTTTCTTTGGCAACTTTCTCTTCTTCTAACTATCTTTTTTATTCCATCTTGTAGATGGAGGATTATTTGTCCAGTATTCAGGTCTTTTATAAATGAATGTGTTTGGTAAAAACCAAACTAAAATGCTAAGCTTTCGAAAGCTTAGCATTTTAGTTTGGTTTTTACCAAACACATTCATTTAAAACAGAGAGCATACTGGGCAAATAATCCACCATCTACAAGAGGGAATAAAAAATATAGTTAGAAGAAGAGAAAGTTGCCAAAGAAAATTAATTAAGGCAAAATACACAATGGTCTTCAACAAAATTTGTATTCAAGAAAGACTGTGACCCAACTACACTAATATATATATATATATATATATATATATATATATATATATATATATATATATATATATATATATATATATATATATATATATATCAGCAGGGGTCTCACCTATCAACAACGGCAGCTGCTCAAGGAAAGAGCTAGAGTTTGAAATATTCAAACACCCCGCAACCCAACTCGTACAACTAGCTCATTATCCTCCACATCTATTCAGCCTCCAATAGTTGCTGTGTCAGCCTCCTCACTCGCTACTGACATTCCTCCTCCCCCTCCCATTGAGGCCGTTTCTCCTCCTCCAATACCTGTTCCTGACAATCAATTTGCACTTCCACCACCACTAAAGCCACCACATACGCCTGTTTCTCCAAAAAACTAAATCAATCAACCTGCTCTTCATCCTTCCTGCTTAATATTGCCGTAAAAAATGTTACCAACTTATCTAATAAAACTTATTATGTTAATAACTCCTGTGTAGAGCACGACTTACATATATTTGCTATTACAGAATCTTGGTTGAGCTGTAATATCTCAGATGATGTAAATATTTCTAATTATTATATTATAAGAAATGATTTTGTCTACTATAGACATAAACATGGGGTCTGTCTATATATACATAATTCGATTAAAGCTATTCATTGCGGCACAATAGAACAACCACCAAACACCCTCGCTATTTTTCTTCCTATACCTGATGTACATATTGTTGTAGTATACAGACCCCCATCCAACTCCATCATAGATAATACCACACTCATCAATTACTTGCTCGAGTTCAGTCTTGGGAAGGAGCTTATTATAGTTGGGGACTTCAATCTTCCCTTTATTTTTCTTCCTTCACTTGATGTACATATTATTGTAGTATACAGTCCCCCATCAAACTCCATCATGAATAATACCACACTCATTAATTACTTGCTCGAGTTCAGTCTTGGGAAAGAGCTTATTATAGTTGGGGATTTCAACCTTCCCTCTATATCCTGGAATCTTCCTGAACCTAACCTTAACATCACTCCTCATGACGCTTTATTTTACAACCTTTTTATGTCCTTGGAGCTTCATCAACATGTCTTAGACCAACTTTCCTTCTCTCGGGGAATATAATTGATCTGGTACTTACTTCTGATCCAGATAAGATTACTCATATTCAGTGTTACCCACCCTCCCCTCATTGCCACCATGCCCTTATAAAATGTTCTTATGTATTTCAAACATTATTGCCTACATCTATCTCTACAATACACTCTAAAGAATGGTCAAGAGGCAACTATCGGTTGATTAATGTTCATCTCAATCTGTATGACTGGGACTTGGAATTTGCCTACCTCTCACTTGACGAAATGACCATATACCTATCTCAGATATTAATTAATTTTGTCAATACGTCCTTCCCAATAAAAGCAAAATAGAAGAAGGATGCTCCTTGGCCTCGATGGGTCTCTAGTAATTTTCGGCTACAAAATTCAAATGCTAGACTGAATATATCCAATCTGGAGTAATGTTTCGGCGCAGGGCTCATACTAAATTGCAAAAACTTCATCTCCTCCATGTGGCCAACAATAACTTAAGGCTAGGTGTAATACGTGCTCAGTCTGAATATGAACTCCACCTTGTACCCCAGCGTCATTCACGTCCAAAGTTGTTTTATTCCTACATCAGTACAGTCATAAAATGTATGCTCGTCCTTCTATCGGTTCCTTATTAATTGATAACACCTCAACTGATGACGACATTGTAATGGTATAGCGTACGGGAAGTGCGGGCGAGCGGCTTAAAAGCTTCGTTTGAATGAGTCTTTTTTGAGACTCAAGATGGCCGAGTGGATTTGCCGCGGGTGAACAGTTGTCCAGCGACGCGGGAAGCTGTTCGCAACTCGCCTACGCTATTATTTATTATTTGCCCCCTTTTCTACTCCCCATTATCTACAATGGCAAATTCCTTTATTGAAGCCTTTTCATCTGTGTTTGTAAACACTACCTTGCCAAATCCTTCTCCCCATCAACAAGGGACTGGTTCCATATCAACTGTAAATATAACGCGTAGTCCGGTCGATGAGTTGTTTGCGTTTCTTTGTACAGATAGTGCTATCGGCCCTAATAAATACACCCTGTTCTCTTGAAACAGTGTTCTGCATCTTTATCCTACCCCTTCTACTTCATCTTCACCAAATCATTAACCTCCGGCTCTGTTCCTATGATATGATGGAAACACTCCCATGTCGCACCTATATTCAAGAAGAGATCTTGTACGGATCCCTTGAATTACATACCTATCAGCCTGTGCTGATCTAATCTTCATGTAACCTTAAATGTATAATTGTCTAATGGGTTACAACACTACATTAGTTTGTTTACTTAACCTGATTAGAATGGATATGTTTACTTATATTGATTATCTTTTATTTTCAAACTGTATTGATTTTTTGTTAGTTTAATAAGGACTAGAGAAAAGTATTGACGCTTTATTATGATTACCACAATTTATTCAACTAACAATCCTACCAGTGCCGATCCAAAGGCTATACTGGTATATCAATGCCTCTGGGAATTCCTATAATAAAAATCTCCTGGGAAACTTAAATATATATCATCATTTATTATGTATAAAATTCATTCAATTATTTTACTTTAACTTTGTTAATTTAATCATTAAATTATTTTACTTTAACTTTGTCGATTTAATCTTTCAATTAATTTGCTTCAACTTTTGTAAATTAAATCATTTTATGTTAAACTTAATAATTAATTAATTCATAGAATTTTCTTGTCAATTGAATTAACGTATACTGTTCCAAACAACATCTCTTAAATTTCACACACAAACAAACAAACACACATTCCTAGCACGATCAAAAGAGCACGCTGTCCTGCCCACCTGACTCGCTGCTTTCTTCGTATAAAGGTCGGTAATCATTCCTTCTACAATTATTCATTTACCTCCAAACAAATCATACTTAGTTAATTCCATTTTCTTTCACAATTCTTTGCAAACGATCATACGAGAGTAGATCCTAATTATATTTAATTCTCATTGCAGCCCCAATTCAGTCCATCATAGATACTCTATATTATTTATATATAATTATAGCAAGGCCTCTGGGCTTCCTATAATAAAAACCTCCTGGGAAACATAAATATATATATATATATATATATATATATATATATATATATATATATATATATATATATATATATATATATATATATATCATCATTTATTATGTATAAAATTCAATTCTTTTGTCATTTAAATAATTCATGCAATCCTTTAACTTTGTTAATTTAATCATTCATTTATTTTACTCTAACCTTGTCAATTTAATGTTTCAATTAATTTATTTCAAGTTTGGTAAATTAAATCATTTTATATTAAACTTAAT
This sequence comes from Ceratothoa steindachneri, assembly GCA_963969495.1. Lineage (NCBI taxonomy): Eukaryota > Metazoa > Arthropoda > Malacostraca > Isopoda > Cymothoidae > Ceratothoa > Ceratothoa steindachneri. The sequence continues at coordinate 6,482,455 of OZ018320.1, read as the reverse complement.
AATTAATTAATTCATTTATTTCTTGTGAATTCAATTAACGTATACTGTTCCAAACAACATCTCTTAAATTTCACACACAAACAAACAAACACACGTTCCCAGCACGATCAAAAGAGCACGCTGTCCTGCCCACCTGACTCGCTGCTTTCTTCGTATAAAGGTCGGTAACCATTCCTACTACAATTATTCATCTACCTCCAAACAAATCATACTGTGTTAATTCCACTCTCACATTCTTTGCAAACGACCATACATGAGTAAGTCATAATTATATTTACTTCTCATTGCAGCCCCAATTCAGTCCATTATAGATACTCTAAAATACTACATAGATACATTATAGATACTACATATATACTCATAGATACTCTATATTATTTACCATATTATTATTACTCTATATTAGATACTCTCTATTATTTACTATATATTCAACATTTTATTCCACCATATTAATTTCACATACTTCAATTCTCTTCTCATCTTTTTACTGTAAATCATATGTTAAAATATCTTACCTTGTATACCTAACCTACTTATCTCTGTACCTTCGTTGATTTTATGAATATATTTATATTTGTGTAATTATCTTTCTTAAAGCCCAAGTTATTATTCCAAAATTTATTTCGCTGTTGCCTTTAGGCCTAAAGCTAACGGCAGACATCTTCGACCAAACAAAATTTATGGTTATGGTTTTCGAAACACTATCTAGGCTGATTTATTAATTGAAGATAAATCACATTGATAACCATTCACTATATTATTATTTCACTATTCTTCACCACATTATTCCACCATATTAATTTCACACACTTCAATTCTCTTCGCATCTTTTTACTGTAAATCATATGTTAAAATATCTTACATTGTATACCTAACCTACTTATCTCATTGTACATTCGTTGATTTTATAAATATATTTATATTTGTGTAATTGTCTTTCCTAAAGCCCAAGTCATTATTCCAAAATTTATTTCGCTGTCGCCATAGGCCTAAAAATAACTGCAGACAACTTCGATCAAACAAATTTATGGCTATGGTTTTCGAAACGCTATTTAGGCTGATTTATTAACAAGATAAATCTCATAGATAACCATACACTACAATGGTGCTTTAAATAAATAGTGAGAGCCCCATCATAGCTTCATAAAAATAAAAACAAGATGCATCTGATCTGAAGATGGATAAATTCCTAAGACCTGAACGCCTGGATGTATCCCTCAACACGCCTACTGCTGCACGAGAATGGAATCACTGGAATCGTACTTTCTCTGCATTTAACAAGAAATTAACAAGATGCTACATGATGGTGTTATTGAGGAAAGCACATCTCCATGGAGGGCGCGAGTTCTTGTTGTGTCGAATGAGCGCCACTGAAAGAGATTAGCTATTGACTATTGACAGACCATTAATAGATTCACTCGTTTTGATGCGTACCCTAGTCCAAG